>CM014092.1:30525045-31125045 GCA_004119915.2 Collichthys lucidus | reverse complement strand
CATTACCATTACCATCTTCAGAAGAAGGACTAAGGCCAGGTACGATGAACTAGTCCGAGTGAAATAAAACATGCAAAGAGACGAAACCTGCTTCATCAGCAAACAAAGGGAGATTTCTGTTAAGCAAACATTTCCACAGCAGTGTGGACGGTGCACAAATGTGAAATGGAAAAAGAAAAATCAATCTTCCAGTGGGATGGCACTGATAGCTGCTGCAGGAACAGTAACTCATGGACCATCAGCTGGAATATATAAAAGACACAAACAGGCCTCACGGACCCCTCAGCTCACACGCCATGGTTAATGGTGTTCCTGATTTATCAGCTGTAAATGTTCCACGTTGATATAAAACTACAAATCAGGCTGGGTGCTAAGGGTTAATGTGAATGCTACTGTTAAGCGCGTTCGTTGTTTTGCAAGTAAGGAGAACTCAAAGTCGGAAGTGTGTTTTTGCAGCGAGTTGCTGCAGCCAACGTCCCAAAAAGAAGTGCCTAACTTACATGTAAACACAGTATTTATATGCAAATGTGTTATTATGCTTTTGGTCTAAAGGTGACGAAGGGGAGGAGCCGTGGTTTAAACTTAGCTCTCCCCTGATTGGTCCATCTCGACCGGTCTCCAATCGGAAGGGGTCAGCAACCTGGGGAGGAAGAGCCCTACACTTCCTCTCCTGACCTTTCACATTAAGAGCATGCAGTTATATTACACCCTGGGTGTGCAGATATTTAACAACAACAACCTATGTGTAAGCAACCACGCCCTTAATGTGCCGACAATTATTATGTGAGTGAGCGCATCATCACCCTTATGTTAAGTCATATAACAACAGTGTTTTCTGATATAATGCAGGACTTGTATTACTGGTGAAATATTATTTATCCCTAACACTACAGAAACTTTCGATATATTTAAATTGACTTCAAACACTTCAAACTCTCATTGTAATTGATGATGACGGCTGCATTTGACTGATTTGTTGTGCATTTTATTTTCCAGAATGTTAAACACTATCTTAATTGAATAATTCACGTGTGTTTTCCAAAAAAAGTTTAAATACCAGACCCCATCGTATACCTGTGTATTACTTATTCCACTTTGGTAAAGTCATTCTTTTATAGTTTAAAGATCAGCATTTTGTATGACTTATGTTTTTTTTGTCCTGATTTTCAACAAGGAAAAGTAAATAAATAAAAATCCAAGCTTATAATTTCGCCTCTTTCCTCGGCCTGTTTTATGGTACACAAATTTCCGCTGCTAATCGGCCTGTCCTAATGCTTGTTTTATTGGTTTATTACTCTCCCTGCCTGGGCGTGATTTTATTGTCTGCTCTGTTGACTTGCTTTCTCCTGCCCGTGCCTGTAAAACACTTTGGTCAGCTCATATTGTTTTAAATGTGCTATAGAAATAAATTTGACTTGACTATATTTACTGTATAGTTTGCAGCCTGCAGCGCGGGTAATGCCAGCAGCTGTTGCAACAATAAACCTCAGTTGCGTGAACGCTGTCAGCTGCTGTGCTGCTCTTGAACTCTCAGTATTCCAGCATACGAGTTAACTTCACCAATTAAAAACAAACAAACAAAGTAATTAGGTTAATTTTAGATGGTTACAGTAGGGCCATAGCTGTTAATTGGAGGGTCCCCTAAGAGCATGTGTGTTTCAAACTGAAGAATGCTAAGAATAAATGTTTCTGTGACATCCACACTAAACTGTTGGCAGCTCTCACCTCAGGTAAAACACGACAATTGCCAAAATTGTGGATGAGACAATAAAACTTTGGTCACATGATCACATTGTTGTCTCACTGTGGAAATATAATTTAATTGCTTATCGGGGATGGCGAGTCAACAAGGATCTAATAAAAAACTTTACAGTCCTACTGTGGCATTAAGACATGCAGATTATTACCCATATGGCGAACATAAACACACACACTGCCGGGCGTGCTGGCTGTTTATTTGTTCAATTTATAACCTAATTAGTCTGTGACTTTCCAGCGTAACCCATCGGAGGCGTAGGTCACTGCATGACGGCGATCGCGGCACGTTTTTTTTAACACGGGCAACGTGATGTTCCACGTGCGCTGATGAAACGCGGTGCAGGAGGCGGCGAGGTATCTCATTATGGGACCGAGCAGCCTCCAACCTGTCTCAAATCTGTTTTTAATTCTTTCAAATGAACCCATCTCCGTCCCGACGGGGTCTCGGATTCATATTTATTTTTAGTCTGAGATTGTCAGAGGGAATCTTTTAGCGCATAGCTGTCAAAATGTTCCCAATGACGAATTAACTCATCTGAACCGGGGCGAGCTCGCTCGCCTCAGTGACGTTCAATATTAGATTTAGGCAGAATTTCATAAGCCGGCGTTTGTGATGTTTACTCTTCCTCCTGTTTTCTGTTTGCTTTGCTGGGAGCCTGAAAACAAAACCCACCTGGTCAAATTATTATCTTTAGTGTCTATTGATTGACAGGCGAGAGTGTACATCCTCAAAGTCTCAGGGAAAATACATTTTCTAAGATGCTATACATAGACCTGTGTGTGAGGGTGGAGATCTCCTGTGATCTCCAACTTGAGTGTTCTGTCAATCCCCCTGTAAGTTTTGTTACAGCGAGGTGAATTTGGGCTGATTCGGAATGTTTCAAGCGATTCTCAGAGGATAAAACACTTTCCTGCACCTCTTCGTCTGGATTCTCCACACAGTTTATTCGCAGCCCTGCCGCCAAACTACCAAACTCCCCTCTGCAGTGCTGAGAAGTCATCTCTGCTTCCCCTCTGTCCCTCGCCACCTCCAAGCTTGAACATATTTAGTCTCACTTTGCCATGTGAGTAGTCAGATGTACAGCTCCACACACACACCTTCATTTCCCATCGGGCCTTGATTCAGGGATGGTTATAGGTGCTGCACTTGTTCCATTCTTCACCTCGAGGCTTTTAATGTTTTAAGGTTTTTTGAGGATTCACAAATCGCATCTTTTTAGCAAAAACATGTGTTACATAAAAGTTATCAGCTCACATTCTGCATCTCACACATTACTTTTGCCTCCCACACAGATCTCCCAAACCACCGGACAGCTTCTCCATCGACCGACTACTTTGTGCTCTCTCCGTGTCTCGTGTCTTCGTGTCTCAGTTAAATCAGCATATAAACTCTTGAAACTGAATATTTGGCCTGTATTTCAAACATTTCCACTCAAAGGTTTAAGCTGAGAGAAGGATCTGAATGTTTCTCCATGAAAACCGGTTGAACAACTTTTCAATAGTCCACCTTCCGAAATATTGTCTTGAGGTGAGGTCGTCCAAACCATAAAAAAATTCATAGCTTTTGTTTAGCTCAAGGGCTGTCTCCTTTCTTGATTTATTTTTGCATCTGTTTTGATTTTAAATCACATTTCGGCCACACAATAATAATTTGCAGTCATTGTGGAGTTCATTATATTGATTTTAAAAAAAGCCTGAGAGGATCTGAGCCACTTCCAGCAAAGTATGAGTTATATATTTTCTCGTCAGTAGTTTGAGAACACAGTTTTCTATTTGTGTTATTTTTCTAATCGCCTTAAGGAAGCAAAACATCTTCAGCTTTAGGCTCGACGAGATTGTTCTGCGTTCAAACCGTCTGCGGTTTGCAAATTCCCTCCCGCAACCCTGATAAGAAAATGCAGTTATGGGAAATTAAGGAACATCAACATGCAACATAATTGCAATAAGAATTAGCTTGACCTTGTGTGACTTTTTATGCACGTATTATTAATTAACACAACATTTGTAAACACTGGCAACAATGTATCATGTGGAGGAACGAAAAAACATCTCAAGCTCATTACATCTACGTAAATATCTGTGATTGAGACGTGCGTTAATACTTCATTTACCGTCTTCACAGTTCACAGCCCTGTGAGTTATTATAACATCGATATGATTTCTATTATCTTCTTGTATAAAGTCTGTTAAATAATGTACAGCAAAAAATTAGTTGTATGTGAGCCCATATTTGATGAAGCGAGACGGATCTGGACTTTTATTTGGTTGTATGCATTTCACGGAACGTGCATCAGTATGTGGAATTAGAGAAAATTTCCTTTATTCCTCTAATTCATTTTTAATCCAGCACTTTCTCAACCTTAAACCTGATTCTGATTCTTTTGGATCCACTTGAGCATATCCAATACTTACCCTGTCAAATGAATTCCATAGGGTGGTTTCCAAAGTCGAAATTAGGTTTGAATGCACAAGTTAAACAGTGAGAATAAAGTTTAACAAAAGGAAGAAAAAAATAAATAATAATAAAGTCACAAGTTTACGCAAAGATTCTTTCATCGTGGATTTCAGCTGAGCAGAGAACAGATGCTGTGACACATTACCGTGCCCCATGTGTAGCTGGGCATAGCTTGTGCAAACGCGCTTTCTCACAACTTGTAAAAATGAAAATGGAATTATTCGCTGACACAGGCTGCGCTGTGCTTGTCGTTTTTTTCTTTTCTTTTTTTATTGCAAACAAACAAGTAGCGTCCTCCTACAAGCTGGAGGTGACACGAGGTGGAGGAGCAATTGATTTACTAGAAAAAAAGGAAAAACCGCAAAGGGAGCACCTCGTCTCTAAACTCGTCTCCTGTGGGGGATGTTTTGTTTGGTTTGTTTTAAGCCAGTTACAGTTATTCTATATGTTATGCATATATATGCATTTCTATACTGTATGCATGCATCATGCTGATGCAATATGGCCATCATCAGATCTCACAGTGGAGCTCAAACAGTTGTCTGTAGCTTTTATGTAGAGTAAAATGCACTGTGCTTCACCTCTCGTCTTTCTGTTTATCTCGTTTCTCAAGGAAGGTATTTATATAGCCTGCAATATATTCTAATGTTTAACTTTCTGCAAGTTGTCTGCTGCTTCTTTCTCAATAGGAAAAAACTTATTTTTTCTGCATACTGTATCCTGTACAGTCATCACCTTGTGGACGGTCTCCCGGTAAACTTTTTTGGAGGCGTTATTTGGAGGTCAGCATGTGCAGAACGTGCACAAGATAAGAACATTGAACTATGTTCGGTGAAAATGCTTTTAAAATAATAACTATGGCATGCTTAGGGTAGGGAAATACCGTAGTTACGTATGACAGAATCCAATTACAAGTCTGTGACGGAACATTTCCTTTAATCAACAAAATATGTTGTTTGTCCTCTAGAATGACACGCGGTGACTGAGATTGCTGTTTCCACAACTTTTCGAGGTCTGAATTTCAATGTGTAGTCCAGGACCTGCCGCATGCTAAAACATGCATAATGTGAATGAAGTTGAAACAATGGTTACATGTGAGCTAGACGTCCTTCCAGTGATTCCTTCGACCCACAAATCACCGAATCGGTGCTTACTGTAGCTGTTCCGGGGGTCACTGTGCATCCTGTGGTTTATCTGATTGTTTCATGGCTTTAGAGGGACGGTGTTTGGAACAGTCACTGCAGATATAAAGTTTGACTTGAAACAGCTTTGCTATAAAATCAGTGATCAATGAGAGGTTGGTGTAGATGCTGCAGACATCGGTTATATCAGAACTGGAGAATATTTCCCTGAAAGAAGATCGAAGAACGAGGCTGAACATTTTTCTGGATGGTTCTTCTCCCGGCTGAGTATAACTGTGTTTGCCCTTGACACATGGTAACAGACAGATGGTTCATACAATCACCTGTCAAGTTTTTTTTTTTTTTCATGTGTCTGGCCTTTTTTCCGAAGAGTTTCCAATGACAGCTTTCTAGATGGTTATGGGTAACAAACAATTTGACAAGGTCGGGTTAGGGTCCTGGGGGACGCCAGACAAAAGCAACCAAACATCTGGATGGAACTATTTATTAAATACAGGTTTGTCATGGGCCCCAATTTAAAAACTATCAGAGGGCGGCAGGGACCCTTTTCTAAAATAATAGAAATCCATGTGTTTTCAGATGGCGTTAATTACATAACTAATAATGTTTTGAGAAGAAATAATGATGTTTCTTTACTCTTTAAATCTGTTAGTAGGAAGAGAGTTAAGTATCAAATACGCAGATATATTTTAGGAATTTTCATATCCTCTGACGACATGGTCCAACTAAATGAAAACACCAGTGAAAGGCATGTTGTGTTTACTTCAAGTTGGAGTCCTGCCTAGACTTATATGATGCCATGTCATGATTACATTCTGTGAAGATGCATTGCTTGTGTACTGGATGGATTAAATTAATTAACCCTCAAACGACCCTAAGCACATTTATGTGTCGAAGGGTATTTAACGTCATTATTTTGAAGGGTAACCAGAGGGTTAAACATTGACTGTACTGTATTGCTCTGTGTCTAAGGGGATGAACAAAAATGAGGTAGCCAGTGATGTTTGGTGTGACGAAAGTCAAAACTCACCTTGCGTGTCCAGGGTCAAGTGAAATGCATTCCCAAGCTCAGTGCTGGTTGCAGTTTAGTAAAGGTTTGCTGGTCCTGCCAAGAGGCATCGTTGTCCAAATCTCTGCTGAGATCAGATAGCTTTAAGTGATGACCAAGAAGCGGAAGGTCTTCTCGCAGAAAAGCCGGATTTGAAAAGCTTTGCAGCCCTCCGGAAATACGTTCGTCTGTCTATCCATCCATCCAGCTATAATATCTTCAACTGTCTCTGTTTGCGTCTCTCACCTCCCACTATCAAATCTCTTCAGCGCTATAGATTTATATTTGGTGCCGTCTGCGGATTGTTTTGCATGCAAATATCCGAAGTGCCTCGCCAGTTACTTTCTCTGGATCTCCTCAAGTGCAGCCCCGAACGGCATCGAGGGCCCCTGCATTTTTTTTTTTGCCTCCGTCTGTCGCTTTCCGATCTTGCTAACAAAGCGTTTGAGTTGGAGTAGGTTCGGTGTAGTGGCCAAGTTTTTAGTAGCAAATCCTTCCAATCAGCTGTACTCAGAGCAAGTGGCACAGAGTGGGACTTTGTATGGGCTGCGCTCCAGTATCCCTGGCTTAAGTTATTTCAGATGTACAGACTGAATTCATAGCAAGAGGGATCATTACGCACTAGACGGGTATAGACAAGCCTGAGTGACTATAATGTTCACCGCTGACTGAATGTGGCTTTTGTTTTAAGTTATTCCACTGCATACTGATCAGTCAGTTCTAAACTCCAGACAGACTGCAGCCATGTGACATTGTTCCCATAGGAAGCAGCTGTGTGCTTCTCTTTATCGGAGGTGCAGAAATGCAAAATGTTTGAAATCACTTCAGATCTCACAGTTCTGTCCAAGTAAGTTTTCCAAGCTCTGCCTCATTGTGTTGCACTAAGCCGCTCGTGGGGCTCGTGACAACACCGAGCCTGTTCCGCACTTAGAAACACAAAAGGTGAGATTTGTGCTTTGTGCAAACCGTATTTTTTTTCCAGTTTCTACAGAAGAAAAAGGCTTAAAGGATGAAGACTAACTAGTTGATTTGGCAAACGTACGCCTGATTAACTGCCACCAACACGGCAACACAGAGCTGCCACGTTTCTATGGAGCCGGCCAAAACTAGACTCCTGGGTGTTGCATTCAGCAGGCTATTAATTCATCTTCTTAATATCTATGACAAGACTATGAACAGCTTCATTTGAAGAAATTGCACATTAGCTTTCCATGACAAACTCTATATCTTATGTAACTTATTTAAAAACAGAGAGTGCTGAAGCCGAGTGCAAGCAGAGTTGGAAAGCTTGGAAATGAGAGTACGAGCTGTCAAAGTCGTGGACGATCAGTGTGTTTATTGGGTCTAGCCGACTGACTACACACACAGCCGTTTCGTTCCATATAACCTTTCACTTGTACAGCTTTGATATTAGCCAAACAACATTGGGGTTAAGGCTGCAGTCAGTCTGCACTTCACCTCCACAGTCTGGTTTTGAATCCAAATGAGTTGACAATGACAATGTATTCCTCGTGCATCTGAAGCATCCTAGCAAGATTCACGCAGCATCGTGCGATTAGACATTTCTCCTCGACTGATAACCTTTGAGAGGCGTGCATTTTGTAAAACGTCTTCAATTCTAGCTGTATGTTCGTGTGTGACAGTCGAGCTGAACTGAGTTTGAACTTGCCGCTGTCACAGTCAGCAGAGACTCTATGACTTATTTATTTTTATTCATTTTGTAGTCAAGTCAGTTTTATTTGTACAATATCAGAAATTACACATTTGCCTTAAGAGGCTTTTCAGTGTATACAGGGAGGGCGTCCTCCATCCTCCTCCATCCTTAGAGAGCCCCGTTCGGATAACAAAGACTCCCCAGAAATCCCTGTAACAAGAAAAAAGGGGGAAGAATTACTTTCATTTCCTCCACCATAAACCACTTTGTGTTTAAGATACAGTCAAGTGCACACACTGATTCACCACAGGAGGCCCTATATTGACATTATTCAAGTCTTTGTAAATTATTAAACGTATTCTAGTATTTACTATTCTGGTATTTCTAGTATTTAAATCCTCCATCGCAGCCACGCATCCTGCTGTAGTCAGTGCACGGCCACAGATAGGTGATACTGAAGGAAATGCAAAGGTGCTTATCAACGGTAAGCTCTCTGCCAGTACACCGCTCCGTGAAGCCGGAGGCACCGAACACAAATAAACTGTAACAATGCATTTCTTCACACTCTCATAGTAACCAACTCTCTGAGTGAAAGATGTCGGAGTAAAATATATATACAAGCCTACTTGCTCTGTAGATAACAGACATTAAATATTCATGCTATTTAAAATACTCAAACTTCAGCTCAGCGTGTGCTCCAGTTTGAAGGCGGCTTAATTATCATTCTCAATTTGTTGCACGCCTGTTGCCGACTACACGTGACCCGATCGCTGATGCGTTTAATGTGTCAGAAATCTTTGTTGTTCACAAACGCAAAAATCACAAGCCTCGTTATTTCATCCATCAAATCCCCAAACTGCGAGTGCGAAAGGTCGTCTTTATCTGCGATGCTGTATGGGTTTACCGACTTCATTAGCAAAGTTCTGCTTTTATTTGGAGGAAAACGATATTCAAAGTGTTGATTTCTGACACTTTTGATTCAGTTTTGTACTCGACTCTGTGATTTAATGGGCCCTGAGGCATCAACAATCTGCATTTAAGAACTTCAATTTATTCATCTCATCTTCTGCCAGTGTTTTAGTGGCAACTATTACAGAGGACTTTTTTCAGAGGCTTTAGTCAGAACTTCGAATTGCGTATTTAAGTTCTTTGGATAGCAGCTGAAGTCCGAGTGTGCCAAGGTTCCCTGGCAAAGTGCATGTGTCGTACACTGGTACACCGCCGTCAGCTCCACATGTAGAATTGACAGCACATTGAAAAGCATTCTGTAATGAACAATGCATCTGTCTCCTCCGTTTCCTCTGGGGTACACTGGCCTCCACATTTGGGCCAAAGCAGTTCTTAAAGGGATCTCTGTCAAAAGGGTTCAGTAGCTGAAGGCTGGTTTTTCAAATGTAACCAACCATGCTACCCTGAGTGTATATGATAGAAATTGCATTTGAGGAAAAAATTCATGGGAGACAGAGCTCATGCTGCGAAGGCTTCTTTAGAAATCGTCAGGAAACTGGGTCAGGGGGAATGTACAATCGCGTGGCTTCCCTATTGAAGGGAAAGAGATTACAGGGTGCTGGTTCAGAGTGGAATGAAAAAAGATGAACAGAAGTATGAAAGGAATTCTGTAAAGTTCAGCAAGTTAAAAAGCAACAGGTATCTTTGTGTTTCTTAACTCAGGTTTACATTATTACATCCTTATGTCCTCCAACCTCAGCCCTTAAAGTTTAAAACATTTCGGTTGGGGGTGTAGAAAGCCCGACTGTCACACACGAGTCTGAGGTTCACATAAATTCCACACTTACCTTTTCATTCAACTAAAGCACAACCTCTACCCGACTTTAACCGAGTGTTTTAGTCGCCCACCCAGAGACAACATACTTCATTCTCAGTAAAGGCGGTCTCAAGGTGTCTCAGACTGTGCTGTGTATGTTCAATGTGTGCGATCCCTTTGGGATCTTCCATGCAATGTGGGATTTGACAGCAGTTTGTGAAGTATAAAGATGTGGACATAACGCATAAATAAAAGAATGTTCAGTTTACTAGACATCTAGGTTTGTTTCCATACTGACTTGACAGTGTTAGACCACTTGTTTCTAAGCGGTATTGTTGCACTGAGGTGGAAAGCCTGTTATTATGTCAGTGTTTGATTTTGATTTAACCTCGTGAAAGTATACGGAAATATTTTTCAGACTACTGTAAATCGACTGCAGAGACTAACAGTTAAATGGGAGGTTAGAATATGGTGTTATGCTGCTTTTACAGTATCTTCTCTTTACTATGACTCCTATGTGTATAATACGGCCTCTGACTATAATTATGCAACATCTTTGGGGCTATGACGTGTTTTAGATAAGTATGTCACATCATTTAAACCCCCCCCCACAAAATCCAATGAATACATTAGTGATTCAAGTGACAATGTCAATTCTTCTGTCAATGAAAGTCAAATCATGGTGAAGTTATAATTTTATGGAAATAATCCAATGATATCAATATATTGTCACTGTCCAATAAAAACCCACATATGTCCACATTGATTCTGATGGCTTTTGTGTATTCATGGAATATTATGGTCAACCTATGAAAAGACGTTTTCTCAATCGAGTCAGGCTGATGCACATGTCAATGTACGATCATCAACCCAGATTATGATGATTTCAATCTAAAGCAGCTTTAATTAGTACATTGTGCTATGACGCAACATGTAGGTGTGAGTGCAGCGTAGCCTTGAACCTCGAAGTTCTTTCACACATGACACGTACACAAAATAAAGGTCTTGAATTTTTCTTTGTGGTTTGTGCTTTTTACTGAAATTTGAAACAATACAAAACAAAAGATGAATTCCTAACCGCTAAATTATCCTGATGTGCCGTGACGGTCAAAAGACTGTGATGCTTCCATGGCTCTTATTCTTATTATCTAAACATCAACTCAAAATTCTTCAACAAATATTAATATCTTAATATAGTATTAAATCTAAATATGCACAAAACCTACAAAACATAAAAATGGCTCTAACATATCCCGGGCCTCTAATTGACTCAAACTCAGAGCCATTATCATAATTCAATCACATTTCTCAAACAATTAACATTGTCATAAAACAGTAGGACAGTTTTGGTTTTGATAGTTTACCAAGGGAGGTGGACATAAACAGGAGAATTAACTTCAGAACCACCCGCACTTAAATCCACGTAAATCCATTTAAAATCTTTATGATTCACTGATGTCTAAGCATAGATTAGTGAGATATAATGTTAGAGCTGACTCATGACAGCGTTTCAGGTTTATTTCCTAACTAGTTTCTGCAAAATAGTTTTTTTTCCCCCATCCTCTTGCATTAAAGACAACGAGATATATTACAATATTCAAAGTAAGTTTATCAGGGAATCGACGGGGCGTTGCTGATTGGGAAGAGGAGCTAGCTGATTGCTGCCACTTGTTGACACTTTGGGCAATCTACCGGCACTTGTGTCACGCTCCAGCAGACGGAGATGTATTATTATCTGTTTTATGGTGGCAGAGCAGATCCACACATTAGTAGTGGGCAATGCTGGTGCTCGTCACTGACTCTCACAGCAAGTCTACAAGTCAAAAACAAGGAGGAGGGGCTCGTTACAGCTGAATGCTAATGTTGCTTTGTAATGTTTAGAAGGAGACTTACAGAAAAAGGCATGTTAGATGGATGTTTATATGCATATCTCTGTAACACCATGCACCAGTCCAGACCACCTTCAAGATAAAATAATACACCCTTCCTCTTGCACCACACATAAATATTAAACACATGAACAAAGAAAAGCAGCACTCATGCACGGCTCTTCCAAAGTGCAAAGTGCTCTCGGGAATCCCTTCCCTTTTCTGTATTGTTCTTTCCTTTGTAAACCTTTGGTTTGAAGGCCACCATGGGCTCCCCAGTGCCGGCTGAATAAAGGGAAATCACTTGTCCTGTCATATAGATTCACCTTGCAGCCGAGCAGCAGGAAGACAGGGGAATTAAAGCTCCACAGCCTGCGTGTGTGTGTGTGCTGCTGTGTTTGTGTTTCCACTGCAGTGGCACGAGCCACAGAGAAAATCCACTCGCTTGAACTTCTACACTTATCAGAAGGACGAAAGCCACATTTCGTAATTTCTTGAGACAGCAAGTCCGTCGTTTGTCAGTTTAGTTTAAAGTTTATTTATGCATCCCTCTATCACAACCTTTGCAAATCAAATGCATCCCCTGACTTTCTACATCCACTGTGTGCTCGTCCCATTCCTCCATTTTTCAAGTTTCTTAGCCTGGTCAATGTTGCAGTGACAGAAGTGCAAGCAGGAGTATAACCCAAGTGCTCTTGCTCTTTTCCCTGGCATCTTCTTTCTGCGCTCCGTCCAGCATCGAAGGGGAAGACGACAGGGACAGAGAAATGTCACATTATGAGGCTTCCTGCTGTTGTTGGTGTGACTTTCCGTGCTCGTTAGCCTAAAGGCGAGCTCACAGACGGTCACCTCCAATGCAAGAGGTATCCCCACAATCAATGAAAAGCCAATTTCAGGCAAACGGGATTTACACCGGGGTCACACAGTGACTAAGGCCGATAATAAACCATATATATCCAATTATTATCATTATTACACATATGTATCACTGCGGTGGCCGTGGCTGTGTAATATCTGTGCATTTGTTTGGCTTTTCTGGAGATTCCTTCCACAGTGACATTTAAGTGAGGTGGACTGCAGACTTTAAAATGTTCATAGATGTGAAATGTGAATGTCTGTCTGTCTGTCTGTCTGTCTGTCTGTCTGTCTGTCTGTCTGTCTGTGCTCACAATCTGTCTGTCTGTATGTCTGGACTCAGAATACGTCTGTCTGTCAGTCTGTCTGTCTGTCTGTCTGTCTGTCTGTCTGTCTGTCTGTCTGTCTGTCTGTCTGTCTGTCTGTCTGTCTGTCTGTCTGTCTTTCTGGACTCACAATCTGTCTGTCTGTCTTTCTGGACTCACAATCTGTCTGTCTGTCTGTCTGTCTGTCCTCACAATCTGTCTGTCTGTCTGTCTGTCTGTCTGTCCTCACAATCTGTCTGTCTGTCTGTCTGTCTGTCTGTCTGTCTGTCTGTCTGTCTGTCTGTCTGTCTGTCTGTCTGGACTCACAATCTGTCTGCCTGCCTGTCTGTCTGTCTGGACTCACAATCTGTCTGTCTGTCTGTCTGTCTGGACTCACAACCTGTCTTAGATGTTTTCCATACGTCTCATGGTATCATGGGCTCCGGTCCCTGGTGACCATGAGGAGGAATAAATAGATAATAATTAATTGATGTTTCCTTGGATCCTGAATAGCTGCAGCTTATTTTTTTTTAACTTATATCCTCTGTGGACTCTTTCATCTGAAAAAGAATGCTTCATAAATATCAGTAGGAGGCAGTTTCTGATGACCTTAACACAACACGGCGCTTCCTTCACATATTATAATGATGTCAGTGAATACAGTTAACCCATTAACCCTGGCCAAGGTGACACCTACAGACGTAACGCTGCATAGATAAAGATTCAGTCCAGGCATGGCAGTTAGTCAACCCACCATTTTGTTCAGGCTCAAATGTGTCGACAAATATTTGATGCCATTTGCTGAGCTCTGTCGTGACATTCACCGAGGGGCTCTTGAGGGGAGGCGTTGGGGGCAGCTGCCACCCCCTGCTGTGAGGCGTGCACCCACAGCTGTCTCTGCTGCTGCAGATCAAAGGCAATTATTTCTTTTATTCTTTTTAAAGTAACATGATCTCTTGAGATGTAAAGATGAAGATCTGGGGTTATAGAGTTCGTCATATTAATATCAAAGAGCTGCAGGTTTGACACAAAAGGTGGAATCACATTTCAACCTGTGGCGTTAAAAAGAAGACGATTTTTGCAGTGTTTGTTTAGTGAAAAGATTTTTAAAAGTGGCCACTCTGTTACAATAATCTGTTAATCTTATCTGCACAAAGAAATTGCAGCCATCACTGTACGACGGAGAATAATTTAGCGATGTATAGATTAGGTTCGTCCACATACAGCTGATTGTTTATTGATTCGATTGATCAAGAAATCGCTTCGCTTGACTCCTGCAGACCCGACTGTCTCAATTTGCAAGCTGATTAAAAAAAATAAAAAACAGGACAGGCAACAATGTAGAAAGTGCCAAACACATTTTACAGGAAGACATTTTAAAATAGAACAGAGTGAGAGACGGAGGTCGACCAACTCACGCGAGGAAACAGATGAGGAAATTTGTGAAAGGATAAATGATTGCACCGTGCTTTTCACACAGTGCACACAACGTGCTGAATGACTTGCGGTGAGAGAAGATTATTATTTCCATTGTATTTGAATTGTAAGCTAAAGCACGGCGACAGAATTCAATCTGTTGTTTTGATGTCTAAGTACAAAAATTTCCAACATTTTATAGTGACGGAAAGTCAAAACTTCAGCGAAGACGCGGGTCGCTCCTCGGTCGTGCTTAAAAAAGTAATTAAAAGTGACTCCGGTGGTGAAAATGATGTTTATTGGCCCACACTGAAAAAATAAGCATTTTTTTGGCTTAAGCACTCGACATTACAGTGACTCTATTATTAGACTACTGCATGAACGAGGGTTACAACATCAGCCTGGTGCTTTGAGCAAACATTATGTTGTTTATTTCTTTATTCATGGCACATTTGTGTATTTCAGCGAGTGTGGATACAGATGTCAGGGAACGTCTTTGTTCGCAGGAAAACAGCCACTACATCTGTTCATTGTCGGATTTTAGACGTGAGCGCTGATGTGACGGCAAGCGATGTATATAGACACTTTATCACGTTTGGGTTAATGTCTTTTCTTGAAGGAGGATTAACAAAGTTGACATTCCTGTGTGTTTAATCTCACAGGAAAGGTTTTACTGCACTGACACCGTGAGTGACACTGAGGCATCATGTAAACGCTGCAGTAATCCTGCTCCTATTACTCATGTGGGGGTTTATGAATAAAGTTAAAGCGATGATGCCAAAGCTGTTAATATATTTCTTTGAATCAGAATCAAAGGGAGAGTCACAGATTCTGTCCGGTCCCATTGTAACAATGCACAGTCCATAATGATGTGAGAGCACACGGGTCTCCTTTGATTAACCGACCTGACTTTGCCTTTCAATCACCGCAGACAGATGTTTCCTTTCTCTTTTTAAATTCGGACACTGTAGGGTGGACAGGACGAATCCATTAGCCGTCATTATGATTCCAAACAAATGGAAAATAATGACACAGAAACTCGTTTAGCTCTTCAATCCATCTCTGTCTGCTGCGTTTAACAAAGCTCCTCTGTATAAAACTGAAGCCCCCATTCACTGTGATTCCAGCACATATTAAAGAGTGATTCATGCAGCATGGAGCGGGCACGCGACGCATGCTGATCAGCCTCATGTTGGCTACGTGCACAGGCGAGGACTTAAAGTATTTATTGGTGTGTCATATGCGACGTTGGAGAAAAGAGCATGCACAGTATTTGGCAAACAAGTTAATATTCTTTGAAATATATTTAGTCGTATGGGATTTGTTTGTGTAGCTTAATACCCTGAGCCTGTTTATGACAGCGGCTCGTCGATGCAGACTTTCAACAAAAAGAAACTGCTACAAGATTATTTCAGGATACCTTTCATATTCAAAATCAGGAGATGAAAAGGAACCTTTTCATTTGCAAATGTGGCTTATTTCCATTTTCCAACCTCAGACTGAGAAGCTGTGTATTAACACGATGCACTTTAATTACCAATCTGTATTTTTATGGACGCTTTTAGTCCTTTCCAACAAAAAAAAAGGCTGTTACAAGAGATTTGTAGGCATAATCAGCAAAGGGAGGACTTGATTATGTAGATTAGTGACATTTAACATCTCTGCTTACAAGAAGTTTTCATTAATGCAGACCACAGGGACAGATTTCAAACTCACCTCTCTCTCTAGTACACCTCAGCCTGCAGGAAAACGTCTGTCGTCGCTCCACTCGCTCGCCGATGGGAGCACCGATCACTCTGCATGTCAATACCGCTGGATGTGTATTTCCACTTTCATTAAAGACATTAACAAACTTTTTTTTTGCACGCTGTAACTTGGCCGACTGCACAGAGCCTTAATGAAGTCAGTCTATATACATCGCTTGCCATCCATAGCGGCGCCCGGTCCTTTCAGCGGCTTCCCCCCCTGAAGCAACTTGCTCATTAAAACATCCACTGCCACAGCTGAACTGTTATTGCTGCGGTAAATACATTTCCAAGCAAAGGCAGGCTATGTAAAACACCAAGCAAGAAAACAAAACACAACACAACAGTGTTTGTGTGGAGTGCTGAGAGAGTAATAGTAACAGTTCTACCACATTAAGTTTGGTATGAATAAGGCATTTCTGATTTTATTCATTCAATGTCAGTCCTTTACTGTAGCTGTCTATTTATCCAGCTACTAGCCGGCTTCCTAGTTATGCAAAATACCAACACATATCAAGGAAGTAATCAATCCAAGGATAGCAAAATAACTACATACTCAAAGCTTCCGTCTATGAAAACACGGAGAAGGATTAGCAGAAGAGGCCAGATGGTGGAGGGAGGGAGTTCAGATGGAGTCCTGTGCAGCCGGAGCTCAGGAGGAGAACAGAGCAGATGGGAGGATGAGAGGCCTCATAAAACCATATTACCGCCGGTATTACCATTGTCATGATCACAGGAACCGCACCAGCGATGAAGCTTATTATGTCAAGCGTTAGATGCCGAAGGTCCCCGGGCCTGACTGATGGAGAGGGAAGGTCGGGGTGGGAATATTCACACGTTTGATCCAGTTGATGAGGAGCGACGAGACAAGGATCTCCTCGGTTTAGTCAATCAGTGGCTACTGCTTCAAAACAGAAAAGAGAGAGAGGGCATTGTTCTGCTCGGAGGAGCTGGTGGACTGAAATTAATGTGTCTGAGTGAGGAAGCCAGGGCGTCTGCTGTGTGAGGAGCAGATGTGAAGCATAAGTCTTTCCCCTCGTAGGTTTTCTACACGTGCAAAAGCAGGAGAACTTAGTGTAAATAATACCTGAGATCAGTTTCATGTATCGATATATTTGCACACCATTTGCACTGTGTACAGTCTAATGTTCAAATATTTAATTGATTGTACATGTATACTGTAAATAACTGTACATGCTGTCCATACTGCCATATTACCATACTTATATTTATACTAATAACTCCGTTTACACTGTGCCATATTGCCTCACAGATGTCTTTTGCTTGTATATATTTTTAGATCTGTATATTTCTATTCTATATATATATATTTATATACTTTCCTTTTACGTCTTTTACTATACTTGTGTCCATGCTGTTTTGGACAAAAGAGAAACGAAATTTCGATGCTCTGCATGTCCTGTACACATAGCAGCATTGACAATAAAGTTGACTTTGACTTTGTTTTGTTAGCCTTGATTCAGTGGATGTAACTACATACTTATTCCTGTTGGACAGCCAGGTCACTGGAGCTATGAAATCCTTCATAAACCTCTTCAGGACGAGCTCAGTTACTGTGAAACAGTCCTGGAGCATGAGGGTATTGACCGACACATCTTTTACATCATTCAAGCAGATGCGGATGACATTATTTGTAAGAATGAGTTTCAGTTTTTCTCAGTTGCTTCTGGACAACAGTTGAAATGATTGATTCTCAAAACATCGCGTGATGCTCTGCAGTCCATAGATCAGATTCTGTAAAGAGAGCATACATTTGTAGCCAGCGACATCCTTTCATAGTACAAATGAAATAATGCGCTGCTCAGAAAATCTTCCTAAACAGTAACTGAACATACCTTCAAACAGAACATAACAGTAAAAACCTGGCAGCGTTTTATGACAATAAGTACAGTATAAATACTGTGGCATGATGGTAAAAGGATATTACTACTGTTGATTTCACAGTTAATTTAAAAATAACTATACTTTATTCTGTTTGTCTCAGTGTTATCAGAGGCAACGCGCTGCTTTTCAACCTGTGGTTAGTTGCTCTTTAAGCAGTCGAAGGAAACTGTACAGGCAAAAGCACAACAACAACTCAGACCAATTTAATGGCACTTTAACATTTAAAAAAATATATAAAATCTGTTTTGCCAGCTCAGTCAGAGCAAATCCAGGTCACCAACGCTGTAAAATATTCTCCTCAGAACACTTTGCCAGGGAGAGCTTGACTAAGTTTTAAATTTTGGTAATCACAACACAATCCAAAATGCAGCACACATCATTATACAGCAGTGCCTGAAACAATGAAGCTGTTGGATGGTTGGAAATTTATTTATACATCCCCTGAGCAAGTTGTCGATGACTTTTATGATTATTTGTAAGAGTCGCTCATTGATTTAACCCGAGAATAACCTGCGCATTTAAAATCGAATGATGCATTTAAATGTTCATTCTCGATGAAATTCATTTTATCGAAGTGAAAGAAGTAACAGCGATGCGATCTTTGTGATTTGGCAGAGGTCAGCGTGCGCCGCTTCACAGACAAAAGTAGAGCTAAAGCACAAAGAAAAAAGAATACTTGCACTTACTTTATGTTTGCAATTAAATGTGGTTAGAGGGGATGAAAGCACATGCACACTTATACCGACATTGCCCTATGCCACATGATCTGCATAAACAAAACATCGGCAGTGCTACTCCACCCACCTCTGCAGGCCAGTTTGTCCATATCCATAAATTACAGTAACGATATGCACAGAGCAAAAAGGCTTTTATGTATGTTAGGTCTTAACTTGATTCATGTTGCTGATTTGTTATACATATCAACAGTACAAAAAAATCTAATGTTACATCAGTGGACACCTGGTTGGAGTGCTGGGTATAAGCTCCTGTGTGATGCAGAAACAGCCCAGCAATGGCAGCCTGCCATCAAATACGGTGACAGCTTAAAAAAGAGACGCGGGATATTGCTCGTCTGTGATGGCCTGAGAATGACAATAAATTTCCCCAAAGCTCAAGGTAAGCTCAAAATGAAAAGCAGCAGTGGCACCTGCGTTGTGACAGGTTCGCACTTGTGTATTCAAGATAAAAAAAAAAAGCATGTGTTTCTTTGCATAGCCACGCTCTCTCAGTTTCACGAGGGTTGTCAAAGCATAATAGCTCTTTATTTCCCCCCCGATGGATGGCATAAAACACGCGGGTGCATAATACTCATGCACGCATACGATTATGTGTGTCAGGGAGGGTGCATGTTGCACACGTCTGAGCATGCGAGTCGAAGCCGTGCCAAGTGCATTTCCAGATATTTGTCATGTAATTGCAATGGGGCTGCGTTCTGCAGCATCAGAATGTGGTCAGGGGGACATCGTCTGATGAATAATACAACAAGTTCACAAAAGGGCGCTGCCGATGAGCTTATAGCTACCTAGCACCAACAGAGCAGAAAGCTGGTGAAGGAAATGTTCGGGAGAAAGTCTCATGAATAATTGACAAGGCTTTTTTTGAAAAATTCAGCATTATCTCTGAGGCTTGTAGGTCACAGTCCGGTCGTGATGTTTGTGCATCTTCAGAGGAGAAATTGAATTATCATTTATTGCGTAGCCAAGATCAGTTATCGCTAAGGGCAAATACTGGGCGGGTGCTGAAGGTGGACCAGTGCTCAGCGGACTTCAACAGCGCAGAGACCTTGGTGTAAATCTGGATTTTACTGGAAAGGCATGTCAGCCTCAGACGTGACCTTTGCAGGTGAAGACACTGTTTAACAGTTAACGTTAGATTTACGATTTGCAATTTTGAGGTTGAAGGAAACAATAATTTCAGATATCTTTGTAAGATATCCTCCTCAATCTATAGTAAAACGGAGGCTGGAAGCAGAATCCAGCTGTTTCAAACTCAGGTTTTATCGAGTTTGATCCCTCACCTCAAACGCTTAAACCTCCAGACTGAGGCACAAAAACGGTGGAACAAAAAAAAAATTGCTTCTTGCACTTCTCTGACTTGTCTGCAGTCGGTTGTCTCTGTCATGGAATACACAAAGTTATGATGAATCCAAAAGCAGTTCCTTAAGAAGTGCAGTGATTAAGCCTGTGCGATTATTCATTTGTGCTTTTCATTTTCTCAAAGATGTCTTCTGGCAAATATCTTACAAGATAATTACGAGGTTTGGAATATGATCAATGAAAAGCAATTAGTAAGGGATTTTAGATCTGTTTAAGTATTGATCTTTTCACAGAGTCTGGATTTGTGCCAAACGCAGAAAGAGGAATTTTGTTCCCCAAACATTGTCACTCAGAGCTCGGTCTTAAAAATCCATTTGATTGGGTCAGGCTCCTCTCTGAGCCTCCTTTAATTGAATCATCGGTGTTATATTCAGCCTACCTTCAACCGAGGCCTTAAAGATCAGTAACAGTGAAGTAAGAATGAGGTGGCTGTCACCGTGCAGACGAGAACGGGTCAAAGCTGCAATCATCATGAATAAAAAGACAAGTCTCGCTCGCTGCTCTAAATTTGCAGAGGGTTTTCAACGAGCTACTGCTTTTTACGTTTGTCACAGAGAAATCGGTGTGATATTTTACGGGCGGGCGGGAGGCAAACAGCTCGCAAACTGTCGTTTATATATCGTCTCTTTTGTTATCGTCCGAGCACAGAGCCTGAGGATTGGAAATTAATTGCTCTTGCACTCTATGCATTTCTTTAAAGTAAAGTGCAAAATGTGAGCCTTTTTTAAAGGTCTTTCTTGCTCCACTAACTTTGATTGCTTTTCATTGGCCAGCTGTTATGGCCACTCACTATCAGTTTTAATGATGTGGAGACAAAAGCTGGTACAAGAGCAGAGGTAGCACACACACACACTGCCGAGGCACTCAACCGAAAACATGGTACACCATTGAGGAGCTTTGAATTGAGTCTCAAAGGAGTGTTTTCAAAGCACGTTCCTCACTCTATACAAGACCAATTAGTTCACCGTGTCATGGTAAACAGTGGGCTTGAAAATTACAAGCGATCTCACAGTCTAACAGTCGGTTTAAAATGAGCTTTAATCTTAAAATTGCTGCAGTTAAAGAAATAGTTTAGGGACATTCTGGGAAATAAGCTTATCTATGTAACAAGATAAGCTTAGAACGTGGCGAGTAACGCACCAAACAAACCAAGTAAACCAATAAATCTGACTAATTAACATATTTGTTAAATGGAAGGAGCATTTAGGGAGAGTTGCTACTGTAGGACGATGTTTTGGTGTACAACAGACCGTGTAAAACATCTGTACAGCCTCGATGGTACCAAACCAAAGTCCAGACCTATGTACACTGACCCTATGGATCTTTGAACTTCGGACAGAGTCTACAGATGTAGCATCTTAAAAGTTCCTGTGTTTCTTCGACAAGGGCCGTGATGGGGCCGTGACTGGTCCTTCGCTGGTCCTTAAACGGTCCTTCGCTGGTCCGTGAACGTAGCGTAATCCCCCGCGATGACGTAGTGAGTGAGGGCCCGACTGGAAACGCAATGCCTCATTTGTCCACGGGAGACTCCGTAGACTGTCTAAACTAAGACACTTCTGAACAGATACGCTGGGGTGAGCGCGTAACCCGATAAGCTGAGACAGAGCACAATCATGGATGTGGCTAGTGGTGCAAAGGATCATGATCCGTTCATATCGCCCCCCACAGCACCAAGTATTCCACGGATCGGTTGATGGGGTTGTGAAAAGATAACACTGAGCCACCGCTGCAGCCGCAACTCCATGTCACGCACAACATGCCAACATAAACTTGTTATTAAAGAAAACTCTTTTTCCAGTCTTTATGTTAAGCTAAGCTGATATTAATGCACTCCGACTGCATACCTAATGTCACGTTCACGTCAGATTGGAGTAATGGTGAACTGACCGTTACACCTTTACATTAAAGTTATGGAAAGCTCTGATCTATCTGACTCAGAGCTTAATGTTGGTCAGCCGAATTCCTCGAGTATTGGTTAGTATCATGTTATAATTATTATATTACCGTGTTTATTATGACACACAAGACTTGTCCTAGTGTTCTGCATAAATCTTGAAATGATGCTCTTCACAGTAAAATACTTTACAATGTTCTTAACCTAAAAATAAATCCTCATGGCACAAATAATAACTCTGCAGCACAGCCCTTATTATTATGACTCTGTCCTTCTCTTTGTTTTTCTCCGTAATAAGTTTAAATGAGTGTAGACTCGCCAGTTTTATGACACAGAAATGCCACATTTGAGGAAGTTCAGCTGTTTAGAAAACACCTGAATGCTAATGCAACAGAGCCGAGGACTCAGCTAATTTGGACGCATAAATGTCAAGTTGTTTTTCCAACCCATCATGTCGAATAATAGATCGACCTCCCCGCCCCCTGTTGATTGCTAAATTATATTTTAGACGTGACTTTACAAACAGTAAATGTAGCTGGATGGTTGCAGGGTACAAAAAAATGTTCGATGCATTTTACATCTGGCACGTCTCTGCTGCAGAAAGCTCTTTAACTTCCACTTTGTCACAATTCTCCCTTTGCAATAATATCTATGCACATGAAGGATTCAGGAAACTGGATAGCAGTATTTATGCATCTTAACTGGAGGAGGAAGCTCATTCATTTTGCAGTCACTGTCATTGCTATGAGGTAGAGATATACCTGGGATAAAGCGTAATCTGTGAGGGGGAATATACAGACGAGACAAAGCCCTGGAGAGGCTTCCTGCGTCATACGTGTGGTACAGTATGTGAACTGGGTTACAAGGCGTGACAGAGCCTCAATCAATGGGACAGTGCAAGCATTGCTCGCAGGAAAGAGACACTAAGTGTTGATTGGTCAGTGATATGAGTCTTGCAGGTGTGGAGACATAGCTGCACCAGTTCTCTGTCCCCCTGGGGTATGGATTTGCAATGCTGGGAAGACAGATTACCGCGGCCGGTTCGGAAAAAGAGCAGTCATTTTTTTCTGCCTGCGGGCGATGTCACCTTTTCTGTTTTGCCATTATGCTCGTGGTGGCTGAACAGCAAGGCTTATTTAGGGAAAGGCAAGAGGTGACTGTCCTCTGGAGTATCTGCTTAAGGTGCTATGAATGAATGTAGTTACCCAGGAGCCAGCTGGGCTACAATTGCCATCGGGCATTAGAGACACTTCAACTTCCACCAGAAAGCATTAATTTAGCAGCACCCTGGGACCCAGGCTCATTAAAACCAGCTGATACTTTTACTTATGTGTGCTTGAACAGTGAACAGGTCAGAAGCACTATTTTTGGGTGATGACCTATAGCTGGAGAAACGCTGCAGCATATTTTCTGTAAAAGTTTGGCCTGAAAGAAAGTAAATGTGAAACACTCGTCATGCTACATCTGTATCATCTGCTGCAAAGGGAGGAGTAATGCAATTAATTCTACAAACTTAATATGCAAACATCCAAACAGTCAAATATTGAGACTGTCGAATTAATATTGTGATAGATGCTGATTGCTTTTGTGAATCACGTCTCTGGACTCCGATCGTATGCTTCTGTTGTGAAGCTGAGATGTGAGCAGCTCTTCAGTTAAGCTGTACTGACTCGTGTCTCGAGTGTTTGAGGTGTGGCACTATGAACAGTATCTGCAGCTCATCATGTAGCAGCATCTCACTGCGAAAGCTTTCTGTTCTGCTGTTCCTGCAATATCTGAAACTCATGACCAAATATTATTATTTTTTATCCTTTATTGAATTGGAACACTAACAAGGTCTTTTTAAATCCGTTCTGCTAGTTCCGCAAGCACATTACATTTCCTAAACTTCACAATAAATGCCTTTGCGACTAAAAGGTTTTTGTAAAAGCAGCAAGAAGGTTTTTCCTGCTCCTGCAACTATGAAAACCTGCGTCTGGCGTCTACATTCATAGACATATAGCACCTAAGTTCTAAATTTTCTAATATTATAGCCATTTTGTCTGTTTGTTTTTTCACCAATTTCAACAATGTTTTTAGGTTTATACACACAGATCTTTCTAGTGGCAACCAGAGATGTATAGTAACAAAGTGGAACTACTTAAGTACTGTACTTTAGTACTAAAATGCAGTATCTGTACTTTTTTGGAGTATTTTTTCCCCAACTTCCACTTTTACTGCACTACATATTTTTGATGAATTTAATACTTTTACTCGGATACATGTTTCATGTGCTGAGTCGTTACTCGTTACTATTGTAGCGTCCAGCCGGACACGTGATGAATGACGAGGCGATATTGAACAAACTGCATTTATTGCTGAACGGTTTGGTTCCAGGACTCGGTGACTGTCGGGCGGAACCACGCCAAAAAAACCAACTGAACAGTCCCGGCCTCACATCAACCTCGCTCGTGCGCCGTACGTCACACACCTGACTCACCCAGGTGCGCTCTCTCACCTGCTGCCCCGCCCCCTCGCTCTGCATTCATTCAGACGCATTCACAGACCATGGGAAATCACAGAACTCTACCATGAACATTGTAACACTGTAACATTAGAAGTTGTGCCTTAATAAATATTTGAAATAATATAAACAACAGTACTTGTACTTGTACTTTTACTTTCAGTACTTGAGTAGCAATTTTTTACATACTTCTACTTGCAATACTTAAGTACAAATTTTTTTGAATACTTTAGTACTTTTACTTAAGTATGGTATTTAAAGAACACTTCAACTTCTACTCAAGTCAGTTTTTTGATATAGCACTTGTACTTCTACTCCACTCCTTTACTCCAGTACTTTATACATCTCTGCTGGCAAGTAGTGTTGTGGTTTGGGTATGAACAATATATATGTATAAGGGATAAATATACGGTTTTCTACCTAATTATCCTGACACCCAGCCTTCACCTCTGCAAAAAGTTCACGAGGGCTGCTCAACATAACAGGCCACAGCAAAATAATGACTGCTAATAATCCAAAACCAATAAAGAATCTGCTCAATTAAAAGCAAGAAAGGGGGTGGCGTGTGGTCTGCACATCCTCAAGGGCATGATATGCATAAGTCGGACAGTTTTTTAATGCTGCTTTCAAGATTTTCTATTGTAGTTTCTTATTTCACTGAAGCATGCATGATTACAGCCTCGGTGCCAAGACAGTACATCTCGCATGGTCTGCTGCCTACGTGTTCAGAGCAGGTCAGTGCACTTGTGTTCCGTAACACTTTGTTCACTTTGTTTGGTGCAAACACAGACCTATGAATTATCGGCAGTCACACAAAGCCTTTTATTTGAGTGTTGTTCGTCCAGCTGGCACACGAAGACACAAGGAAACAAACATTGTAATCTGGTTCTGGTTTTAATGCCACCGAAGCAGAATAAAGATTAATGGCTGATTCCCACCTGCTCCGTCATCGTAGACAGTTGCCTATTCCTGATGGCCTTTCCTTTACACCGGTGCCTCTTTACAGCCGTCTGAAGGCTGCAGGTATCTGCTCCAACTGTACGCTTTAATAACTGGAGTGATGTTGCTGTCGAACCACAATTACACATCGCAGATCCTACAGTTACATTTTTGATTTACCGGTTTAGGAGAAAAACACAGAAACTTCTGTGCAGATGTGCACATCAAAACCTTTTCTATTCTACAGTTTGTTTTACGATTTCCAGGAATCATGTAAAACTCTGTTAATACCGCCAGTGGGTAACCAGGTTTTTATGACGTCTGGCCAAATTCTTGCATGGAGCTTCACGTTTTTAAATATAATATAGGAGAGCAACAAGATGTGGTAGATGCAGAAAATATTTGAGAGTGTTTGGCACAGAGCCCTGTGTGTCTTCTTGTGCACACAGAGCAGCAGCTCACCCACCGTCATCCTGTGGACATAAGGCGATAAAAACAAGCGTGCATGAGAGAAAGCAGAAAGACTGGAGATGGACATTTACACTTTCTGAAACATGATGTTGAATAAAACACCACATGGTAATGCGTGTTACGTCTGCACTGTCATTGACTGGCTGACGTGTTTTTGAGTTTTTAACTCTTAGAAGTGTCAGTGTGTCACTGCTCGTCGTAGTAACTGAGACTTCCAGGCTGTCAGGGAACAGTCACGAGTTTTAGAGGCTGTGAAGTCTGCCTGTCATTTAAATCCCAGATGACAGCGATCTATTGTGGGAGTCTACCTGCGGGTTACCGTGCATGCATCCAGCTTTGGATACAAGCATCAGCTTAAATGAATAAAATATAATCAATATTTATTCATTATCCCACATCAGGGTGCTGAGGAGTTTAGCTGAACAGACACATAATGCGATTGTACCTTTAACCCAGTCTGTGGAGAATCCGCATTAGTTACCGATTTTCAGGAAGCATCAGGCTTCATCAGAGGTCTCGCAGAAACCGAAACAAACCGAGCCAAGAGGAAAGTCACATGACCAACACTGACTAAAGGTGGAATCCACCACGGAGCTGAATTCACACGTCTTAATCAGTGGTATACATTTCAGGGCGCATCGTGCAGTAGTAGGTGTTGTTACTCTTGTGATATATTCTCTTTTATTCCGCACGTACGTGGATATATCAGGCACTGCTGCCTCATGCTGATTATCATAAAAATATTTAAATCCTAAAACAGTGGAGCATGTTGCATTGGGTATGTGATAAGAAATCAGCTGTAATGAACCCGGGTCATCATTAAATAACATGTTCATGTTGTCTTTGGGTGGAATTCATCAGCATGTGATGCCTTTATGTTGTTTTACTGCAGATCTGTAATTAGTACCGGAGCAGCAGAATTATGTGTTTCATAAAACTGGTAATTATTTCTACACATGATTGAACATCATATTGCTGTTAGCAGGGATGTCCCATATATATTTATTCGCCATATATTTTTCTCACACACGAGGCAGAGATGCAAATGAGGGAGTTGTGGAGCAGCGTTGGACAAACTGTCTTAATCTGACGGCATCAGCTCTGAGCTGCTGTTCTCAAACACGTCGAATCCTCGTTTGTTTGTCTCATTCTGGACTTTTTAGGTTCATGGTTCATTTCTCAATCTACAACACGGATGTGCAAAAGACGCCGGTCCTTTATGCTGCACGCAAAACAAATCAAACTGTTAGTTATGGCGGAGTGTGGAGGATGAATTGAGGAGCCTCTGGAAAACAAACTGCTCTGTAGTCTGCTGCTCCGGATGTGGATACTTGTGTACCGCTTGCCAGTTGGCAGCAGGATGAACGGCTGTGGCTGGAGTGGGTATTGTCTTTTAATATCCTTTGCACAGTGACCTCACCGATATCGCTGATGCTTAGTAAATACGCACAGATGATGTTCTGGGCGGCGTTAATCACCTGATGCACAGTCAACCATGCCAATTTGTAATGTTTCCAGTCAGGATGCTTTCTATTACTCCTTGTGAAAGTCGACAATAGCTTGGCATGGGGATTTTGCCTTCTCAAGTTCCCTTAAGGAATACAGTGTTTCTGAGCTTCCTTTAGCAGGGTGCAGATATAAGACGACAGCTTCTGTGTGATGCTGAATCCCAGCAACATAAAACTGTTCAGCTGCTCCACTTCGGCGCCACTGATGTAGACAGTGCTCTGTGTCTTTGTCTCCCACTTTTCACCCCTGTGAAACATCCCACACCTAAACCTGCGATAACCCTCCAAATACAATTCATCCAAACGCAAACAGAGGTAATGTACAGTAACGTCAAAAACTCCCAGTGCAAATGTGAAGTAAATTATGTGGCTGTGCGACTGACTCGGAGCCGTGCTAATGTGGCCGGTTCCGCTCCAGCGTTTTTCTGCAGGATGATTGTGAAAACATCAAGGGTGTCATTGCCTCACTTCCTCTACACCCATTCTCCGTTCTGCCTCTCCAGCGAAGTGAAAAGAGCTCGTACGAGACGCACCGCCCTTGGATATAATGACGGGGTCACCGAGTCTGTCTTTGTCTACATGCAACACTTCTTGTTTGCTTTAGAGATGCATAAAGGCTCCTGTCGTCCTCTGTGGTTGGATGTCCAGCAAGTCTCTTGTGCACAACCCACCGCTTCAGAGCCAAATTCAGTCGGTGGGTGAAGTATATCTTTTTGTGCTTCACGTGAACAAAGTGCAGGCTGGAAAGTCGGCATTCAAAGTCTCAGAGTTTGAGCAGGTGGAGACGTGGGAGTTGAATCGGTTGTATTGACAAACACTCCAGTCAAGCCCTGCAGTCACTGTGTGCCACAGGGCGGCTTCCACACACACACTCATGCTTTTTTTAAACTCTTGCTTGGGTGAGTCCGGGGGCTTTGCTTCGCTCATTTTTCAGCAATTAATTACCTCTGTCCTCTAAATACAAAGGCAATAACAATTTTCCTCGTCAGAAGTCGAAGTCTGAATGGCTAATTACCCTTCTAATGAGTTCCTGTGTGGCAATATTGAATATTATTGTTTCATTAAGGAGATGATAAAGGGGCTATCGTGAATATTTATGTATTAACGGTGGGTTCAATGACTACAAGGCCGCAGAGAATAACACGGCCGACTTGTCAGAGCCCACAGACACAGTTAGAATGTAGCAGCTATGAAGCTGGATGTTTAGACAACAGCTAAAACAAGAGTGGATGCTGGACTTTGATTTGTCAAATGGACACACAAACCTCCAGATTAATGAATGCGAACGTATGCCGGCTGCAAAAACTTAAGGCAACAGTGATGCCTATGACAACCTGTGAGGTGCAGAATAAATGTAATCACCGGGATGCTGAGCTGCTTTGGAGGCATATGTTTCTCTGTGGTGTTTACCATGTGTTGACATGCCAGCATGCCTCTGACAGATGCTTTTATTCTTGCATCTACAAAGTCATCTGTTTGCTTGATCACCCCTTGGCACTAAGTGTAACAATATATTTCTGACTAGAGGGTGGGGGGGGGGCTAATCTAATGCAGAAAATAGAAAACGCTGCAGTCTTCGCCAAAAGATGTAGCCAAGGACAAGACAATGGAGTTAGCGAGCTCCACGGGTTTGTTTCACTGCCAGCCAAGTGAAAGTCGGGCTCGAGCATCAGGAATATGAACGCAGTAATCAAACCCGGCTGCAGAGCAGGTAAGTGCAACGCCGTCTGTGATGAGGAGCTACAGAGTGCAGCGCAAAGTTGACTGGATTCCAATTTGTCATGCAGCGAGTGTGTGTTAATTCGAAACTTTATTAATCATGTTTATACACATGAAATTATTCCTTTAGCATTTCTTCCATCCAGCTGGCACCTGTCGAGGCAAACACACATAGACAGACGCCATATACATGTATACACTGGAGCGGTGGGGATCACTTTATAGTGCACGGAGAGCAGATGTTTAAGGGGGGTACGGTGCCTTGCTCAAGGGCACCTCAGCCGTGGCGTGGCGAGGAGATGGACTGCCACTCCACCAGCTGTCAGTTCACCTTCCAATTTTTTCGAGCAGCGAGAGCCGGGAACCGCCAACCACTCTACCACTGTGTGTGTGTGTGTGTGTGTGTGTGTGTGTGTGTGTGTGAGGAAAAACAGGATAAATAGGAGACAGTCCAACCAGACAAAGGGCAGTGATTTTGCAATATTGTCTCCGCTGACTTATTATGCCAGGTCATCGCATCAAATGATTGAAAATTTGCTTTTCATCCATATTATATGTGAAAATAGGGGAAAACTGAAAGTGCTGTAATTACAGGGCAAGAACGCAGGTAGCTTCTTCCCCTTATCGTGTGATTGGGGTTGCCAGAAAGTGCAGCAGTTATTTTGTAGTCTCGTCAGAGTTTTTGGTGTGAATAAATGTGTTTTGTAGACTTTTCATACACATGTGTTTATGTGAAAACATCACTCACGATCAAAACCGAGCAAGTTTAAAACTTTCCTCACATCCAAACATCAAATGAGCGCAACAACACAAGACATAGCAGCCGTCTGAGCGAGCAGCCCAGCTTGGTGTCTGTCTTTCGGCCATTTATTTTATATAGCTCATGCCAACAACTTTAAAGTCGGTCCCGGATTTTCTCCGTGTCCGGCGGCCTCATGCTCGGCCACGCTGCCTTTTTCTCTTCTTAGAGAAAAAGATCCTCATGGGTCTCTTAGCCTCTACCATGTCCACATAGGCTGCTGGACCTGGTTACTGCACATACACAACGCTTTGTGCGTCCAGCTCATGCAGATCTAACCAGCTCATTGGTTAACACACAGCGGTTAAATCGTGCGAGAACAGGCGTACGGGCCACAGAGTGGGAACGACAGAGGCACTGTCCACCCTAATGCAAGTCAGTGTAGCATTAAAATGATAGCTGATGTTTTATTTGAAGTAGAAAAGTTACATAATGGGGCTTTAAATATTTCATTAGTGCAGGCTTCACCTTCAAATCTAAGAGAATAAAGAACACTGATTCATCTGTTCTGAAGTATTCATTTAAAAACTCCAGTCACGGAACGAATAATGTTTAATAAGTCCGACATCGTGCAACATTTAATACGGCTCAATGTGCAAAGTAATTTTCTAATTATTAAGTATCATAAGAAAAAAAACATTTGCTCATGCAAACTGTGTAATTACCAATGAATTTAGCACACGCACAGTAACCTGACAATGTGTCGCTTTTACAGCTTTTACTTTGAAAAGTTCACATTATATTGGAGAGAGACAACAAATCCCCCACTGCTCAGACTCTGCTTTGCAATCTGTCTGTGTTTGTACCCAGTTAAAGTCCGTCCATTCAACCAAATCAACCGAGAGAGGAGAAAAAGAAATGGAGGACTTAATTCTCTCCTCAAATGGACTCTGCAACAATTTATCCTGCTCCAGAGTTTGTTTTTTTTTGTATTAAGAAGTAAGTTGCTTGTGGAGGTCTTAATTTACAGAGATAAACCGAGATCTCAAAGTGCTTGTATGACCTTGTTGGAATGGTTAAATTCAAAACATTGATTTAGCTGCCGGGCTCTGACTTGGAAAAAACTCCCCCCAAAAAAGCTGCATTTCCCCGACTGCGATGGGAGAGCAGCTCTCTCTTAATGTGTGGAGGCACAGATTGCGGGCATGTTGCTACCCTCTTTGTGAAATTGACTTTTAATTCGTAATGAGCAATCCCATATTAAAGTACTAATAACCTCCTAATGGAAGTTAATTTTGCGCCCCTCGGGACGCGATATTAAGCGGCCTCGGATGTTACGGAGGGACGGGACTGAAAGGACGATATCAGACGTTCTTGAAAGTTGTAATTGTTTGTTTCTAATCTGCGGCTGTGGTGGAGAGACGGTCCAATTTAGAGGATTACGGGTGGCACCCACGGAGGATAGCTTAAGACAACAAGCATGAGGTCATATTTAGACTGTCAGGGTATAGGCTAATTGAATGCACTGAAAATTACAATAGTGGCGTAATTGCTTGATTAAAGTACACTAGATCCAGGGAAAAGAAGATATTCTCCAGCTGTGTGTGTGTGCAGCGTCTCATTCTCATATTCTATGTACATCACAATGCTGCCGTGTTCTACCTTTGTACATCAGTTGTCTGATTTGACTTCACATTAGTATTTTCTCAGTGTTTGTGCATCTCTTAATGAGGGAAATAACTCAAATGTGAGAGGCTCATTCAGCGTGAACAAAGTCGGTTTCAATGCTTCATAGTTAATTGTCGAAAACCGCCTCGTGCGCTGGAGTTTCTGAAGGGAAAATGTATCGAATAACAAGATGACATCTGGGTGGAAGAAGAATAAACAACAAGGTCCTGAGTCATGGTTGCACAGGTACTGACCCAGAATGCAGGCTCGGACAACGGTTGGTGAGAGAAGAGGGGAAGGAGAGGGTCCGATACGAGGAGGAGGCAACGGCCGCGGTGAAGCAGTGGTTGGAATGGATCGAGGAGAGCAGGTGGCAGGAGGTGAAGATGATGGTGGACCTGGGCACAAGAGGATCGGTGGTTAGAGGTCAACGGGAAGCACAAGGAACAATATTTAACACGGTCTGAACGTGATCTACCACGGAGGCTGAACAAACGATCTGACAAGGAGTGGGAGGAAGGCCAGGGTTTATATGCAGGAGGAGTGATGAGTTGATGAGAGGCAGGTGAGGTGAGGAACGGCAGGTGTGCTTCATCTGATGATTCACCAGGAGGGACCAGGGAAATGTGCCACGTCCACAACACAGACAGAGACAGGTGAACACAACACAAGGATGGAGAAACAAGGGGAAACACAGAAACAGTCAAGAAGAAGAAGAGATTTCTTTACTGCCATGAGTTCCTGTATACTTCTTTATTCCACTCACAACAGGCTGTATAATAACTTTTGCTACATGAGAACATATCACTTAAATACAGAACTCATAAAGCAGGAAATCAAAAACCCTCCATGAATCTTTCTCAGCCTGTGCCACGGCGGCTCATTAATATGTAGCATTAGCTGAATGGACTCATCCCTCATGTTAAGGTTCATATTATTTCTCCACTGGCTAATAAGTTAGCTTGACATTTATTCCATGCATTGATCACCTGCGGCGCGACGTTCCATTCAGTTTAACCTTGGCTGCGAGGAGAACGGAGGAAAAACTCTGGTGTGTAGTTTCACTTATGTTCCCGAACAAGTGATGGCTGCAGCTGGATGAATGCATCTGGGATCAGCGGGTTTATTTTCACTGCATTATTTGCTCATTTTAGTTTAAAATAGTCTTGACAAGATGCCGTACCCATTTTTTCAGGTTTTAAAATGATCCAGTTAAAGTTTAATTCAAGATAACTGAAGGATTAATGGTGAACATCCCCTTATATAACCCTGGATTCTACTTTGTCGAGCTCTACAAGTTGCAAACACATTGTTTTCATCGTCTTGCCCCCAAAAATCTGTCGGATATCCCCGAAACTGATTCGCTTAAAGCAAATTTCCAATCTGAATCCACACAAATGCCTTCTATGCTTCCTCTGTCGACTGTGGCTGTAAGGAACCGAGAGGAAAAAGATCCCTGTCATCATTTAACCTTTCATCTAGAGATTTGCTTGACTGACTGCAAATGGTGTGTGAAACTCAACCCCGAGTCTGTTATGAACTGCTTTGAATTCCCATGAGACCCAGCTATTTTTTAATAGCCCCTAATTCAGGCAACGATATGTTCTCATTTGAATTTCAATGCGTAAACTTGAAGAGTATAGTGACAAAAAGCCGACGGAGAAATTCAAACATCATCTGACAAGAATATTAGAAGAGTAAAGTGTACGACTATTGCTCCGTTTCTCTCGTAAAGCTTAAGATCTCTTTTTTTATGCACGGTTTAAACTGTAAAGGGGCCTTTTTTCCCGTTAAAGAGTTTTAATATGCGGACGAGAAATCTCTGCAAAAGATCTGAAAATGCGACAGAGGAGAGCTCGTGTTTGCACAATGGCTCCTTCTTGTAAAGATTGAAACCTTCAAACTACCATCTAAACTTTTCTTTGTCTTGTCGGCCTGCACACACACACATAAGTGTCCCCCGATAAAAGAAGCATTAAAGAGCAGCAGAGTATTAAATATATTTGTCATTGACCTTTTACCAGGGCAAAAAAAAAATCCTGCAGAAATTACAGAAATAAATGACCGAGCTGTCCGGTGCCCATCGAGTGAGATGGATTCCCAAAACCTTGCACACCTTCCAAAGACTGATGACACAAACAAGAAGCCCCACGTCCCGGTTTGACAAATCACCATATGAGAAAAGACTCATGAGGCTGAACCCGACACTCCGCTAAGCATCTGACTCTGTGTCACCTTAAAAAAAAAAATGTTATTTCCTCTTTCACGTCGCGAGACTCGGAGCAAGATGAAGTGGCTCTGATGTTGATGATATCAGCCGTAGGTGCATTCAAGCGCCAACATGCACTAAATCAGGCATAAAATTAATTTCCAGGCTGTGTTTCAACAGGGGCCTGTGTAACAAAGCCAATACCCCATTGTAGTCATGATCTGTCATGTGCAGAGGGGGATCTGTCACTCCGCTTGTCTTTCACAATCGGCAGGTGTTGTTGTACATCTTCATCAGAGGAGGTGTTCCTTTTGATGGGCACGTGTAATCGTAATGATGAAGTACGCTCCCGTTTTCCTTCTGTGTGTGTGTGTGTGTGTGTGTGTGTGTGTGTGTGTGTTGTGCTGCAGGTTAGCCAGATTGCTGCAGGACTACGGCTCCGCGTCCATATGCTTCTTCATTTGTTTCTCCGTCTAGTATCACAGATGCTGCTGATTAGACACTGACAGGCACTTCCATGCAAAATACAACTGCTGCTGTCGGCTCGTTACGCCACTTCTTTTACATTAACAAGGAAAAAGACCATTTGATTTTTGGCCTTTGGCTGTAACTGGAAATTATTTTCATTATCGAGTTTTCTGTTAATCCTTGTAATTAATTTATTGATCTTTTAGCTGATAATATGATAGGAAATGTTTTAATTTTTCAGAGCCGGAAGTATAAAAATATTGAAAAGCAGCTGAGCATTGGAGAGACTGGATCTGGTCAGTTATGGACATTTTTGCATTGTGAATGATTTAAACAAACAAAAAAAAGTTGGAGATGAATAATACATTGATTTATTTCTTTCAAATTCTCACAACAGTGATACCAAATGGTTGAAATATGGCCGTGAGATCATTTGTTTACTCTTATTATCTTTTATTCTTACAGTGGGATGAACAGATAACACAGATTTTCCTGTGTTTGAAAAAAAATATATATATATGAAAATGAAATTGTAAAAAAAAAAAAAATAGTTTGTCCGCCAGACAACAACAAACAACTTCTGAAATGCTTTTTTCCTGAATGCAGTGCCCGCAGTGCAACAACAGTGCAGGAGGATGGAGGATGGCATTTATAGTGAAGATAAATCCACATTTTAATCCCAAAAGTTTAGAAGATAAACTCCTCCCTCTCCTCCCTCCTGCTGGTAAACGGCTCCAAGACAGAGAATCTGGTGTCACTCCACCTCTGCCCCTGCTGTCTCCTGCCAGAGCTCCCCTGGGTTTGCTTGGCCTAAAATCTGTACTCCTTCATCCTACTGTTGGACTGAGGACAGACTAAGGACAGACTGAGGACAGATATGCCTTTTCTTCAGAGTCTTGTTGATCATGCACAGAGACCGTGGCCATGCAGGGCCTGTGATGCTGCTTCCAGGTCATTGTTGGGTCTGTTGGAACTTGGGCTACTCTTCTGGCTGATGCCTAGTTGGAAATCTGGTGCAGAGTTCCTGTGCATGATTGCCTGATGATGGAGCGATGTTCTACATATGGATAATAACCTTAACAGTGCTTATAGGGACATTTAAAGAGTTGTCTTATGTCTTGGGGAAGATATTTGCGCCTACCCATCATGAGATGTTTCCTGGATTTGTTTACTTGCCTTCAGTGGTGGGTAACTTTTCTATTAACCATCATGCATGATTAGAACAAGCAGAATGACTTACTGGATCAGTTGGTTTCCTTTTTTTAACATGTTCAATACTTTTTTTTACTTTTCCAGCATGATAACAATGTCTGGTCTAAATTTCATGTAAAAAGCTGCATTGGAAAGTCAAGCATTAGTCAATGAAGTATTTTCATTTTACTTTAAATTCTGCTCTTACAATCCACTCTGGTTTATACTGGCTCGTTGACAAAAAATGGGATTTGAATTGCCTACATATAGACAGGCTGTAAGATCTCAAAAAGGGAGTGCGTTGCTAGAAATTTGTTTGCGATAGCGGCAGAGAGCACCTCATAAATGACGATCAGAAAGTTTTGATTTGAGAGGTCAAGATTAAAAACTGGAACCAAAGTATCTACTTTTATCTTTTTTTCCAGCTATAGTTTTCTCTTCTCTTTGTATTTTCACACATCCATCGTTGTCTCATCTTTATCGACACTGTCACTGAGATGTACTCAGGTCATCAATTTCATCTCATGAAAGAAAAGGTTGATGCATGATGCATGTGCTACGATAGAATGCAAAGAAAAAATGAATGTTAGTGTGAGGCCTGCACTTGAAACAAGATCTATTCCCCTGTAAACAAAGTTCATTCACCAGTTATTCCAAAAAAATGTTTTTATGGTTTAAAATAGACGTGTGTGCCGTGGCTGATCATGATTGCCAGATCTCTCTGTCACTCTCATCACTCATCTTTTTTCTGTCTCCAATGTTTATCCACCCTCCCTCCCTCCCTCCCTCCTCTTCTATCCCTCCATCTAAACTGTCTCTCAGTCTACAGTACCTGCCTCCTCTCCCCGATCTCAAAGCCTAATATTTCACAGCAGTCAAAGTGCTGAGCCTGAACAGCGTATGCAAATAGCAGACGAAGTCCTTATCTCTTCGTCTTACGTTGCAGGGCTTGCTTCTGCCATTTGAGATCTTTAAGTGGAATTTGCCACATAGGGACTATCACCAGGCCTCTTTAATTCAATACAAATCCTTTTATAGACAAATGTGCTGCCCGTACACGTGTTCATCGTAATGTCTTTTACATGCAGTGTGCACTGCTCCTTCTTCTGCGCCATAAATTGTAGAAATGTGCTGCAAGAGAAGTGCATTTGCTGCTGATTTGATTTTGCATATAGCGCAGTAAGTGGTGTCCTGTCATTTGATGCTGCCTGGGATATTCAACTTGCTTTGCCACAGGGCCACTTTCAAAAAAAGTTAAGCCAGGGGCCAGTTAGTGATGAATAATAAATATTGGATAAATGAATAAACATTAGCTTTCCTGATGGGGCAGAGTAAGAGAACTTCAAAGTTGTAATCATCTGTGTTTTTGCAGTGTTCCCTCTTTTTTATGATGTCTGATATTAGGAACCTTGCCTGCAGCAATTGTTATTTAACAAATGGAACACAGTTTTTTAGGGTCGGTATCCGTCGCTTCATTGATTTACCTGTTTTCATTGTCAACCACCATGACACTCGCTGTCATCATTCATCTCTGCCAAGAAGCAAATCCAATCGCATCGGCCCTGTGCAGGTCAGGTTTATGAGACCTGCAGAGATCACTAATATTCACCTTTGTGTAGGCCCACTCACACCGGAGGCGTACGCACCGCGGTCAAACTTCCGCCCCCTTTCAAAATAAAACACAATATGCAGTTCATATTGCCTATCACAACTTCACATCAACGTTACGTCATGACCGGTGGCACCAGGTGATCAAAGATCATTCAAAGAGTCTCAACATGAACGATGAGAGACTGATTGTTGAAGTGGAACAACACACAATCATTTATGACACAACAGATGCTTTTTATAATCTTCTTTATACACAGTTTATTGCGAGGTCTCGTGTACGTCCAGGATTCTCGGGTGATCTCGTGTGAATACGTCCGGCTCGCTACGCTGCCGTTACACTGCAAACACGCGCCCGTTGTGAGTTGACACCGGACAAAGGACGCAGCTAAAATGCGGCGCTTATGTCTCCTGTGTGACAGCCAAGAGGCATTACTGAAGATTGACTCATTGGTATCAATAAACCAAAGAATCCCAGTGTGAATCAGTTTTCCTTGTGAATTCTAAGACCGTGGAGGTCCACCTGGCACCCTATCTGGTCCTCGACCCTTTGTATCACTGCTTTATCCTCCCTTGCAAAGCTTAGCGCTGCAGAATAAAGTAAAGTGCTACAGTCTGCTGTGTGTATCTACATCCTGGTAACATTTTTTCCTCAATTACAGGAGATTTATTAACACCTGTTCTTATAAACTGTACATTGTCTACCCAATTACTCGAAGCCTGCTGCCTTTATAGAAACATATGTTGGGACGTATTCAGCATACACAATATTCAAAGTCTGTTAATGTCAGCGAAGCCCAGATGGAGGAATTTAAAAATTCTACTTCAATGCACCTGATATAATATCCACTCACAGGCTGCTGTATCACATGCGAGCTGCTGTTTCATTATCTTGTGTATTGTTACCGCCCACAACATTTCTGTAAACGAGCACAAACGTTGTTTTTTTTGTTTTTTTGGTCTAACCCTTCAAATTTCACCCGCGTCACCTTTTTATCTATCACGCATTCAGTCAGTTAGTGATTATCGTTTGTTATGTAATCATTAATTGTGACCTCAGAGATGTGAACGGTGAATATTCATCCGAAGCCTCTCTCTCTTGGCAACAATAGAATCTGCTACGGCAAATTTGATTACACTTGATTCCTGTGTAATCACTCTGTAATTACGGGAGAGAGCTGCGATTGTTAATACTTCCTGCATAATAATGCTTTTACCTTCAACTCACCTCATCACAGGCCGCTCTGCAGTTATTACGAGAAGCAACAGAGGGTGAGAAGAGCACATGTTTGACAAAACTGTCAGGTAGTCAAAGAGTGCTTCTGTATTTTGATTATCTTCAAGGTCCCAGCCGATGCCACGGGTGACACAGCTGAGTCTTTAAATCAAAGTGATGTCCAATTGCCGTCATCAGCAACAATGCAAGTGGACTTGGGGAGTTTGAGTCCATCTCGAAAAGCAAGAAAATCTCTCAGGCTAGAAATAATTACAGAGATAAGAGTGGCGTCCTTTTAAGCAAATCGATACATCGATGATTGACTGTAGATGCAATGTGATAATTTCAGAAGCAAATCATTATGTCTGAGCATCGAGCCGGAGACGTGCTGCGATCATCATGATCATAAAGCTCAGGCTTTGGAGCAGACTGTAGTTTTAAAGGCTTGTTGGTTTTCGAGTCACCTGTGTCACACAAAGAAAACACACTAATGTTAAAAATAGCAAGAACACACACAGCACTACAGTCCCAGGTTCTGCGTGTGTTTGTGTGTAACAGATTTGTTGCCTAGGAAAACTCTAAAAATAAGCTCTCACATCGAGAACAGACAAAGCCGAGGGAATTATTAATATTTAAATCTACTGTATTGTGAAATCTTTATGGGCTGTTGAGTTTTAGTTTCACAGAACCAAAGACTATCTCATAGGCTGAGAATCGATGAAACACAAACCAGATACTGTATATCCTCAATCAATGAACAATGGGGACTGTTTAAATGGAAACTTCCCACCTCCTATAACTTTGGGCGAGTAATACAAATAAAAACTGCGCAGTATATTTCTCCATTCGATTTATTTGTAAGTCTAGTTGTCACTTTAAGAAGAAGAAGATATACTTTATTAATCCCTCGATGGGGAAATTCTGTTTTCACTCTATTTTTTTTTTTACATGCATTTTAACCCGGACACACACACACATGCAGCACAAGGGCATAGACAAATGTAGAGAAATGGTGGAGTGAGGGCCAGCCCCCAGCGAGCAGTTGCTCAAGGGCACTTTGGCAGTGCCCAGGAGGTGAACTGGCATCTCTCCAGCTACCAGTCCACCGTCCATATTTTTGGTCCATGTGGGACTTGAACCAGCCACCCTCCGGATCCCAAGCCAAGTTCCCCATGGACTGAGCTACTGCCGCTACTGCCAGTCCATGTGGGACTTGAACCGGCCACCCTCCGGATCCCAAGTTCCCCATGGACTGAGCTACTGCCGCACCAAAAACAAAATAAAGAGCTGAAAGACACTAAAACACTCCAATATAGTAAAGGTCGGTGATATATCGTTGTTTCTGCATTGTTTAGTCCAATTGGTCCAATCAGGTGAAGGAAGAATTCATGTTGATATCTGAGTGTTTGACACATCACAAATACACACTGCACAGAAGTTAGATATACTGTCCTGCAGATCAGTCTGGTGTAATACCTGCCTGAGCACCAGAGAAGTTCAGAGTCCATATTGCAGTGGGGAAAACTCATTTTTAAAATAGTTTGTCTTGGTGGGATGTGATTTATAGCGTGGCCGGAGCAGGTGGCGAGCTGATCCGAGGTGACTTTTGTTTTGAAGGATTTCATTGATCCAAAGGGAGTTGCCAATTTCAGATGACGCGTGCGTCTTGATGTTGTTTGTTGGAATCTTTTGTGGGTTTGACGATCTGAGCTGCTGCAGCAGAATGATGTGGGAATACTTAAAGCTTTGCAGCAAACCACATGAGAACTGTCAATCATCTATTGTCTGAGTAAAAATGGCTGAGGCCCATTATTAATCTTCAGTGACTAAATGTGGAATGCATTGTGACATCTCTGCGCCGACAGACATCCATGCTGCATCCAGCTTTAACCTATTTACCCACATGTATATACATGTATATCTATTCAAATGTCTCGTTTAGAGAAGCTGTCTGTCTGGGTATGTGTAAACACAGCATCTGCACAAAACAAGACGGGGTGCCACGACTCCCGGTCGAACCCTGTAGTGGATCGTTTGTGGTGTGAAAGCAAATTATCTAACCCCAGCACGACTTCAAAAGCTAATAAATAAATCTGCTGATCATAAAATCTGTTTTCGATTTTATAATTGTGCTATATAAGGCATGTATGCAAGAAAATTTACTAACCACGTCGACGTGGGTATTTTCTCTGATCAATAGGTCGAAGGCTCTGTGTAATCTGTCAGTTCATTAAAATGTGCGTATCAGCACTCTCTCTATAATAAACCCCCCGAATTTAATCAGAACAAGACACTTCTGTTTCTGTTATTATTCATAAGATATCTAATAATACTAATCATGCTCACAAGAGTAATTTAGAAGATAAATATACACATCAGGTCAGGAGAAGAAGAAGATTAACTTTATTGATCCCTCAATGGGGGAATTCACTAAAGCGCTGCATCTATCAGTCACCAGATTTGAATTCCCCTTGTGGGTCCTGATAAAGCAGTGTTCTTGATAACTGGACCAGAACTAAAATGTGACAATATATATTATTGTTCTATATATATATATCTTTTTTTTTGCCTTGGTAGAGACCAAATTAACCGAACTCGAGTGTGAAAGTTGACCCGCGGTGTCATTGAGAAATTGATTGATTGAAATCTGACCGGAGACCTTGACTCAAATGTTTGAGGACACATGGGATATTGTTGCCTTCTGCTTGCTGTGCTGCATTTTTATTATAGCTGCGTGTCGCATGCTATCACATCCAGAATGATATTTCAATTTAATCAAATTGCGAGTCCCCGTTGGCCAGTCGGTGTCAAAGCAGACCGCATTGAACGAATGAATGAATCCATTCCTCCTGCTAATGCAGCAATACACACTGAATGCATCATATAATTGTTTGTTTTTTCTCTTTTCTCTCTCTCTCTGTAGGTAAGTGAAACAAATTGCTCAGGCTGATTGAAAGTGGACTGCCTCGGGGTATCGCATTCAACAACACACGCAGCTCTGGTACAGTACCCAGCCTTTATACTGACGGGGCCTCTGCTTCTCTGTGTTAACACACACTGAGTGAAAATCAAATGTCTCAGTGTTACACACTATTTTCTATCTGCCCACATCTTGATTACAACAGCAGGGTGTGTTCAAAGCACTCTCGTACTTTTGACAGGGTTTCGGGTTGGTGCAATGAAGTGCATTTTGTTTTGTTCTTTGAGGGAGCGCTGAGACGCAAAGTGTTTGCAGATGATGCCGAATTGTGTTTTCTTGTTCTTCGGAGAATTGAAATAAGTGTCTGTGCTCTGCAGCAGAAGCCTGTCTCATCTTGTCCTGATGACATAATATAATGGCTGCTACATCCCATGTGACATCTATGTCAATATTTAAGGCGAAAATTAGTGTGTGGGGCTCTGTGTTAGCACTGTGTGCACCACCCATACCGGAGGTGGGGGTTGCACTGAACCTTAGAGACGGCAGCAGTATGCAATGGTGCAAGAGGTGATGATAAAGTCCTGGCACTCTTAATTTAATCAATGCTATCCTGGCTAAGATCGGTAATAACAACGAGTTACAGAGAAGTAAGCCAGACAAAATCATATTTAAACAGAAATCATGAATACAGAGAAAATGTCAACCTTAAAACACGCAGATAGCTGTCTATCAAAACAACAAGTTGATGGACTACTACTGCAAAACATCAGCCCCCTGAAGAGACGGCACTGCAGTTTAAATTCACAAGGAGAAATCATGTTTAATGCAAACACCACTCACTGCTATATATGTGCCTCCCATTCATCCACTCTGTCTCTCACACAAACACAATCATGGCAACAAGCTGCTATAACATGCAAAGTGTTGGTCTGACCATCAGGAGTTCAGGAACACTTTGACAGAAGGAGCCAGGAATCAACCCCGTAAACAGTGAACAACCCGCGACAGCCACCCTGTGTTCTAACCAGACAGTCAGAACTGCCTCATTTCAAATGCAGATTGCAGCTGTGTGAAGCTCATGGGAGAATCTTTGAGAAAAAGTATCCCAGAAAATGAATTTTTTTTAGCTGAACATTTGCAATCAATTAAAAAAATGTAACTTAATATGTAACATAATTAGGTGTGTTCGTTTGTGAACAAAATGTGGAGTTTCACAGTGACGAGCAGACTGCTAATGAACTCGGCTGAGCCAAAACATTCTGCAGCCTCAGGTCGCCTTAATTGTTCAGAAATATTTCGTGATGGGCAAATTATGACTCATAACATCCGACAATGATGCCGTACGTCTTCGTTATGAGCAGGCTCGCCTTCTGACTGCCGCACCTTTAATTGGTAAAGGCTCACGGCCGCGTGCGTCTTCACTGCAGCGACTCGGTTGTCTCGTAGTCGACGTCGCAGCCACCGGCTCTGAGGTTGAAGTCACTGCGTTTGTGTTTGACTCCGTCTGGCTGCGTGTCACATGGCCTAATTGAGTTCAAATTGAATATGAGCTACCAATCAGTGCAATTAATGGAGGATTAGATTGTGTCTTGTGAGGGCACGGTGGTAGATAAATCTCCCCAGTCCTCAGACATTAATACCTCAGCAGTGACACACGCACACAATGACTCTGGCTTAAATAGGAATGGCTTGATGTAGGTCGTGCCATTATTTTCCACCTGTAAATGCATGTACACCTTTACTCTTTCATGACTTTATTGTGCAGTAGATACGATGAAAGTGAATTTTGAATCGCCATGGTGTGTGTGTGTGTGTGTGAGGGAACTTTTTTTAGAATCAATATTTCATCCCAAAACACCTAACCTAAAATCCAATAATCAGTAACGGTTATCACGCAGTAATTCATGACTTAAAAGTCCCTGGTGAGCAATAAATATCACATTAGTTAAATAATGAGCGATCACCCCGGAGAACAGTTCTCTATAAATCCACCCAGCGCTGGTTGTGCTGCCACCTGGCATGGTGCAGGACTTCTTTTCCTGGAATCATGGAGTTTTTAATTACAGACCTTGGCTCCAAGCTGGATGTGATTTGGATATCCTGATGACATTTCATGCACTCCTAGTTCTTTCCTTTATGCTTTTATTCTGATGAGACCCAAATTTAATACCCTGAATCATTTACTTATGCTCTTATGTGACATACAAACATTAATGTGTCACTCTGACGTGTTTTTGGTGACTTGATCTCATTTTATATATATTTACACAGACATGCAAGAAGTAAATAGACACCTTTAATTTGAATTTGAATGAAGGTGTCTGTTTACTTCTTGCATGTCTGTATATATATATTTTTGCTGTGACATATTTCGTGCTCTGTGTTTATAGTCACTCATTGAATGTAGCACCAGCGCTGCAGATTAGAGATTTCATCACAGCGGCCTCTTTTTGCTAAAATGGTACGAACCCGGAGCCACTTTAACTCCATTTATGATTTCTACTGACTACAAATAGTTTTGGTATTAATGCAGCATCTGCTACATATGCATGAAAACAACCTCACTTCCCTTTACTTCAGTGTTACATACGTTAGCTGAGGAGCTGTCGATCTCACTTGTTCCCAATGTCTGTAAGTAGAAGACGACATGAAATCATTTGTCAAATGTCAGTTTTGCTTTGCTGTATTGGTTTAACAGCGTACAGTACTCTAAGGACTCATGCTGTTACTGATGATATGTTGAAATTGCATTCTCTGCTGTAAACCGATCAGCAGTCTGGAGGATGACATCTCCAGAACGAACAGACATTTACTTTTAGTATCTGAAAATGTTCAGCTCCACTCTTCATTCTCCATGAAGCTTTTAATTGTAGCTTCACACTGAATTCATTATAACAATTACATTGATTTGTAGCAGTGATGGAAGATTTTAGAAACAGTTTTGAAAGATAGAATTAGTGATTTTCTGATGGTTACTACTTGGGCGCTTCAGTTCTCTGGTAAACAGTTGTCAGTTTAATATCTCAGAGCTGGGTGAAGTATGTGCACGTGCACGCCTGATGCAACTCCAAGTACATCTCTCAGACTTGAATCCTTTTCTTATGTCCAACACACAGCTCAGTCAGTACGGGCTCATTGGGATGAAAATGAATGAAATCATTTGAAAACGACTGCAGATATCATATCTGTTGTTTTTATGTTTCCTGCTTTTTTCAGTGCAGCACTAAGTCTTGTTGCATCAGCTCACAGCGAGGGAGACTCTGCATGGTGAAGCACGTCAGCTTTTCTTCATCATTCTGCTCCGGCCTCTTGTCTTTTTCCAGATCCGTATTGTTTATTGTGCTTCTGTTTTCTCTCCAGCATTATAACCTCGTCCATCAAAGAGGCTGCGCTGTCTCTGCTTTCGGACATATAATAAGGGCACTTTGCTTCGCTTTATATCAGCGTCAGAATATGTCTGAGTCGTGAGTCAGATGCCTCCGCTGCACAACACAAAGGAGGATTGTAACCCCTGCTCTGTTGTTCTTGTCGTGTCTGGGGGGGGGGGTCTCATCCTTACAATGTAGATTCAAATGAGAAGAAATGAAGAGAAATTAAGAGGCAGGTATCTGAGTGCACAGAGAAAATCTTTCCCTTCTAATACAGTATGCTCCATTGGCACGGCCATTATGCTAATGCACAAGGCGATGCTGCTGAAATGATTCGTTAGTGTAATGGGAAGAAGCTAATTGAGTGAATTCTTGCCAAATTACCAGACGTGGTTAATCGTCCACCGTGAGCCTCAGTCAGATGTGAAGACGCGTACGCAGGTACGAATGTACTCACAAAACACACACACACACACGAGCGAATGCAAAGGTGTCTACAAGAAGGGTGACTGCACTTCACCTATGACAGCCACTCCATTTAGAGCCGCGGTGCTACACAGGTGCTCACTGCTCTGAGACAGACAAGATCTTAGAGTGGAATTGACTGCGAGATGACAAAAAAAAAGAAGACATGAATACTGAACAGCTCTCTCAGAGGCGAGCGGCGCAGCAGTAACAGCCCAGTGTGTCTCTCAGTTGAGTCACTCACACAGAGAAAGTGGTTGATCCTTAAGGAATACTAGCCGAGCCGATGGCATTTGCGAAGCGGGGCCGACGTCGACAGATGATACAGATGATTTTTGCTTTGAGAACGTGTCGAGCAAATGCCTCGGAAATAACTACACAAAGCCTTTTGCAAAAGAGCAGTGTTGATTAATCGGTAACCGTTTCTCGAGCCTAATCTATGTGTGTACGAGACTGTGTGTGTGTGTGTGTGTGTGTGTGTAGGCGTGTTGCGAGAGAGAGTACACCCTGCATAATGTCACATTAGCATACCTCTATCCCCTCGCTGTCACTCAGTGTAAAATGGGAAGGCATACCTGTAGAGTTAGCCCTATTCTGACTGCACAAATATGTCTCTAATGTCATCAGGAGTCAGCCATGTGTTTCACCACGGCGGCTGACATAACAGCCCGGCGTAACTCACCGGGGGCTGAGCCGGGGAATGGATAGATTAGCTCTAATGGAATAGAATAGGGATGGTTCAGCCAAGGAAAGCACAATGCGGCGAAAGTTCACCCTTTCCTGCTGATAGCGTGCAGAATGCTGGGCGTGAGAGGTGTGAATGCGGCGGTATCGGAGTCTGACAGCTGGAGGGCTGCCGGCTGAAACAAGCGAGTGAAAGCTGCAGATTCCTACTTAGCCAGTTAATGCAGCAGCCAGACGCCACGCTGAAGGACTGGAACGCTGAGGCACAACTCGTATAACAAAGTGAAGGTACATTAAAAACTGCATATTAGTATATGAAACTATAATTAGAGCTTTATTCGCATTGTAAATACTTAATGTTACTGTTATGATTCATCTCCACAGTCGTTAACTTCCCGTTTACTGTGATACTGACTGAATTACGAGTCCCAAGGGTTGTCGTCTGGAACTGAGTGGGAGGCTCAGCAAAACAGAATATTTATGATGATTATACCTGTAGACATGTGTAACATGACAACAGACGAACCCTGCTGCAGTTTGTCCTCTGAACCTCTGAGGGCGTGTGTTCAGTGGGGACGGGAATTGATCTGATTTTTCCGATTCCATTATCGATTCTGCTTAACGATTCGATTCTTTATCGATTCTGCTTAACGATTCGATTCTTTATCGATTCTGCTTAATGATTCGATTTTTTATCGATTCTGCTTAATGATTCCGATTCCATTATCGATTCTGCTTAACGATTAGATTCTTTGTCGATTCTGCTTAACGATTCGATTCTTTATCGATTCTGCTTAACGATTCGATTCTTTATCGATTCTGCTTAACGATTCGATTCTTTATCGATTCTGCTTCACGATTCGATTCTTTGTCGATTCTGCTTCACGATTCGATTCTTTATCGATTCTGCTTCACGATTCGATTCTTTATCGGTTCTGCTTAACGATTCGATTCTTTGTCGATTCTGCTTAACGATTCGATTCTTTGTCGATTCTGCTTAACGATTCGATTCTTTGTCGATTCTGCTTAACGATTCGATTCTTTGTCGATTCTGCTTAACGATTCGGTTCTTTATCGATTCTGCTTAACGATTCGATTCTTTGTCGATTCTGCTTAACGATTCGATTCTTTGTCGATTCTGCTTAACGATTTGATTCTTAATCGATTCTGCTTAACGATTCGATTCTTTATCGATTCTGATTTCGGGGAAAAAAAGGAGAACAAACAGTTTAATCAGCATCAACTTTGTTTAGTTAGAAATATCACGACCTTACAAAACCAACAGCGAGGTCAAACAAGGCCCACAGCCTGGTAACGATGTGTAACTGTGGCAAGAAGCACATGGCGCTAACATGGTAGGTAGTGTGTTATTTACCTTCCGTAGTAAACGCAGAGGTGCTCACAGCCTGGCTGCTGCTGCTGCTGCTAGGCTGAGATTCATCTCCAGTCCGAAGCGTGTCAAAAACACGACATTCATTTCAAAATATTGCATGTTGTGTTCGCAAATGTTTCTGCATGTTCGTCGTGTTCCCTCCCGACGCTGTTATCTCCACTTTGCAATAATTGCAAGTCGCCCTGTTGACGTCTGTTCTGGTGAAATGCTGCCAAACTTTGGAGCGTTTGAACCGAGTGGGTGACATTGTTACTACTGATTGCACTGCACGTGAGAAACTTGCGTGACGTAATAGTCGTGCTTTCTGGAATCGATAAGAGAATCGTTAGATAAACTGCCAAACGATTCATGGAATTGAAACACACAGAACCGGTTCTCAACAAGAACTCGATTCCCATCCCTAGTGTTCAGTGGACGGAGCTGCTGCAAATGCATGAGCGGTCAAGTATTCTCATTAAAATCCCACTGAGATCTAAAAAAAATCTTCAAGCTGCATGAAAAGATTTTTTTTTTCTCAGCCTAACTTTAATATTGAAGCTGTAAAAAGAAGAGTGTGCCCTCCTTATTAAAAGAGACCAAATATAATCTGCCTTTTTTTTTGGCCCCAGTGAAATTCTTCCGTTTGGTACGAGCACTTAATTCCTCACAGGAAGTGACACGTTGACATTTAAACACTATAAACTCTCCTGAACAATGTTCCATCCAGAGAAAAACGCACCTGATCTCTAGCCTCTCTTCTTCCTCTGGTATGAAGGCTGGTAAACACGAGTTCAGTGCATTCAGTTTACAGACCATCGATTAAGCTGACAGTCTGTTTCAGTCAGTCTGATCCAAACCACAAATTCTAAGAAACCTTAATTTCATAATGTTTTTTAAAGCTTGCTCTTTTTGTCCTCCCTTGAGGTTCTCCCTTCTGTCATGTTTCACCTTGACAAGGTCAAGCGACGTAATCTGTCTTCTAATGATGCGTGGAGGTTCCTTGTTGGCTTTGTGAGGGTTACATTGAAGCATCATTGTGCCCCTTACTGATCATGTCTGGAAGAGAGGGTCATTGAATATTTCGTTGCTGTGCTTGGGAGTCTTGAGGTGTGGTGACCATCTGCCTGTCGACATGAAGGTTAAACAGGAAGAGCACTGCCCCACGCCTCCTGCTTTGCTTTGCAGTGTGCTGCAGAGGGGCGGGTGCTTTCTGAATGACCTGTGGCCCAGATGATCTGCAATTCATCAGGTTTCTAATTTAGCTCATTGTCCAGACAGGAGGTGAGGTGGTGAATCTCTGTAAGAAGGACGGCTTGGTCAAAGAGGCCTGCACTGCAAAAAAACTAAACTGAGCAATCAACAGTGCAAATAGAAATAGTACCCATTAAAACAAACCAATGTGTCCAATGTCTGCAGCTATTTGTCATTACACAAATGCACAGGTCAATAATTAAAATATGCATGTCAACATTTTCAAGCATTATTCAGAGGCTGTTCCTCACTTTATTATTACCTGAAACCGGCGTGTTTCGTTTGTGCATAACTGTACTCGTTATACAAATGTGTTTTTGGCTGTAAATCTACATAAATCATAGAGCTCATGTTAGCCGGCCTTGAAATGACAGAGATTTGTTGTCGTCCTTTATTGAGTCAATTCACAGGTTAGTTGCAAGAATGCTTTCTAATGACAAGGACAGCACTCGATTGTGCAAAACACTAATTTGGGGATTAAAGGCACCTGCAGACGGAAAAGGATGTGGAGATATTTCCGAGCGATTCTCCAGATACCCTATTAAACAGAACTGAGAGAGAGAGCCGTGCAGCCTGACACGAGGACCGGAGGATCAACGCCGGCTGCATATTTTTGTGACACCAGTGCTGAGCGCTTTCATTTGCGAGGACTCCTGTGTTAAATCACCTTTTCAATCCGTGTCTATTCAAACCCGGTATCCCAGTGAGAGGGCAGAGTGCACAGGCACATCAATTTAGGATGGAGAGAAGGAAAAAAAAAAAAGATTTGCTTGAGATGTGTGTTTACACGAGAATAAAAGATCATGAGATCATGGGATCAGGCTGCCGTGCATTCGATAATAAACGAGGAAACATTATGAAAAAGACCGAAAACATTTGCTCGCAGTGTAAGGACACATTTAATTAGCATTTGACATTCATTTTAGCAACATATCTCAATTTAGGAAAAGAACTTAATTGGGAACACATAATGGCACACAGCGTAGCCATAGCTACACGCCGACCTGTGTGCAAGGATCCAGCGTACTTCTCTAAGATATACTAAATGGATTTACACTCTGTACCTTCCAAAACAAGATCAAGCATAATTCAATTTGGAAAGCAGATCAAATTATACTTAGTCTTCTCTGAAGGCAAGCTGTCAGTCTGCAAATAGCGCTAGTAGTATTGATGGACTGAAGGTTTTTTTGTTTTTTTGTGTGTGAGGCAATCAGTCTTGAGCTAACAACTAACAGAGTATTCCACCCTGTGCCAGGTGAGCTGGAGTCTGTGTGTGGTAATAGAACAGACTGCAGCCTTTAGTGTACCCAGCAAACACTCTGACTTTGAATAGTTGACATATGAGCCAACACAAGGCAACACAGGAAGTCAGTGTAAATACAAATGAAACATGTCCTTTATCCAGAGCTGCTGCCGCTACCGAATCTTTTTGTTCCTGATGCCAAGAATTTTCTGAAAGCATTTGAAATTTGCAAGAATATTCAAATGTATTTATTTATTATTTAACTTTGAGCTTCAGATGAAAAAGGAGCTTGATCAGCAGTGGACTCCAGTCTCTCCCCTTACCTCTCTTATCTCTTTCTCAAAACTGTGCACCACATCCCACCCCCAATCATTACCTTGTTTTGCACTAATATTTATTTATTTATTCATTACCATGACAGGCATTTTACTAGTTTACCACTATGACATCTATCTATCTATCTATCTATCTATCTATCTATCTATCTATCTATCTATCTATCTATCTATCTATCTATCTATCTATCTATCTATCTATCTATCTATCTATCTATCTATCTATCCATCTATCCATCTATCCATCCATCCATCCATCCATCCATCCATCCATCCATCCATCCATCCATCCATCCAGAATATTACGGTGGCCTTTTAGATTTGATGTTTACATGCACGTCACAGCTCTTTGCACGTTTATCAAACTCGAATCAATGAGCGGTGTAATCACCACCGTCTTGTATTCATTGCATACTTTGTTGTGTCATACTCATGATTCAGAATCATTACCGTAACTTGGCACAGAGTAATCCATGCACCTCATCATCAGCTGACTCAGACACATCTTCATCTCCATCACAACGTGCAGTATCAGCAGTGAACCCGACCCACCAGCACAGCACAACAACACAAGCAAACTTATTTATATTTAATTTATAGTGTCAGTGTCATCGAATGTGGCCAAACAGGAAAACGCATCAATCGATGACGACCTCCGACGTCTTCACACCAGATCCTTCATACGAATAACTCTCTCTTTGTTGGATAAGTGGAGAGCATACAGATAATTTTAATCCACTGCACATAAGAGCAAACATTGTGCAACACAAGCAACTTTTATGGATTCTATATCACAGCAACAACCTGTGAACAACACCGAGGAGCCCTGGAATAACGCTCATCATTTTTTAAAATGAAATATGAAATTATCCTCTTGATGACAGTTTTTTTTGCATCATTTGAATTTGCTGCATGCACAGTAGCCACTTCCATCATTCCTCTTGACTGTAATATTCCTCGTGTGTTTTTTTTCCCAGAAAGCATTTTAATGGTGGTGATGTGCATAAACTTTTTTAGAAATTTTACATTAACGGCTTCAAACTTGTGAAATGACGACACAAACACGTGATCGGTTCGTCTGTCTGAGGATCATGCGTGTGTGTGTTTTTCCTCGTGGGCTCTACTCCAAGCCGTCACATCTGCTCAATGTCAAAACATTTACCAGGCTTACATAACGGCTGTCTTGCCATAATTGAAGCTGACGTTCCAAGAAGTATTATCGAGGGAGCTTAGCATAAGATTTGTTTTTCTTTCCTTGTGTAGGTATGTCTACTGTACAGGAATAATTATGGACCTGGAAATCTGTTTGATCACACAAATGCAACTCACAAATGTGGATAAACCTCACATCTATTTCTGTAGTTTGTACTGCTCAAACTCTTATTATTGCACCTCTCATTCTTCCAGCTTCACTAGAAATGATATGACGCTTCGCCGACTTCTCTAGTTCTCTAATTATTACTACAGTATTTCCCGCCTTTGTCGTGTGGTGTTTCTCATCGTCAAGGAGTTATTAAGCTTCCAGACGTGGCCTTCATGTTGTGCAGTTAGGTCACCCCCGTCACGAGCTCTTCTAAACTCTTCTCCAGTGACGTATTACGCTGGTTATTGAGCTAATGTCATGCATCGCCAGAGAAAAGTGTTTTGTAGCTCGCAGGGCCCCGGATTCAAGGTAACGCGCCTTCAATTCTGACCAGATACACTCGACAGAGTTCGGTGCATAGCAGTTTTAACGTTTATATGCAAGGGAAAATACAAGGTGCCAGAATGAGTTAGCGTGGTCCTTAGAGTGTGGAGTGATGTTTATTTTGTTGCCTTTTTTTTCCGCTCCTTGAAACAGTAACTGCCGCAGACCAGAGAAATGAATGAGTGCACTCTCTGAACAATTGGTTACACTAATGGATCAATTTAGCTCGGAGGAGAAGTGAAAAAGCAAAGCCACAGCTGATGCAGGTTCACTGCAAAAGTGCTGACAATTTCTGAGGTGATCACAGTATAACAAGAATAAGCGTCTTTGTAACTCTAGAGTGGCTTTTAATGACTTGGGTACAGGCCATGCAGTGTGTGTGTGTGTGTGAGTGTGTTTTTGTGTGTGTCCGTTCTGGGTGATGATAAAATGATATGTAAGCAGCACATCTTTGCTCTTTCTATATGCAATCTAATGGTTTCTTTCAGTCTTGGGAACTGTTTATACTTTAAAACATTCTATTATCTGTTGTACTCGAGCTGTTTTTAGTCGAGCCGATCTCTTTTAAAGGGCATTACTCGCCGTGCATCGCTGTATGTGCAGCAGGTTACGTTTAAGCAGAGAGGATAATGCTACAGTGGCACATTCGGTGCATTTGCAGGATTAATGAAGTCTATGGCTCCCCTCGAATTTGCAGAATGGAGCTTGTGGCTTCTCTGAATGGGTCTCCATGCTGAGATGAGCCTCTGAAATTTGCATGCAAAACGCTGTGAAAGCTCACATTAATAATTTCCACTGCTGTCATTATCTCAGCTTAAAAAAGAAAAAAGAAAATCCTGGATAATCAAGGCCTCTAATTACTGACATGCTGATTCATATCATCAAATGACCAATGAGTTCAGCAAAATGTGGGTCATCTGAAGTTGTTACTTTACAGATAGATGGAGTTGCATTGAGTAAAAGAACATAATGACCTTTGTAATCACAGAGGGGCCCCCTTTATGTCCCTCAGTCTGGCTTTTAGATCATGTTGATGGCTTGCAATCAGGTGAATGCTGTCTCTGTCATCCCCGCACTGCCCTGTACACCTGTGTCTGCACTATGTAACTTTGTGCTGCGGGTACAATCACCCAGAGTCACACACCACCAACTATTTCATTGATCCTGGTAAAACTGGATCATATTTCTTAGAGAAAATGTTTTCTGGTTTTCCCTCCGATGTCCTCCGGCTGATGCGCATCAACTTTTTTGTGATGTAAGAAGTAAACTGCCGTGAATTATAGCTGCTATTAGCTAATGTTGTTCCAGTTTGTCAGCCGGGCTTTGAGCACATGAGAGGACCGGGGGATTTACTGACAGGGAGTGGAGCTGATACTGTGCCAGATCTGTAGCCAGGCCAGCAGGCCTGTATCTAAGAGTAAATCCGGGCTGAGCTTCGTGAAGTAAAGGGCTGAAAGACAGACGCCGAGCTGAGCTGCTGTGCTGTGTTGTTGTGTTGCACTTTCTTGATGTTGATCTGCTAGCAAAGTGGCCGAATGGCTAGTTTTTGACCAAAAATCATTCCGAATACGGGGGCCGCTGTGGCTGATAGTGTCGTCTACAAATCAGATGATCGGTGGTTCGATCCCCAGCTCCTCCAGTCTGCATGTCGATGTCTCCTTGGGCAAGATACTGGACCTCAAATCGCTCCTGAAGGTTGTGCCTATGATGCCAATGTGTCCATATTTATATATATATAAGTCGTACTTGTGGGTGTGAGTATGAGCACAAATGGTTTCTGTCTCTTTGTGTCAGTCCTGTGATTAATTAGTGAACCTATCAAAGGTGTATCCTGTCATAAGTGTCAGCTGGGATTGGGAGTCCATCATGGATGGATGAGTAAATGGAGTTAAATCAATCTTAAGTTCTTTATGCATTGCCTTTAGTTATTTGGTTAAAGGGTTTTCTCGATGATGTTTCAGATAAGTGATGCCACCATGGATAGAATGTGTCATGCAGGGATAATGGAATGTCATATCGAATGCCAGCCCACCATCATGCCAAACACTCCATGCAAAGCACATGCATGTATGTCATTGTTGCACTCGTGGATTGGTGGGAAGTGACGGCTGCTAAGTAACAAGCTCTCGGTTTGTTTGCCTTGAGGCTCTGAATCAGCCCTTTGTGCCTGAACAACAAAGCACACTATACTGTAGGAATGCCATTGTGTGTTTCATGTAACACACAAATATAACAACATACAGTACTGTAGTCATTTGTTGTCTGCATTTCTGAGAACTTTCAAACCATCTGCCCATGAAAGAGAGTGTAGTATATTCTGTGGTGATGCAGTTGAAGAGAAACTCTGACGACGCTGTCTTAGTCGTATAACAAGTTTATCACGTTCAGTTCAGCATCGCAACAAGTGAAACGTCACTTGGAGAAGCTCCTGGCCGAATGATGAGACTCTCCCGACCTATGCAGGACAAGCCCTTATATAGGTGGTTTACACCCCCAAGACATACAATTAAAATTTTGTTTCATCTAAACATCTAGCAATGGTGCCGACCTGGTGGCTCCCCTGTCCTAATAACCTCTGACCTAGGAATGGTCAAGATAACATCCCATGACTAAACAAGTATCTTCATATAAACCACATGTCTATAACAGCAGTCAGCATTAATATGTATGCATCTATGTGCAGACACCTCAAGAGTCATGTTCCAAAAAAGTAACAATTAAATAAATAAATAAAGGAAAATCGAAACGACAGACGTTGACAGGTCCCATTTTTATCTTTAGATTATGAAGGATTTCTCACTTATTCGAGTGTTATCACAGATTTTTTGAAGCAAATGACTTTGCCTCCATTGTCGGGTCTTTTGAGAATGACTAAGTGAGCACAGGTGGGCCACGTTTGACAGGCATTACGAGGCAGCTCCAGCAAATTTGGCACGTCGACACAGACAGGTCTGAGTTATTCAGCCGTCTCAGGAAAGCTTTCAATTTAATGCAAAATGCAAGGTGATCAAATAAATATGAATAGCTAGTAAACGGCCAGTGGATAAAGACTTTCAGCAACAATATATAATCCATTTTCACTATCACTGCTTCATGTAGCTCAAGCTAATGTTGTTATTATGTTTTATCCAATTGTTTTCTAGGTTTTTCATCTAATTATCACCATAATTATATTGTTCATACCTGTTGGCCTACTTATCTCATTCAGGGAGAAAGATCACTGCCATCGCTCTCTACCTCTAATAATTCTGTATTTGTTGATGAAGAAAATCATTCTGTTAACCGGCTGCTATGCCTCAGCTATGGATCATTTTCAAATCTATAATATACAGTACACGTCCACTCAAATGCAAACTATTATGTGGGCGTTCTTAGTTAACAAGTTAACAACTATTTTCTCCATTTTTGTCATCACTCTCTCCCACGTTGTAAGGACGCTATCCTATAAGATCATGCACATAGCATGGCAGCCGCAAATCCTACAAGTAAAGTTTAAAGACATTATATAAACTGCATCTTGTTTTAAAATTATGTTTATTTTGCAATAAATTCTCCGCAACAGTGAACGGTGCACTCTCTCTCGAATCATTCTGCGAGTCTGACATACTGTGCACTAAGGCTGTGCAATTGTATCGATCATGCGATAAATATCGATATTTTGTTTGTTCTATTCCACAATTAACTCCATACACAGTCGACGAATGGAGAAACGTTAGTAGGCAGACTAGTTTATTTTTCAGCCACCATCAGTAGACGGTATCTATGACGTATCCCAGCCAATCAGAGAAACAGGCAGGTGGCAGAATAACTTCATAAATACCATTTTTATTGAGGACAGGTTCCCTTCAACTTTCTGGAAGGCCTTTGCTTTGCATGCCTGAGGAGAATGAGGCAGAAAGAGCATTGTTTTATTGTTCTACACATATTTGGTTGAAAAACTGCATATGTATGTCAGGCAATAATATTTTCTCTTCACTAGTACTGTTTTAAGTGCGATGTGACAAAAATCTGATTCATTTTGTCCAGCATTTGGAAGCTGTAGACTATGTCAGAGCCATGTATTGTATAATTGAACCTTTAGTTTTCAGTTCAATTAATTCAATCCAAGTCACTGGAACACTCACAAGATGTCACCAAAATCACCCTGTCCCTTTAAAATCTTTCAGAAAATGATGGAATCGAATTAGTATCGCTGGCTGAATATCGCATATCATGTATCGTATCGTGAGCTTAGTGTATCACTACAGCCCTACCGTGCACATCCCCTCCATGTGGTAAGAATAAAAGGAAGATTGGAATGAGTGTCAAAGGAAAAAACAGTTGGCCGACTGATGCGTAGCAAGGTAAACCAAAAAAAAAAGAAACACTTCAGAGGAGGTATGTGATGTGATTTCAAGGCAAACACTTTGAAAGGACTAGAAACCTATTGAAACAAATGGAACAGCAGATTTTTGTGTTAAGCGACAATGAGATATATAGATATTGGAAACAACAGGAACTATTTCTGATCTTTTTGAAACATGTCTTAAAGATTTATTTCTGAGCTTCTGTTGAAGCCGAAGTAGCTTATCTTAAGTTAAGTTGAATGAACTTCTGAAGGACTTTAAATTCTGCATGTCTCTTACAAGGAAATGCTGGCTGAGTGAAAAACAGTATCAGCCGAGATGTATCAAAGTAGATTTCAGCCATGGGAAACACCAGTTCAGCTGAAGTCTCCTCTTCTGCCACTCAGGTCGGAAGATTTCCACTTGAGGTGGGTTTAAAATGCAAACTCAAGCTAAAGTGATGTAAATGCACAATCAGTTGGGTTACTTAGATTGGCTAGGGTCAAATGCATCCTTCATCCCGACGCATTAGTGCAGAGAGCAGCTTCAATGGCTTCTACGCTGCGATAAAGGCAGAAACAAGGGAAACATTGGAATTGCATAATAGAAATAGCAGTCATCTAAAAGCATCTGAAATGCTAATGCAATGCAAGTTCTCCACTTCAACTGGTCATAGTTGAAGATAATGTTCACGCCTGTGAGTCCAAGACACAGACAGTTTTGTTGGATCCTTTTCACACCCAGCTCAGGACACGAAAACCACATGATCGAGATTCTTCAACCTCACAAGGAAACATTTCATTCTTTGATGGACAAATTCTAGAGCACAAGTCGTGTATTCATCCTTATCAGGGTCATGGTGGGATGGATCCTTTCAGCAGAACGGGCAATAGGCGGGGGGTGGTAAACCATGGACCAGTTCATCACAGAGCTGACACAGTAATGACACATGCACACCTACGGGGAGATTTAGAGTCGGTATAAATCTGCATGTCTTCGGAACTGCGCTGGGAGAACATGCAAACATGCGAACCTTCTTGCTGTGAGGTGACGGTGCTAATCACCGAACCACTGGGCCGCCGTTTGAAAATATGATTGTACAGGTTACAGTTCCTTATGTTTACAAAAGGCCAAGCTCAGACGCTTGTCAAAAGCTGCGAGTACATGGATCCAAATAGAGGCCACCACAAAGCAAAAGCATTTTTCAAAGACAAATACTTTCTTGAAAAAGGCTTATCCTGGAGGAAGTGAACACAGTATCCAACGTGAGAAACGTCGTGCTTAAGTTACAGTGTGAAAAATTCAAATAAATATATTGTTAACACATTTGCTAGAAGACTCCTACCTCTCCTGACGCTGTCCATGAATCAGACACCATAAGTCTGTGTGTGTGTGTGGTGGGTGTGCATATACATATATCACAGCTCTGGTGTGCATTCATTATACAGCCAGCATGTGATCCCTTTGAATAAACAGTACCTGGGTATTTAAAGGTGAAAAAGGAGTGAACATAATCCTGTATAGTGGAGCACTGCTGACATTTTCTCTCCTGCCTTGTCAAACTCAAAAGTTTTTTGGGCTGCTGTGACTCCCTTTGTGGCCTTTAGAGTCAGTACATGATGGTCTCACACTGATAATAGTTAATTTTCCTCCAAATTGCACATTTCCTACGTTTATCAGACAGCTAAATGGAAATTCAAATTATTACTCAATTTCTATTCAAAACTCTGGCCACTGGAAGGCATTGATAAATCACGAGCAATCCATTACCTTAATTTGAATAAGATATCCAATCAACGGGCCACGAGGGCACGCACGTGCAGCCCGGGTGTTGCTAATGAAAATGATTGGTAGTTTGCATTGGGCCAGACTGAGCCTGGTCGGAAAACAAAACTAATCTTAGCGACAATTGCATTCTGCTGGGCGAGAGAATGGCTCTTAAATGCAAGATTAATTTGGGTGCATCTGCACAGCACCAAATCACTCAGGGTGGAAACATGGCGAAATTACAAGAGGAGAAAAGGTACATAAACCGCACCTCGTCAACACAAATCAATGACAGTTAATTAAATGGGGAGATGGGGTAAACAGCACATTGAAACACCTTTTTAATGGCAGCCCACACAGATTTCACCATCGAGGCTGATAGTTGTAAATAAGGATTCACGAGCACTACAGTAAAGCCTCACCTCCAAGCAATGTCAGGGGGACTGTGTTTTATTGTTTACCATTATTTATAATTCTTATCTTCAGCCTCGAGTCCAACTTATTGTGGCAGAAGACAATAAAGTCAATACGTTTATAAATTGAACTGGATTCTGAGTTTGCTCAGCGTGGAGGGCAAACACTGCGTTCAGTAGCTTATCTATAGGGTTTGATGGCAGTGCAATCTGTTTTAAAGGAAGAGCAGCAACACCTGGTCCGCTGTGGGGTTCAGATGAAAACACATTCCAACATCTTCCACTCTCTTTAATGTAGCAACATGGGCCCAGCATTCCTATGTAGTACGTCTTCCTATAACAGCAGCACATAAATGCTAATGGATCACTGAATGTATGAGCTGAGTGTGAAGAAAAGAGCAGTCTAATTACCCTGGAACACTTAAAACCGACTGCTACTGTTAGCAGCTCGTTAACATTTCCTAATTTAATGATCTCGTTCACCTGAATAAATACAGGTAGCTTCACTCAAAACTGTTTATACAAGAACATTTCCCAAAAAAGTTAGGATGTCGTTAAATGTAAATAGAAACAAAACGTGATGCAAAACATTGAAACTATATTTAATTAACAATAGGACAAATACAACTTTATTAATATTGTATGGCTGTGATCTTCAGAGCCATGTCATTACATGGTCTGAAGGCCCGGGCTTAAGTTAAGATGGACTAGGGTATTTGGAAAACTGTTCTGTGGTCTAATGAGTCAAAATTCAAAATTCTGTCCAACATCTCAGATGGTGCATTAGCACACAAGGGCATCATGGGTAACCTGCACATTCTAATGGCACCTTTGGATGGAGGGGTAACCAATTCTAACCTAACCTAACCTGACAAACAGCTTGAACATGGGACAGACACATAGAAAGACATACGATGTAATAATTACTTATTAGGTTTAAGTGATTTATTGTAATACCTCTAATGTCAAATAAATCCAACAAAAACTTCCATACCACATATTAAATGTATTCAGTATATACATGACATAGTATCACTCTTCTTTGTTAGTATTATACTTTTTTAGTTAGTGCACCAAAATATCGAAATGCTCAACAGTCTTATACGGATAAAAACTCAATCAGATGTCACTGCCAATTAAACGCAACACAAATGAAAAATGTTTCCAGTTGTTTTCTGTTTTCTGCAGTGCAGAATTACACAAACTCCCTCACCACTCTTCACAATCAGTTTAATTGGCTTTGCAGCTGAAAATATCTCCATGTTTTAGTGATTTTGATGAATGCATTACAAGACAGTAGTGTAGTATGGAATTTGACCTTGTCTACATGATCTGCTGTGATGCATTACTGTTGGTAATGAGCTTTCTGCCATTACAGGTAATTTACAAGGAAATGCATGTACTCCATTGTTTTGTACAAACACTAAATCATAGCAGCTTTGCAATGAAATCAAACTGCGACGTTGGAAAATTGCTGCCAATTTCCATTTAGAAAAGAAAGGACTTATTGTTTATCTGAGCACTTGTTGAAGCTGTCTCACCACAGTTTCCTGCTGTGACTAACGCTCCTATGTATTCTGCGTTATGTGACAATAGTGTTTAAACATTGAGAGATCAAGCAATCTTAGTCTGTATGCTTTTTAAGTATGTTTCATTAAGTTATATTGTATTGGACCAGGCTCACGTTTTTGTTTAAGCCTCTCCTCCCCATCAATCTGAGCTATTGTGGCCTGTAAATGCAACACGACCGGCATCCCTTGGAATTACAACAAAATTGGACGAGTCCGCTCCTCAATTTATGTCCAGTGCCAATGCAGGAAGCAGGAGCCCTGAGAGGTAAATGAGAAAGATAAAACATTTCTGTCATCCAAGTTTCTCTCTGCTTTGTTTATGACTCATGAAACGGTGGAAAAGGATAATCTTTCTGAGCTCCTTATTATTATATAATTTTTTATTATTTTCTGTTTGGGAACTAGGTGGAAAAAGAAAGAATACCAGAATATGTTTTGTTATTTTCTTGTTTGTGTTTGTAATGTTCACTACAAGAACTACACTACAAATGCTACCCAATATAAAACATACCAATAAGAAAGCATTCATTAATTCTACTGGGAAATGGAGAAGTCGTACTACAACAAAGCAGCATTTTGTGAAAATTAAGTTTTGTTGACGATGTAGCGCGCCTAGTTTCAGAGCGTGGTAAATATGGACAGCTGTGCACTGTGCATGATTATATTACTTATGATCAAACACTAGCAAATCAACAACTAATACAGCCTAACACCAACCACCTGATTACGTTGCCTGCTTGCCCAGGTCCAGTCCTTGCAGCTCCCCCTGTTCCTTAAAACACATAGAGCCCAGCTAACGAACTGAGCTGACATCAGCTAACAGCAGCTGTAGCTCACAGTTCACTTTCCTGTGAATCACAGAGACTTTATGGGAGAAGCAGAAAAACAATGATTTTAAATCTTTAATTTCAGGGTAGAATAGTTACATAATGAAGCTTTAAAAAATGATCCTGACGATTTTTTCTTTTCCTTTTTTTGTCACGGATGAAAAATCACTTTTCACATATTCTTAAGACTTACAATACATGAAATTAGACTAGGCAGAAAATGGATCACAAGGTTTTTTTTCCTTCACTTTCTCAACAATTTGTCGTAATAATTACCACCTAAAAGCTCTTGATGATTGGTTCACAGTCATTTTCCTTCGTGTCATTCTGAAAAATCAAGACGCCTGGATGGATTCTGCAACTGCCTCGCTTCCTCGCTTCCGCAGCGTGTTCCTCAATGGCTCCATTCAGGATGAGGCCCGCTCCTATCGGAGTGCCTCCCCATGTGGTGGAGTGAATCTGTGGATAAGACTTGATGATACAATTACACCAGGCCCCTTAGGAAGCTGCTCTTGATGAAGCACTGGCATAACTTTGTTTAGGATTACTGCAGCGGAGTTTATAATGAAGTCCGGGGATACGGAATTAGCATATGCCATTTGGATGATGTGATAGTAACATATTGTTTAATCAGTTGCAGCTTAATTAATATTTCGTAACACTTAGCGTGCACTTTAAGTGTGAAGCTCATAGGGGGGATAAAGGAACACAGTATACTCCCCCCTCTTGATATTAAAAGCTCTGAAAAATGAGAAAAAGTCAAATTCAATATTTGGCCCAAAAGGGTGATCATTGAGTTTTGTCAGTGATCAATAATAAACAGAGTGCTTAGTCTCACTCAGACTCATAAATTGCACTTTTTTATTTTAATTCAGACATAGCAACATGTGATTAATTACCATCCTCTAATTAGACTCGCAGCGTTGGAAAGCTTTAGATGATTTCATCTCCAGGAATATTTATCACATTTCCATACTGGTATTCGGATAATTCTCTCTCTCTCCATCTGCTGCATCCAGCAGGCGCACACATAAAACCACACACACACACACACACACACACGCTCGCCCAAAAATCTGTTGAATGGAAAATAGATGTGCCACCAGCAAGAGTCAAATCATTCTGTTGGTATTTTATTTAGTTAGTTTGTTTGTTTTCCTCCGGTACGAATGCCGACTGAAGATCAGAATTTATGAGACATCTCCACGTCTACAATAAGTCAGTAGCCTTAGCAAAGCTGCTGGGCTGAAGGTCCGGGTCATAAATGTACCCAAATATACAGTATGTGCCATAAAAATGAGGCGAGCCCCTTTAGGGCTCCTAAATGTGCCACTTTAAAGTGAAACACAGTGAAGCAGAAGGCGCTGAATCCTCAGCAGGTGTGTCCTTCGCTTTAGCTTTGTGTTGACATTGCTGCTTTTATTGGAAGAGATGGAGTGATTGCAGATTAGTCCACGCTGCCATTTTATGATCTCGCTCCAGCAAACATTATTTTCCATACCATCTTGTGTTGTGTGGTCTGCAGGCGAAGCCTCCAGCAGCACAGCGTGGACATCTGAATCAATTCCTGAACACATTCTGGCTGCAAGAAAACAATATTAAAAATATGTGTTGCTTTGTTGCTGCTCAGCCCACAAGTTTATTACATTTTTCTCTTTCAAACATCACTGCGGTGGATAGTTCAGGGGCTATTTTCTGTATTTGATTCTCAGTTTGGATCATGTAATGAGGAGAGCTAGAGGATAGTGAGTAAGAAACACGAGATATCAGAAATATGCAGATGAGATCCAGAGTTGCATGTATGTATGAAGGAGCTTTGTGTCCAATCCCCTCTTAGATGAATCCAGGGCATCATATTCACACACAAACCTTCAACCGATTTGCATTTTTCAACTCAATGATCTCCTAATTCATCCTGCTCCTTTTCTTTCTGATATCGACTTCTGTAGGCGTTCGGTTGCCCGAGATACAATGCCAGCAAAGGGTCTGTGCACACACACAGCTATTAATTAAAGGTGCTGAAATTTGTTCTGACACAGAATTCGGTCGATACATGCAAGCTGTAATTTGGTCCCGCGTGAACGTCTCTCAGCTGTAATTCTGGGATGTTGCACGATTGCGTGCAGCAGGTACGGCGAGTAATCTTTCTGAAGCGAAAACAATGTTGATTAAAGATTAAGATGCTGTGAAATGTAGCGCAGTGCAAAGGGGGGACTAAACATATTGATTTTCTTTTTTTTTTGCTTAAATATGATGAATGAGCATGTGACACAAAGTATCTGAAGGTGTTTCTGTTTGCTGTCAGTTGCCAGACAGACAAAACGCTGTTAATTCTCAGGCATGGCAGGAGCTTAAATGTGCTGCATTGACATTTTAATCATGAAATATTTCTCTTTGTTTTGAGGGTTATTGATGGAAGGTGAAAACACGGATGAGTTGTGATGAACGCATCCGTGTTTTCCAAACAAAGTTTGTTCTCCAGACAGTCTTTGAATTCAGTCTTGTCATCAGAATTGTGATGTTTATATAACTCAAATCAATCTAAATTAAAACATCATGTTTCTAGAAAACATATCGACTTTTTATCGGCAGCTCAGACGACTCTTTCTGCGTTTTCAGACTTGCTTTGCGTGGTTTTAAACAGAGATGTGAAAGTGCAAAGCGAGTTTCTGCTGGTTTTTTCTGTGCTCGATGTGTCTTTACCGGCAAACGCTGCAGGAGAGCTGACTCACATCAGGATGCTCCTGACAGGTACAGATTTGAAAAATGCACAATGGAAATTTGGCATCTTGTTCTTTTTCTACTTGACCTCGCTGTTGGCTCAGCTCCCATGCCCTTGAACCTGATATCCGCTGGATTAAAGAATTTCTCACTCGTGCTCTGAAAAATAAAATCATTTAAACCCGAGGCTAGTAACAGGCTTATGGAATGATCATTAGATATTGTTTTACAGATTCTTTTCTGCCTGCTCAGAAACACCAACCAGTCGACACGAGACTGATACCATACATGTTTATGATGGCATGATCATAAATTCACATGGAAAATGCAGTCTGCTGTAAATGCTGAATGTTTTATAGATGAGCATGTGAGTGTTCCAGGGATATTCCAGGGATATTTCCAGGGATGTTTCCAGGGCTTTCCATAGATCTTGTTTTTGTTTGACTTATTTCATTTTTGTAACATTGTGAGTCGCATCATGCCTTGGAAAAACGTCACTGGAGTAGTAGGAGTAGGATTTCTGGCCTGGCGCTGGAGCACTGTTGTGCCAGAACTGGAGCTGGGCAAGCGGGCAGTTTAACCTGGCTCAGCAGCTTTTCTCAGTAGGAGGCAGTAAGAAGTCGCTGGACAAGAGTAAATGTGGGACTGACTTTAGTGCTTGGTGAAATAAAAGGCTGAAAGACAGACGCCGAGCTGGGCTGACTGCTGCTGGACTAGTCAGTAATGTAATCAGAAGAAATACACGTGTGCAGCTCTCCATATTTATGTCAGTTGCATGGATGGTGCCAAATTTCTATGTAATGTCGCCTTGACATAAAGGCAGGAGCAGCTTAAGGTTAGACCTGCAGAGAGGAAGATGAATTGCCCATGAACAAACTCACTGTATTATCTAAATCTTCATATGTTATGCACAAAGAAAATGAAATCAGTTTCAGAAACTTTGACGTTTTCGAAGAGATTCTTCTCGTACTGTAACAAAGTCATTTAAAAAATCCAACACTGATGCAGCCGTGAGGGAACAGACGTCTTCCTTCCTTTCTTTCTTTTCTGAAAAGGTCAGTGTATCTATTAACAGCCATAACAAACAAAGTGAGTGGTCAAGCTGCCTTTTCTTTAAGAACAACACTTTGTATGACTCAGTGTAGCCTTTCTCTTTCCTCAGCGAGGGGACACCCCCGGCCTCAACATGACATGAACCAAGCTCCTCTAATGACGGTGTTAATGGGCTTCACACACGCAGGTGAAGTGCTGCAGAGTGCTAATGAAATGCACAGCACAAGCCAGACTCCTCAAGTCAGGGCCCGGTCGGCTGGGAGGTAGAGGGGGAAGTCTGCTTCCTGACACAATAATTCATTTCCGTTTACCATAGCTCTGGAGCGAGGAGCTCCGGCAATAAGGGAGGCATAAATCCAAGCTGAAATCTCTCAGATTGCATCCGAATGGCCCTTTAAACAACCGGCTCGGCTGCCACCGTGACTCCATTGGAGCAATCTATCGTCTAAAGGGTGCAGCGCGAGCCTCCTTTCCAATCACAGATAACAACGGAGGCAGGTACCCCTGGCAAATTATGTGAGAGGCTCTTTTGCTTTAGCACTTATTGCTGTAATATACAAGGAAATTAATTGTCACACGCTCACATGCACAGACTCTAGCTCATTTGCTTGTCGTCTCTCCGAGTGGAAGATTCGTCAAGGTCAAAGCTAAAGAGAAAGTGAGTGGGCGTATCTCATGTGGGCAACAGTGAAGCACAGCAGATGACAAAGTCTGTTAATGCTCGGCATATCATCAGCTCGAGCATGGTCACGGACGCATCCCCGGGCTCGCTGGCGCTCAGCCTCGCAGCCTCCGCTGTCTATTTATGCAACTGCACACTTTGTTGAGAATTCGAGATGTCGCAGCCTTCGAGAAAGTTTAGAGACAGAGCAAAGTGTTTTCCTGTTTTCGTGCGATTTCTACAGACGCACAAAGAGCTTTATTAGGCATTCTCAGGCAGGCATTTGCTGACCTAACAGCAAACGGCATGAAAGTGCACTGTTTGTGAATATCTTGAACTGCAGTTTAAGAGGCACTAATTGAAATTTGAAAGCCGACGATAAACTGAATTAAATATCTCTATTCTTGGTGGATTGGAGTGGGAAAGAAAAACCTATTAACGGAAGGTAAATTGCAAGCAGGCAGTTTTTCAGGAAAGAAGTCCAGCTGCAACGATTATTGATGCAAACATAAACTAAAGGCACTGGTGCTGTGGCAGCTTTGCTGTTGGTCATTACGACCCACACTGCCCGCATTTCTAATTTTTCAGAGCTCTGCAGACAGGATTAGGAATGGGCTAGAGAAAATAGATAAATGGCTACAGCGGAAACATGAAGGAGAGAAACGCAGACTTAGAATAGAAATATTAACTCTTTGAATGTGCATATATCTCTGATTGTTGTGCAAAATCTTTTCTTACTTTTCCCACTGGGATATATCACAAGCACACACACACGTCATGCTTAATAAATGAACCGAAACAAAACTGATCATCAGGCTAGTCATGATTCGGGTTTTGCGAGATTTATTCAGACAACAAAATCACATCTTTGTGTTGCTGCAGCAGACGGGCTTTGACAGGCAGGGGAAGAAAAACAGGAGCTCATTAAGCAAACACATCGATAAAAAACTAAAGTCGAGAAAATGTTGTAAGGTCCTGGCTGTTCTGTTCTGTCGGTGCAACACGAGAGCATTGTGTTTATTGTGAGAGTTCTTTCCAGTTATGGGAGTCAAGGGGGAACACAGTTTGTTTTTCTCGATGGTGTTATTTCAACAAAATAACACTGTGCACAATATTATTAATAATTAATCCAAATTAAACTGCTTGCAGAGAGATGAGGCATGAGTTTTTTTATGCTTCTCAAGGGGGTGTTACAACAAAAAAAGGTTAAGAACCCCTGCTACGTTTCCAGTAGTCTTTAAATTTTGAGTACCTCCATTTTATTAGTGTTCCCGTATTCATATTAAATGGATACAGGTAATAACTGAGGCTTTTATTTACATTTATTGTATTTTATAGCCTGTAAGCTGTTATAAATCACAGAGAACCCAACAAAAATAAATGATTGCGTGTATAAAAAAAACATCTGGACAGACGTAAGCACCGGAAATAGACCAAAACATAAAAACAAATGAAACGAACATTTGAACACACATATTTGTGACACACCCCGTGCACACATTTGCATTTTTAAAGCAAATGGAGCACATCGATGTAACCATCAGGGGAAAGCAGCCAGGTATCCGTCTGCCTTTTTACTTAAACAGCTGTGTGCCTACCGCGGCTGTGCGCTTCATGTCACACCGTACCCGGCTGCCATATGGCACAGACCCCGCCCGCCGCCATAGAGACCATTTAATAGGAATAAATTGGACTCATTTGTCTGTCCAGTTGGCGTGGTCCAAAAACGTATACATTCCTGAACCTAAATGAATTATGGGGGGGGGGACGTCGGCCTCGTTTATCCACGTTCAGTGATGAATCTTTGCTGCTGTAGCTGCAGCTAATGGATGAGGCAGCACCCCTTTCTAATGAGATCTACCTCGCCTCATCCTTTTGGGTTACTTTGCACACATTGTTGGTAATTGCAAAAGCATGAAATAGTTTGTAGATGTGATTTGCATCTACATAAATGAAGAGTATGACACGATCACAGGGGGTAATTTGTTTGTGTTTCACATATAAAATTATACACTTGGAGATATTTGTGAATTTGTCATTGTTGCTTGTTCCCACGGGGCCATTTATTGTGGACTTAAGTACGTGTTACTTGTTTTTGCTTCTTGCTAAGTGGCTAGTTTGCATAATGTTCACTGCCAAGTTAATCAGTTAAGCTGAACAGTGTCACGGTAACGCCATTATTCCACACAGGACTGACCACAAAGAGAGTTTTATCACTCAAGGTCAAACCAGTTCCTACTTCAGAACTATTATTGGTATAATGGCAAACGTGTGATAACGGCAACCTGTACTTTTAGGCGGGCACTCTTCTCCTTCACCTTCTTTATCATTGCCTTAAGAAGGCTGTTTCCGGCTTATTAACCTCTTTATCCGAGTACTCAGAGAGCGGCTGAGTGCTGAGTCCAACTATAAGGTCATTGCGATAAATATATACCATAAGAAGAGGCTGCGGGGATTTGAGATGATCGATGTGAAAAAGTCTCAGATAGGAATCAAATTTTCACTGATACCTGTTGGCTCCAGCACGCTCCATTATGCGCCAATTGTTTTATCCTAATGGGGGAAGCAGACTGGTATTGTAGCTTGCAACGGGAGATTATATTCCATTAGTGTTTATGTTTTATCTAGATGGCCTCTGCGAGCATCAGAGTAGCTTTATTCCAGCAGGATCCATATCAACCTGAATATCCAGTATTGCATAAAATCTCATCTGCTCCAAGGTTTTGTTTTAATGATCAAACCGATGTTATATTGAAAACATGCTCGCTGATGATGCGGGGATGTGCATGTTGTCATTTCATTTCTTTTTCTCTGTCTTACCTTGGGTGGATTTTATTATTTTTTTTCCGGAGAGCAAATAGCATTTCTCTGCCTGACAAGGACATATTGATCTATGTTTGCTTCTAAATCTAAGTAGACATATTACAGTTGAATATATTCGGCTGCCATGCAACAGCACAGAGTGCACGGAGGGTAGCTTCAAAAGCAAAGCCGTTATTTTGGGATGGACTAAACAAAAAAAAAACGGGACGCTGTCACTCCCATCACTTTGAAACTTTGGTGCAGCGGAAAAAATCAAATAAAAGAAGTAAAGCCGTCAGAAAGGCTTTTTTAAAAAGTCTTTCTTCCTCCCTCACATTGCACATGTGTTACCACAGGGTAGTATTTAAAGTTCTTTTTTGCTGTGTGCCCTGTTTGTGTATGTTACCCAGTAGCAGCTGGCCGGTCAGCCCTCTGAAGAACGTCTCCTTCCCGTCTCGATTGGGTTCAATAGAGTCATCAGCTGCAGTGTGCTTCCATAGCTCACTTCCCAAGGTCGACGGCCCCTCAGGCACTCACCATGTGATTTGCCTGAATATTACACACACACTGTTATCCAGGGCAGAAAGAACACTTGCCATCAACAGGCGAGAAAATGAATATGTCAGTGAATGAGCCTGGGTACAGCACCTCTTGACCTGGGTTGACTTTAAAAATAGATACCAGTATTTTTGATATTTTGTGCACAGATTTTTTTTTTTTGTTGCAAGAATTCATTGTTGTTTGTTTCCCTGAGGATAAAAGCTTCAGTCATGATATAAAATGCCGAGAGACATGTTTCATGGACAGTCGTACAGACAGTCCCTGCATCAGAGATGGATGGTATTGACCAGCCGCTATTGGATTTTTAATAAACGGACAAAATCGCCACAATTTATCACCATATCCCCAGTGTGTACTGTACATATGATTAAGTGTTCACATTTCCCTGTGTGTCCATACTGAGTTTAATGTGGCACGGGCAGCCTGGCTTCACCTTCGTCGTGGAAATCCCAAACACAGCTTGAGTGAACGTGTTCGCTGAGATGATTTCCAACAAGGAATTAATAAAAGATAAAGATTTTAGGTAAAGATGATTAATCAGCATTTGCTTGAATTCATCTTTATGAAAGTGTCTGACTGCAGCTAGTTTTCAGTCCTTATATATCTTGAAATTCTTCTATTTCCCTTTGCATCCTTCACCCAGTATACAGGTTTTACTGTTACTTGTTTAATTGATTACTTCTATAGGTTATGAAATATGCAGTTTGTTAGGCACAGGGGTCTCCTGAAGCAGCAGGATATCAGAAGGGAGCTAGCTTCTGTGGTCACTGAAGCAAAACCTGCGTTTGTGATGATTTGTTTGTGACATATTTTTGGTTGACCTTAGGGAGTACTCTAACCTAACCCATCACACGACCAAGCAGGACTCACTCCGGCTATGTTAAGCAACGGAGAACTGCTGACCCTGACCGAGCGAACTGGTGAGAGCACTCTGAGAAACTCCTGAACCCAATCATCACATCCTTTGTGGAACAGTTTGAGATACTGAGGTGGCGCCTCACTCATCCTCCGGTAGAGGTCTCTGAGGTAGTTAAGTTATGTTCGGTGACAAGGCACCAGATGTGGATGAGATCCGTCCTGAGATTCCGACGGATTATTGCACTGACAGCCTCCCTGAGAGATGATTATGCCGGTGTGCTGAGAAGAGGCTCTGATGGTAAAACCTCAGATTAGAGAGGAGCATGTTGTAGAACAGTGGACCAACTCTTTACCCTTGCATGGTTGAGTCATGGGAGTTTGCCATCCAGTTTTGTGGACTTGGAGAAATCTTACAAGTACTGTAGGGGGTATACTGCAGAAGTATATACTGTACATGTTGGACCTTGATGGTGCCATCTCTCCGCAAAGGCTTGGATCAGGATTGGATCCAATCAAACCTTGGGGATAGATCCTACAAGAATCTCATGTGTCGTTAACACAATATATTCTGAATCCGGTCAGTGTGTCCAAGTTAGTAAGTCGTCACGCACATATTAGACAGCACTTCTCTAAGTCTCAAGATGTTATGGATAGTATAACTGAGAGAAGAGTGTAATGTAATTTTCTTCCCGGGGCCTTGAATCCCGCCGTGATATGCAGATGAAGTCCTGCGACATGCTGGAATGTTCTTTGCTTATCAAAGGGGTTAATTATACGTATCTCCTCTTATGAAAAATAATTTCTTTCTGCCTGCAATTAAAGACTTCCTCAGATATGACATATTAAACGTACCCTTGAAATGATCGCTCACTATCTGGATGTAAAAGGTTAAACAAAACAAAAATCCCATACCATAAATCAATTACTGGTTAACTCACCTGAGCGATGGATGTGGAACAGATCGAAGGTGCATCCACGGGGATGGCCTGCTCACTTCAGACAGATATGACCAGAGCAGCATGGTGGAGGTGACTCTCTGCATCCCAAGTGGGAACAACACAAAGAAATAGATTTTTTTTTCCTTCCTGGGTTCCCAAGGCTCGCCCGGTCGAGGCTGAGGTGTTCCCTCTGACAGATTTCTACAGCTGACACCGACGATCCGTCTTCCAGCAGATTTGGATTGATGTAATGATCCCTCTGTGTTTCCGTGCAGGAGGACGCCACAGCTCTGAGTTATTTCATCTGCCATGCATTGAGTGGGTGTGATACAACTTTTAGCATTCATTATCTTATACAACATGACATAGACATATTGTTGCAGAGGAGTCTGGTATATTTGCAGCCTTTAAACCGGTTTGTGTAGCTCCTCGAAGGCCGCGGGTTGATAAAGAGGTCGAGTCCACTCTATCACTGTGAATTAAAGACTTTAACAAGACAGACTCGGCATTAAAAGGTGGAAAAACAACAGTCTCTTGTTATAATCTTTTTTTTCAGTATTTGGTTTATCATTCCTGAAGTTGAAGAAACATCTGTGCTGTTGTGACACTGTGTATAAGTATCCATCGGCTTCCAGTCCCTTCAGAAATGCCAAATGTTTCTCTGCCTGCTCGATACCTAACTTCCCCAACAGTGCTGGAACTGGTTCACATTTTCAGTTTTAACTGCAGTTGAAGAAGTCAGAGGTCTGTCCACGCTGTGCATTTTAAAGAGGGGAAGTAAACAAGGGCAGGTTTCTCTTCGATGCAAGAACTGAATCCAAAAAATCGGCTTGATTTTTAGATTTGTTGTCTTTTTTTCCTCTTGGTTTCCTCAAACATTTGCACCTCTATTACAAGTTTATAAAATTTCCTTTAGATCTCTTTTGTTTTTTGGTTAATTCCAGCTGGAAGCTCAATTCCAACACGACGTGAATGAACTTCAGAAGAAACATTAATCGGAATCATTTACCACCGTGGTGCTGAAATTGGAAAAACACCAAATATTTATGCAGCATTGGTTTAATGGGTGGCTTTGTTATTTCATCGTGTAACTATCTCCGTTTTAATACAAGATATCCACAGTTATGATGATAATTGTTTCATCACTCGTGCACAAGACTGTCACGTCTCATAGCGGGAAGATACAGCTGCTTCAGAAACAACAAAAAAACAAAAAAACATCTGTGCCACATTACCATGATTGCAGTTTTAAGTATGTGTAAATAACCGGGGACATTTTGTACATTTATTTCTATTCCAAGCTCTGATATTTAACTTATATTAAGAAGGATGGCTATTGACGTTTGTAGCAGATGAATTGACTTTCTTTATATTTATAGCCCACTCAGTGTTAGGATGAGAAACAACTTTGATTTCTGTAAGCTGATCTTTGCAGTGTTTTCATTCTTGGATCCATAACATCGCTGCTGACTGTCTCCGCTCACTTCCACCCTACGACATACTTGAAATTCAATAGGTGTTTACACCAGACACTCCGTTTCAATTGCACAGTGCTTAGCATAATAAGCTAATTAAAGGTACTTCACTCATGATGATAACATTTTTAGATTAAGGCACAATATAAAAAAAAAGCACTGCAGTCAATCTTCTTTATAGACTTTAATAATATTTATAACACTCCCATTGCTTACATAAACTACAATTGCTTTCAATTCCATTACATTAATAAGGCTGCAGTACAGTGGGTTTGTATCAGAGTGGTGCGGTCCTCCACTCTCCATCTATTTAAAACAGCTACGCTGGGATTCATTTATCAAGGTCCACAGACATTTACACGGAAAACATTGTGAATGTTTCAACATCATATTTACATTACGCCCTGTTTATACCAGACCCTGGTTTGACTGAGTGTTTAATTGCCTCTATATGATAGAAATATTCAAGGACTATAATTAAAGGCTGCTTGTTGTTTGGGGAGTTTGGCCCAGCTGTCAGTTTATACAATATCTATTTAAGTACTGCCAGTCGATGCATCATCTACAGTCGATTGAGTGTGACACTCGAGTCGTTTGAGGATAAGACTGCAAAACTCAAAGCAAAGACCTGAACCCTGTTAGGACAGTGCTGTCAGCGTCTGTGCCAATTGGTTGATTGATTTCACAAATGCACCGTTCCATTTTTAAAAAAAAAGGTTCAGGCATTTCCTGAGACAGCTGCGCACGCCGCTCAAACAGGAGGGAATATTACATTTTTCATTATTAATCCACGTTTGTCGCTCGAGTGAGTATTTGGGGCAGCAGGACGGTGAATTTGGGATTGAGTCAAAATAAACTACAGTGCCTGTGTTCATGGTAATGAAGGGACGTGTCAGCCAGTGCAACTGTGTGGCTCATTGATGTGTTTTTAAAAGCTTTTGGACCAAAAAATGGAGCTCACAAAGGAAGAAGATCGATCAGGCTTTGGAAAGAATACATTTTTTGATTGACATTATTGACAATAAGAAAAATATAGAATATTATTCCATTTCACTCTTTGTATGAAGGACCTGTCAGGTAAAGGTCATCTTCACTATCTGACTGTATCCTAAAAGATAAAGGAACACTAGCTCTCAAAATGTCTGCATGTTTCTTCAACAGGCTTCCCATTTTACGTCCCAGTTGCAAATCTGCACATTATGTTGTGCTTTTTTTCAAAATGTTCTTAATTTACTTATAAATCATAAAGAAGTGGTGCATGGAGGAGGCGATAATCCACTGAGACAGGAAGCAGAGTGCAGGTTTCAGACGACTCGTGAGATCTGTTCAACATAAGGACATCAGACGCAGATAATCTCCACGCTGATGTGCCATGTCAGAGATTAGAGTCTCGTGCGTCGTGCCAACGCACAGACAGGGCGGCGTTATTTCTGAAACCTCGACGCTCTCGTGCTCCCGCTCCAGGAGTCGGGTTGCATTAGCCGATATCGAGTACGTCAACAAGAGCCTCCAGATGAGCACTTTGCGTGGAAGCAGCCGTGTGCAGGCTCACGGGATGTTTTCAACAGGTCTTTAGTAACATGCTGTTATTGGTGCACACTTAAATCAGCTTTGCTAGAGGGCTGTGAAGTGATTTACCAATGCATTACATAACCAACTGATGTACATGGCGCCTTTAGGCTGTCAGTTTGTTAGGAAGCAGGTCACTAACATTAGCTCTAGTCTGATGATGCATGAGTTCACCAAACCCTCCAAAATTGCTCTTTGAGATGCTCAGAGGCTCTTTTTAAATATATATTATGAATCACCTTCAAAGGTTAGAGCTGTTTGCCAGTTTTAAGTCCAACACAACTCTTAACTATCGGCATAATGCAGGGAGTAAATCTGCAGCCCTGATGTATGCACGCAGAGCAAAGGCACGATGCCGCAGGTTAGCTGTCTGAGGATTTTTTATGAATGTGATTATTAGATGTGAAGGACCTCGGTGCCTGAGCTGAAAAAGCTCAATGATGTCTGATTCTCCTTCTGCCTGCGTCCAGCACAAATTAAGCCCTGCGTATGTCGTCTGCTCCTGCTTCTTAAAGCAAATATCCATACCTAAGCCACACCAGTATTTTCCATCTAGCTCTCTTTCGGATGGCAGAACACAGATATTCCACCCTTCCAGTCTAACAATCTTTCTGCGTTTAGCCAGGGACACCACATGAGCCCCTCGGGGAGAGAATTGATCCCCTCGCTTGTAGCGTCATCTTGGCTTTCTCCACTGTCACTGAACAAATGCATCCTTTGAGCTTCCCCATTTTCTTGTGTTAGGAAGATATAGAACTGACTGTCAGACTTTTCTGTCTCGTTTGTTTTTTGTTTCTGTTTCTTCCCTTCTGTGCTGTCACCTTTTTGTGGCAGGTGAACCTTTTTTCAAGCTCTCACCACTGCATTATTCCTCTCAGTTTGTGGAGGGCACAGAATCAGACAGAATTGCACTTGCCCTTCTGTTGTGAGGCAGATTAATAGAAAACCGGTTTGCACAACACTCTCACAACGAAGCTAATGTTGTCGAGTGCGTCGCCTTGAATCGGAAATGCCACAGCCTGTCAGGGAAGCCCTCGTGAAAAGGAGTCTCTCTGTCCTCCTCTTTGCTCCTTCTAATCTCGTCATACTCTCCATCAGCATGACTTGGATGTTTGTGTAACAAGCTTCTTCTCGTGGGTGGGCTCATTTCTCAGACACCCCCCCACCCCTCAATGTCAACGATGAAGGACAAAAAAGAAAAATCTAATAAATACAAAGACACATATGCAAGGTCACTCCATCCGGAACGCAAATACTGATTTGGAAATGTGCCACGTGAGGGTGAGAAAACAAAGACGAGCTGCAGCCACCTGATAGAAAACTCTTACCCATTAAATTATTTGCAGCTCTACTGTCCTCTAGAGGAAAATGAAGCACATTACACACTTATCTCCTCTGCAGTGTTACTGTATGACAGCCCAAGGACGTTTGAAGAGGAGAGGAGAGGAGGGGAGGGGTGGACAGAGTGGCTGCACACTGAAAAATGACTCCTTCAGATTTCTTTATTTCTAAAGTTTTCATTCCATCTTTCATCCACCACCCCCTTTTTTTTAGATGTCTCAAGTCTTTCAAGTGCTACTGTATAGCATTTCTATCAAAGACAGCACAATACTAGGTGAGCTGTGTTGATACACATTTCATAAGATGCTGTATGTGCGGCATGACTCATTGATCACCTCGGTGTGACTGCAGACACCGAGCTTTGAGGTTCTCCTTTGATTTATCTGCTCCATCCATCCATCTGTGTCTCACCATGTTCAAGCTTCATGACGCCCGTGTTTGCACGAGCACAGAGCAGAGCTCGCTGACCTGTTGGAGAAGTTACCTGTTACCTGTGGGAGGTAACGTTGTGTTTGCTGTCTGTGCAAGCCTGTTGGCCCATTCCAATGCACGAAGAACACGTCAAATAACAAATAAAAATAATAAATAGATCTAAATAACTTATATATTTTGACTTGATGCTGATGCTAAAAAATGTAGGACAGTGGAAAACAATTGAATTGCAGTTGATGTTGCTTCCTGAATAGTTGTCAAATGGCTCATCCATTTAAATGAACTAATACTGTCTGTCTACGATAAGCGTATGTACATACAATGTACTGCTATTTGGAGTTAGTTGGTCGCTGCGTGTTCTCGTGTCTTAACCTCTAAAGATTTCCAGCATTTACTCTTGGACATCTCAATTGTTTTGATGTAGCAAGGCTAGGTTTAATTAGATTTGTCCCTACGTCAGACTAAAGAGAGCAGTCACAGTCATGACAGTAATAAATGTGTCTGCAGCAGCGGTCCTGTAACCTTTCCAGGAGAGTAGCCCTAAAAGCCTACTTTGAGAACAATGGCCTTGTAGATGTTCAAGGTTACAGCGGCGATGGGAGAAAGAAAACCAGCCTTTGAACTGAGCCATGCAGGTTTTTACAATGTTAATTCATCTGTGTTAAAGCCACAAAATGCCTGCATGTGTGCGGCAGCATGTGCTGTGACACTAACAGACTTAAACTATATTACTGTGCCAGTGTCCAGCCAAGACCATACAGCTTTCAGTTCGTATGATAATGCTTCCATTTATGTGCCCGTAATGAAACGTGGCGTGGATTTGATGCAGTGTCTGGCGTGGATAATGCATCGAGACAGCAAAGAAAATTTAAATGCAAAAATCACAAGTCCTGTCACTTCTTTTTTTATATATAATACCATAAAGGTTCAGTCACAGCATGTTCTATTTGGAGCAGTCACGAATATGAGATCCGAAATGACAAAGTCACAGCGTAACGTGATCTCTGCAGGTCGCTGCAAAGGCGGCACGTGACGGATGCAGCAGCTGATGCAACTCGGTGGATAAATGATGCAGGAAAGACGAAAAGAAACTTTATTTTACTGACGTAGACGAAGCAGTTTGAAATTCAAGTGCACTTCATACGTAGCATTTGCTTTTTGTTGCACCTGTGCGACACCCGACAGTGATGTCACAGTAAACCGACCGGCCCTGGAGTACACCGTTACATCACCGCAGCGAGGTGAGAAGTTCAAGCACTGCAGATCAGCTAAGACCAGGTTTTCAGCAACTCTTAAATGCTTTGGGGAAACATAAGCATTTCCAGGAACGATTGATTTCGCAAAAGTCATATCTCTTTGTTACAAAATCGCCTGAAACAGCACAAGTTACTGAGTGTTTTTTTAATGCACTCGCTGTTTGGATTGCAGACTCGAATGGTGTCTTCATGTGGTTGCATTTTAATCAGAATTTTCAGGAGGCTCCCCCCATAGGTTAGGGATCAAGCTGGAGTCAAGTGTGCAGTAATTCGTTCTATATAATCCGACACTTGCCATCGGAGTCTTGCTCTTGACTCTGAGCCTGGTTGAATCCCCACTGGCGGAGGTCAGCACCCTACTTTGCTATCTTGCAAATACACAAACCTCGAGGGAGTCATATTAAACCATAAGGAGCACACGTGTGTGTGGCATCTTCTGCAGAGCGCTCCCACTCTCATCTTTACAGATCTTTTCTCTTCATAACTTTGCATTAAAACATTTTTATATATCTACAGTATATTTAAAATTCCCCTGACAGATCAGTGTTTGAGACTTCACAGAACAATGCTCCTCGCCGCCTCTGCCACAAAGACTTCCCCCCTCTGCTCTCGTAGCTTTTGTAGCTTAGCAACAGCTCGGGTAAAGTGGCTCGGAGCTGGATGGATCGAGGAGGGAGGGAGGGTTAATGGACCAGCATGTAGAGCAGGGGTCGGCAATTAAGTTTGGGCGCGGGCCAATTTTTTTCTGACAATTCCATCGCGGGCCATGACCATGGGGGGGGGGGGGGGGGGGGGGGGGGGGGGGTGCTGCGTCCTGATTGGCTGAGTGAGAACCGCACGTATGTTCTACGTCCTGATTTATTAAGGGAGCACTGTACAAAATGCGTGTAACAATGTGTATAAAAGTGTGTGGTTACGGCCTTAAACGCCCACTGCGTCTGTCATGAAACACTCAACCTGCCCTAGCAACCTGCCGTAATTAATGTATTGTAACGTCCAGCCGGACGCGTCAGGAATGAAGAGACGTTATGTTGCAAAACCGGCCTTTATTGCCAAACAGACTTATTGCAGAACACGGTTATTGTAGGTCATAACCACGCCAAACTCACAGAACATGTCCCACTCTCCAGCCTCACTCATGTCGTCTCTCTCCACACACGCTCACACACACGCACACACCCTCTCACCTGCTCCCCCGCCCCCTTGCTCTCATACAGGTGCATTCACGGACCATGGGAAACCACCGAACTCACATTACAACATAAAACACATAACTGCAGGGTCGCTACAGTATACAGCAGCGCAGATCTGCCGACCTTGTTTGGTTTTGTTTTTTTCATTTAATAAAACATATTTGTTCACGTTGTCCGTTGCAAGAGGGACACAGGACACTTTTATTTTCCACAGGTTACAGCCCACGCACGTGCCAATTAGCGTTCCGACCTGTGCGTCAAGTAAAGAGGCTGCGAGGATGTTCTGGCTGCTGTCACGTTACTTATCAGCTACTTTTTAATAAATGTTGTGAAATCTGTGGAATTTTTGTGTTTTGAAGGGAAACATGAGGTTTAAAAGATATATTTAAAAATATATATGTATATATTAAAATAAATCAACGTCATCTAGCGGGCCAGATATAAATTGACGGCGGGCCAGTTCTGGCCCGCGGGCCGCTAATTGCCGACCCCTGATGTAGAGTCTCTTGCTCCCACGTGCCTCCCATTGTTATTGTCTCTCTAATTTGACACAGTTTAATTGCGTAGTGGCGTCTTAATGATACATACATCATCCTGTCAGCGAGAAAATACAAATATGAGCATGGCCTTTAATGCCGCTGACAGCTTATTGTTGGGAGAGGAGAGCGTTTGTTTGGCAATCGGGAGAGAAAAGTTGACTTTTGGTTGCTGCAGAGGTGCAACCTGTAATTTCCCTGTGGCCTCTTTAAATGTAGCCCACATGCCACTGCTTTTGTCACTGCTAAATAGCACATGTCGTTTGGGAGACTGGAAGACAAATACATTAGTTATATTCAGGGGCGCAGATAGTGGGTGTGTCAGGTGTGTCATGACACACCCACTTTTGAATGACCGTAGATCCGTCCCACCCACTTTTATGTAGCTTAACGTTTTTTTTTTTTTTTTTTTTTTTTACTTTGTCTTCTTCAAATCTTCTGATTCAAGCATCACGAGGAAACCAAAATATGAATTAACATAATATTTGGTTTACTGAGGTGTGTGCCAGTAGCGGTTTTAGGTACGGGCGGCCATTTCGTGGGGGGCGCCATGAGCGCCCGACAATAACCTCGCGAATTTTTTTCGATACCGCTCATTAAGACAGCGGAGCGGGCGCCCCAGTGGGCGGAGGGTTGACGAGGTAGAGGGGGAGCCGGACAGACTGATCAGGGCGCACGGCGCATCCAGGGGCGCACGACAAAATCTCCGTCCCGGGGGGGGGGGGGGGGGGGGGGGGGGGGGGGGGGGGGGGGGGGGGGGGGGGGGGGTTAGCTTCGTCCCCCCCAGTTTCTCAAACCTATCTGCGCGCCTGGTTATATTTATAGTGTTAACAAACATTTACTGCTGCATTTCCAGGCAGACGCAGAGCTCCTTTAGGCCGTCCCCGGGTACAGAGCTGTGTCTGTTAGACAGCCGGCAGGTATCATGTTTTAACTTTCTCACTTCAGCTTCTGTGATATCTAAATTTGGTAATTTACTGCATGAGGAGTGAGAGAGGGGGGAAAATAATTACTTCTCTTATTGGGCGTCAAGGAGGAAAAAAATAATTATCCAGCACGGCGGAGGCTCAGATCCAGCTCTCAGCAGTGGTACATCCTGCAATTTGCCATGTTTGCAGGTGAGCAGCCACTCTGCTCTACAGGTGACAGAGGGCAACCGGCAGCTTAGTGTGTACCGGGGGGGCATATGAGCTACACTATCTGCAGGATGACAGTGAGGATGGAAGCTGTGTCACAGCATGGAGGCGGTGATGACTAAGATGGCAACACATTGAGCGTGAAACTTTATTTTTTTTTTATTTCCCCTTTTTCTGTTTCTCTGTTCAGAAATCATCTGTTCATAGATCTGTCAAATCTTTCTACATGTTGTTTCCAGTCTGAAACGTCATATCTTTTATTTTAACATTTATATTATCAGGATAATTTGTACTGTAGCATCCGGGTCAGTATTTGTCCTAATGTATGCAATGTTTTATAGAAATATTGCATGTACTGTAATATGCATGTTTACTGGCTGTATCTCTGCTTGCATGCGAATGCAATGCCGTCCTCCTGTTTTGACTATTTGGTTCAGTTCAAGATTCATTGAAGATTCAAGGCGTTTTATTGTCATTTCAACCACATACACACAGTACACAGTGAAAGGAGACAGTGTTTCGTCAAGGACTATAGTGCTACATAGATCGTAGAACACAGTGCACTCCAGTAAAGTGCACACACGTTTAGACGTTTAGACAAAACTATGTGACGAGAAAAACAACAGACGACACGGTGTACAGACTAAGATGTGTGTTTTGTGTGCATATCGTAGATATTAGATTAATAATTGAGTAGCAGCAGGTGAAAAATGTGCAATGTGCATGAAGATATGTGCAAGTTTACATTTGACTGTTGAATGATTTCCCATCCTGGCAGTTAATCAATTCATCGCTAACCTGCAGTATGAGCCTGTGGACTTATCAGCAACACAGAACTCGCTGCATATTCAAATGAATGCAGTGATTCAGTGTTCAGTGAACTTCTTACCTATAGGAGCAGTCTGCAGGATGTCGTGTCACCTTGCAGGGAAGTTGCAAATGAAACACCCTCGCCTATGTTTAAAAATGTCTGTGTGATACTATAAGGGTGTGATAAATGCAAGTATTAAGTAGCATAATGGAAGCATTAAGATAAAACAAAGTACCCCAATGGTCTGTTTACATCTCGAGTTACGTTCCAGCACTGCTCAGCTGTAAAATGTATGTATATCTCTGAAAGGGTCGTGTTGTTTTGCACTCGACAAACCAATCAAGACTTTTTTTGAGTGCAGTCTCTGTCCCCCAGGATGCTGTCTGTCTGGCAGGGATTCTGCTACCTGCAAATGGGATACAACATTTCTAAGTGCTGTTGGTGTCTGTTCATTTCTTTGTCCAGTACAGAAAAATAGTCAGAAACCAGAGACACGTACAACACACGATAAATCACACGTCATATTTAATGAAAACATATTCTCAATGTTCTGGAGATCCATTGTGGGGAAAGTGTTTTTGCATCACACTGCCACTCCTCCAGCACCGTGTGATCCCATAAAAAAAAAAAAAAATGATAATGTGTCTCACAATTACATTCAGGCTCGCCGCGTTCGCTCGACACAGCACAAATCTGGTCACTGAGCCAGAGCGTGGCCTTCGATCCTGCTCGCACGAGGCTGTGGAAGGCGGCGACATACCTCTCGAAAATTATTCAGTAAATCTTGAGTGTGTTGATAAACTGCGAGATCGGCGGGAGATGAATCGAAGGCAGCGGTACGGTCCATAGCTGTGCGTGAACATCTGGCTGGAAGGGAAAGGTGTGTAAACACATAAATCCACTTTACTGTTCTGAGATTGTTAATAAGCGTAGTGGCATTTAATGTAACATCAAAAGACGCAACACCGCGTGGTTCTGTAAATCCAAAGACTTATTTATTACCTCCAGCATTCAATAAGACCAGAACATCATCGTTTTTGAATGCTGAACACTCTTATTATTCATTTATATGTACCTACTTCCCAGAGTAAATCACATCCCCACTTGATGTTTCTCCTTCTTTCACTGGATCAATCATAATTCTCTGTTTTGTACTTTATCACTCCATCATGCTTTTCAGTGTATCCATCATGTGCTTCAGAGACATGGGAGTGTGAAAGTGTGAAGTCAGCTGCATTAGCGTTTGGCAACCCTGTATTACTTTGGAAAAGGTGTCCATCTTACCGCCACATCTTTCTGGAGCAATCCTCACTTGACAATGTTTGAAAGATTCATGTTTGGTGTGGCAGAAGCTCCCTGCAGAGGAGCAGACCTGTGGGAACTGAGAAAAATCAGCCTCAGTTGGAAACAAAAGTACCTAAACCAGCATGTTGTGTTTGAGAAAAAGTACATTTTTATCCCGCTGGATTGTCCAAATCTGTGTCTGCAGCATTGGTTGTGAAGTATTCCCCCTGCTCCCAATGGGTTTACGACAGGGAGAGTAACTGGAGAGGCATGCAATATATATTTTATTTTTATACAAATGCTACAGAGGAAACCTGCAGTAATTTACACTCACCAGAGCTTGCATTGCCAGTGGGTGTGAAGCTTTCCATGGTCCACATTTGTAAAAAAGGTCAGTCTAACATTGCACTGCAAGGTGCACGAGGTACATTTCAATCATGCTGATATGACTCCACGTATAAAGATATACATGCCCTCAGATGTTTGCCAAGGGGCTTTTGTGACTGTCCAGCAATGAGGTGATAAAAGAAAGTAGAGAGTACAGATAGTTTTGCCAAAGGCAGCACAAGGAACTCTTTATTTCCACCTTTTTTTTTTTTAAAGCCATTTCCATCACCGCTTTTCACCCTGCTCAATGGTGCAGCAAAAACATTTATATCCATTCGAATAACTCGGAACCATTAAAAGAGGGAGGTGGGCGTAGGAGGAAGGGGGGAGGTAGGTTTGAGATGCAGCCTGGTGTCTTGGCTAAAGGGGATGAAGGTGGTTATGCAGTGAATGCATTATGTCGATAGAGAAATCGTTCACATATTTGCCTATAAGCTGGTGGCTGAATCGATATAAGATACTAAACGCTTCAGTAAGTGATGCCTCAGAAATGGTTGATATGTGATAATGTGGGTTTGGGTTTAATGGTGGACTAGTTCCATCTGTGTCTAGGAAAACATCCCCGATGTGCTGAAGGCTTTAATTGCAGATCTGAAGCCTCCAAACCTCAGTCACAAAATAAGAACTTGAGACTTTGCAAACACAAAGAAATACAATAGAACAATAAGCAAACATGGACAGCCATTGTTAAATGACGTATCTCTGGCCAACTTGTCGTTAAGGATCTGAGACCGGACTTTCTATTCCCAAACATAAGACTCGACTTGGACTTGCGTCAAAAGACTCGGATGATTTCTGTCGGTGGTTAAGACACATTGAGTTGCATAGCAAATATAGATGAGTAGCAGGTATGCATTTTTAATATATGTAATCATAGCATGTTTCTTTTGGACATATTTCCATTGTTCGATGCCAACAGTTTGAAAAACACATTCAACCCAAAGCCTTCATCCCCTGCTCATCTCCGCACATTTAAAACTTCAAAGTGTCTGTTCATTGGTCTATTTTTACCACTTCCTCCAGGCCACCGCTTCAGTAAGCTGGATTTTATGTTAATAAACGCTGTTTGTCTTCCCCTCCACCCGACAAAAATACGTTAAGAGTGAGGGCGAGAGAGTGCACGCACCCATTCTTTTATTCATATTGTACACACGGATTAGACGGCGCTCTCCGGTCCCCTGCAGCTATCTGACGCTGTCTTTTCTAAATTCTGCTTTTCTAAGGCGAGTTATCATGTGACAAGGAGATCCATTCAAAAAAATAAAAAAAGAGCCTGAATATGACCGTCGGGACTGTTATTGCCTGTCACTGATAGACACTGATAGGCTTTGATTGAATGCTATGGCCAAAAAAACACAATTACTGGTCCAAACTCTGAATGGATGCAGGGAGAAAGTGGTGTGGCAAAGCTTGAAGATATTTCTTGTAGAGCAGCAGCCCCATCTTCTGTCTCTGCTAGGAAAAAGCAATGCTATTTGTCTTCATCACATGAACACACACAGACCTGTCTGAGAACGAAGCAGGAAAAATGAGGGTTATTTTGGTGTCAGTTTGGTTTGCATATTCCATTAATCAGCGGCTGATCGACACCGTGCGGCTCTCTGACGTGACTGCGAATCATACGTTTGCAGGTATTTGTGCAGATATACAAAAAAATCAGCCTAACGTGAGCTGTGTCACTCTCAGAAGTAATGCAGCATTACATGAACGTGCCGTGGAATGATTCTCTGTGTTTACTCACCCGAGGTTTTTGCGGTGACGACTGCTCAGTCTCCAACAGAAATGCCAATAATTACTGAGCAGTTAAGCCCGGCCTGCATGTAGCATGAGGGCTTGATTACAGTGATTTGTTTAAACGCCTCAGCCTGAAACGCTCGTGTTGTCGCTCTGCAAAAGGACTTCTTGAATCTGTGAAACATGAAACGATTACTGTAATCAATCATCAGTCAAGTCAAACTTTATGTGGACAAATGTAAACAGAAACAAACTGGGACAAACTGATGCACACTGCAAAGGGGGAATTTATTGTAATAGCTTTTAATCCATAAGCACTTGAATCACACTTGAAATCAAGCAGCCGGTAATGCACCACAGGGCACAGTCCATTATCCGCACAGAGTCTTTGTGTTTTCTTCAGGTTTATTCATGCATGGCCAACAAAAGGAGGAAGGGATCATGCTGCCTGTGAAACCACAGACACATTCTGCTCCCATAACTGCATGCCTATTTAAAACCTGTAGCACAACAAACCCTGACATAAATGTAGCCTAAGAAAAAAAGACAAGCAGTAAACGGAAAGTAAGAACATCAAATTATTAAATATGCAGTATACTTTTTTATTAATAGGACAATTAGTTGTATTAGTATTTGCATAATTATTTGTTTTGTTGTAATAATAAGTCTCCATGTACAGATATGCACACGCAGGACCCACAGATATGCAGTTATTATGATCAAATGATTGTATGTAAAGTTATAGTTCTACAACAGACTGTTTTAGTTTCCCAGAACCGTCTGAGAAAGCGCTAGCAGTGTTTCTATTGGCCTCGTTTCCATTTCTGATATCAAGGCGGTCTTTTAATAGAAGAATTCTCGATGTAAATGATTTGGAAATGAGTGGAATCGTTTCTTTTCTTTCTTTTTTATTTCTTCCACATTCCAAACCGAGAGACAGAGAATGAAAGGAGCGTCTCGTCCTGATGGATATTTGTCTGCAGCGAGTGCGATGAGCTGAACACAAGATGTACTCGTCACATCGCTTTCCACTCGCTAAATTAACTGCCCGTTCATGTGAGGAGCTGCAGCTCCACGGTTATGGAGATATATGGTGGTTTGACATTGTGGGAAACATTAGAAAGTTTGTTGTACTTAAAGTTCCCATCATGCATCATCATCATCACGGGGGAAAATCTTCAATTTGCTTGAGCCACTGAAAGAAGCTACTGCAGGTCCAGTTAGTGAAGTTCAATGACGTCGAGACTTTTTAGCATCTGTCAGGTCTGGGATCGCATCAAAGTGTCCTGCCTCGACAAAATGTCAGCCAGATTATCTGTGTGTGTGTGTGTGTGTGTGTGTGTGTGTGTGTGTGTGTGTGTGTGTGTGTGTGTGTGTGTGTGTCATTCATATTTAATGACTGGCAGAACAGCAAAATCCCTTTCATGTCAGGCTTTCTTTGTCTCAGTGTCGACGTGCATTTTAATATTGATTCAGTTATTCCAATTTAAACATGTCATTTAATTTATAATCACTCTACTCACACCATGTGATTAAGTTTCTTCTTCTTCTTTTTTTCTTCGACACGTCGTATCCATCCTCTGCCACCGCGGCGCTCAGTCCCTGTTTCAGCAGCAGCTAATCAGACCCTGTGGATCCATCCTTAGCTTCATCCAGTGGCCTGTTAGCTCATCACCATGGGATGTTCTCTGGTCGTCTCTCAAGCTGAAAGCCTCTTTTTTTTTTTCTTTGCCTATGTCCTCCTCTGCTAACTTACCACTTCTTTTTTTTTTTTTTTTAACAAGCAGCACATGCACAGCAGCTCAACATGGAGCTCGGTTCAGACAAAGTTCAGTATGGACTGTCGAGTATCCACTTATCCATCATTAGCATGCCCCACTGGGTTCTATGTGTATTTATATGTATAACTTAAGTGATAGATTCTGGAGACAGTGACAAGTAAAGCTGCGCAGACACGACGTACTTTGAATGTTATAAAAATCTCTTTATTCTTCTTGACTGCTCTGCTGTCCCAGATTAATCTGTGTTCGTACGGCAGGCAGCGCATAATTACCAAGAACTCTGTGCCTGTTTAATATTTACAGTCTTCCACAAACCGCAGCAGAAAATAGTCCAGCAAGAAAGAGATATATCATCTGCAACCAAGATGAGACACGGCCACTAATTGGCATTAACTTGCATCCGAATATAGATGTGGACAGGATTAGCCACACTCTTCCTCCACATTCGGTCAGCATATGCCAAACATTTACAAGATGGTGACAGTGTGTAGGTTTCTTCTAGTCAAACATCCAACGCTGTACATGCAATTTTCTGTGCTGTGTTATCTAAAAACAGTTAAATGCACATTACTTCTGTCATTACCGGGAAGTTTTACTAAAGTAAAAATGTACTCAGATGACAAGGAGGAGTGCATGGGTGCCTCTGCACGGTGACTTACATCACTCAGCGAGCTTGCTTTTGCACTCACCTGTCTGCAAGTCTTGTGCACTGTAAATTTGTCCACAGTCTGCTCTGGGTTCAGCTTCTCTGCTTGTGTATTCTTAAAGCGTAGCCCGAGTAAATCTAGTTCCTTGCTCTCATGGGCTTGGGAGTTAGAGGGTCGGTCAGTCTTTCCGTGTTCTTTAATAGCAGTAAAAATAAAAACAAATATGGGACGATCCTAGCCTCATTTTTGATACAAACATGATTGGAAATGAATCCATGAGCACGTGCAGGCATGCTTGGCTCTGGCTCTATCGACATGATAAAAAAATGGATTGCAAGGCTATTTGTGGATGGAGGAGAAGCCCGACGACGTGTTTACTGTCAATTTGTAAGAGTAATCTGCAGCAGTTCAGTAAGCGTTAAAACTCTCAGAAGCTGTTCCACTTAGACGAGAAGACAATGCTGGAGGAAATCTTTAAGATAACGAAGATTGCCACAAAGCTGCATGAGAACAAACAACAACAACAACAACAAAAAAACTGATTCAGGCTCCAAAATAGTTTTATTAGTCAGACCCAAGTCTAGTGTAGTCTATATAGAAATATAATAGTCATCCAAGATTAAGCTTGGCTGCAGCATCTATTGCACAAAATTCTCTTCTGTCTGCACCGGCTAGTGTTTATGGTTTGCTGAGCATCAATAGCGTTCCTGCAGAGGCTGCAGTTTTAAAATTCTAACCTGCTACACTAAGAAGAGGTCCCTGTCTCAGCTCCGTTTAACCCATTGTTTGAGCATGAAGAGTAAGTGCTGCAGTCCAGGTGGCCGCTGAAACCAGCCTGTAAAGAAAAAATAACTGTTTCATAATTGCTGGCCATTATGTTTTGCAGCTGGAGCACACTGTGAATGAGTTCCCACCCTCGCAGCTTCCGAGAAGTTATGTTTTCAGTTTCGTTTCCTACGCGTGATTTTCTGCACGGAAACTGTTTCTAAGTGAAACAAACTACATATCGTAAAGAGTGATTTATTACTGCTACTAAAGCCTCTTAATCATAGTAGTTTTATTTTTTAAAGTCACGGGCCCATTGATTTGATGGACTGCACCTGTAGTTGGTGTGAAAGCTGTAGTTTGTTTCCTTCCAGCCCACAGCGCCGGCCCTGAGAAATGGAAACTCTGAAATAATACGGTGCTGTTTCATATTTCGTCCATATAATGTGAGGATTTAATAATCAAATAACTTTGCTGCTGTGTTCTGCACTGAGCTATAGCGTGTTTTTTATACTCAACATGAAGAAAAACAAATGCATATTAGAAACAGAAGATGGAGGAGGAAGATGATTCACTGTTTATTTACTAAAGTGCATCATCGCTTGTGTAGGGAATCAAAAGGATACGTCCGTGCCTTCCAGTCCCATCTTTCTCTCAGACTGTTCACAGGTCAGCAGCTGAAAGTCACTGTTAAGAAGATATCATTTATTTAAAGGCAGCTGCACCTGTGAAGAGCTCAAGGCTGCGTCGCTTCGTTGCATCCAACATATCGACTCCGTGTATGTCCTGTGTGGGCATCGTGGATGTATTCTGCTGTCCTTTCCATCGAAAAGAAGAGTAATGAGGAGACATTAGAACAGTCTCAGACTAGATTCTTGTCGTGCTAATAAAGGAGGTCGTACATAGTGACACAAACGTCAAAAGAGAAATGGGTCGGGCCCTCTCAGCACAGAGATCCACTCGCTAAATCTCAAATTCAGAGCATGATCCACAGTCACCAAATGGCCTCCCCAACACGTCGGCCCTGAGGCAGAACCCTCCCACCCTAGATTGCCTCTCCTCCATCCCTGAAAGCACCCATTCACTTCAAGTCCCATTCATTAGAGCAGATCATACCACCCCACAAGCCAGCCAGCCAGGTCTCTGAAAGGCCAAGGGAGCCATCCCTGAGCATCCCCTCCTCCAGTTATTAGAACAAGACCTCACTCTGCAAAGGAGCGAGGGAGAGAGCAAACCCATTACTCTTCCTCACCTAATCTTCATCAGGATTTTCCCACCCTACACCTTCCTATTCTTCTGACAGCATGGCTATCTGTGTGCGGTGTTTGGCAGGGAATTAGAAACCCACCTTTAGGTGCAAAAAAAGGAAAAAAGGAATTAACCGAGGTTCGGTATTATCAGCCTACATGCCATAGGTGGCTGTAAGTCTATCAGCCCCCAGGAAAACGACTTAATAACAGCCTCATTAAGAGCATAGTCCATTACTGATAAGGGTCCCCCTGAGACTGCGCTAATTAAAAGCAAAGGGGAGTGTCAGAGTGGGCAAATTGGACACAGCCAGTGAAACTTTAAGTTTTCATGGCGAAACAAAAGCCTGACTAATCTGGCTGCCTCCTGTGTGGATGGCTTTGTGTCCGCCCTGATGCACCTTACCGGCTGCTTCAGGTGTTTCTTACTGCCGGTCATATTAAGATTTAAAAAAGGGGTGACTGCACAATGATCCTTCCAAATTAGATGTGTGTGTGTGTGTGTATCAAAGGCACATTTATGTGCAGGCGTACATTTTTAAAACAGAGCTTGGATGTAGCTGCCCACTTGGTGGCAGAAGAGCTCTACTGTACAGACGTCTTTGTGTCTTTGTTGCTCTCTCACTGTGCAGGAAAAAAAAAAGAAGACTTCTGCTTCGGTGAAGTCGGAAGAGACACAGGAAATCAGTTGTAGGTGTCATGAGTATCACACTGCATTCTTTACAGATTGACATACCCACTCTGCTGTTTTCACTATGTCAACTTAAGTTTATGATGTATTGCAGGGGAAGACAATGAAGTGTTCCTATTGGGATTTCATGACAAGATGTTAGAAAAACCAGAGAGGCAATGTTGCACTTCTACCTTGAATGACATCTTCTTTCCAGAGAGGTATTCTGCCCTAATGTGAGTGCTGCTGACTGGATCTATGTGAATATACACGCACAGTCTTCTTCTCCTTCAGGGGTCGCCACAGCGAATCAGCTGCCTCCATCTAACCCCGTCTCTCACACCAGCTACCTTCATGTCCTCCTTCACTGCATCCATAAACCTCCTCCTTGGTCTTCCTCTAGGCGAAAACTCAGCATCCCTCTACCGATATATTCACTATCTCTCCTCCGGACATGTCCGAACCATCTCAGTCTCTGACTTTTAAACCTCTAACATGTGCTGTCCCTCTAAAGTAACTCAATCCTGATCCGATCCATCTTGGTCCCTCCCAAAGAAGAACCTCAGGCATCTTCATCTCTGCTACCTCCAGCTCAGCCTCCTGTCTTTTCCTCAGTAATATACATGCACAGTATAGTATACCTTCTTAAACTGAGCCTAAAGGCACATTAGAAGTAATGACCCTGATGTTAAGGCAAAACATTTAAACATAGAAATACATATTCAAGAGAAGTGAGAAGAGGAAGAACTTATAGACTCCCACCCCTTCTCTTCAAATAATGAGTCACAGTACCAAGCTTTCTTCAACTTGTTTGAATATTCCAGATACTTAGATAAATAGAATATATCCATGACTTTGTATTACACAAAACAAAACAATAAGTCTTTTAGGACTTGAACCACACGAGTGCAGCTCCAACACGATTCCAGCCATGGTGTACTGTAGGGTTAAAAATACGCCATTACTGGAAGGCAGGAGTAATCTGTGTCATACGTTAAAAGCTCTCTGATCACAGCGTAGCGTCCATTTAGGCCACTCTGTGATCAAAAGGCGGGAGGAAATGATTTGGCTCGCAGAAATGTCGCCCATCAACTTTCCACATCTCCACTTCATAGGCGTCATATTCTCGTGGGAAGTTTTTCTTTATTGTTTCGGACACATAAAAAGCCTCACAATGTTTCTGAAATTACTTTCATCCTTGGAAAAAAAAGGAAGAATGAGTGACTGTCGGATAACATTATGCTTCATGGTCCACGTGCACGTGTTGGTCCTATTTGGATACAAACATGCATTCCTAACAGAACGGCCCGAGCGAAGCAGAAAATAAATTTCCTGCTCCGTGCACTCCGGTTGTCTCTGGTTTCATCCTTATCCATTTCAATGCAGCTGCCAGTGCTGTCATTGATAGTAAGGGCAAGGACTGTTCATACACAAACCATTTCTCCTCTGGGAAGAATTGATTTAATGACAACATCCAGTGGCCGCAATCGATGGGGCAGAGGGAAAGGTACATTATGAGGAAAGGAAGACAGATAATGGAGGATCACAGAGCCATTTCCATCACACTAACTAGCATCCATGAACACTCCTCCCTTCCTTGTTCTAAAAGTACCCAATGGAACAGACCGCTCGTCTGAACTCTTATTCCCTTCCCTCGGTATCTTCTCGTCACACCCCTTTACCTTTGACCCACTTGCTCCTCGCCACCCAGCAGAGTCACATCTGGGATCGCAGTAGCACTCGCTCCTAGATGATGATCATTTAAGTTTACAACCCCACTGCTTTACCCCATGTGGCTACTTAGATCGCTGCTGTAACTGTGACTGTGGATGGATATTAAGAGATGCTATTGTTTTTTGCCTCCGCTCAGTGTTACAATCAAGCAAGCAGACTGCATTTAAGATCCAGCTGCTCGTTTAAAATCTTCCTAACTTTAGAAGTCTCTCTCTGTCTCTCATCTGCATAAGGACCACATCCACTCTGTGCACATCTGATGAGCTGTCTTATCAAACTGAGGAGGCCTAATTCTTCTCGCAGCGTAAAAGACGCATTGTGGGTCTCACACCCACCGTGACATTGTTTATGAGCTACAAAAAGCTTCAGTTGCTTTTGTGATAATGAATGTCAATCTGCAGGGCTCGGATTCTGTTTTTTTCACTCGCCCCAGATAGCACGACTTTCTATTTTTACATCCTTTACGATGTTGCATATTTTTTCTATATTTTGTTTTTTTTCGCTTCCGTATCCTCAGCTCACTCCGCGTACGTGTGATGAAAAATAGAATCAGTGACAAGCTGGGAATGATTCAAAGGGGAAAATAAAGTCATGAATATACTACCAGTCCATCTAAGAGCAAATATAGATGCACAGTCTGTAGGAACATATATATATATATATATCAAAGTCTGACATGACCTGTCTTCACATGGGTTTGAGAAGTTATTTAACCGATAACACAGGTGCAGGAGTTCTCACCTCAGGCAGGTCATTCTGAAGCTCGGGGCCCTTCACAGCTGAGGCCAGGTCAACCGCTGAACAGCCAACAGAGCTTTGCCAGAAAACCTGAGCTGCTCTGGAGCTCCAGATGGGTTCAAAGGTCTGAGATATAGCTTGAAGCAAGGCTTGGACTCGGAGTCGTTAGATCAATCAATATAATCTTGGCATCTAACTGTAAACCTGACAAGCAACCCATGTGATGTCAGGATAGCCAGAATGTGTCTTAGAGTTAGAATCACCTTTATTTGATGTGATTCATGGCTGCTAATCTTTTCAGCAACTGCCATCCTATTTGCATTCCACAATTGCCTCTATGTACAGTAGCTCAGACTTCCCGACGTGGGGTCATATTGCATAAACTGCTGCATGCATTCTTGTAACGTAGGAAACAACATTTGATGTTTTGTGTTGGATGACACAAATCGTCTCAGCCAATGGTTTGTTTGGGCATTTTATTACCTAGACCAGGGGTGCCCAAACTGTTCCACAAAGAGCCCGTGTGGCTGCAGGCTTTCCTTCCAACCAAACAGCAGCACACCAGACTTGACTCATTTAATCAACTGATCCCAGTCTTCACAGAGTTGATTGGTCAAACTGTGTGCTCTTGGTTGGTTGGAAGGAAAACCAGCAGCCACACCGGCCCTTTGTGGAACAGTTTGGGCACCCCTGACCTAGACCAATATGCATGGACTTGGTTTGATTTTGGAGGATTGTGCTCCTCAAAGTTCACATGTATTAACAACTATCATTGCAAGACTTAAGGTTCCCCTTTTGTAGCAAGGCAGAAGAAAGTTGAGATGAAGCATAAAATCTATTTCACATTAACCAAGTATCTCTAACCATGACGTTGAACCTTATTAATACCCTAGTTGTGTGCAGATACTATAGAAAGTTAAACAGTAGAACTGTCCAACATTGACATTCTTGTGCATGAATTGATACAGTCATTGCTCCTATTCTTATGCAATGCAATGCCATGTGATTATGCACCGTGACAGAGTAGCTTCTCAAGGTGTTTGCTGCCCCGTGTGGTTCCAGAATTTCACCAATGTTCGTGTATGTTAAGCTCGTAAACACAGTAGGTACTTCAATATAAATTATGTAAAGAGTATTAATTCTGAGGGACCGTAAATGACCAATGGACTGTTCTTGTTTTGTTTTGTCTCCTAGTCCTCGATGAGACATCCACTATAAACTTTCCCTTTCCATGCAAATCCCCTCCCATAATTCCAGACACAGGTGTTATAATTCACAGCAAGATTCCACTTCACCACGACTGAAAAGTCAGAGCTGTCATTTTTCAGCGGACAAGCAAAGTCCTTTATAATGACTTCACAGTGTGTCTGTTTCTGTTTGATGAGTGAGACCTGCTCTGACTACCAGACTGCCTGCAGCTCTTCCTCCAGCCTGGTCATTTCTTGTTAAAAAATGAATGACTTCCGGGTGGTACAGTCACTTACTAAGTGTGATGGCCACCACACTTCACTCTCAGTGAGGCCGTGGTGTATGCATGTGGTGTCTTGCATCGACTGAAAGAACAAGGGCCATCTCAGCATTCCACAAAATCAACACTCTGCTCCTCGGTTATACGTTTAAAAAAAGCAAAATGCATTTGAACACTGTTGGAAAAGTGTAATTGGAACATGTAGCAGTCTACCTAATATGTAATTACAGCTGAGTGCTTGTCAGAATGCATACAATCCATCATCTGTCTGTGCTTTCAGCCTTAATAACCCCTAACAACACCCAACTGCTTCATTCAGTGTCACATAATAACTGAACTTTGGCTTTGCTGTCAGACAATGCAGAGCAGTGTTCCAAACTTTTCTCAAGTCCACTTGGCTCGTTAAAAGCTGCCATTGGCTGCCGCGGCTGTGTTTCTCCTCCCTTTATTCCCTGAGCACCGAGGAGCCCAGGTGTTGGCAGTGAGCAGCTTGCGTGGCAGCGAAGTGATATTTTGATGAGATGACAGTCAACTCGCTTTGCAATTCTGCCGTGCGGCGCAGCATTGTGGCCCCGGCGCTCCGGTGGGACGAGCAGATCCATGGGTCCACACAGCTGGCGTCGACTCCTGCCAACTGCGGCAGCTCCTCATCACAGATGTTCATGCAGCCACCCCATTGGCAGCATCTAGCCCTTTTGTGCTGACCTTATTCAGGAGCACAGCGAGCCACGAATGGAAAGTGGAATGCTGCAGCCGTCGGTGAAGCTGTTGAAGAAGTATACTCAGTTTATGGGCCATTAGCTTGTTGGGGGGAAAATGTGAGTGAAGAGAACACTGACAACAACGAGATCCCCCTGCACTGCCCCATGCTAACACATTAGCACATGTCAAGTGTTAGTAGCCAAGGCAACTGACAGGTGCCTGACCTTTTCCTAGTGTCGTTGTGCTCTGTGTGGGACTGTGATTATTTGAGCTACTGAGGACAAAATGATCAAACTGTGATTTCCCTAAATAGTTTCTTTTAAAATGTGCACACGGCTGCATAGATGACATTGTAGTGTGTTCACAAGACAACAGCAAAGATGCGTCTTTGCAATCACATCTACTTAGTAAATCGAGCTTAGTGTGGATCACACGGACGTACAAGCAAAGCATCTTACTGTGACAGCAGGGGGTCCTTTTCCTGCGTCCCTGCACGTGCACATTAAAATACGTTTTTCACAGCATGACGCCCCGTGATAATCACTTGACAACGAGAAGGAGATTAGTTTAAAAATGCATCAGATGATGGCGTTAAAGGATCTAGTATGAGGTAAACATTTGTCTTTTCTTATTGTCGAAATCTTGTCATTTGCTTAAAATGGTTACAGAGTTTTTAGAGGATACACGCACACCCACCGCCACCGCCACCGCCCCCTCCTACAGTCAACACCACCATCCACCCTGCCACACTCAACGCCTCCAATCTCATATGCACAGAGGCAGATGCAATTATTTTCATAGAGATAGAGGGAAATGTCATCAGGCCTCTCCAAAAGCCTCCACATTCTGTCACCTTCTCTCCGTTTTTTTTCCATTTCCATGATTCCCTTTATCAATTAAGTCTGCTCTCGAGATTGTCTCCAGCAATTTCATTACAGTCAATTAGCCTGGAGAGAGAGAGAATGAGGCGGAGGAGAGCTTTCCAGTCAGTCAGTAAGTGAGAGCTGCAGACGAACAACATGAATCTCAGCCCCTGCATACCAAACAGTGACAGCAGGAGGTCGCTCGCCAAAAAGGCCCCTCAGACCCGCCGAGGACAGTCACCTCTCAAGTCTAATAACGTTTCTGAGACTTCCGGTGGAAACTGCGCAGACACACTACAGGGGCTTTGTGTCTACATATGAAGAAAGCTCGTGATAGACACACTGCTGACCACAAATGTAGCAGCTATGAAACCACCCCCCCTCCTCTGTTTGATGGTGAAACACAAGCTTAAGTCAGCATTCAGACATGTGCGGTGGGAAGCAACGCGGCTCGAGGGAGAACGTTCATAAAAGTAGTTCGTGTGGAGACAGGTCTTTGTGATCCGTCAGCAAAGCAGCATGCACTGCGTGGGGAAACGTTTATTTCCCACTTAATTTGACTGCTGAGATGAAGAGGCGCTTAATAACTAAGTTACCAACTCGAGTTGTTCCAAAAAAAAAGTTTATTAAGCTCGTGTAACCTTAGATACAGTTGGCGATGACCGATATAGACCACGCTGGGCCAAACTCGACGCTCAGAACACCCAAATAACGCTGCACATTTCTCCTAAAACAGCACATTAGTCTACCCACAACAGCTTAAGTGTCAAATCAGCAGCAGCAGCAGCAGCAGATCAGATACGCTGCTTCAAAGAGCAGACAGAGAGAGAGAGCATGAAACAACCGAGGCCGTGACGCGACAAAGTCAGCGGCACAGTTTCCAAATCGACCTGTTGTTAAAAAAAATATTTCCAAATTCACAATTTGAGCACAGTCCTCTGGTTGTTGTTGAAATCTTTTCCCATGTCATTTCTTAGGTATTTTGAGGTATTCCTCGTGGTACTTTTAAAGTTTATTTCCTAAAAAACAATAAAAAGTTACTAATGACTCACCCTGCTCTCAGGACACCGAGTTATTTTGATTCGGAGGGTTCGAACATGGCCAGGTCTCGCTTGTTACTGTACAAAAGCACAACTTTAGAACTTTATTCAGGGATTTTCATGAAACCGGATCAGATTTTATACAGAATATATTTGCTGTTTTTTCCTCTGATGTGTTCCGGCTGCTCTGCTTCAACTTTCTGTGATTTACACAGTTTCCTAACTCACTCAGTCCCCGGATGCCACGAGCCAAACCCGGCAAGAAAACTATCTTGGTGAGCTACTGTATTTCCTTTTCAAACCAGCGACTGCTCGTTTCAGAGGCCGTGCTTGGTCACTGGAAGGTAGATGCTGACTGTTGGAATGTTGGTTTGTACCATCGCCATCATATATGTGTGGTACATCAGGTATAACCAGGATATTCCCTTTAATGACATCAGAACATATGGACGAGCTGCAGCTGGCTAACTCTTCTGCAGCCTGCCAGAACTCCTGGGACTCCACATGAGTTCTTGGGGAATAGCCATATGCCTGAATAAGCAGTTTACTGCAACATTACCTGTATTCTGTTTTTGCATCATGCTGCCCATGTGGTGGTTAGACCCGGTGGTGCTGCACTAAAGCCGGTCTTTAGTGTCGGTTCTAAAAATCAGCAGTAACCGTTTTCTTTGCAGAGCAGCCTTCAGATGAAAATATCCTGATATGGCTTTAATTTCCAGCGGAATAAGAAAATAATTGTGTTTTGTAAGTGGGAGGTTCAGTGTAGGAGCAACGAGGGTTTGGTTATAAATATATTCTCTCTGCAAATTAAGATATTAAAAGCCACATTACTGGAGTCAAGGCAGCAGAGATTTCCTCTGTATCCGACTGATTCTGAGGTTGTTGCTTTGCATGAAAACCAATTTAACTTACTTCTGGTATAATTAATTCAAACAAAACCAATCTTTTAAAAATGTGCATAAATTGCTAATAAAATCACTGTAGAATGATTTTTGTTACATTCACAGCCTTGTCAACACATTCATTTGCAGAATGATGATAAGGTACAGTGCACATATAATATAAATTGCCTTCTTTTGCCATATTATGCTATGCTTCTTGTTAATGGCATTCTTTTCATATTTCTCAAGGAAGCTGTGGGTGGTAGACTGCTGAATCGTGCTGCTTCGCACCCACACAACAATAACAGGAGTAACATATGAATCTATTGAGTAAAGTACGTGAAACCTGGATTTTCTGTGACGTCACTGAAGCCACGTCTCTGCACAAACACGGCGTCTTCAGGTCAAGACGTTGACATAAATCACGCTTACATTAAAGTTTCCTCATACATCATACAGCAGATGATCGGATTAGATTCCGTAGCACCTCTCTGCATTGGTTTGCATATCAAATATACTTTCATGAAACCACTACATCTCCTTAATGTTTTAAGATATGGTGTTAATACCCCACACGAGTGATATGAAGACAGGAGTGCTGACGTAGAAATATTCACTTCATCGTGCATTAATCTGATTAATGACTTGCTATGTTTTATTCACTGCAATTACAAAATGATGTACAGTCGTGCAGAAACAGCCAGCAGGGGACGGTAAACAGAACAGTGAGAGTAAAGAGAGAGAGAGAGCCTCTGGGAGCTGCTGCATTGACCACCGAGCTTTTCAAACCAAATATTTCAAGGCATGAAGATTTATTTCACTGTGATATTTTCTCATGTGACCGAGTTTTAATTGAGATTTTACCGTATTTGATTAAATATTTAAGGATCTTTTTAAGTTTTCAAGGACTTTAATATTTTTGTGAAGCTCCTCTGAGGTCGTGCAGCTTTTCTTAATCAGAATAAAGGATTTAGTCTCTCTGGATTGTTCATCATGTTAGAACAGAATCTTGGAAAGCGTCCAAGAAACCGAAAAACTTTCCACAACACAAGAACTGATGTGATGTCATGTGACAACCCCATTTGCCCTCATGTCTGCAGGCCGGGCTGACACGCTTACCATAATCTGATAGTAAAGTTTAGTGTGTCCGCTTGGAGTCGTTTGAAGCGCCGGCATCGTCTGTATCCACTCGGAATGAACACTGATTCATCAGAGTAGGGGCTTGATTGTTTGGCAGACTCTCTCTCTCCTGGAAATGTCCACTTCAGAGCTCACTGTTTGTCCGTATGCTCCACGCTCCACAGGTAGGCTGTGGTTTGATTTCTGAAATTAGTCACACCTGTGCATTTTTTTTTTACGGCTTTGCTTGAGGCAAATTAGTTTTGAAAGCACTCGCAAACAAACCGGCATCTTCAGAGAGCGCGGGGCCGAGATATTCTGTGTGAATTTCCGCTCACTTATCTGAACAACTGTGAAATCACAGAAGCTGCTCATGCTCGTCCTTCACAGCTATTGAATGCGGATAGCCATTTCTCTAATAAGTAATGCAGAACTAAGTGAATCCTTCAGAAGCAGTTTGACAGCAGCAGCAGCTGCTTAAAAAGATGGCCCAAAAGTTTTCATGGATACGCTTCTCTTACCGAGCCCAGCTAACAAACTAAGCCATTAGCGTTTGAGGTCTTTTCAAAGGGTCAACATATCGAGTGCAACTGTAGAAAGGATTGCTATGGAAGGAGGATCAATTCTTTGTATTGGATGAAAATGATTTTGTCACAATTTAGTGCAGATCTTGCCTGTTTGAGGCGTTTGCAAATGGAATGGAGTCCAGCAGTGTGTTTACATCAGCCAGCATCCTTTGCTCCCTCTTAGCATTTCTGCAAAGGTGTCAGTCTGTTGGGTCTGAATAAAAGACAGAAAAAGTCAAAGGAGATGCGACAAGCTTCCCTCACCTCTCTACCACCCACCACCAACCACCAACCACCATCCACCACCACCCACTTGAGTTCTCTTTATGAATATCCACAGTGTTCTCTGTTTCTTCTTCCTGTGCTCACACAGATTATGCATCAAGTTTTTAATTGATCCCTCTGGGGTGGGATTCTCACAGTTGGGGGAGACTTAGGTACACAATGGTATGAACCTCGATCCTGTGATTTCTAAGCAAACACAGCGTTTTGAATACCTCGCTGCAGGCAGCAGTAATTGGTTTTGCATAGATACTTGTGCTTTCGCATTGCAGAGGCCTTCAGTGCAGGCTGGGGTGTTATTTGAATAGTGTAAGTGCAGATGATGAGGGATGTGTTTAACATGTAGACTTACCGAGTCATGCACATACAGGTTTTTGTGCATTTAAACTAGGATAGTAAGCAAACATGAATATAGCAGTGAGCATAAAAAACAAACCGCATCCAAATACTTTGGTTTGTTTCCCTCCCATTGACAAAGCTTACTGCAAATGTCACACCACTACTTCTGAGTCATAACTCATATCTAAACACAGACATCATACAGGCACTGCTGTGACCAGAACCCCACTCTGTATACTGTAAATCAATCATAAGTTCAGACCTTGCATCATCAAACTTTTCCCTCGGTATCCAGGTGATGCGGGGTGGGACCAGAATAACTTCAAGTTCAATATTCAGACATTTCGTCAAGGTTCATCCTCAGAAAATTTTAAGTTTTTGCCACATTTGTTGTACAGCTGTTGTGTTTACACGGTGATCTGATATAGGAGTTCAGCACTTTGTGCGACGGTTGACAGGCACTTCGAGCTGAATTTAGGAACCGTCTCAAAAATAAGATAGATTTTAACTTTCTCTCTGGATTTGGAGGGAATCAGGCAAACCTGCGCCGTGAACTGTGACAATATTAGAAACTTACAGGATAAGAACATCCATGTGTTCCATATACATGTCACGTCCCAACGATGATCGGAATCATTCTAATGTCGGGGATTATGTTTCAACTCATTTTCATCAAGATTTATCTAAAAGGGAATTTGTGAAAAAGACTCCAAGTTCCTATTCTGTGATCCGTCTGCAGGGTGTGCAGAGGGGTTATTGGTAGGTGAGTATGTATGCCGTCTTTCCTGAGCATGACTCATCATAGGAGCCTTTAAACTCTCTCTATCCTTCTGGGGTATTAGATGTCCTCATCCTTGTCCCCGGACTCTTTGAGAGCAGATGATCCTCATTAATTTTGCCCGGATGGAGGGCATGTGTCTTTGCAGCCTCTCCTGTCCTCACACTGAGAAACCCAATCTGACAAATCCTCTTATAAAGATATCATTCTCCCTCCATCCCATCTCGGCCCTGTCCTCATCAGATATCGATGCTGATTTGTCCTTCCTTATTTGCACACAGCGTTGATCAGATGAAGGCGGCGGTGAAAGTAGGACAGACAGGCGGCGCAGACGACTTGTAATAAACGATGAATATCCTCCTTCCAGCGTTACTGCTGACACATGAGGTATGGCAATCACAGTGAATACTGTCTCGCCGGCATGCAGATGAAGGGTCAGGTTGCCGTCCCATCAACTACGATAATTGAACTGTCGCCCAAAGGTGCCAGATTTCCCAGTTATCTTCTGTATTTCCCTTTCTTGTATATTCCATGAAGTTTTTTCGGCTCAAGCCGTGGAATTATTTCCTGTTTTCATTTACAGGCTAACTCGAATGCCGTCGAAAGACTTCGCTGACAGCGAACAAGATCCACAGCCGTGTTTTATCAGATGAAAGCTTCGTCTTGATGAAAAGGAGACCCTTAAAATGTGAGCGAATGACAACCCACCTGTTTTTTAAGTCACTTTCTACCGTTTAAAACGCAACTCCGCCGCTCGGTTTCTGATGCCTCACACAGATCACAGCTGTTCCATATAGCAGGCCTCAGAGCGTGGATGACACCTCGAGGTAAACCGTTTCACTAGATGCTGCTGTGGTGGATCCATTTAGTGCGATAACATCGTGATGCAAAAGCAGAATCTGAATTCGCCTGGAAAATATTCAGCGTCAAGGATTTTTTTTTAATTTCTGTTCAGCAAAGAGGGAGTCGGTGTAGCTGCTCCATCCTCCTGTCTGTGCTACATGCCGCATCCTTGGATAAACACGTTTCTAATAGTGCAGTTGTAAAACTGTACTGTGCACCTGTGATCTCATTAATCTCAGAGAAGAAAAAAAAAAGGAATACCCTCATTGGGGAAAACCAACAGGTTTGTAATGCTGCTGCTCAGAGTGCTTTTGTTTAGCAGCTTCAACATTCGGGTAATTTCCTTTCACCTAGAGAACATTTATTTTTGCAGTGTGTACTGAAGTCAACGGTCAAACATGTAGTTTTTGATCGAAAGCTGAATCCTCCAAAAAAAAATGAAGCTCAAAAACCTTCAGACCAACTTCAGAGCTGCTGAAAGTTACTGAAATAAATGTCTGGATATATTTATGTATTTTACTGTGTATACGATATACTTGATACGCAAAATAAGTTTAAAATCTACCTTATAAGTTCCAAATATTGGACTACAGATTCCTACTACAATCCTTAAATATATCAACAACATTTACATTTTAATATATAAGTTCATGTTGAAAATTAAACCTAATTGCAAAACATGAATTGTACCTTTTCTACAGAGAACATCAGCGATTTGACTTTTGCACAAATGCTGTCAAACGTCTGAGCACACAACAAAGTTCAGTTAAATTCAAAAGTGGATTTTATTTGATCTCGGTGCACATTCACTCGAGACTGCAGAGAGACAAAACAAGCAAAACAAAATCAAGGTTAACTTCAAAACATCTATTCTTCCATAATATCGGCGATGTGAGAAACAAACCTTGAGATTTCACTCTGCAAAAAAGGTTTTAATAAAACCTGAATGTTTCCAAGCGAGGTGGGCAACATTCGAGTGCTTCGAATAGACAGCTTCATTATCACAGTCTCATAGAAATCACTCTTAAAGATGTGATATCAATTAGTTGGAACCGGGGAAAGGAGTCAAAACAATCGCTGTATGTGGAGAGAATGCGGCGAGACGAGGAGCACGAGGTAAACACCCACATGGAGAGCTCTTATACCGTCAGAGGGTGTTTGAAAGGTGCAGCATCACCTGAGTTCATCACCGAGTTTGACCACAATTACAGGTCAGGTAAACACCTATACGTGGCGGTGAGCAGATTAACACACAGCGAGGCTGGGGAGAGAGGAAAAAAAGAGCGATAATTAAACAGAAAGAAATATGCTGTCGTATAAACATGTAATAAGTCATTTTAATGTCCGCGGGCAGCAGTTTTCCTGACATCCCTCGGCTCTCTGCTTATTTCCATTAATCCTCAGCCCTGAAAAGAAAAAAAACATCCAGGATGCTTCAGCTGCCATCTGCTCAGATTGGCTAATAAAAGCAACACCATCAAAATGTTAAATTATGTCTTTTTTATGATTATGATGGGAGACTGTAATCATCGCTGTAGACAGCCCTCTGGTGGACCCTTACTATTATGTTCTCTCCCTGTCTATCTCCTCGTCCACCATTTTCTTTCTTGAGGAAACGGAGACGTTGTAAATTTCATTACGGAGCCCTCTTGTTGGTTTTTGCCGTGGGACCATCTGTCGCAGTTAAAAGCACATTCTTCGAACAGTTTTATCAACTGCAAGAACTGGTTCACCTCGTAATGTAGATGCTGATGTGAAATAGATAAAACACTCCTGACGGAAGTTTTTCTTTTTAAAGGGATACACTGCAAGGACTGCATTCAGGGGAAATGTCGCAGTGATATATGCCCGCAGTCCATCATTAAAAGAATTCAAAACTTGGCCGGGTCCCAAGGCTGGGCAATGTGTCTCCACGGCGCCCAGCAGAGTCGCCTACATTACCCCAGTCAGAGTGGAAGATGGATGCGAGCGCCACGGAGCTCACTGTCATACCGGTTGACCAAGGAGGAGGAGGATGTTTGGGGGGGGTCACCCCAGGTCTGGGCTGCCCACAGCTTTTGTATGTCTGTCTCATTTCACAATTCATCAGCAGAGCGTGACTGTCAGGCGAGCCTTCAGCTCCAGCGATCCATCAGGACCTGTCACCCAGCCATCACAACTGAGAGATGAGGCCCCAGCATTCGAATTCCATTAGCCCCATCAGCCCCGGCTATACCGGCAAGCAGCCCAGCCAGCCAGCCAGCCAGCCAGCACCTTGTTCGGGACTCAAAGAGATAATAAAACTGTATCAGCAAATCAGAAACAGCTCCCGTCTCCCTCCAAATGCTGCCACTCCCTCCGACTTCCCGCGGGATATGCTGCTGTATTAAAGCCGCAATGACTGGCATTACTTTTCTTTTCTGCCCTTTCTTGCACAGTTTCCTCTCCCAAATGAAATATTTCTAACTCCTTCCCCGCCTCCATCGAACATCAATGCTTCTCTTTAGATCTGTGGAAAAGAAAGTCAGAAAAGAGACGAGTTAAGGACTTGTAATCACGCGGATGCACGGACATCAACAGATAACTGTCAGCTGCACTTTGACTCCTCGATGATGAGTCGCCTCTTCTCTCCGAGATGTAATGAGCAAATTTTCTGTAATCACCTAACACGTATGAGTGTACTGTGAGCTCTGTGGTATCATAATGGTGGTATTACAGCAAGAGACTGGCTGATACTATTCTTTCTCTGTGTTAAGATCAAACTAGCATTTCATTTTAAACACTGCATGGTTTGATGCAGTGGGCCTAACACTTCCAGTGGAAACGTTGTATAAGTAACAGACCTAAGAGATTCCTTGAATCTGAGACAGACCCTCTAGGTACAAGGTAACAGGCACAAGGCCTGAAGTAATCAACGAACCAGCAGCTAAGTGAAGGTTAAGGCACAAAGATGAGCTTTCAGTTTGGATTCAACCCTTGGAGGGTCTTCCCGTTATATGTCCTGAATAGTTCCTAAGACAAAACGTGGCTCCTTCCTAAAAACACGTCAGTCTTTTAGAACTACTTCAGCCTGAAATATGCATATCAAATATTAATTATATTTTTGGGTTTTTAACCCTTTAAATGGCAGTATGTTTACATAACTCTGCTGGTTTTTATTTTAAAAAAAACTAAAATATTTCCATAAAATACATTTCAATGACTAATGGCTAACTATTGTTATTAGGCCCTAAGATGGGTCAATGATTGGCAGCAACATTGATTTTGATGCATTGTTTTTTTTTTTGCAGTGTCATATTTTTAAATAAGCATCCATTTGTGTTCCTTAAAATAAATAAATCACTTCTTCCTAAAAACTGCTATAAAATAATATATATTAATATTTTTTTCCACTTTAAACACTACAGTCTTTTAGAACTACTTCAGCCTGAAATATACTTCTATCGCAGAAAACAGTAAAAAGTGAAACTTTGCTGCATGTTTTGAGGGTGGTGGACAAATAATAAAACTACAAATTGACGGCAGAGATGTTGTTCCAGGAGAAGGGGGCACTGTAGGAAAAGACCTCGCTCCTGTAAGGTGAAGGCTGCGAGCTTTCAGCAGGCAACAAAACCAAATCCCTGTTTGCTACAACAATGAGGCAGCCAGCGACTGAGTGAAGTAAGATTAGCTGCCATGTTAGAAGCTCTGGCTTAGTCCCCTATTACTACTGTCCATTGTTTAACCCTGTCAGTGGTGAGGCATGCAGGCCAACAGGACCACCTAAGGCGGTTGGGAGGGATATTTTCAGAACAGGCCACACAACCGGTTGCACAACCTTTCCACATCACTGAAGGGAGCAAAACTCGGCGTGATCTGATGGTGGAAGACGTTGTGAGCACTATCACTAACAGGCCTGCTATCAAGCCGGTGACTGGAGCTTTCTGCAGTGCCAGACGTTAGCAGAGATGATCTAACAGCGCTACAAGAGGCAGACAGAACACAAATCATTGTAGCACAGTTAAGGTTGGGTCACATGGATGGATAGAGGCGAAGCTGGTACCAACGGAGACTGAAGTATACCAAACACAAGAAATGACAAACTCTTACTGAGGACAAACGAAACTCACAATTCAAACATGACTTTGTTTATTATGCTACTTTCATGAACTTTGCTTTACTTTCTGACGTACATTGATCCGAGTATACGGCTTCCCATTTTGCCAACAATACCCAGAGTGACAGGATTATGTCCCGTCACGCCTTCTTCTTCTTCTTCTTTAGCCAAACTCTGGTATTTTCAGAGAACGCCGGTTTCTTTTTAGGTATAGAAGATGAGCAATGTTGTCTCATCTCCAGCAGTGGCGTCATTGCCTTTCTCCTTAATCCTTCAGGCAGTCAATTTGCAGCCAGCGATGTGTGAAGCTCTATAATGATGGGTTATTGACCCGTTTGCTGTTTGGCAATGAGGACAGAGGCAAGCCTGAAAAGATAGTTCCTGTTTTTCCATGTGATATTCAGATGGCTGTTTGGCACCGAGGGTAATGTAACTGAAATTGATAGCTTGGTCGTCTGATAATGGCCAATACAAATACAAAGCAACATGTTTCCAGCAGTGATGCTGATTGAAATGAGGGTGCAATTCTATCATCTGCTCTCAAATTTTGGGTTAAATCATCATTCCCCTGCAGTGTCATCGAAATAGACCATTTTTTTGTTAATTATGAAGTAGTTCCTTTTTTGCATGAAGCTGACTTGTTAGTTTGGTAAAATACACAAAATGCAAATTCAGAAATTCGCCCTGCTCATAATCCCGAGACCGAATATGAAGATGCATTTTTGAGAAAAGCTGGTAAAGTCTGAGAAGAGTCAAAAAAAACAGAAACACTTTTAAAAGTTCGAAGGTAAAGCAAGAAAACGTCTTTGCAGACACCATCGGGCACGTTGGTTTACTACTACCATTGCATTTCACCTCCATTAGAGTTTCTCATTCACTTAAAAGATGGAAGCTTTTATTTATATGGTAGGGGATATAATTCTTGATACACAGTCAAGGACATGCTGACAGCTATTAAAAAAAAGAAAAAGGTTTCCGTTAACTGCTGCTAGCATCACAAAGCGGGATGCAAATACAACACTTGTATCCTGCGTATGTCCATCTTCAGTCCTCTTGAATAAAATCCAACTTTATTTATATTCATACTTGCAGGAAAAAAAAAGACGTTTGGGGCATGATCTCTCGTCTTGAAGAAATGACATAATCTAGCTTTCCTAGAAAGCAAGGTTCTCTTTTTTTTTGTCTGCCTCTGTTTTTCTCTCTCTCCGTCTTCCTTTCCATCTCCTTCTGCTTCCCATGAGGTTCTGGTGGTTATCTATCTTGACATGAGGGAGGGGAAGCCTCGGGGTAACGCTTGACAGGGAGTCCTCTCCATGATTCCTGGCAGCTCTCTCCATTCCCCCGCTGTCACTGTAGGGGAATATAAGGGAGTCATAAAAGAATGCTGTCATGTCACTGTCACAAACACTATATGGAACCGAGACGTCCGGCACCAGTGCCGAGTGTGAGCTGCAGAAATGTGTTTTGTATGTATGTGTGTGTGTGTGTGTGTGTGTGTGTGTGTGTCTGTGTGTGTTCTGGTTAGAAACTGTATTTCTGTGTTTCCCTGCCAGTTTGAGTTTCCCTATAACAGGTTCTGGTCTAAACTTCCCACATTATTAGAATGATGTCATTTTATAAATACATCTCTACATTGCTCATTTTTAGGGACACTACAGGTTCAACACAAGTTGAGTTTTAATATTATCCTATTTTTTTCGGTAGAGATATTCCTGAAGAAAATGTTGAGAGGGAACTCGGTGACATTGCGATAAATTGCCATCGAGCATGAAATAAGAGCAGACAGAAAATCAGACATGTTGTAAACAAACAATCATATCACCAGACAAGAACGCTGATAATGGACCATTCAGCAAAACCCTCAATTACATCCAATGCCAGCGATTTTAAAATTCTCATTTTCTGTATAGGTGAACTTTTCTCTTAGGCTTACTGTATATACTGCTAATTTTCAACAGCAAATACGTTTTGAAGATTAAATAACACTGCTCTTATTTGAAAAATTAGGCAGAAATGTTCTTAATTAATGTGTCTGACACAGACACACATCAGTAAGTTATAGACTAATATATCTTTTCTTTAAATATATGATCTTGCAATACAATATACAGCTTAGGGTTCAGGAAAGATCATGGCTTAATGCAGAAAAAGTCAGCAGTGACAAAACCACAATCTTTCTCTAAACTTAACTAAAGTTCCTGCTGTCTAAACCTAACCACAGACGTGACTCAGGATGTGAACTCTCCTCTCAAAAGGCAAAGTCTGGACCTCTTGCAGAAGCTATTGTCATAGTTTCTACTTTAACTTTTCAGCCTCTATTTATAGCCTGTGTATCTGCAATGTGAGGTCATAATCTGTGTGCATACCCAACGGATGTTTAGCCAGTGTGGCATGGACAGGGGGGAAACCTCATCTAGAGAAACTGCAGCTCTAAACAAGGCACCCTTAACAATCATCTCAAATTCAATTTGTTTTTCCAATACTTAAACAGACAGGTGAACCGGCCTTTGTCTGTGGCTGTGCTCGGTCTTCGAGATCTTTGAAATATACCAAATATTTCAGTATCACAGGCGGGAATACACATTGCTGGGAAATGAATGTTGCATTATGAAATAAAAGTCCCATGAATAATTAAAAAAAAAACATCCCTTTTTAAAATTAAAAAAAATATTTATTTATTCATATTTTTTATTCTTTTAGTATTGACTGAAATGTCGAGGATCTTTGACATCAGGTCGAGTCACTGTTGGTAAATCCAGTTTACTGCAGCTGGTTGACTGCTAATCTGTATCTGCTTCTCGAGACCAATTAAACAGATCAAGATCATGTCATCTCATCTCGGGAAACTCTCAAACGAGCCGGTTCAATGGTTAATTATCATTTAACCTCATCATATTAAGAGAGGCTGAAGAAAGCGCAGTGCAAAAACAAGTGGCCCATTGTTGAGCCGGTGAAGATTCATGCATAAAACATAGCATGTGTGTGACGGCATTATGAAGCAGCCACATGTGTACCATGTGTTGTGTATGGATCTCTTTACATAATTTAATATTTGACTGAAATCTAAATTCGAACACCAGCAGCTACGGGGTATTGATGGTTCCACAGTGGCTGCGGTCTGTGTAGACATGAGGAGTTGAACAAAGACACCACGCCTCGGGGATCTTTCTTTCATGTAACTGATTTAACAGTAATTACCATTGAATAGTGGAACAAAATGATCTGCTATTGGCAAAGCGGGAGAAAGTGCAAGTGTCACGGAGTATTAATATGTTAATCTGCTGATTTTTGGAAATGAGAAGTGAGATGTTATCTGATTCCAAAGCCAACAATTAAATCATACAGTGCAGCTTTGTAGCAGCACCTGATTCCTGCCTGTCTTGATTAAACACTTTTAACCGCTGCCGTTTTTCCAACACTAAGCTTCTTTTTTTTCCTTCAACTCTTGTTTCAATGATAAGGCAATAAACCCCAGCAACACATCCATCTGTCCTTGCTCTTATGCACTTCGTCCCAATGACCTTTTGCAGCTCCGAGAGTTGTTACTTAGTGCAGGTGACTTTCCTCTGCATGGCTGCGTTCAGCGATCCATCGCCGCAGCAGCAGCAACAGCCCCTGATGACTTTCTGACATACAAGAAGTTCTTCATCTGCGAAATGGCCGCCTGTGTTGCTATGCACCTTGAATTTGTAATTCTGTCTGTGTCACCTTGACTTTCCCACCTTCACTCTGCAGATAGTCTAATAGCTGTGTATAGGGGGCAGTGTTTCATGTAAATGAGCTCCTGCTCTGATGCAAAAAGGAGGTGCAGGACTGGCATCTATTAGGGGTGGGGAAACCTACCTTACCATGGAAGGAACATCAAATTCAATTAGCAGCTGAGGCAGTGGTGGAGGTGTCGTGCATGTGTCTGGAGGGGACAAACGCTCCTGTGATCCTTGGAGAAATCTAAGGCTCACCATGCCCGATCATGCTGTAACTCGTACAGGTCCGTGTCTCTCACGCTGATGACATTTTATCTTTGATGTCTTCAAAAGAAACCCTAAAAATCCTGCAAATCGTTTTAAGCAAAAATGTACAAGTAGTTCCCAAAACCACAGGACGGGATAAACTTGAAAGGTAACTGTTAAATAGTGTAAGATACCGGGTTGCTTAAGAGTTAAAGCCTCTTATTGACATTTCTGTCAGAGATCGAGCCAGTTCACTAACTTGGAAGAAGCTGTAATCGGCTCAGAAATGACCGGCGTGATTATGATACACAACTTCGGGGTGTCGGACGTCACCTTGGGCTGACTTTGTTTTTGGATCGATTGCAGAGAGATTGCACATGACTTCATATTTTTAATTGAGCACCACTGTGACCTGGCTCACCCTGCTGGAAATGCCAGGAGCCAGCAAGGCAGGGAGAAAGAAATAAATTGGGCCAAGGTTATGGGGAAAGGAGCATGTATTTAGCGTATTGAGAATGACACGAGACAAAAAAAAAAGACTTCCAAAAAGTGTCTTCAAGTAACGAAAGATGGATGTCGTGCACGTGGTGCCGCAGAGCTTTGACAGTCTAAGTCGGTTTCCTTGTAAAACAAGGATTGCTGTCTTTTTTTCTTTCTCCTCTAAAGCTGGAAATAAAAAGCCCAGTGCCGGGTATCAGCTGCAGTGCCCAGAGGTAGATGCACTGTGGTTTATGCATTATTACTGCTGGGGACAGAGAGGCGAGCTTGTTATCTCAGCAACATGTGTGACCTCTCCCAGGAAATTCACCCTGTAATGATACTGACGATGTGTATGTTTGGGGTTTTGAAATGCATCCTTCGTAATTGCATGCATGCCAATTTATGGACAGGCTAAATGTTTTTGAACCCTCTCTCTCTCTCCCTCATTTAATACATAATGGGTTGACTTTATTGGTTTGAGGGGAATTTTAAGTCCTAATGAATAATTTACTAATGAGTAATTTAGTAGCTTTAAATAATACCTTATGGTCGGATGTTTGGTGGAAGAAGATTGCTGCAATTCCCCATCCTATATATTTAAATCAGTGTTTTTAATAAATGCTTAGTTGAATCACATTTGCATATTATGCCCAGTCAAATTTAACACAGATACCTGTAGCTCATGATAATGCCCTTTTAATTGCACTGTCCTTGAAATGTTTTATTAGTCCTTGTCAAGCAGATAATCTCAGCAGCCACGATGTTGATATGCTCATGGTTACAACCACTATACAGTATAATGGCTCATTTGGCTCACATCGTTTCCCATCTACCCAGATTAAATGCTTTTCCCGTGCAGTTAAATTTATATTTCTTAGGCTGGTGGAAAAGAAAACTGGCATATTGTGTGTCATGCTGCCTGAATTCTGAGGAGGATATGGTTTGGAATTAAATATTAAATTTGTTTTTGAGTCTTCCCGTTGCGCCTGTGTACACGAGTTGTTATTATATTCAGCCTGTTGTGTGAGTAACTTGGGGATACTTTACTTTTTACACTACAAAGACAATGATATAACTTTTATTATGCATTTTCAGACCACGGACTATACCTCATACAATGAACTGTTGGATTCTGCTGAATATTCTAATTTGCTATATGTGAACTTTCTAGTAACCTTTTAAAAAAAATCATACTCAGGGCCATTCCCAAATGGCATATCGAGTTCCAGTGGATTATTCAAAGTTATTAATTCATTGCACCATTATCAGGCTTTCTCACAGCTTTAATTATAAGGACAGGTCCACAGGATAATACTCCGCCGGACGAAGAATAGAGTCCATTCAGGAACTGAATGTGACCACATGGTGAGCTGAGTGAATGAGAACTGAAACACATAAATTAATCAAGTAGCCATTGTACATTTTTACATTTTGTAAAGCGAAATGAAATTAACAAAGGTCAATCAAACGCTGCAATCAAGACGAAGCGAGAAGTTTAAAGGCTCAGCTGTTAACATGCAGCAGGGTCACGGACTCCAACATACGAGCTGGATTAAATTGGCACTAAGTGATTGTAGCATATGTTGCCATGTGTACACCCACAGTATGCTGGCAGGGCTTCATTCTAACACTTCATTACCATGAGTAATAATAGCATTTAGACAACAGTGAACACTTTACCTTTAAAAGATGAAACATATCTCTTAGAAATTGGCATTACAGTGGTCCCTCGTTTATCGCAGGGGATACGTTCTAAAAATAACCCGCAATAAACGAAATCTGTGAAGTTTTACAATTATTATACATGTTTTAAGGCCGTAAAACCCCTAACCACACACTTTTATACACCTTTTTACACACATTTTGTACAGTACTCCCTTAGTTAATCAGAACGGAGAACACAATGCGCGTTCATACTGTACAGCACGCTGTAAAAAAAGCAAAATTACACTGAAAAAATCCACGAAACAGCGAGTCCGCAAAAAAGTGAACCGCGATATAGCGAGGGACGACTGTACTGAGTTTCTCCTGGTGTACTGGGGGAAGAATGTGACTCTCATTATGCTCGAGCAGTTTGTCCAATAGTAACACTTGTACATTTGTGTCCATCACGAGAAAACCTCCACCAAGACTTGTGGATCAGTCTATGCTTGCATGGAGCTATGACTTTATGACTCGCAGATACTAACTGAATGAGAAAATATATTGTTTCTGCTTCTAATGAACATATTTATTTCTGTTTTGTCAGACATCGCTCATTTTGTATCAAGCCAGCCCAGTTCAGCATCCTGACCCTGTCTGTTTCTTGTCTGAACAGTACAGTATAGCCTATGGCTGAAACATCCCACGTTTGCGTCACAGAGTTGATATTTCAATTTAGGATTTAAGAACAAAACGCACAGTAACAACAACAACACCATAAAAAAAAAAAAAACATCATCAGTAATTGTTTATTACTTCAAAATATGGTTTGCGATAGACAGACTCTCCCCATCTGCTGCCTCTTCACCCTCTGTGCATTTTGGGCCGACATCAGACATACTGTGGGAGAGCGAGGATGGCTGTGCACCAGGATCTGCTGGCCATCCTCTGCCTCTCTGTCCATATTCGAGGGCAGATAGCTGGAAGAACACTCTGGGATTGTTGTGCTCTCTCTGTCTGGCCACCTCTTTCTCCTCCAGTGTTTATGTGTGTCACAGTTGGAGCCAAGTAGGGCTTGCTTCAAAGAGAAACGCATTGTGTTTATTTGCCAAATAGTTCAGAAATATTTCTTTTCAAGACGAGCAATTATGTAGCAAGTGTATTTACAGTGCAGCTCTGGCCCTCCAGCTCAAATAGTGAACAGAATAAATTATACAGCAAATATTCAGTGGAGGCTCAGCCGTGCGAGGTAGCTTTCCTACATTTTGTGAGTCACTCCTGGTAACACAATCATGCTTTCGGCCTGGCAGTTGTTGCCCTCATAGAAGTGAACGTCTAAGTGATGTTTTTGTTGCAGGGAGAATTTCTTTCAGTATCTTTGTTGGGAGATAGCAGACAAGTATAGACCATACAGTTAATGTTACCAATAACAGCAGGAGGAGAAATAATGGCTGCTGCCTTGTTGAACGGGAATACCTGCACACAAGCTCTCTCCTCTAAATCGAGTTCACTGAGTCTTACAGTGGATGCAGGAGACCTGTGACCTGCAGTGCAGCCTGGTATTAATCTTGTATTAATCCCCCCTCCCCTCTATATCTCTTTCTCTTTTAACCCTTTAGAGTTCCCTGGGAAACTATTGTAGGTAGCAAAGTGCATGCGATGCATTAGGGCAGGATTTTGTGCCTCCTTAAATGAATTTGTTCTTCCCGTAGGACTTTTTTCCTCATGCAAAAACTGACCTTTTTCCGAGCATATATATATGTCTTTAGGTGCAGAGCTCAATTTTCCTTGCTTCACACAAAAATATCTCTTCAGTGCTCACTCCTCGTCCCAGTTGCCTTTAAGATTTCCAGGTGTTGGTCACGGGGACGTGCGCAGCTCCTTTTTGAGAGCACAGGTGTCATGCGATGGGAAACCACACAGACGCCCCGGGGGCAGCCACGACTTTCTCCTATCTGACACACTCAGACCTAATTCCTCTTCTGCTTAACGAGCCACTTGATCATCCTGCCAACTTGTGCAGCCAGATCAATTTAAGCAGAAACAGGAGGGGGAAAAAAAAAAGCAAGGGTAACATTTCTCCATGCTGGAGATATTTGAAGCTGCTTATCAACAACAGGCAATAGTGTGAGACAGGTACTGCTGACCCCAGTGGCTCTGGTGCAATATGGTGGACGCGTAGTATGAAATTAGAGCTTGTTGCTGCTGGGATTGGGGAGGCGGGTTGTTCTGTAGTTGAGGAAGGTGTCACAAGCCATTTTGTTTTCATTTATGAACAATACAGAATCTGCAGCAGCTGCATTTCCTTTGAGCACCAGGATTGGATATTAAAGAGGAAGCAAGAAAGAATATTTGCATTTGCAAACATCGCTTTTCTCCGTGTTTCTGTCTGCTTTGAAACATACACTTATTCCTATTGTTGTCGGTAGGTCATACCTTTTTGACACAGTGTAATTCTGCAATGTTGTGCTGCCATTTATGCTTTTAGCGCCGAGTCCTTGAACGCTCTCATATCCAGCCATTCTGTTACTGAATAAAAAAGTTCAGCCTTGACACAAGCTTCTGCAATTCGGGTACAACTCCTGCACATCAGCATTTAGCTTCCGTTCTACAAAACCAAGGTTAGCATCTCATTGGGAAAGCTCTGTGATTTATCAGAATAAAGTAAAATCCAGTTGGGACTCGGATGCTTTGTTTGAACTTTAAACATTGAGACATGCATTAAGGTTTACCTGCTCTCGCTCCTTTGCAGGGATCTAAAGAGGGTCTCTCGAGATGCCACTTCTGGCACAAAACCTAAAAAGGCATTTTTAATGAAGATTGATTTGATTTTTGCTCTTACAGCCGGCTTTACTTTTTTTTACGAGGCGAGAACTGCGCCTGTGTGCAAGTCGCTGGTATTTGCCATTTCACTAAGAAACACAGGCGGGCCGTGTTTGTCTAGTCAATTCCTGTTTGCTAAGTTAATTAATATGAAGGAGGTAGGTGAGAATGAATAGAGGCACGAGGATTATTGGGATTCATTTTGCATTACAAAACAGGGAGTTATCTGAAGCCTACAAATGCGGAGCAATTATGTAGCATATGCTGACTTCATTATTCTTTACCAATTCTTCAATTTTAACATGGCCTAATTCATCCCATTGATAGCAACCTAATTTTCTATGTCCAGGTGAGTATTTGACAGACACATCCAAAGGGAAAATTGCACCTTCAAACCTTTATGCCAAGGTCTTTTTATAGGGGACTGCAGTGGTATTTGACTAGCCCTCATTACCCTGGCCTTATTTCTAAGACTAATGCCCCTTTACTGCCTCCCCCTTCAACACCTGTTTCTTTGGGGGAAATTGCTACAATCTGCACTTAATAATTGAGTGTGCGAATGGTGACAAAGTCTCTTTTTCTCTTTTCTTTCTCAAGTCTCATTTAAACTTGTATTATAAGTTCTTGAGCTACGGCTCCTTCTCTGCTGTTTTCCCATGCCAAACTCGACTTAAGTGCCACTGTCACAAATATTTGAGTGGAACGTTTGGTTTCGCCTTTGTTACAGTCACTCATGTTGGCTAGGACTATAGCTCTGTGTCAGGGTAAGTCTCTGCAATCCTGGACAGTGGCGTCACTAGGCCTATTTTAGGGGGGCTTCAGCCTGTTTTATTATTATTTTTATTTATTAATTTTTTTTCACAAAAAATGCCTATTTATGCAATACAAAGTGGCCAGAATATGAGTTTAAACCAATAATCATATAAACTGTCATTATTCACTTAAATATGATCATAAATCTCATTTCATCGGGTACGGTAGAGAGAGCCCCTTCAGTGCGTCATTATACAATCCATTCCACTTTTTCATACAGAGAACGCCCACATCACTGAAATTCCAGTCCATGTTTTCCATGCGACCCTGCTCACTGCCACTTGCGTGTTTACCTCTGAAGTACACGGCACCTGCAATTGTTTTTATTTGTATTTTAGCACAATTTAACTGGTGTTGTTTAGCTGGTAAAGCAGCTGAAGGTGTATGGAGGCGTCATCGTCTTAGATTAATCAATTGATTGAAAAAAATTTCGGCTCGCGCGCAATAGCTTTTCTCCTCTATGGGCTAAGCCACCCCAGTTTCTTAAACCTAGTGACGTCCCTGATCCTGGACTCGTGCGTGCATGATCGACATCCTCCTTACCGACAGAGCTGATTCAAAAGAACAGCTGTAATTCCTTTAACTGCTATTTGATCAGGCCAGTGACGTGTTTCATCATTTTTATGGTTAAATGCTGTTCTCATGATGATACGAATGCATAATAGTTCTCAGCAAGAATCAATACTTTCCCTGTGAGATTGCATTGCATGCCTCCATCTATCTGGATTGTTGTCTGAGAGCTTACTGTTCATTTCCCCCCGCCAATGCAAACCTTCTAATTACGCAGCATCTGTTTTATTTGCTCATCGCTCTCAGTTTTAAAAAAAGGTTGGATCGCTCTTTAATGCAGCTATTGCTTAGCGATCATCAGTGCCATTATCAGGGAGGAGGGGGCGTTCATATTGTTTGTGAGTAAATGTCTTCAGATGGGAGGTGATTGTTGACGGATTTGTGGTTCGGATCAATCGGAGGAATCGAGGTACAATGTAAAGTTCATGTTCGGCTAGAGAGCTGCGGATCAATGAAGTAATGACAGGAAATTGGTAGCAGCACTGTTGATGTATCAGACTAGTAATTATGTGCTTGTTTAACAGCAGGAACATGCTCAGAGGTGTACTGTACTGTATGCAGTGATTTCTGTTCATGCCTGCCTGCCACTCAACTGAATGTTTGAATTCAAACCTGAGGACAGTGCAGATTCTTTGAGAAGAATTAAACCTGAGAGCATCTGGACTGACTGGTAGAGTCACACGATTCTCCAAAAAACAAAAACTTGCACCACTTCTTTAACAACCACAAAGAAATAAGAAAAATAACAAAAGGTCAAAAAAGAAAATGTTTGACCTCTGAAGCAAAATCCTCTTTGAGATATAATAGTTACATGAGGAGAACATGAAGAAAAACCAAACAAAAAGACATTAAATGTATTTTCAAGCAGTTATTTGAAGAGACTGCAGAAGAGAGAGGTAATGTGGCTTTAACTGTAACAGCTTGTGCAAACCAGACTCACCATTACAGCCACACTCAGCACTTTGCTTTCCTTTGGTATGAAGCCGGGTCGGTGAAACGTGCCAGATGCCTGCATGTTTTTTTTTTATATTAATACTCAAAACTATGGGGTAACGTGCTTCAGTATTAATCACTGAGTGCATTTTTAAAAGTCCAGAATGAAATTGTTCAACTAGGGCTGCCACGATTAGTCGATTAGTTTGGATTATGTTGACGAACAAAATCGTCGACAACTAATTTAGTAGTCGACGCATCGTTTTTTTTTTTTTGTTTGTTTTTTTTTTACTTTGCTTTTCTCTCGAAACTGCGGCTGCAGCTTCCACTGCCGCGTCTGCTATTCTGTCAAACACACGCAGTAGTGGTAATCGGCGTCAGGCCTGGCTGTACCGTAAATGATACCATAACACAGACCCTCCAGAAATTCACGATGTTGCGATTTGCAACTTCGCAACTCTAGTGAATCCCTGTGAATTCAGGGCGGTGTTGTAATTTTAACCAATCACCGCGATTTTTCCGCAACTTTCGCGCAGTCTGCCCGGTGGATTCAACTCGGCGGGTCAGGGACGGCCGCACGGTGCGTGAGGATCCCCTGCGGGACCTCTCCCCGGCATTGGCTGGCCTCCGCCGGGCGCATTTCCGCGACCGGCTCTGGGTTGGCATGAAAAGACTCTGGGGCGAAGGTGGCTCATGGCTCCATCCACGAAGTTTACAGCGCCTGCCCATTCGCCCCTTTCCGGGAGAGTGAATTTACGTATGATCCGATTAGTCGACTAATCGCCGATTATCGAATAGTCGACTATCAAAATAATCGTTTGTGGCAGCCCTAATTTCAACTATAGTGTGATAGTGTGAGTGAATCCGTCCATCGCCACGTTAAATAAGTTGATTTAATTCTGTTTAATGTGTTCAGTCAGGACATCATTGCATATGAATTATGCATTCTATAAATTCCATTGACAGTGACAACAGTCTGCCATTGTTTTGCTGATTACTGCTTACCTCCTCGTTCTACCTACCCACCAATCCCTCGGCATATTTGATGAAAAAAGCTCACAGTCAGTTTGCTTGAAAAAAAAAAAAATCAATGTCATGAATAATTCACCACTCGAGGACTCTTGGATGTTTTTGTGATGGAGTTTATTTTACATTTTGTTCAGTTAATTCAATTAATAAGACTTCCTTTCATCAATCGATCAGGGTCAAAAACATGCAGCTGTTTCATATTTTGTAACTTTGGTGATCGCCAAGGTTGGAGATCAGTTTTTGCGCGTGTACAGCAGATCTGATGATCGTACAGAATGTATCTCAGCTCCTCCAAGACATATTATCCCATAACCACAAATCTGCTACTACACAGCATCTTGGCTTTTTTATGATCTGCACTGACTGGGCTTGTGAATGCAGCCGAAATCATTTGTGTGGAGCTCACCGCTGACAGAGAAGTGGGATTTAAATGTTTCGAGCTGTGTCTGGCTTGGGGGCAAAGATGAGATTTTGGGTGCAGGAGCTCAGCTTCTCTTTATAGAGAAATTAGATAGTTTCAATACACTAGACTCTGTCTCTCGAAACCGGCAGCGTGGATTGCGTGTATCAATATAACATAGATCAAGGTGATGGATTGACTGCAGCCTAAGCTGAGAGATAAATATTTAATATACAGTCCTTATAGTTTGTCTCGGAATTCCCAAAGTGGAGCGAAGACAGTCTTATTGTGGAATCGACTCTGCAGCTTTATTTGACCTCCACATGTTATTGCTTAGGGACCAAGAGACGCCAGCAGTCTTAGACGCTCATATTCAGATTGTATCCATTTGGGCCAACAGAGAAATCGATGGACCTAAAAGTCTGGTGATGCACAGTTATTAATACGGAGTGGAATTATTCTATTGTAAGCAGCTAATAGATCGAAGGCCGAGGACAGCTCAGCACGGAGGTTTAAACTGATGAAAAGACGAGATCCCTGAATCACAGTGGCAAAAACCGCCCCTGTGAGGACGAGTGAGGAGTTAGAGGGTGGGCGGGTGAGGGGGTGGGAGTGCAGGTAAATCAAGAGAGGCTGGTGTGTGGATTTCCTAAACCAAACAAGTTGTTCCAAGCCGTGTGTAATTCACCCCACAGATGATGGGTTTTACAGCCTTTTCGCCTGTATTCTATCCAGTGGGGATCTGTAAATCTGTCAAGGAGAGAGTCAATTCCATTCCCCCTGCCGTAATCTCATTTGCCTCCGGTGCCAATGGTGCATCAAATGTCGTGGCTGGCTCCTGTGGTGGTTGGGTGCAGCGGCCTGTCTGCCGCACTGCCGAGTCGAGCCTGGGAGTAAATCCCACCTGTCCCACATGAGGTGCTCCATCAACCACACAAATTCATTATCCCAGAATGTTTTAGAGGGCTAATGGAATCCTTATCTTTATTTTTCACCGGAAGAATTTAATTACATGCTGTGGTAAAGGTTCCTCCAGTTCATCAGCCCTACATGCATATCTGTCCCATTTTCTTTTTTTTTCCAGGACTCAGACTGTTTGTAAAGGATGTCCCTCAGCTGACGTCTGCGTTCTACAGTACTGACTGTCAATCACAGAATGCAATCATAACACGGGTTCTCTATATATAGCGTGTAAGCAGTGAGATAAGATGAAATGAAGTGAAGGCAGTTAGGAATGTCCTCGTCCTCCGACTACACACCTTAGTGGACAACATTTGGCATTTCCCTGCAAATCTGTGCTGTGTTATTAAGAGATGGAGCTGGGCGTGCTTCACAATAATGCGTACAGTGGAAATTCAATCAAACTGCTTTTGCTTTTGCTTTGTTCCTTTCAGCGTGGCAATTTTATAACAAGCCTGCCAGCGCGCCGTCTGATGTAATTGTTCGGGATTGTGCGTGTGTGAATGGGGGAGGATGTACGTCATATGCAATCTGTAGAGGGTAAAAGAAAGAGAGAGAGAGAGAGAAGGGACGCAAAGGAAACAGAATATTTACCGTTGTCATATTTTGTTTAGGGAGCGGTTATGCAGAGATACATTTCGTTTCCAAATTGTGTGGTAAAAAAAAAAAAGCTGAAAGCTGCAAATGTTCCAGTCGGAGCTCGTTAAAGCCGAGCGCTTTCTGTGCTCCACTGTCGAGGGGTCCCGGTGATTAGGCAGAGAGCTAAAGAGGAGGCGTCGCTGTGGCCTCTTGCTGAGGAACATTTCCTACCACATAATTTAAGGCCGCCAAGTCGCCTTCAAATCCACACAAAGTAACTGCGAAGGTAATAATTACAGAGCGTTTTTGCCAAATTGTGGTGACGTAAAATAAATAAAGGCTTTTAGCAGTCGAGGGTGGTTATTAGGGTGAGTTATTGGAAAAATACGACACAGTTTTTCTTCTTGTTGATTTATTTTTTGCTTTGTTTTTTTAGTAACTGCATAGTTATTCCTGAAAAAAGAATTCAATAAACGAAGTCAAATCATCTCCCCAGTTCACCCAAATGATTCAGTACCACAACCCCAATGTATTAAATCATGGATTGTGTTGCTAAAAACTCTGAGTTATGTTCAACAGCAACAGATGCCATGTTATAGGAAAGTCATGGGAGGAAATGGTGGCTATGGTTACCAAAGGAAAGCCAAAATGAATCTGTAACACCTGTGATTTTTCATCTAACATCAGTTCTACTAAACTGCATTTCTTTTTTTGGTTTTTCAACCACAAACCATTCACCTCCATTCACGTTGATCTACCACGAATTGCAACTGACTCCCATGATGAATGGCACACTGTAAAACACTTCTGCTCTTAGAAACAGATGTCGAATATAGTTTTACAGTGTTTACTCCACTGCGTTTAAAACATGATCTTTTGCATCCATATTATACTGATGGCTTAACACCGGCGAGCTGCAGGAGTCACAGTTCTCCTCCTCATGTGTCTATAGTAACCAGGGCAGACAAAGAACGGAGTGTGGAGAGGGAGAGTGGTAGTGTGGGTGTAGGTATCAATCGAATTTTAAATACTGCAGTCCAAGTTTTCTCCTTCAGGCTCTGTGAGTCCTGCTGAAGAGCCGATACATGGATTTTAGTTAGTTTATGCTCTTACAGTGAAATTGATGGAGCTCTTATGTAAATGTTTATTCATTCCTTCATACATATTTAACAGTATCTCACAGACTAATGATTCAATTCAATTTCAGTGAAACGACAAGAAGAACGATGCTGCTCTTTCAAAATTAGGAACACAATCTCGTCGCACAGGTGGAACATCCCGTGTTTATATATATTTATATCTAATCTGGATTTCATGAAATTACACTGAATGACCTGACAGTGGCACTGAAGTTATGGGCTAACATTTGTTACTGCTGTGTCCCAAGAGGGACTGCATTATTTTCAGGGTGCGGCATGTTTATGGTTGCCTTGTTAAGGAAATAAATTTCAGCTGTGAAGGTGTAAAAGGGTAACAGTTGGATAAGCTAGTGTTGATTTCTTTTTTTTTCTTCTCTTTCCTGCTGAAATGTCATTTGCAGCAGACTATGTTATTTCACACAGATGGCGTGTGAACACCCAAGGACACCGCGCAAGCACAGATAAATTTAGAGCCCATTAAAGATGACTAAAGAGAATACATTTAAAAGGGCTGAAGATAGCTGCCACGGCTCGCCGTAAACCACTATAGTATGTCAGAAGTAGAGAAGCCAGTCGGGAGGGGCAGTGAATCCGGCAATTACCGGAGCCTGTTGTTTTGTTTATCTTTCCTATAAAGACCTGCCGTCTATACTTAATCTCTGCTCGGCTCTTATTTATTTCCAAACAATTATATAAGCGATACCGGAGTATCTCACCTTTGACCTCTTCATTGTGAAGATTTTCTGCTGGACCATCTTGCAGCACATGCAAGAGTGAAAGAGTGAAATCTGTCTTGCAATAATCTTGGTATGTCCCTGTCATTTAATTATGGTTAATTTCATTTGTGGAATACAGTCGTCCCTCGCTATAACGAACTTTTCGCGGACTCGCTGTTACAGCGTACTGCACAGTATAAACGCGCATTGTGCTCGGCACCGTCAGAGGAACTCTGTGAGTTACTGGTAATAATTTTTTTTCTGGGTCAAACCTTGTAGATCGATCATTAAAATTAAATTTGTTAAAAATGTTTGGCCTTGAAAACAGGTTTTGATCTTTGGTTTCATTTACTAATACAGTGTTGTTCTTATTTCTGTTCAATCTGCGAAAGTTTGAACTTTGAGAGTTTCATGAGAGAGAAATGTGAGAAAATGTTAATGCCTGTCTGAGAAAAGTGTATAAAAGTGTGTGGTTAGGGGATTTACGGCCTAAAACATGTAGAATAATTGTAAAATTTACTTTGCAGATTTTGTTTATTGATTTGATTTGATTCGATATTGATTTATTTAGCACATAGTTAATTACATTATTCATATAAGATAAAACAAACAAGAAAAAAGAAAAAACAAACGAACAGCAAAAGGATATTATGCACAGCGGACATGCAAGGAGGTCCGAAAAAACCCTCAAGGCGCTCGTCAAGAGAACCTCCTGAAACAATTACTAGGGTATGAATAAGAATGCAAGCTACTTTATTATACAGGGCATAAACAACTAAGGACAACTTCAAGAATAAAACACATCTGAACACATAGATCCAGCATATACACACATCGAGGTGTTATGAAGATTAAAACGGAACATTCAGTTCTTGATTACACAACATACGTTTAGCAGATTTTTTTTAAAGCTGGTTGAGAGAGTTTAAGAAAATGAGGAGGAAGTGAAATCCATATCTTAGGAAATCTTAAATTGTGATGAAACAGTTCTCGATTGTGGGGGCCGAAGCTGAGAGGCTTTACGAGTTGAGTTGTGGGTTATTTTTAGAACGTATACCCCGCGATAAACATGGGACCACTGTACTTTGAATGTAAATAAAAAGTCTGAGGATATAGTTGTAGTTGTATGTGTCAGAAATGGTGAAACATATTTGTTTCCTGGAAGCTAATTCAATTACACAGAGTGCACAGCTCTCGTGTGTTTTTAACGACGGAGCTATCAGCAGGAACTGAGCTCTTCTTTAATCAACTTTGGCTCCTTTGAAAGAAAATGCCACCAGCCCAGCCGCTGCCCTTTCTCTTGTTTTGGTTCCATCGATAACATCTGCCAGCCGTAAAACTGCACTTTCAGTTTGCACGTCTAAATGTCAAGGAAGCCGGAGAGTCTTACACGGTGTTAATGTGCAAATAATACTGCAAGTTTTTAATTTGAAGGTTATTGTTTCAAATGAAAACACGCCATCTGGTCATTGGCCAGCAGATGAACGTGGGTTTGCTTTGCAATATGGCTCTGAAACATACATTCAGTGATCAGGCTGTACGTAAATAACAGCGAGTTCAAGCCTCGGGTTTGCGACAGATTGAATGAGACGAGCAAACAAATCAACAGATCTACTTCAGGGAATTAATTGTATTATTAGATGGAAACGCTGCTCTTTCAGTCGATCGGCTTCACATCTTGGTCTCAATCCTACCGACTTTGTGTCGCTTGAAGAAAAACCAGGGTGACAATGAGATTGACGTTTGTGGTCCGGACTGAAATATCTCAACAACACTTTGGATTGCCAGAATTTGCTTGAGATATTCAAGGTTCTAGGAGCATAAATCCAGATGACTTTGGTCGTCTCATATAGTGACCATCATGGGGGTCAAGATTTCAATTTGTCCAGTACTTTAGTTCATCGTGATCGTGACATCCCCGTCAGTCCCAGCTGTATTTCTAACAGCATGGTTTAATTTCTAAAAAAACATGACATGACTGTGACAATCTCACTTGCTATCTTTGCAAATTAAGAACTTTAAATATATAAATAATAATAAAATAAGCTTCTGCTGTTGAGTCTCCAAACTTCTATCCTGCAGGATATTATGGAAGGGCACACTTATAGTAAGATACTACAATACATACGTGCATCCGGACTGTCTGCGAGGTGTCCGAGGTGCCCTTCACTGCTCGGCTGAGCAGGAGGATTATTTCTGGTGGTGTTCAGGGGGAGTTATATGGTGACAGCCGGCTGACACAGCAAAAAAAGTGGGGGAGGGATGACAATCTTTAAGTATTGTGGAGGGAGCATGATCCTCTCTGTATTAGAGATTTCAACATGTGATCAATCTTCTTTGTCACTGTTGAATTAAGATATTTTATTTCTTAACATCGCATACCAGAAATCTGTCAGAGAAATAGCTGACATGACCTCATGCATGATGCCACTAAAAATATGTTTTGATTGATACAAAAGCAAACAACACTATAACAAATCAATTAACCAAAGACTTAAACGAGGCAGACTTTAAGTAATATGTCATATTTTTTAAATAATTACTACCACTTGTGGGTACAAGTCAGAGAGGATGTCTGTGAGAATGTATCGCACCATTAAGATTCAGTTATAGATGCGTGTTGATTTAATGCCCCTTAACTAGAATACTTTCATTTTAATTAACCACTTAATCCCACAGAGCTCTCTATATTCAGCACCGAAAGATCTAACGTGCCGGAGAAACATCTGCCCCGGCTCCACACTACAAAGCCATTGTATCTGCTGGCAGGCTGAGGGGATCTGACACACCTGTGATTCTATTTCAGCACAATCCCTCACTCTCCCACTGCCCTGACAGGCCTCATCAACTAAGAGGCAGGTCTGAGGTTGGCATTTAATCTCAATGACCCCTCTGCCATGGCACAAGATGCAAGTAACACAGCAGCTGTATCATCTTCAGATAGGAGAGAAGAATTGATGGGTAACCTAGAAGTGTCCAGGTTTTCTGTGTGCATGTCTGTGTGTGTGGTCTAGCACCGTCGCCACACTCCTACTATCATTGCATTGCCAGTTTTTCCACCTGGCACTTCGTTTCCTTTTCATGTCCAGTGTTTGCAGAGGCTTCCAGGATTGTCACTGTTGTTTGAGTATATACTGTTCGTGTTTTACCCAGTTGTCACCAGTCGACCAAAAAAATGCAACATTTGCAATAAACGACAGTCCAGTGTGCAGAAACATGCCACGAGGCAAACATTGAATCCATGACTCTGACCTACAGGTGTGAAGCTGTTGCAGCCTACTCAAGCTGCCACTTTATTTTTATTGTGCCTGCCTCCTCTTTTACTAGTAAAGTAAAATATATATTTATATATATATATATATATATATATATATATATATAACAGGCCGTGACAGATTATGGTGCTTTGAGTGGTCGGTAGATCACGAAGGCGCTATATAAATAGAAGTTAGCATTTAACGTGATGTGAAAATGCCAAAAAAAGAAAAGAAAGTGCAACATCATCCAAGCACTGCAACTTTATCTATCTGACTTTTTGACTCTGGATCAACCAATGATCTGATTTTCATGAAAGTAGGAAGAAGAGGAAGAACCCACGTGGATCCAAATCTGAATATAAAAAATGAATTTTGATTTTGTTAAATATTCCTACACGGGACAGAACAGTCCATGTACATGCAAACATCTTGGTGGAGCTCTGAGGCTACGTTTACACAGAGCCGGGCATGTTGAGAAACGAATATTTCCCTCCCTCCGTTTTTCAGAATAACATCGTGCACATAGCATCATTTTCAAAAAAGTCAACCCGCATAAATACGCCATCGTATGGCAGTGTGGCAGCGTAGGAAGAAGGAGAATCCTCTGCAAGCCAATCAGAATAATGCTTCCATGATCGTCGTCATAGCAACAGGTAAACATTGTTGCACTTCTAGCTGCTGAAAACTCTGTTTATCTGAATTTACACGCAAACGCAAAACCGTAGTTTTCCAGAATCTCCACTCTAGCCGGAGTTTTTAGAAAGATTCGTTTTCAGAGGCGAATTCACGGTTTGCGTGTAAAAGATACAAACGAAGGGAAATTTTTCTGTTTTTAAAAATACGCGTGTACGTGTAAACAGGGCCCGTGCGATCCCTGCGTACGTTTCATTTGCACACTGTGTTTTACCGTCAGTGCTCGACTAAGCAAAGGTGACTTTATGAGACTTCCATGCTGACATTACATCATCTAACAGTAAACAGGGTAGCTGTTCCTGTGAAGTATTACACACTCTGTATTGGATCAAGAGGCAGTTAAGGTCCATTCGTCTTGTTTTGTTTTGATGGCACGTTGCATTCGGAGTTCATAATTTCTGTGGGCAGCAGGTTCCAGGGACGCCGACCCGGGGCCTTAGCGAGTTGCTGCAGAAGATAAACAATCAAATACATCATGTGAGAGGGAGGCATTAATATAGCACACTGTGTGTGTTATGTGAACTGTAGTCAAGGTCAAAAACCACACACACTGCACTGGCACCGCGGCAGCGTTTGATCAATCTGAGCTTAACGCCGTACGAAACAGTGACACGGATTCAACAGGAAGAAATGCTAACACGAGAATTTACAAATTCATTTTTGAAAAAGACCTTCTGCTACAAATAATTATCTTATACAATATACGGAACTTATTTTACACATTTCTTTTACAATAGTAGCAATCGTTCGTATAAATAGGTTCCCTATATAAAATGTTTTTAATGCATTTCACTTGTGTTATGTATGTTTTCATATCTTTATGTGAAAGCAACATTTCCAGCCATTTGAGCACATTTTTTTGTGTAAAAGCTGTTCAATAGCTTTTATAAAAGATTTTGTGTGTGTGTGTGTGTGTGTGTGTGTGTGTGTGTGTGTGTGTGTGTGTGTGTGTTAGGTTTTCAGTATAGTACGTGAATGAGTTTGGTTTCATACATGTATGCGAGAGGAAAAGTACATGTACATGCATAATTCTGAATAATGTCCCTCTTTCCCGTACATCAGGAGGTATCATTATGTCATGAGAGGAGCTGTTTCAGTGAAGTGCCTCCGCACAGAAACATTTTAGATGAATTTAAATCTGGTTTCCACCAGTCGAGACAGCAGTGAGCTCTCTCAAATGTATGAGATAAAAAACCAGCTTAGATTAGTGTTATAGTCAAGACCAGCTCAGACCAAGTCTCAGTCCCAGTCCAGAAAGTTTGTAGCTAATATTCAGCAGATCTCTTTGGGTCCCAGCTGTCTCAGGAAGCGCTTTTGCAGGATTTACAGACTGCTGTGTGTTTTCTTTCAGACGCTGTCTTGCAGATGAACTCTTTGTGGTTTAGGATTTGTATGACATCTCCCAGACAGCCACGTTTTATGTTTCTGGAGTGCGTGGAAAGAGGGCGGGGAGGGCTGACTGCCGTTTACAGTAACACTGATTTGAAATGAAATTAGAAGTTTTTGTCTCACAGTCACAATAAGGAACAAATAAATCAACCAACACACATGTCCACACAGGTATTTTCTCTATAATCACAGACTAGGTAACAACTTTTTGTTGTGTTGGTCTGCTGGAAACTAAAAAAATGAAACTTCACTTCCACTTAAATTGTCAAAAAGAGACTTGAGATCAAGACCAATCTCAAGTGTGACAACGCTAGACATAGGCCCATAGTTTCTGGGTCCGTCTTAACATGATAACAGGGCCTTATGATATTGTTACGGACAAAACCTCAGTACAGTCATTCTCACACAGGTTTCAATAAGTTTTTCCTCTTGAATATGCATAAAAACCCTCTGCTTTAAAAAAAAAAAAAAAGTCAAAGTTTGGGTTGCCACGAGGCTTTGCATATTTCTTTGGTTAATGTGTTATTAGTCACAGTAAGCTCCTTTTTCCACTCCCGTAGGAGAACTCGTAGGGGCTTGATTTTGTCAACAAAAAGAATATAACCACATAATAATTAGATGTGTGCACCTTTCTGCCTTAAGCTGACACTTTTATAAAGCTTTACTGAAAAAACTCCATAGAGCAGCAAAAAATGTGTTTATTAAAGCGCCTCTGCTCATGGGAAGCTGTGTGTGTGTGTGTGTGTGTGTGTGTGTGTGTGTGTGTGTGTGTGTGTGTGTGTGTGTGTGTGTGTGTGTATAGGGGGAGCAATTCTTTTTAAACAGCTGTTGTATCAGTGTGTGTGTGTGTGTGTGTGTGTGTGTGTGTGTGTGTGTGTGTGTGCCACGAACAAGAAGTGCTGAGATGAATAAACAAACATGCCCACACCGTCGCCATTAATAATTACTGAGCTGTTCCCCAGCTCGCCAGATTATTAAGACATCTGAAGATAAAGCGCTTTCTTCATATTGTGCGTTTATGCCTCATATTGCTTTGACCTGTGTGAATTAGTGAGTCCATCGGTTGCTCAGGTTGACCGAATGGAGTTGTTTACATGGATGTGCTGCTGTGTAAGAAACGGCTTTAAGTCCATTTCCTTTCTATACGCAGATCTCATATGAAGACGAGGGACAAAATGAGATGTTTGTGAAGATGCTGCCGTCGCTGAATGGTGTGTGTGTTTTTTTCCATCTTGGAGCGAGGCGTGATTGATGACTGAAGACGTGTCACTGCCAAAAAAAAAAAAAAAAAAATGCACTTAACATGCCTTTCAGTCGGGAAGCCTTCGCTGAGAGGTGATGAAGACGACTTCACCGGCATCAATCTCTTTATTAGAAAGTAATGGTCACTTCCTATTGGGCATGTCTAACACCTAAGGGCCACTTTAGTATTGATTGCTTGAGCCCACTGTGATTAAGATCTTGGCAAATGCTTGCTCTTGGTAAGTGTTGGGGATGAGGGGTGGAGCAGAGCACGAGCCTCCGGGCACAATTGTCCTCTGATTCTGTGCCAATTGGAAACGTCTCTTCTCAGACCACGACCGGCCCCGGCTTCACAGCCACTCAAAGCACAGTGGCTCTCCCACAGCTGTTATCACCACTGTTTGTTCACTCTTAATTACTGTTTTTCTCCAAGAGCCCGAACCCCCGAGTCAAGTGCTTCCTGTCCGCACATCTGCAAGTGCTCCAGCGCAATTACTTAGACATGCAATCACTTGCATACAATGGGGAAAACAATCTATCAGAAACACATTCACATTGTCTTTTTTTTTTGCACCAGGCTCTCTTGAGATCCAATTATACTGTGAGCTTAATTCTACAGTGGGAGAAATGTTTGTGATTAATGTGTGAACGCAGTTTAAAATCGAGATTTTTCGCCACGTACAGTAGGTTCGCGGTGTCCAGCTGACTTCCTCAGCTGAGATCCTTCTGCCGCGTTGCTCTCTCCAGTCTGCTAGGTGATATTTCATTAATGCCAATGACAAAGACCTCATTACCCCGGCTTCCCTTGTGGACAAAGAGAGTCTTAGAGATGGAGGATGACCATCTGGAAGTCATCAAGAGAGGGATCACAGTGCAGAGAAGCAGAGATAACCGTTTAACTCGCTGTCCAGAACAACAGCATGATCCATTTCATGCACATCTGGCCTGTGGCTCCCGACTTAAGTGTAAATTACACTTTGAGAGAGGTACTGCAGACTACAGCTGATCCGGGGCTGCTGTTTGTTATTGCTCGATGCTGTATTGAGTTTGTTGCTGTCATTTTCTCAGCATCGACTGCATGCGGGTTTCTCTCTATCTAACAACTTTGTTCACTTTGAATCATTTCTATTTGATCCACCCGGCCGTCAGGATGCTGAATTTAAATTTCATGTTTATTGCTGTTTTCACCGGAGATGTGAAGGAAACGCTGCTTCAATTCTGTGTATGTCCGGTGCATACGGCAGCATTGACAATAGAGTTTGACTTGATTTGTTGTCGAGACAAACAATGGCAAATATCCTCTGCAGAGTTTTTTTTCAGCTCTATGATAATATGCTGTTATATAAATTCAGTCGCTATGTCTGAGAATCAGTGCTGTGATGGCCGGCAGGGGAAATAAAAAAAAGACATTTGTTATATTTAATCCTAATTGATGGGTTTGCAGAAAAAAAGGGTTAGAGCATTAAAAAAGGAAAAGCATCCTGCTGTCTGAAGCATCCGGCTAATTAAGTCAGCGTTTACAGCAAATATCATCTATTTTCTCATGAGTAAAGATATCTGAAGTGATCAGATAAAAAACTGACAGCCACTAATTATCTGTTTTCCTTCCACTAAAGCAGACGATGTATGGTTCTTAATCTGGAGTTACACTGTGCACAAACCCTGTCTCCTAGAAAATTACATTTATATACTGCTGAGCTTCTGCAGCACATTATGTGAAAGAAATATAATGCTGTGAGGATGTTTTTACATCTCAATACTTCTGCCAGGTTGCAGAATATACAATACATCTGCATATTTCATTCATTCTGTAGTATCTGCTCACAGCATCGGAACTATGATTCATGTTTTTATGCTTCTGTTTGGGCACCTGCAGCCCTTAAGGTGAGATTGAGAAAGATTGTGGTCTCTGTTTTACATCTTCACCGTATTAGCCACAATCTCTCCTAAACCAAAGTGCTTTGTACATCCACAATCCACCTGGACGCTCTCACCATGACTTGCATATAGTACAAAAATCTAGCACGCAGAAAACTGCAAGAAAAAGTCAGATATTCGCTTCCCCACAACAGCAAACTCACGAGGTTTGTTCACCTTCCTTATAGGACGGTTCAGGAAAACAAACACACCCGCCATGGCTCATCATGAAAATGAAACATCAATAACAATATAGCATAAGCTCTGACTTCATTTGCGGTCCTCTGCTTGATATAATTACTTTAATAAGTTTTGAAACGATGACAATTTAAATAAGACGTTCCATCGGCTCCTCTGCTAATGTAGCCAAAACAAAACGTTCAGCTGTGGCCTCGCCTGCATACAAAGTGTGCAGTGAAGCTGTGTTAGTAAAGTAAGTTGATTAAAAAGTCATCTGGTCAAGTTCAGCAAGGAAATTTATTTTGCATCAGGATTAGACGTTGCTGTTACTGTAAACATGTGAATATTTGAGTACATGAACCCGATACTGCAGTATCCATTTAGTAGTATTTATTTACAGTGTGATTGACATGTGTGAAAGATGCCTAAGTGGTCATTAAACTCATTATCCTAATTAGCAAGCCAGTCCTATAGAGAGCTGATGAGCAGTGACAGGACACGCTGAACATCTATCTGTCAGTCTTCCTCCTGTACGCGCGTCATGTCGGTTATTCCTTAGGTCCTTTGTTGCCTTCAGGCACATCGGGAAACTTGTGTTTGGTCTCACCAACACCATGTCAGCTCACCTGAAGGTAGAGAGTGAGACGACGCAGAGTAAATGTTTTTTTTACAGCGACGTGCTGCTTCACACCGGGTCATGCCAGGAAGCGATCCAATCTGCCCCAATGGAGTCGAAGGAGGTTAAGCACTTTGCTCAATGACATCTCGACAGTAGATAGTGAAGCAGAAGTGTCACTTACTGCCTTCCCCTGTGGTCCTCTGATTCAAACCACCTAATTAGACCTGCATGATTACCGTTTAGTTTAGTTAGACATTGTCATCATCATCATCATCATCAAATAGATGGGGCTTGTTTTCAATCTTATTGTCTTTCTCTCCTTGTGGTCTTTGACTTATCTCGCAAATTAGTACTTCATTACATTTGTTCAGGGTATCTCCATTTATTTATCATCAATTTTAAAACCAGAATAACTGAAACTAAAATACAGCTTCTGCTTTCCCTCCTATCCTATACGCAATGTGATTAAATATGACTGATTCACTGACAATTTATTATGAAAAGCAAGTAACTGTGCAAGATCTAGTGCATAGAAAGTATAGCAGGAAGTTGGAAGTTGATGGTTGGGAGTGCAACTATTATGAGTTTTCAGAATAAAATCATTTAAATCAAGCACATAAGGAAATTTAAATAAATAAATAAGCATTTCACTTCCACTTGAGGGCAGCAGAACGAGTCACTGATGCATGACCATACGGGGTTTAACCATATAAAGTTGCTTTCGGTCGAATACACTAGCAAACAGTTGTCTGACACAACCCGACATCCTCACACAACCTCCGAAACCGGCAGTGACCGGCCTGGCAGAGAGTCCAGCAGCCCACTGAGATGGTTTCCTTGCCAGATTCCAGGCATCCCGAGGCTGAGTCAGTTAATTTAGCTACTTAGCTTTCTTTCCGTCAGGAAAGTCTGTTAATCTCGGTAGTTTGTCTTTGCTCCCTGTCGGTCTCAGAGGCCGTGCTTAAACCCGGTCCGGCTGCCAAATCCAGTTCTGTTGTCCACTAATGGCAGATCCACTTAGGAGACGTTAATTAGCGACTAGCTACTTTAGAAAGTGGTTAGGCTCGAGGTATCTGTCCATCAGGAAGCTGAGCGGCTGGAGGACATCAGAACAAAAGTTCTGCTTTTGTTTAGTAGTCAGTGAATAGAAATAGATGCATGTAGCAGCAACACTCCTGTATATGTAATAGGAGTCCCTGCACTTTATTGTATGCAAAATTAGTATATGCCCCCGAGCGCAGGATGAGTCATCAATAACAACAACGTCATGCAAAATACCCAAAAATATCTTTCTATCTTCTGACTCAAAGGGTATTAGATTACATTGTAACATAAAAATCTTAAACACGTGATTATTAAAAGGTAAACCAACGCAGATTCAGGTTTTTCCCACCCAAACTGAATAATCATATAGAATACATAACCCTGTTTAAATGACCTTTTCTTCCTGTGTTCAGGTGACGTGTCATCCCTAATTTATTGACTCAGGAAGTCTTGATCGTGAGTGATTGACTGAACAGGTGCACAGGTTGAGAACATTAGATGTCACCACGGGAGGCCGTTCCCTCGCTCATTCATTTACCTGACAACTTTATTCAGGTGAGATGGAGAAGGTTGCGGAGCAGTGGCATTTATAGTCTGGTGTGGAGGTGGAACCTCGATTATGAGGTGCGACGCTCCGAGCAAGTCGAGACGACTGTATGGCTTCTCGGGGAATGTGCTGCCTGAAGGCTCGCTGTTCTGGATGGTGACATCTCATTCTCTTCCTTTCAAGATCTGGACTATAAAATAGCTTCGACGCTGTCAAGCCTGAAGCGCACCCACTTTCCTCTAAGCCAGATAGGATACTGCTAAGAGCTGTTGGGGATTCAGTATAGTATCCGTATAAATATAAAAATATCACTGCAAATTAAATATGACATATTTTCATATCTGCAGAGAGGACAACTTTAGATGATATTTTGTCCAGTAATGAATGCAGATTGTCATATTCAGATGAATAATGAATCTTGACATTGATTGTCCAGGCAAAGCTTCTTGAGGCTTCAAGCTCAAAATCCATGTTGATACTTTGACCCAAAAACGATGGAATCTCGACAAAAAGTGGATTATATCAGACTTTAATGACAAAAAAAATGTCTGCAAATCATAAAAATAGTTTGGTCCAATTGTGTATTCACCAGTTATGTTTCAATAGCAGTTCTTGTGATTCACATTTTAGGACTGCATTACCTATAGAGTATGACAAAATGAGGTAAAACTGCTGAGAAGCAGAAACGTTGGGTATTGAAGGACATTGCGATAAAATAAGTGAAAGTTGCAAGCACAGGACTGAATAATTGTAGGCTGACTTTTTTCAGAAGGGTTGTCGTATGTCATGAGAACGCTTCGAGGCTGCTGACAGTCAGGCAACCTGCAGTAATTAGGCTAAACCAAGCAAGCATAAATGTTTTTGATTATTGGAGAAGGAGCCTCTCCACCCTTCTCTCACCGTCCAGCAATATGTGCCTGTGTTTTGCAATAGTAACAATGAACAAAGTTGAGAATAACCTGTGAGTATAAAAGCAATAAAGTATCTGTCTATATCTGTTGAGGTCATCCAAAGTTTGTCTTGGTCTTGCTGTGGGCAGTGTGGTCATAACTTGTGGAAAGAAAATATTATGCTTCTGACTCGGCAGTGCAAACACTGTATGGTACACTGCATCCACTTACTGCGGTCAAGAATTGACAAAAATATAGAAAGGCCGAGAGAGATCATCCACCATCAAAACTGCATCTTTTTGTCTGGAAAATCTGCCATCTAAACATAAATCAAGTCCATAATCTTTTACAAGACTCTAATTTAGACTTCTGACTTGGCTTCGTGATAACCCCCCATCAGCAACACTACCAAGTGAGCCCAAAGAGACGCAGAGTCAGGATTTATGTGAACGTTAGTCCCCTGTGTAATAAAATGCATTGGTCAGTCTCTAATGAACTGAAAATCTATTGGTCTAAATACTTTCTATCACCAAAAGTTAAGTGTCTTTTGATCTTGTTGCGATGTCTCTTTCCCTCCATTCCAATAGTAGTTTGTGTGAGAAATTTGAAGAAATTATTAAAATGATGTAATTTCAAGAAATGTAATTATTATGAGATATTTTAAATATCGTTTGGGAGAGCAAATCACCTAGAAACAGATAACTGATAACTCTGACCTCATGCTCAGCTCATCAGTGGACCCACATGAATAACTAATTCCAACTGGACTAAAATTGATCTAATATTTAACAGACCTGACAGACTTTTAAAATCTTTTAATGTTTTGATTGGTCTCTCTGACCACAGTCTGACTCTGGTAGCCAAGAAAAACGAACAGATATGCAATCCATCCTTTTTTTTTTGTCAGGGAGTACAAGTCATTTGGAATCCCCTGAAGCAAAGAGTTTAAAGGACTTTAAAGCTTTTCGGCAGATTAAATGAGATGACCTGCTTCTGGGGATAGAGCTTGAGGAAGACAGTCAAACATTGTCAAAAGAAGTAAAGAGCATATTCAAGGTTTCGACTGCAAGTTTAAACACAAGAATAATAGAAACATAGCGCCCTACATAAAGCAGACATTTTCAAAGTGATGAAAGACCGAGATCTTTAAAGCTTACATTTAAATCTACCTCGATATCGTTTTGCTATGTTAAGGAGCAAGGTGGTAAAAACCTTTTTTTTTAAATGTTTTGTAACCACGAACAGGATGTAACAATAAAGAAGGGAAGCTGTTTGACCTTAAAGTAGATGGAAAGGCTATAGATGCAGAATCTGACATGATGATCCAACCGTTCAGAGCGATGGCTCTGGTTTGGATGCGATCGTACAAGGAGAGCATCACAAATCAATACAGTTACTAAAAATATAAACCTCATCATTTCTCAGGGAATGTTTCCAAGTGTTTGGAAGTTTCCTGTTCAAAAGTGGAGATATTTATCGGCCTATCAGCATCCTTCCTTCTAAGGTTGCAGAAAACTGATAACTAAGCAAATCAGTTTCCCATGAAATACAATTTTGCTTCAAAGGCGATGTTGTTGGAGCTGTGTTTCATCACCTCAAGAAAGCATTTGACAGTGTTAGTCATAGAATCCCACAGTCTAAGTTCTGTATTTTCATTTGGTCTCTAGATGTACTCATAAGGATAGGATCATATCTGTTAAATTGGCCTCAGTATATTCCTACAGTAGTAGCAACTCAAAAGTTCCCGTTCAAGCTGAACGCCACCTGAATGGCAGCCGGCTGGAAGACGAGTTCCATGACTGGAGTGTCCCCCCTCCTTCTCCTGGGCGTGTCTATTTTTTACTGTAACTCCACCCATTCATGTGATTACAGGGTATGACCAGAAGATGGCGCTTCTCTCGCAAAACTTTTTTACAGTTGTTACTACCTAGGGATGACGTAGCTTACACACCTCATTAGCATTCTCGTTGCTCAATCTTTTGTTTGCGCTTACAGTAATTTGAGACTTAGGGCCAATTCCATTTCTATTTTCTACCCCTACGCCTACCCCTTAGCCCTACCCCTTGCCCCGTCAATAGGAGGGGCGAGTGGTAGGGCTGAAAAGCAATCCCCACGAAATGGGACACCCCTCCAACACTCGCATACGTCAGCAGTTCGCGCCGCTACTTATGACGTAACCAAAAGGCGACAATTACCAGAAGCAAACATACAGTGTTAGCTCGCTGCTACACGCTAATCTAGCGATTCCCCCACCTACGTTTTATGGAGAATCTCACCACTACACATTGTGACAATGTCAAACTTTATACAACACTTTACAACCAAATTTAATGGCGGCGACATCTCCCAACGGACATAAATGTATTGTTTTTCGTAAATAACTATTTATAACTGTTGATACATTTATGTCCGTTGGGAGATGTCGCCGCCATTAAATTCGGTTGTGTTGTCGTTGACAATGCCGCGTTGTGTTATGGGAAATGTTTCGTAGCCCTCCTTTCGGAGTCAGCCTGCCTCAACCGCTCACTAACCCTAACCCTAACCCTAAGGAGAATTTGGATAGCCCTACCCCTTCACGGGAACACGCAAAAGGGAGGGGTAGGGGTAAGGCGAAGGGGTGAAATATGATTGGCCCTTGGTCTCCCAGTGTCACAGATCACAGAGCGGAAATGCAGCTGGTTTGACTACTGCATACTATACAGTAGCCGTATGATTTGAGCGTGTTCACGAATTGAAATTCAATTTAAGGTGTTTATATCTAACATGTCACCATTCACCAAATCAACAACATCTAGGCTGTTCTCTCTTTACTAGTGATGGGCCGTTATCGGCGTTAACGTGCTGCGTTAACGTGAGACTCTTATCGGGCGATGAAAAGCTGCTGTAGCTGCTTTCTGTCTGTCCGCAGGCGTCCCACAAAGATCCGTCCTGGGCCCGTTACTATTTACATTATATATTGATGGTTTGCCATGTGTATGTCTTGACACCAACATCCAAATGCATGTGGACAATATATGTACATGGTGGCAGTATGACACAAGTTGCGGATGACCTCTTGATCTAACAGCATAGCTAAAATGATATTGCTTCCAACTAAATCTGTCTGAAAGAGTATTTATGTATTCGAGATCTGTTTATGTCAGGGGAGAAGCTACAGGTTATATTAATATGCGAGCACCTCTGAGTTCTGGTTGATTGTGACCTCTCGTTCTATGCTCAGGTGAAAAAGGTTTGTGAAGTAGGTCAGATTCAAATTCACGTTCAAATGTTTTGGCTCATTTGATATTCATGCATTGTCATTGTAATGTTGTCACAGGCACCCAGTGGTATTCATAGAATGACTTTCATTACTGCCCAGGAGTAAAAAATGTAACTTGCAGAGTTGGGGACTCTTAAAGTTATCAGACTGTCAACACATGCTCGGCTGGATTTCATTATTCGACTGTGAAAAAGTGCTTTCAGTCAGTCTGGGTTCTCTGTTAAGGCTTTGGAACTCTATGCCAACAACAATTACAATAACTAGACACACACAGTTTATTTAGAGCTCTTTTAAGGAAATGGTTAATCTGCGCTCAGCTCTGTCAGCACTAAGAATCAATTGCACCTGTTGTCCTCGATCTGTGCCTGTGAACATGCTGTCACCTATCGCCATCCTGCCATTGTCTGTCCCTGCGTGCGTGTCTCGTATTGTGGCTTTGATTTTATTGATTTTTGCCACATTTAGTCTGTATTTCTAATAACATTAATATTCATTTCATTGTTTGTTTGTAGGCTCTATATTGTATCATGTGCTGCATGTTTTAAATAGTGTTTGACAGCATTGTTTATAATATTCCCTTTGTTATTATTGTTCTGCGTGACTACTGCAGTTGTTTTTCTCTTTTACACGTTCAGCATCACATACTTCATAATTCACAATTATGGATGTTAGTTATAATGTATAATCACCTTTACCTCCCACGTGCTGCCATGACAACCATTCTATGTCTTCCTCCTCTTCCTCAGCCCCATCTTGATGCACAGCTTACACCTGTTTTCGAGTACATGTTGTTTATGTTGTTGTTTGGTATCCAGGCAGAGAAATCGGTGCTGCCTGGTGTGGGTCTGCTGCTCCTTTGTGTAAGAGCAGAGAGCAGAGCAAGATTTTGAGTTGAGGTTGAGGTCATGAGAATGAACATCATTATGCTTTCCTAACAAAATGTTGTTGTTTTTTTTGGGTCCTATGCACTACTTTGCCACCAACATCCTAAAAATGGGACACTGTCATGATCCAGTTGTTTCGGCCTGTTTTCAGTGTTTTAACCCTTTTTATACCAACAACATTCTTGTATGGTTTGCTGTAGATAGAATCCTCTGAGGGTTATTAAAATGAAATCATAGCGATCAAACATTGATTGCGTGGAGAGAGCCAGAGTGAGCATGATCCTTTACGCACTCGGCAAACGCAAGAGGAGACACATCGCAACATGAATCAGTAAATGTTAAGCACGGGCTTACAAGTGCTGACTTACCCAGCCGAGGTTTGCACATATATTCCATCTCCCTGCGTCTATGACGAGCAGCATGGCTCAGACTGAAAATGAAGTGAACAGAATAAATTATAAAACCTAATATACAGAATGCATTGTGTGTGTGTGTGTGTGAATGACACACAGAGTTTATTTCTGCAATCCCACGGTATAATATGGATGAATATTGATATTTAATTGCAGCATTGTCCACAACAATACAGCGCGGGTCATGCAGCTCCTTGAGTCTCTGACTTTAACGGCTCCTTTGGTTCAACCATCACTCATCTTTAAGCAGCTAATAAAGACGCACTTTTATGTTTTGTCTAAGGAATACATTTACGCAGTGTCGGCATAAATGTCTATGTTAGCATACATAACTCACACTATATGACTCTGTGTCACTTTATTACTATTTCTACATTATACTGACATCTTAAACTTTTATTCCTTGTCAGTGACATAACACCCAAAGACTGTCCTGCCCCTCTGCCTGCTCAGGATCTACAGTCTCACGTGTTCACAGCAGCAGGACAATCACAGGTGTTGCAATTAGTATTAATGCAACTGAACTAACTGCAACTGAAGCTGCTAAATTCAACCATCATCCATTTAATCGCATACACCTGTGCGTGACATGTCAGAATGACTTCCATTAAAAATAAAAAAGGTCTATTCATGTATTTGTTTGTTTCTTTATTCTTTAATATGTTTAACCAAAAAAGGATAAACAGCAAACAAACAACTAAAATGAAGACAAAGCAAAGAGGTCCCTTCAGTAATTCAAATAATTTACTGTACCAGTATATTTTTATTTAGAAAACATGAAATGACGTGCAGACCATATTTAGAGCTTTTTATAGTCCCACTTTTCACCGGAGCAATTTTTTCCCCATTTCATATTATGTGCTACTTTATGATGTCTGTAACAATTATTTTCCAAAAGATGTTAGTTTAGCAATGTAAGAGTCACAGTCAGTCAGTAGATTAGTTAGATTTAGTGGGATTTATTTGCAGAATACTGAAGATAGTTATGTTTTTCACTAGTGTATTATCACATAAAGTGAAATTAGAATTATTATGTTTTAAGTTCTAGATAAGAGCGTTTATGTTTTTAACACGTTTCGCTGCCACAGTAGGTTCTCCTACATGCTTGATAGGAGGAGGGTGAGGTGAGGGATACTCATTTGGATTCAATCTGTCTCATACATGCCACAAAAGTCCCACACACTGGACCTTTAAGTCCCTGATATATCACACGAAGCAGCTCAAGCCATTCTCTTTTCCTACACTGAGTCTTTACATACAGCAGTTGGTTAGAAATGGTTAAATAATAATAAAATCTGTGCAGCCCTTACAGCTGCATCAGTGTGAGGGAAGGATGCTTTATTTATGCTTTACTAGCCACCTCGAGCTACTGGCCATGCCGAGAAGCAACTTATATTAAATTTAACAAGGGCGTCTTCTGTTAAGCAGCACAATGGTGCAGTGTTGCCTCATAGCAAGAAGGTTCTGGGTTCGAACCGCTTTAAGTCACAGTGACTGGGCTGGTTTACATGTCCTACAGGCTGCAAATTAGACATGAGAAAAGAAAAAATATGCAAACATTTGCATGTTCAGAGAAGCTGAAGTTGTTATGAAAGATTCAGTGATAGAGCTGCACATTGTTTGGGGTCGGTTGGACAAAATGGCCCACATGTTTCATTCATTTGTGACATCTTTGGAAAACATAATCCAAATAAATCAGTGATGGGAAATTCCTGCATTGCCATTATGACAAATAAATAATGTATATGGACACCATGTGGGGGGTTCTATAGTATGGGAATATAATTGTATAGCCTGAGAGATGATGGCCATTATGAACAGTAACTATAAACTCATTACTCAGATTACATTTTAAATCATCCTTAAAAGCCCCATAAAGACTGACTGGCACAGCTTACATGATTCACATTACATGTTTTTTTTGCTGTATGTGATGCAAATGTGAATCCATTTTGCTCTCACCACTACCCCGCGTGTCCGTCTCTGACGTAGGCAGACGCAAAGTGCTCATAATCCGGAGCTCCGGCGCAGAAACGAGACATTGACAGCCGATGCAAATCGCAAACTTCTCACTCAGGCATCTCAGGCTTTTTTTTTCCTTCTTCCTCTTGTGAATGGGACTCTGGTGTCTCGTGGTATTTAGGCACGCTGCAGCTGCAGATGGACAGTTTTAGAATCAGGCTCCTGGATGATTGATTTTTGCTTGTTTAGGACTTCTCATGTTAAAAAACTTGGGAAAGAAACAGGGACAGCAGCGGCCGCCGCTGGACGGACACTGATAAGGGATTATTATTTTCTTTTCCGTTTTTTTCCCCTGCATATAATAAACTGGATATTTGTCAGAGCAGTCAGATAGGGTCGAGCGTCTCTCCTCCCCTGCGCACCGCGGCTACCTGGCGAGATTTGGATTAAGCCTTAATGAACCGGGGGTAAATAATCTCCACGGGACGAAAAGAAGCGACTCATTGTATCGCTGTGGGATCTTTTTTTTTTCTCCACTTCTAAAAAGGCTGAAGACGATATGATGTCTCTCCGGGGATACTTTGTCGCTTTTTCCAAATGCACAGTTCTTCTCTCTCTGAGGATTGTGCTTCTTCTGCCTGCAGGGTTGCCGGTCCGCAGCCAAGGGGATTCTCAATCCGACAACAAAGTGATGGACAATATCACCGTCCGACAAGGAGAGACGGTCTTCCTCAGGTGAGTCAACACGTTTCCTTCCTTTCTCCTCCTCTTCAGCGCTGCTGCTGACGCTGCGTCTCAGTTTTTATTCCCAAACTTCAGCGCTGTTGCAATCTAAGTATTTAATATGAGGAGGCGCAGAAACATGAAGTGTCTGTCTGTTGTTAGAAAAATACAGGGGAGGGGGGATTTGAGAGGATTAGTCTGTGGAAAACACTCAATCCAGAAGCGATACTCTGCTAATCTGTGGCAGCTGTTAACCACAGACTTAGTGCTTTTAATTGTTGTGTGACGGTGCAGAACTAAAGGTGGAGGAGAGAGAGAGAACACCGTCAGGTCTGAGGGAGGATGCTGCAGGTGGAAACACAAATAAATAATGATAAACACACACACACACACACACACACACACACACACACACACACACACACACACTCAGAGGTGGATTGACTAGCAATTCCTCAAGATGAGAGATTGTCTGTGGTGACCTTTCCCCTCCTCTGCGCCTTCAGAGGCTTACACTGCACACATGAGGATTTATGTTGCTTTCAAGTGCTGTCGGGAATGTCCAGTGTAACATGAGCAATAATCACAATGGCCAAAGGATGGGATTTGCTTTGATGGGCTACCAGTACAAGGTGGTGATGTGTGTGTGTGTGGTGATGTGTGTGTGTGTGGGGGGGCATGGGTCTTGGAGTTAACAGTGTTGCTGTACCCTGCGTTCACATTGTGGGGATGTAACTGTGGGAAAGAAGTGACAGGCCAACAATTGATCTTTTCTCCAGGCCTTTCATGCTGACAGTCATTTTCAGTATTTTCACTCGAGATTGGGCTGAAAACTGTCCAGTCGACTGCAGAAATACCTTCGATGATGCATGCGGGTACACTCACAGTGTCCACAGAGAGCTTTTAAACAGCTGTGCTCATCAATTCATTGTGTTTTAATACCTAACGTCTTTCACTTGACTGTTTTTTTCCTTGCTGATTATTTCAGAAATTACAAAATAGCCATATGAATCTGAAAACTTTTGTATCCTGAAAACTGTTTAGGTGGTATCAGGACAGAATATCTGTTGATCACAGTAAACTTAGGCATTTTAACGTATCAGTCTCCAAATAACCAAATAAGAATCTGTCTTGACACAAGTCGTTATCTGACCGAATCCAACATGTTGGATGTAGGACCGGGGTCCTCTGGGTTCCAGCAGGTCATCAGGAGGAGCTTCAACTCAAGGCTGTTGCTTCATTTACTGCGAGCTGCGCTCAGCAAGACAAAGTGAATGAGACGGGGTCAGCGGTGCGCTGATCTGGGTTCTTTCATGTAATAAGTATAACTCTCTGGACCCCAGTAGGACCCTCACTCAGATGAGCAGTTTCTTACTCAGTCTCTGTCACTCAAAAGCAGGAAGAAGTTGTTTTATTTAGTTTTAATTTGATACCAAACGTGGCACGTATAGCTTTCATGACTGAGTAAGATTCAAATTAAAATGTATTATTATTATTATTAAACTGTTAGGAGCTCTGATGAAAGGCGTGTTACGTAGTCTATGTAAAAGAAGAGAAAAGTAACTTCACATCAACAAGTATGACGACAAAACGAGTCAAAATACATTTATCAGTTATTTAGTAGTAGATACTTTCTTGACTATTTATAAGAAATAAAAAAAACAAGTTTATATCCTCAGTGGAAAAGTCGCCATGACCCGGTCAGCCCTCGCTTATCGACTTTTCAGCTCACTTCCCCCAGCAACACAGCATCCGTCTCCAGCAGTACACGCTGAGTATGTCCCCGCTGTTTACTGACACTGATTATGTGAAGAGGTTTCAAGAAAACCCTGAACTCGCAATATGCCGCATGGTGAACTTATAGGTCTTATCTCGATGTTATGATATACATTTCCCGTAGCGGTTATTGCTGACAAGTTAAAGTATCTAAAATGCAAAACTCTGGACTTTATTTTCTGTGTTTTGACACGCTGGGAATGATTTTTAAAATGACGGGCGCTCCCGTGCTAACAATGAGAACTGCCTGTGTCAGGTTGACAGGGGACTTATTCTGCTGATAATTTTTTTTTTCATGAATAGAATGTACTGCATTGGTTTTCAGCTTAAAACATTGTTAAGGGCCTGCAGGGGCTTACTTCAGGATGAGTTTGCCTCTGCAGATCTGCTCTGATAAGTTCACATATTCTTTGAAGTGGCCTTAAAAAGCCCCGCATAGGATGACTGGGCTGAAGTCGAGGCAAAGCGTATACGGCAAAAAGGATTCTGCAGTCGGATGAATATCTGTGTAATTTACATTCACTGAACTCACCTAAGCGAGACTTTTTTTTATTTATTATTAAACAATAATAATACATGGACATTTTAAACAGCCACACTGAGAAATGTAAGCACACGGTGAACCATGGTAGCAGGCTCTTGTTGAAATAATTGACAGTTTCAGTCGAGCACTGCACTGTCCTGACTTCCAGCCTTTACTGCTGACCCCCTTCAGCAACACAGCGAGCAAGCTGCCATATCCATAATTGCAGTCTCTGTGCGGCGGCAATCAAAGAGCATGTCGCTAACAATCCCAATGTTTCTGCTGGATGTTACACTGCAGAGCTCAACGATTCTTTTCTGATCAATGGCATATTACTAAATATAAGCCAACCTGCAACATAGAGCCTGTGTCGTAGATTGAAAGCACATTCCTATTGTGTTCCTATCACTCTCCAAATTGGCATGCGGTGCCGTTCTTACTCCAGTGTTCAGCCGCGGGCAGGTCAATGAGACTGGCAAGTCTGAACCTGCCATGATGTGCATCAATCCTCCAGGATGAGCAGTAATGGATGTTGCAGTCTGGAATTGATTCACACATTCTGCGGCCGTACTCTGCTTTCATCTCGTCGGTGACTGCCTTCTGTACAGTTGAAAAGGGGGTTTGAATTTAAATCACAAGCTGTTATGAGGCTGGATGCACATCTTGTGTTATGTCTGTCTATAGTGGCTACTTCAGAATTAATTCAGTGTTCTGCAGCTCCTGGTTTTCCCATTAAATCAGGCTCTTGTAGTTTCAAAGATGGAAGGGACCAAAGCGATGGAAGTAGGGGTGTCACAATTTCGGTTTAAAGCCAAGAAACGAGCTAAATAAGCTTTCGGGTTCGATTATTGCAATCTAAAGCCTGATCTGTGATTCTCCCAGTCTGCCACACTTCAAAGACGACACAGTGTGGCTTACCAGCCGCCTGCTGCTGCACGTTTCATCTTGAAACCACGGCCACTGCCAGAGTCAGCCATCCACCACTGCTAAAGCCATGTAGCCAGTTCAGTGTTTCCTCTGGTAACTCTGCCGTGAACCATGTAAGAGGACATTGCAGTAACGTTGCCTGAACAGGGACTGAACTTTCTCTCGTGTGACAGTGAACACAACACACAGCATGTCAGTAACTATTCTGCTTACTAACTGAAGTTACTTAACTAACCCTATAGCATGAAGCACTGTGGCAACATGACAGCACAGAGAGACCCAAACCCCAGACAACAAACCTATAAAAATAACCTATTATACTCACATTTCGAATGCATTTATTTGTAAATTGACCAAATACATTGAGTGGTGGTTTAGTGTAGAGTTGTCACGATACTAAAATGAGTAACCACGATACTATACCAGACAAAGTATCGCGGTTCCGGGTATTATCGCGATACTGCAGCCTTTTTTTATTATTATTATTTTTATAAACTGCAATGTATTTGTACAAGTTAGTTTGAAACAACGACGTTTGTTTTTTAAGCTAAATTAGTGTTGCCACTGACGAAGACAGAACTTTAGCTTGTTGTTTGTTTTGAAGCGGAGCTGTCTTCATGGAGTTTGTTCTTGCCGGCAGAAACACACGAACAGCCAATCAGCTAACAGATGGGCGGACCCAGCGTGTGGAAACAGCCTATCACATCCCTGGACGTCACCAGTAACAGGCAAACAGCCAATCATTCAGCAGCTGTGTAGTTCGGTTGCGGTTCCATGTTGGTTTGTTTATGAGTGAGTAGCATGCAGTGAGAAGCCGTGAGGAGAGCAGAGGCGGCCGCTATGTAGCGGAAACTGGCACGGGTAGTATAGTAATCCACGGTAGTACCGTCGTGTAAAATTTCTAGTATAGTAGCGACGGTCATGATTTGGCACCAGCGCGGTACCGTGTATACCGTGGGTATCGTGCAACTCTAGTTTAGTGCTTTATTCTCTCTTGGTACCGTGCAGAATTTGAAAATGTTATTGTCATTTGTCAGAGCATAAAACCAATGATCTGCTGGGCCCTAACAAATCAATCGACGTAACTTACAGGTCAAACTGAATCCTTGATTCGGATCATGAGCTGGTAAAGCATTGACTGTAACGCATGAACTGTCTTTATTGGAGGCATATGTCTTGGTTTTGATTGCTGGCAGCATTGATGAGTTGAGAATTTAAACCCACTCTTCTTTTTTTCCACGTACCTCTGAGATGTGCTGAAGCTTGTTCTGTAAGTGGGACAGTGGACTGCCCGGTACCCTCTGTGATTAGGCTGGCAGGCAGCCTGATCACACAGGGTTCAAGCTGGGCTCTTTTTTTTTTTTTCTTTCCCACCCAAGACCGCTTCTAATAAGCTTTTTCCTCAACATTCACCGCAGACACCTTTCCACGCTGTTAATATACAGTCAACTGACATCCTGAGTTTCAACCTCAGTGACCTTTTAAATCTGCCATATTTATATAAGCGCTTTAAAACAGAAAACTCTGATTAGTTAAGTTTCCTTACAGAGCTGTGGGGTTAGAAAACAGAAGAAAGAGAGACGGATCATGAAAATTCAACAGGACATAAAAGCACATGGGAAATAAGAGCGAGGTAAAATGTCTGAGTATTAACAGTAGAGTACATCATGCCGGTAGGAAACCTTCACTAATCTCACTATGCCAATTTGTATTACCTTTAAAGTGCCTGGTAAATTTGGATGTATTGCGTTCCTCGGGGCACAAATGATGTTATAGATGTGGGACTCGCTGCCCCTGCTGTGCCGTGTGCTAACAAGCTCCCCGTTGCCCTTTTTGACAACTGCCAAAACTAAGGGTGGCATCACATTTTAAATTAAAGAAAGCCAGAGCTGCCACTTCCTTTGTGCTCGCGTTGTTTTCGGGCGCCGTGGCCTGATTTGTGCGGATGATTTATAACTAACTAATTATCAGTTCAGTCTCGATGTGACGTGAGCTCTGACTCCCCAGTTGATCCGGTGCGGAAACCTCATGCGGACAGAGTTCAGCAGGACTGGAGCAGAAAATGTGGGAAAATACTGTAAAACCAGTTAAAACAATGTTCTTTTAAATATTGCAAAAGAAAATTGTGAAAATTATTTAACTGGATTCTTCTTCTTTTCTTTTTTTTTGTCATGATTTCATACATAACCAGAAGCAGACAGTGTCTGGGGAAGATGATGTCTTACCAAACGGTGGTGCGGTTTGATTGCACACAGGATCGAGTGTTTCTGTCTGATTGACTGAGCAAAAGCAAATTATGAACAATTTTCATTTAGTGTACTGGAAATTTCCATAGTTTAACCCTCCATAATAAATTGTTTATTGTAATTGCGCATCAAGAAATGGAGTGCAGCCCGATGTCACGTAACAATACGGCAATCAATGAGTCTAACTACCTGGAATCTGGATCCAGGTGTTGCTGCCTGTGTGGCCTTGTAGAATAAAGTCTTTCAAAGCAGAACAATAAAGACAAATATAAAAAGGAACATGGATGTAACCGCCCTTTGTGTTGTCATTTTATTTCAACCCTTCTTTGTCTCCTCTCTGACGATCGTTCCTCTCTTGGTTCTGGTTGTTAAAATGGAATATAAGGACTGCAGTCAAATTAGGGGTGGGCGATATATCGAATATACTCGATATATCGCGGCTTGTTCTCCGTGAGATGTATGAAATGACTATAGCGCGATCATCGAGTACTTGTCACGTAAATGTTTTAAGCCGTCGGCATTTAATTCTCCGGAGTTTCGTCTGTCACTTACTACACGCAGCACACTGCCCCGCCCACCCAGAAACATCCCCTGCATGCATGCGTACTTTCTGTATCAAGTGAGGACACTTCCGTTTTTTTTTAAAATTAGACGTTAATTTAATAAATAAACTATATTTTATTTATAAAATATGAAGAATGGGTAAAATTTGATTTAAAAAAAGTGTGTCTCATATGCCAAGTATGATCCTGCACTGCTTCAGTGCTCATATGTACATTATGAAATATAATAAAAATTCATAAAAAATATGTTAAAATGCTATAAAAAGAGTGTGTTGTATAGCTGGTGTAGATCTACTGTTCTACACTGATTTTGAGCCAATAGGTCACATGACCTGGAAGCTAATGACCTTTAAAGCTCATATTTACATTATGAAATGTATTAATTCATAAAAAAATATGACGAGTATTAAAATGTTATAAAAAGAGGTGTGTCTCATACAGCAAGTGTAAATCTACTGTACTGTTCTACAGAGATTCTGAGCAATTACGATGCTATCAAGGTAAAAATAACATTATTATTCATTGGAAATAAACAACACAAAACAACAACAACAAAAATATTGTGATATATATCGTGTATCGCGATATAGCATAAAAAAATATCGAGATATTAGGTTACAGGCCATATCGTGCAGCTCTACGTCAAATGCACACATGCTGAGCGTAATGCAACTTCTCTTTACAGCTATTTCCAAAACATGCCACCGAGCAGCGGAAGGCTGAGCTACACTTTTTTTTGTCAAACATGACGCGTGTGTCGTTGTTGATGTTAACGTCCTGCTTTACATAAAAGAGACTATAACTGGACTAAGCAAGGAGCGCATTAATTTCCCACTCAAAGGGACTTAAAGAGAGACACGCCGCCTCCTGAGAATGCGATTAATGAATGCCACAGCGGTGGTCGAGGTGGGCTGACAGCCTCCTGAGACGCTTATCAGCCGGCACAGGCCGCGCTGGCCCCAGAGCCACATCATGTTAACATTTATTCTTTCTCTCCTAGCCGCATGACGAACGCATTCAGGATTCAGCTTCAGTGTTTCAGGGCAGAGGAGAGGCTTTTTTTTTAATTGCCTTGATATTTAGTTTGCATGGTGAAGTGTTTGCTCGACAAATGTAATGGATCTGTATTCATGCACGTGGCTTCGGTGCACAGGTGTTGTGAATGAAAGGTTTGCTGTCAGCTTCTTTTCTATCCGGTCCATGTGAGGAGTTGAAGCAGCTCTCTCTCTTTTTTTTAAGGCCACATTCATTTTGTTCCTCATACGCCACGGGCCGAGATTGGAAAGCTGATAATTTGATTTCACAGAAGGACGCTAACGATTCCCCCTGTAATTCCATTTTCTTTCACCTTGTGTCGACTAGCCGAGCTGCCTGTTCATCAGTCCCGCGTTTTCACTTATTGTCTTCAACGTTACCGTCCCAGAAAAAAGGCTTTCCGACAACAAAATCAAGAGGCAGCAGAAAAAAAAGATCACTACACAGTTTTATCGAGAGTCATTTCTAATAGAGTTGTAATGTAGCTGAAAGCATTTCATCTCATTTAATTAAGCAGCGGTGGATGGATTCTCTTCGCGTCTTCTCTCAGTGTTTGTCACTTTGCCTAAGAGTGACTGAAGTCGGTGAAATGAACATGAATTAATCATAAATTCCTTCCCTGGGTTATTTCTATGATTCGGTATGAGGGGATTGTAGAGTGCAGTGTGTTTCCTCACCAGGAGTTCGGTGTTCGGTTGAGATGTTTAGATAGTTTTGCCTCCTTTTTATTATTATTGCTTGTGTTTGCAGCAAAATGACACCGACCTATTTATAAATGCCGAATGTAAAACGAGGAGTTGGCGACTCTGTAACTTCATAACGAGATGAGTCAGTCACACAAAGCAGCAATCACGCAAACGTCATTGAAATGTCAGTAACCTGCTGTAACTGGTCGTATTCTGGTCGGTCGTTGTTAGAGTTATCGCTCAGTCTCGATATGCGGTTGTGTAGAACATGCTGGGCGACGAACTTAATGATGAACTGCTAACGAAGCCGACTCTAGAACTGTTTCATGTCATCCACAGTGAGAAGAAGTGATGTCTCGATGTCATCTCGCTTCTTTAATCTCATTTATTCAGGTTAAAACAGGATTTCCATGTCAACACAGCCTTCGAACGCTCGCTGTGTATGGAGCCGGTTCATAATGCATGTGTAATTAAAGATACTGTTTCCTAATTTAAGCGAGTTAAAGCAATTTGAAACAAGTTGAAAAGGGTCATTCATTTTCAGCGTGATTTAACCAAACCAGACTTGTGTAATTAGGCATCCAACTGCTAAAAGACGGCATGCTGGAAACTGTTAGGTCGCGTCAGGTGCTTCATCAAAAAGTCTTAATCAAAAAGACCAAGGAGTCCTTGTCGGGTTTTGTACTTCATGACGTTACCGCGTGCAGATGCTCTGGGAAAGAGTCTGCCCTACATTTACAGGCTCTCTGTATTGTTGATGAGAATAATCGCATATCTCCAGTGGATTACGGAGTGAGGACTTGCTGAACTGTGGAACAGTGGCGGTTCATCGTCTGTAATTTCTGGAAGATATCTTTTTTTTTTCCTTCTCCCTGTCTCCCCTCTCGCACTTGTCTTGCTTTGAAGTGATTTAATTCCGCCTCGAATGCTGTCCAGGAAATTACAAAGCCACTGTAATGAAGTGTGGCTGATTGGACAAGTGCCCTTGTGTGAACATTCATTTTTTCGGCTATCCAGGAATTTTGAAATGAGAACTAGGCAGGTTGGATTGTGCAGATTGATTTTTATAGCCTTAACCCCTCCGGCAATTTGAAGCTTACTGGTACCAATTCTGTGAAGTTAATAATCTTCTGATCGGACCGTTGCCCAAATATCCAAGCTGAAGCTGAAAGTTTTTTGTCATTTCATGCAACTCAAGTTTTGCAATTTCACCTCAAATAAACTGAACTGTTCTACCGAAAACAGTCGACTGTTTCAGGTAACCTCCATCTTCAGGTTATTTCAGCTATTCTGAAATAACACCTTTATTTCAAGTCACATTTTATTTCATTATGATGTTTCTCATGTCGTCAGCAGTGCCTGCTCCATCACTTTTTAAGGCAATTACTTGAGCTAGAGCAACAGTGATTGACAACAGCCTTTTAATGAGTCATCATGAACTGAAAAACAACCTCAAACCAACCTATATAATTATATAATAAATTAAAAATAGACAAAAAGTTGAAAATCTAAATAATATTTAATATATTTCATGCTAAAAAGTAGTTTTTTATCTGTTTAATTCTGCGTGGGGTTCGGATTAACACTTTGTGCCACCATCATGGTTAAAGTATTTTTCTGTGTGTGTGATTGCAGTAATCAGACTGACCCACGGGCAGGTTTTTTATTTGCTGCAGCGTCTCATGGAGTTAAGGAGCGCTCCAGTCCTGTCTGGGTATTAGGAGAGGAGCTGGGTGGGAGAGAGGTGGAGTGCCTCAGGATTATGTGCTTAAAAGATTCTCTGCTCCACCTCCCCTTTAGCGCCAAGATATCAATACTGCAGGGCTCCGTGCTCATGCGCACACACACATGCACACAAACTGTTTATCAACACGAGGATTAGTTATGGATATACCTCACCATTGCATTGGTGGAACAGACACATGCATGGTGCAATATGCAGCGCTCCTGCAGAGGTCATAGAACCTGCAACACATCAAAGTATGAAGGAAGTTCTTGTGGGACAGAATTTGAGTAATAAAATCTAAATGAATTGCACCAGACATGAAATGATATAATTCAATACAAAACTGAATGTACAGTTTAAAACTGAGTGGATTGTCATCAATGGGAAATTAACCAAATACTGTATTTGCTTGCCTTGATGGATATATTTGGGTTTTGGACAAAACAAACTGAATAGCTACAGTTCTGCGTCCTGATTAACTAAGGGAGTACTGTACAAAATGTGTGTAAAAAAGGTGTATTAAAGTGTGTGGTTAGGGGGTTTACGACCTTAAAACATGTAGAATAATTGTAAAACTTACTTTGCGGATTTCGTTTATTGTGGGTTATTTTTAGAACATATCCCCCGCGATAAACGAGGAACCACTGTACATCGCTTTAACGGACAAATTTCATTATTTTCTGTTTGAAAAACTTTAACCCTGACCTGACACTAAACCTAACTGTATGTGTATTATTATGGACCTGGAACTGGCCCGTTCTCACAAAAAATCAAAGGACAGACATAAAGAAAGAGACTCCTTCAATTTCAGCTCCGCTCAACCTGGAAGCAACATCGATGTCTTAACCAAATAGTTATCCAGACATTTTATAAGTGGCCACAAACATCAAGCATCAGCGACATAAACAGCTGTTTATACAGCAGTCACGCACGTCATACCAGTTTGATGCAAAAAGTAAACGCCGCTTCTGAAATTTAAAGTCTGGCAGATTCACTGAAGAAAAAAAAAAAGCGCTTTCTTACATCTGTGAAATGTTCCATAAAACGTGTCAGTGGATGATAAACTGCAGCGTCAGTAGCAAACATCCCGTGTAGCTGCAGGATGTGGCGTCTCCCTCCCATGAGCAATTGGTTAGAACAAATGAATGATCGAATGAGCGCGTCCCATTTATGTGAATATCTTACTCTGAGAAAGCAGCTGGTATTTAGGGTTTAAAACAAACAACCGTATTTATTTTTCAGGAGTTGGTGTGTCCAACAAACATGTCCTCCGGCTAAAATACGTTTTTACTGACTTTACACTTCAAAGTGAGGAGACGGGCAGAGTGCAGTCAGAACAGGCAGGGCTTTGGGGTAAAGCTCTAACACACTTTTCACGGCTGATCACACACTGTGCCGCCTGTCCGTATATGTGCGTGTGCTGGTGGTGGTTATATCTAGAAAACTGTCCTCACAACGATACCCGACTGAGGAAATGTGACAGTGCTTTGCCTGTCCCCACGTCTACACGTAGTTCCTTAAAGTCTGGGATGAAGATTTGGTTCAGTTCTAGAGTTAGGACTCAGATGTAAGGTCAGAATTTTCCATTTGCGTTGTTTTTATTAAATGAGGGTTCAGATTGTTTTAACAAAAGGAGGTGAGGCAAAATGGAACTCAGGGCGAGAAAGTGCTGATAAATGAACAAACAAATATAACAAAAAGAGAACTAATATATCTAAGTAGCAAACAAAACGAGAAAGAAAAACCTCACTAACTAAGCTACTATCTAATAACCAAAAACACACACAAACCAGCCCCTCTAAACTAATGAGTCTAACAGAAATCCTCTCAGGTGTAATCAGTAAATCAAACTAAACCCTGCCCAGTCCCAGTAAACTAAACACAAAACCTCCACAGGTACGAAATACAAACGAACGAGGTGAGCTCATGAACACACAACAACAAGTGAAGCCGCCACGATGCTCGGGCGGCTGCGGTTTAAATGCCGGTGATGCTGCGTTGCTGCTCATTGACAAGATGCCGCACCAATCCTGGCCCTGCACAGCCACGGATGTGTTGTCCCCGCCTCCTCCAGCTGGGGCCAACCAGAGACCGGCAATCGCACACCTGTCTTTACCTGGGGGAAAACACTACACACACATATGCGCGAAAATAGTTGATGATTAATTTAAGAGTTGACAACTAATCGATGAATTACCCCGTCATTCCAGCACAGGAATTAAGCATTGGTGCCCTGAACTGTAATAACTACATGCAATTCAGCTATGGCACAAACGTTGGCAAAATTATAGCATGCTGGCCACTTACTGATCTTTTCTAAAAATACAGTTTGCAGTAAAATGATGCTTTTGTTATCTATTAAAAACAAAATGCTCCCTCATTCTCATCCTCATCCTCACGGGGCTGCACTGTAAGCTCCATTTATTTAAGGTTTCAGTGGTAAAAATATGCTCACGCTGTCTCCGAGTGTCCTTTCTGTGTGACCACTACCTGTTTGATTTTACTACAGAGGTCAGTGGAGATATTGGATGCGATGAACTCGTGGTACTCCGCTGAGGGTTACGGGTGATGGGGATAGTGGATAGGAAGTGTGGGTGTTGGTACAAGGTCAACAACAAGTACCGTGTGTTATTTACCATCATAAAACCGCAAGATTTATTTGACAGGCAATTTAACTATGGGTGCATGAACGTATAATACACCCAGTGTGCTAAATCACACTTATCCAGGTGTGGGGGGAAGCCTGGAAAATGCGGCGATTGTGGGTCTTTTATTTCCCCTCTGTCAGAGAAGTGCTACTACACTGCTCGAGTCCTTTTGTTTCTTTGTTTAACGCCACCGTCACCATCATTAAATTTTCTCCAAACCAACAATTTAGTTCCATCACAAGATGTGCGCCGTATCTGAAAAGCCTTAAGTGCATCCACTTGCCCTCGTCTTTCCCTTGTGTCTTAGTCTTGTAATGCTTGAGATGGGTCAAGCCACCAGTTTGTAAATCGACCGCTCAACAACTGTGTGGCAATGAGTCGCTTTGGCAGCAACGTGTAATTATTTGTGTCTGTGTTTGATGATATCTCGTCTTTAAATCGATGATTTAATCCGAGTAATGACGAGAATGTCATGTTTGCAAAAGTAATTCTGGAGAACAAATGTTTCAGTGGAGGGGAAATTATGTAAATGTCACACATCAAAATAGTTTCTATGTTACAGACTTGGATTTTCGTATGTGACTAAATAATTACAGAAAATGAAGTGCTGATTGCTGGAAGATAACAGACTTTGCTCCTCTCTCTGACTGGAGCATCATCCATGATAGAGGTTAAAAGGGGAGCAACGAGAAAAATCTAAAAAACTACGACGATGTTCTAGCTTTCAATCTGCAAATTTTCTATAATAAAGCGGTCCGGTCCTTGTGTACCCTTGGTCGAGTATCTTCAAAGCCTCTTTCTTGGTTTCCAAAAAAGAAAATAAAAGCATTGAACCGTCCTCCACTTGGCGATGGCGAGGGGACAATCGAATAAAGGAATTGGCATGTTACCATGGAGACTCATGTTTGCTTCCCTCATATTTGTTGTAATACTCCCTGTTCTGCTACAGATATAGGAGAGCTCCTCGAGGAGTGAGGATGAACTTTATGGGAATCTAATACTTAAACACAGTATGTGTTCTGTATTGAAAAATAACCCAAAAATACAAATGTTCTTTTTTTTTCTGTCTCATTTGATTGAATGCCGAGCTTGTTGTAGATGCAGCTTGTATAAATGCACACATACCATTTATGTGCAATGCCCCGGGCGCCTTATTATATTTAGGGCAGTTCATAAGTCGATGATTTGTTTCCAAGACTCGAGTCAGTCTGCAACCAGAATGTGCTGAATTCCTCCTGGGCAACTCTGCTCTATTAACGGAGTAGAAGCAATGCTAGGTATCTTACCGAGGATAAAGTTAAATCAGGTGGTATTCAAAACAGATTATCTTCCCCCGGGTAGCGGTTCACCTCACTTACCTAAAGCGCTCAGATGTTTCATTCTATAGTGGGAGCTGAGATCGACTGTATAGAGATTAGAACATTTTTCATCGTTAATGCACCAGGGATCTTTAAAGAGGAGGTAAGACAGGGATGCTCCTGCTCGCCAATACTTTCTCTTCACAGAATCTCCCGTCATGTTTGAGAGCGTCTGTATCACAGTGTAACACAATATGCTGCTGCAGGTATATAGAGCTGCTGCAGCTTTGGGTTCACTCAGAGAGAGATTCACTCCTGGTGTTTCCATTCATCCCTGTAATACAGTATGAAATGAAATACAGAGAGTCCTAGAGTGCAGCATTTAGTTCAGCTTGCTTCCCTGAAAAGTATCTATCTTCATTTTTTTTTTTTTGGTTGGGGAAACAGACGGAGCAATGACGAGGTTAGAACAGCATGACAAAGAATGCAGCGAGTTCTCTCAATGCCAAACAAAGTAATGTTGGCGTTCTGAGGTTTTGTGAAGCACGACATCATTTTAAATGGATGATTTTTCTACAAATCTCTGTCCAAATATTGGATCGAATCTCTGGACAAATGAAGACTAATGGGAAGAAAAATCAGTGGAATGTATTCATACATACACAGCAGATCATAGATTTACTATCTATCTATCTATCTATCTATCTATCTATCTATCTATCTATCTATCTATCTATCTATCTATCTATCTATCTATCTATCTATCTATCTATCTATCTATCTATCTATCTATCTATCTATCTATCTATCTATCTATCTATCTATCTATCTATCTATCGTAGCTCTAGCCACAGGCAATAAAAGAGGTGTTTCCTGGAATGGAAACATAGCTTATGAGTCACCAGCAATATGAGTAAAATGTGTCCTTGGGCAAAAACATTGAACTCCAAATTTCTCCTTGCTCCTTGCGAGGCATTGGCCTAAAGGGTTCAGGATCAGGCGTCCTGCCATCGCTGCTTTGAGGGAAAACCTGTAAAGCACTTTGGATAAAAGCAGCATATAAACACTTTTATTTACCATTTCATAGCTGTCCAAAAGGGTGAACAAATAACTCCTGTGCAACACAGGGATGATGAAAAATTATATTTGTAGATGCATCGCGACACATCCACCACCACCACCACCACCTGCCTCATAATGTAATGAACTCATCACTTTATGAGGCGGAGCCCTCGGTTCTTTTTGGCAGTGAACCAGTCGTGTATCAGCTGTAGCATGCTCCTTGGCTAAGTGTCGCTGCTCCGGTGTATGAGGACATTACAGTCGGCTTAGTCACAGCACAGATTGAGCAAAAATTCGGTTCAGTTGAACTGAAGTTGGGTTTGTCGGTGGAAACATCAACATTTTGTTGCATCAGGTGGGAATGAAAATTGTTTTATCATTGTCGCATCGTAGGCCTCTGACTCCAAATCAAATCGTGAGGCGCCTAGAGATTCCCACCACGGGTGAAACATCAGTCAAGCTTCGCCCTGACCTGCATAACAAATCTGGAGGCTTGTCACGAGATGTTGTGACTAACCACGGGAACGCGTCTGCAGTTCTTAATGCTACAATAACTTGATTCTTGGATTTGGAAGGAACAAATTAAGTGATTTGTGAGCAGAAGCTGCAGAAACAAGAGTACAAAATTATTGCTTTCTGTGTACAAATGTAACCAGAACTTAACTCCTGATTCCTGCTCGGCTGATTTAAATCAATGCGCTTTTGATTTGGCGACACAAAAGGCGACGTGATTCTGTGAAGACGGACATGAAATGCAAAGTGCAGGCTCATGTTGATAGAATGCAGATCTTCATATTTATAATTAATGTATTAATAATTTATATAGTCTGCAGGGTAGATCTGGGACCTGCCTCGGTGTCTCTCGGCCAGTGTTGTCTTCCATTATGCATTCTGATTCCCCGCTTTTGCATGCTGGGCTGATTGCAAGGTGTGTCCTTTCAGACCTGGTCCACGGTTTGACAAGCTGTCAGTGTCAGTGGAGTGGAAGCATGTCTCTGATGGCAGTATCTGCCTGTCAGTGCGTCTGTGTATGTGTGAAAGAGACAGATAGCGAGAAACAGAGACAGCCTGGGAAAAGCTCATTCTAATTCTTGGCCTTTTGCTATCCTTATACCTATATATATATATATATATATATATATATATATATATATATATATATATATATATATATATATATATATATATTTTTTTTTTTTTTTTCTTTTACAAAGGGAGGTTCGTCATTGTTGCAGTTAGGAAAATGTTAGGCTCTGCAATTACCCTGTAGCTGTCTGTCTTTTCTATAGTGCATAAAATAGAATTCATTAAAATAATCTTAGATCAAACAGAACATAATTCAGAGAGGGTGTTTCTTTTTTTCCGTGGCAGTTTATTGCAACACATTGTACTTAATTGCAACATAACCAGTTAACTGTGACAGTGATTTTAAATGAATTCATATCCAGACAGATCTGTGCAGGGGGGGACGAGTGCATAAGTATGGATTTCTAAAATTCTGAATGACTATGACTGAGTACTGTAATTTCAGTGTGGTATCACTTTACAGGGTGGCGTGGTGAAGAAACAATATAACAGGATGATTTGATACTGTAGCTAATTGGCTCCAGCAGTTTTCAGAAGCGTAATTCATATCATGAACACGATGCTATGAACGTGTCCGCTCTGACTTAAAGTTGAAACGGGGTCAATTGCTGCAGGAGAACAAGACTTGTTATGCAACGAGTCTGTCTGTATACTTTAGCTTTACGCGTTGGTGGTTTCTTAAAGTTTAGAAACGGGTTAATAAAACCCATTAGAAATGAAAACTTATACGACATGATCAACTCGTGACCACCTTTTATTGTAGTTGAAATGGATCATTGAGACTTCTTAGAAAGTTTTTTACTGTCTGACATAGACATAGATAATTAAATGAAATAAATGTTGTTATACAGATGTAGCAACTTAAAAGTTCCTGTGTTTCCGTGACGGGACCGTGACTGGTCCTTCACAGGTCCTTCGCTGGTCCGTGAACGAAATGTAATCCCCCGCGATGACGTAGTCATGAGGCCTTGACTGGAAACGCTGCTAAGCAGTCTGTGTGAAAACCAGCTGCAATGCCTCATTTGTCCACGGGGAGGAGCAGTGATGTTGCGCTCTCACCGTAGACTGTCTAAACTAAGACACATCTGAGCAGATACGCTGGGGTGAGCGGGTGAGCCGATCAGCTGATCAGTTGATGGGCAAAAAAAAAAAGTTGCGATAAGATAACACTGAGGCACCGCTGCAGCCGCTCGTATCTGCAACTCTGTCACGCACAACAACAACATGCCAACATAAACGTTTTATTAAAGAAAACTCGTAACCCGCTCGTAACGTCCGTTTTTAAGTATGTTTTTGGGACTTTTATGGATATGACAGCTGAAGAGAGACAGGAAGGAGGGGGCAGAGAGACGGGGACATGAATGGGTGGAGTTACAGTAAAAAATAGACACGCCCAGAAGAAGGAGGGGGGTCACTCCGTTCACGGGACTTAGCAGGCAGCTGGCTGGAAGTCAGCTGGAAGACGGCTGCCATTCAGCTGGCGTTCAGCTTGAACAGGAACCTTTAAGTTGCTACGACTGTCGGTAGAGTTTGAGTTATAGACTCTTTGTTTCCTTTCAGCTGTAAGATAATCGTTGTGTTTATTTTAAGCAGTTTTGTTGTGAGCTTGCTGCACGTCAGCATTAGTGACCTATTTACAAAGACTACATGTAAATGAGTTTGCAGCTAAATGAGACCTGATGCAGGGCTGCTCGGACACGTGCTGTGCACGCGTGGAAAGTAATTGACCTGCAGAATAAAACGTTTTTTGTTGCTGAACTTTGAATCTCGGGTTCATGAGCCACTTTTGTGAGCTGTGTGCGAGGAAATATTACCTAAACAGCTTAATGCGAAAGCTACAGCCTCCCTCCCTGTGTGTGTCAGATAAATATATTGGACGCACACATTTTCTCCTCCTCAGAAACGGCACATCTTATAATCCATATTGCATGAACACAGACACTCATTTATCAGCGGGGCCTCTTTGCTGCCGTTTCACCTGTGGGAAACCTCGCAACGCTTTTTAAGAAACGGGAAGAAAATCCTCAGCAAATACCCCCAAAGAGTTTAAGATTAGCAGAGTCACAGCATCTGCTTCTATAGGCACATACTGTACCGCTTATAGAATGTCTCTGCACAGTAATGTCCTTTTATTATTGCTGCGGTTTAACAGATACACAACCAAACAACTAAGCAGCCACGATCATTTATTTATTTATTTCATTCGCCTTTTTAAGCTGATAATCGATCCACAGATGTGACCTTAAATTGTTGTTTACCAGCTTGTTTGGTCAAACGTCTGTTCATGTCCGTGAAAGTCAGTAAAGTTTGTGAAGAGCGAGGGCACCTCAGATTAACTTAATGATCCCCAACATAATTACAAACATCTTTATTGACGCTCTGGGCAAACAAGGCCTTGGGATCTAAGTACCATGTGAGTCTTTTGTTGAGGCGAGCATCTTTCAAGAAGGTGGCAGTAAAAAGGAGAGAGTTGACAAGCAAAAAAAAAAAAAAAAAAATCAATCTGGGCATTTCCACATCACAGGAGCTCTTGAGACAGCAACTTAACACTGTCTGATGAAGACAATGATGAGGACTCGCATCCCCCAGCAGAATGCTTCTAATCACCGATGCCCTCGCCGGTGAAGCACTCCGTCCTGTTCCTCATTACCTCGTGATAAAAGGCCATCTTTGTTCTCCCATCGTCGTCAGAACATCTCGCTTTTGCAAATCCTGCACTCTTTCTCATTTGCTGCATTAACAGTTCGTTAAATAAGACTTTTCCACCTACGTTCCTCTTCTGGAGGGAAGCTCTTCAAAAACAAGCTGAAGTGCTGACCTCGTAGGATTTTAGTTTTGAGTTTGACATCACAGACGAAACAACATCGAATCTGTTAAAGGAAAAAAAGGTAAGCAGCGTGATATTAGCTGATCTGGCTCACTTATTATTATAGGGAGGGACTGGAAAATGAGAATAGATTAAAGTTATAGTTCCTTCAGGAGATAACATTGTTAATCTAAGACCAGATCTTGTGTTGTGGCTTGTGTTTTGTGGAGCTGACAATAACAACGGAAGGACACAGTAACAAGGGCACATGAGAGATATACACTGAGCTGGGAACAGAGGCAGAGCATCGTGGTTTAGAAATGAAAGACGTGCCCAGTGGAGGTTGGCTGCAGTGGGTTTGAATGCAGGGCAGTTATGTCCCTAGGCGTGTTTGACTGACGCAATTTTGCTGTCTCACTGAGTGCATTTCACGATGGTTTGTGATTTTGTCCGACTTGCTCTGGATGCTCAGCGCTCGTGAGACTTGGCAGGACAAAGATGCTCGGTGCCACGTTTCAAGCAAAACGCTTGATGGGAAACGATTAGCTAATAGATGAAGCTGAGTGCTATCGATGAAACTCCCTTTGGCTCGCAGAAATGTTAGCACTAATAATCAGTTATGACACTTCTATTACCAATTTTCATAATTATCCCACTGTATTAACGTAAGTACATTAGTACTGAGTACCTTTCTCACGTGAATAATTTAACCTGTTTGCAAATTCTCTGTGAATGCAAACTGCTGATAAAGCACCGTCTAAAATATTTAAAGTAACAAGTGGTGATGCTGTACTGTATATACATGCAGTATTCAACCCAGCTGTATTGATTTAAAAGGTTAAATTGTAGTGAGGTGTCATCTGCCATTAAGATTAAACGAAATTATTACAATCAATCATTGCGAATGGTTTGGGATTTGTAATCGCTGATTGCACGACGGGAACAGAAACGATAATGCTGCTGCAGACGTCACAGCCAATCATAAAGTGTCTGCTTAAGAATTCTGTATTGTACCAACAGGAACGATAATTTCCATCTAACAACACAGGAGGCCAGAGTTCAGTTCGAATGGCCGCTGCTGATACTGTGCATTGGCGTCACTTTTATGTTAAGAAGAACTAGTTTCTTGCACAGCTTGATCTGCAAATCGAAATAACGAGTTAGAAAACATCATTTACTGATACTAACGGATGGTGTTCATCATGTCCGTCTCCGTACAATAACAGTAGGACTTCTATTCCATCTTCATCAGCAACAAAGAATGATAATGCTGCTTCTATGGTTGCGAGGTGATCCACCACTGAGCTGTTTGATTTGAATTTGATTTCCTCTCTTCTCAAACAAGCTCGCTGTTAACTAAACGGGAAACTGCGAAAACACGGCAGACGCTGCAGCAAAACTTTAATGTTACCTGGCAACGTTTCAGAGAGATGATGATGATGAGGCTTGATTTGTTTATTTGGTTGGTGATGGCAGCATCCTCGTCAACAGCTTAGCAGGGTCTGTCTCTTCTCTAAGAAAGCATTTATGGAAACATGAATAGTTAGTTGTTTTGATTGTTCCAGGAAGTCTTTCACAACCATCCACGATTATTATTACTATTATTATTATTTATCTATCCTCCATTATCCATGCAGCTTTTGTGCAATGGATTGTGAAGGACCAACACCACCATAACTAACTACGACCATGATGCTGAAACATATGATTGAATTAACACCTCTAGGGCTCGACACTCAAAATGGATTTCACTGAATTGTAGAAGCCGCTGTGTAGCCACTTTGCTTAGGTTAGGGTGGGATTTAAGGATGGACGTCAGAGAGGAAAACTTGCTGATTTAACTAGCGGACACGATGTTTGATATAAGGCTGGGTCAGATCTGCTCTCTGCAGCATGAAGGTACCTGAGGTCAGGGCTTGAGAACGGTGTCACCTGTCACAGGGCCCGGTAAATTTAAGACACCACACACCCTCAGTTAAAACAACTCAGAAGAAATGGATTGCTATCATAAGTAGTGAATGTGTGCCCTGTTGGTTAGTGAGAAAGAAACAGCATATTAAATATCGCAGGCTAATGAAGATATATAATACGCTTCTCTGAACCGTGTTGAGGGAGGAGGCCAGTCATGATTTTCTTTCTGCACTGTAACCACTCCTCTATTCTCTGCATGTTTCATTATCTAAATATTTTCTGGGCAGCAGTCTTATATTAGTTGAAATAATTTGGGATCCACCAGAGGGTTAGTTCTCACCTCTTGTTCTCCTCGTTCTACCTGTAGTTAAATATGCATGAGGAGAGAATCATTTTTTTCTGATTCTGCTTCACCATGGTGCAGTTTCTTCACATTGGAACCATTTATCAGTTAGAAAGTGCTATTCAGGCAGGCGAGCTCCGAGCGTACATCTGAGGATTATTTATCGTCAGCACGACCGTGGTCGAGCATGTCGGTGTTTTTCGTTTCGATCTCAGCGGCAAGGTCAAGTGCTAGCTTCGTGCTAAGTGTCTGTTTCTTTAAATAGATGTGCTCTTTTGATATTTCCATTATTTTCTTCTTATAGCTGTCGAACATAAAAACAAGTGATGAGGTTTCCTCACTCATGATTCTATAAAATCGCTCTTTATACAATATGGGACCTTTAAACAAAGCTGCTTAATTAATCATTACCAGTTAATTGGCTTGTGAATTTTTTGGACATGTACGATATATTTGGATTGAACTTTGAAAACACACAGTCTATATTTAGCTTCACCTTGCAGCTTGCAGCTAAGAAAATAATGAGCCTCTGGGTTTTCCCCAGGCAAATCGCTTAGCCGAGTCGGTGCTTCTTAATTTAATGAAAAACATTAATAAACACGGATTTAAACTTGTGACATGTTTCAGTACTCTGCTACAGAAAATGATGCATTAGCCCAAGCTGTGAAACTTTGTAATATACAATGGATTTCTCTTTGGTTTGTGTGTGTGACTGATGTATTTGGCCAAATCCTGAATCAGTCGACTGGCAATGACCAAGCATGCATAGCCCATACATGAAACATATTCCAACATAGCCCATACAAACGTATACATACATGAAACATATTCCAACATAGCCCATACAAACGTATACATACATGAAACATATTCCAACATAGCCCATACAAACGTATACATACATGAAACATATTCCAACATAGCCCATACAAACGTATACATACATGAAACATATTCTGTCATCGGTGTAAAAACACTAATTTATGGGAAAGGGAAGAGCAACCACTTCAGGGGTTTAATAATGTAACAGGAACAAGAATAATCAAGAGGGAAATGTTTTACATTTTTATGATTATAAAGAACATTATTATCACTATTACACTTGTGCAAATTAATAACCATTATATTATATTTGGTAAAATGTGATAATGTCTTCTGACAGGAGTGTTAGAAAGTGGAAGTGGGTTGGGAATCTGTCAGCTTGATCAAATGTGTTAATGCACATCATGAGAGAAAGTGAAAATAGGAAAGTTATCTATTCATAGAATGTATAACGTGTAGTATATTCATATATGAATGATTCGAAATATAAGTGCATTTAATTGCCAGCACGTTGTCAGCAGCTCATCCAACTCAGAGCTACTCTTCAGTGTAGCTGACCCGACCCTGAGGAATACACGAGCCAATGATAATTCAAATATTTATATAATATTTGACAAAGGTGTCTCTTTACCTTCCAAGCTGTTTTGACATTGCGAGTGTTTCTCCTCTCTGTGCCACCCTGAGATGATTTCATTAATAGATCCATCAGTGTCCTCTGAGATTCCCTCCACGGGTTTGTAGTGTGGCAGTCGTGCTGCTTCCAGATGTCATGTTTCTAAAAGGACCACTTACTAGAGAGGATGTGACAAGCAGGGTGGTTAAGAACAGTCTTATGATTCTAAGTGTAGCTGGGAAACGTCAATGAAAAAGTCATTTTCTAAGACTGTGATAATGACTGGCGACATGATGAGCCTGTAAACTGTCCAGCGTGGTATCTGACTGAAAGGTCACTATCAATCCAGTGGTAAATCTTCTGATAGCAACTTTAGGTTTACTTTAAGAAGGCTTTATCTTCCCTCTACTTCCGGCTTTCCTGCAGAGAACGGACAGTCAATTATACGCACCGCTGCAAGATGTCGCTTGTCAGGCAACGAGTAAATGTAGGTCGAATTGAACTGTAAGTTTGGTCTGAAGGAGTCTCGTCATGACTGCTTGGTGATATCAACATTATAGCAGAAGATTTAGAGGCTGGTGTTGTTCTATATTTTCCTTATTGTCAACAAAGGCTATGGACATTCCAAAACCAAGACCATGTTAGTCCATCTCTCAATACTTTCTGACTTGCCTGCTCTGTCTGTGGTCACCCATTGATCCCTATACTGAGGGCCCAGCGATTTAAACAGCTGCATTAACTAAATGCAAATGGTGCATTTGTTGGAGACGGATTGACTCCAAATGAGGCACACAGGCATGGCAATGAAGGAACATGTCACCCAATATTATAATAATTATTCATTTGTCAAACAACAATGGAGGTCTGCGGCACAGGTGAATATATGTCAGACTTTTTGATGGTTTTGGTATTTGTTGAATTTTTGGCCATGAGGCAGGACGATAACTTCGTGTAGGCCGGTGCTGATCTGTTTTGATCTGCTTTGTAGCAAAAGTTTTGGCTGTTAGAAGATTTTCATTATAAATTTATAAATTGGCCGATGCTATTTTTTTTTTTCCTTTTGTCTATTTTTTTGATTTGCCAGATGCTTCAACCGAACAGCACAAAATAAGCAAAGTCAGTGCACCAGTTAATCTCCTCCTGATATTTATGCTTCGTGACGAGACGTGTCAAGTCTGATATGTGCAGACGGATGGCTAGCTGGCGTTTGCATGCAGGGTGTACTGTGCTTTAATCGTGCACAGTAGAGGGCAGAAAATGTGAATGCATATGAATGTATCTCATCTGAAGGTAATGTCTCTAACGGCGATAATGGTTCCTTGATGGCTGCACTTGACGTACCATTTCAGCTTTACTTCACTATGTTTAATAGGCCTTTAGGTCAGAGACGGATTTAGTACTGGGATTCAGAAACAGATTTCCTTTCTACTTTAAGAAGTGACCGGGGAAATAAACACGCATTGTACTGCCGCACAGCTCATAATGGGCATAATGCGCCTGCAGGGGTTTGGCATGGTTACTGGTCAATAGCAGTAGATCAGTGGTAATTTTACCTGGAGCTGAGAGGTCTTGGTTTTAGAAGTCGCTGCACAGAAAGACATAGGGGAGCTGCAGCATGGGTAAAAGGTTTACCCGACACTGAAGAGACCTGCAGCCGTGTGTACGCTCAATCTCAGCCTGTAGTTATACCTTAAATAATTACTAAGCTGTTATATGTTATTGAAATAAAAGGGTTTGCACAATTAGGAAAAGTTACAAGTATAACACAAAGTATCCATTCAGTGCCCTGAACTTGCAGTGCTCATTTTAGCACTGAGGTATTTAACATCTATGTCTTATTTATTCTTTTACCTTTTCAATCTTGAGTCTGTTTCTCTATTATCTGCCATGACACCGTTTGGTTGTTGATGGAAATCTCATCACTGCTTTCAGTATCGAGTATTGAGCTCCAGGTGAAATGGATGGCACGGCCACTCCACACTGCAGCAGTAAAAAAAAAAGAAATTCCACCGAGGCCAAAACTTTAATGAAAGAGAGAAGCTGGTGTCTGAAAACAAACGCTTTTATTTTGTGAAGCTAAATTCAATTTACTTCATAATGAAATAGCCTCAAATCTGCTTCTAGTTCTTCATCCCTCAGTGGTGCCATGTTTCTGTCAACAGCTGAACTTGAATTCCTATTCATATTGTCAGGATGCTTTTCTCTTTGAATATGAAGAACAAGAGTCTGAAAATGAAGAGACGTCTTTCTCGTCTGTTTGTGAAGTCGTTTAATGTGACATGTTGAAACAAAGAGTGCTCTCAGTTTTGAGTGATTCACAGTTTTTCTCGTCTCCTGCATTTCTCTTAAATTACTGCAGAATTAAAGATATATATATATTTTCTTTTTCTTCTTCGCAGGTGTTTGTTAATGTCGTGCTGCGTGACCTTCGAGTCTTTATTGGATTGAAACAGTCGACTCTTCGAGTTAGTCTAGAAATAGCAGCGTAATAGTTAAAGCAGTAAAAAAAAATGACAGCCAGCACATTTGTCTCAGAAATATGAAAATCATGAAGAGTATGCTGAGGCTCCTCGTTCCTAACTTCAGTCTGCAGTGAAGAGTTTGACTCTGGATGAAGTTTGAAAGAATTTGACACCATCATCATTCAAACTTCGCGTTGCTGGTGCTCTTAAAAAATGTGTCGGGATATTATTTTTGTTTTAATCTGTATTTGGATGTTTTGTACTGTTAAAAACTGGTAAAATCAAACATGTTATCACATGCATGCTAAGTCTCTGTAAGTTGTCACAGAGTTGCTTTTTGTCTACTGAGGCCAAACAGTGGTGCAGGTCCATCTTTGATCGACCTGCACCGACCGACGTTTTAAACCAACCCACCCGAACTCGGACCGCAGCAAATAATCGTGCAACCCGCTTCCTGACCCACATTTTAAAAAGTAGTCTATACTTTCTCTACATCCTGTAGAGCTTGTGGCATCTTCACGCCAGTTATTCAGCCGATAACGTCAGTGTATTTCACAGAAAACTTTACTCGGCATCTTTATTTCAAACGACCCGACCGACTGTGACCCGAATATCATGAAAAATATTGTTTGGTGAACCTGGCACCTGCTCAATTTGAATCAACCCGCGCATCACTGATGCCAAACTACCACCTTCAACAGCACAGGCTAACAGTGGATCGTATGGTGTGGGCTGGGGAGCTGACAGTCAGGCTGCAGAGAGCATCGCTGACAATGCAGCGCTAACATTAGAGAGACGAGAAGAACTTGTAACATCATGAACCTGCTGAGCTCTTTGAATATAGGACGCCCAGGATCAAAGTGTGTCTAGAGGATCTGAAGCTGTTCGTGCATTTGTGATCGCCTCCCTTTTTATCCTCTCACGCAGTTATTAAATATATCATGTGCCGTCACTTTGCACCAGCGTTTCCCCCTCTAAAACTCGATGACTCAAGTCAACAGGCGAGAAGACTCCGAGTCGACTCGCGTTTCGTCAGTCGAATCTTTGCCCTTTTGTCTTTTTAGCTGCCCCGCTGTACACAGAGCAGTGCAGACGCAACAGCATGGCGAGCTTTAAGCCTCACAGACGGCGTCTGGAAATGACCACGGACCACAAAATCCAACTGTGACAGAGGCGGCGGAGGGTGGTGGAAACAGAGGGCAGCAGCTGCTCCGACGCTCTATGCTCCGGTAATGATTGTCAGTGAAGTCGACTAAACCACTTTTAAAACCAGAAGGTGGTACAACCTCCTCTACTGCCGTCCAAAGTGATTGACTCTTGGGCTGACAGCGCTGTCAGCAGCCTGGCAGGAAAGACGCTCCATGGTGAGCTGGGATTTTATAACGGGGAAAACTTTACTTTCTCTCTGACTGTGTGGAAATATGTTTTCATGATGAAGATGAAGTGGCATTGAAACGTGAGTCTTCCAAGTAAAACATGTAGACTGACAAGCCTATAGGAGTTTAATGTGGCACTGAACCTGTGTAAAGAATAATGCAGTGAATACCACTGAACCGTCACCTCCGGTCTCCTGCTGAGCTACTGTGGTTGTATAAAAAAGGAGGTAACAGCTTGGTTCATGTTCTCCGTGTGGAGCTGCTGATCTGCTGTCTTGGCGTTCATAGTTCCACTAATCACGATGACCTCATGCATGACTACTGCCATAATTTTGTTGCACTGTAGGAAAAATTGAGTCCAAGTTTTCCGGCAAGCAAAAATAATCTCACTACAATAGGCCAGTCAAGTCTTTCCAGACGGAGGCACAGTTCATGCTGTCCTCACGCATGACTCACATTTGGACTGACTCACAGAGTTCCCAGGAGGGTCGGGGACATCTTGAACTACAAATGAACACTGATCCCTTCAGATTGCAGAGACATATAGAACTGGAGTTGTCTAACCTTAAAGGACGAGCTATCATCTTTTACTGAGGCTATATTTTAAACAAGTTTACCTGTGCATGGGGGAACCGCAGCAGGAGAATGTGAAATGTAACAGCTTTTATTATGCGAGCCATCTAAAACCATCACGTACAACATCAATCTTGTTATAGTGCACACATTACACCAAACCACACATTAGTGGGCTTGAAAGTCTCGGAAAGCAAACTCATTCCGACCCAAAAAACTCTGGGTGTCGTTACTGACGATGATTTAAACCCTGGTAGGAATATTAACTCCGTCTGTAAATGTGAATTTTTCCATCTGAAAAATGCTGCAGATGTGATGCTGATGCAAACACACTGAGGATCGTGTCTGTGAGTTCAGCTCGTACTACGAAGAATGCAGCTGAGACAAAACAATGAGAACATTTCACCAATTTTAGCATCTTTACATTGACTTCCTGTCTCCTTAAGAACTGATTTTGCAAGTTTATAAGTTCATAATTGATTTAGCAACTCCATACTCTTAGTCAACTGTCTGTTCCTCTATGGAGGTGTGAGGGACAGAGTCAGTCGGTAATGAAAACAACAGGTAGTATTTTCAAAAAAGGGTTTTTATTTACCCAAAGTATGAAAAAAAACAAAATTTCCAAACAAAAGCAATAAAGAACTGGACCCATAAAAGAGTTTCAAATTAACAAAACTGTATAAACGCCAACTGAACAAACTAACAGACCTGATAACTAAACACAAGAGGGAAACTTATATACTGGGTGATCAGCCCATACCAACACAAGAGGGGTAAACCAACACAAAAGACAACAGCTAATTACCAAAGCAAATCAGGAAATAAACATAATCCATACTTAACAAAACCAAGTAAAATTACTAAGTATCTCAAAAGAATTAAACATTGGGCCCCATGATGTGCCGGCCCAATCAGCTTCCTCTGCTACAAAATGGCTGAGCTGGTGGGGTGGATCCTTTTGCCCGGCAGTTCCCAGCTCCAGGCAGCAGCACCGGTAAATCAAAGAAAACAGATTATAAACTGTATTAAATGAAAACTGTACAAAAGCTAAACTAACTGTGCGCGCTTCGAATAGAAAACCAATGTACTGTCATTTAATAAAGTGTGTTATCTGAAACAGAAAGTGTGATTTATTGCAACTAAATGTTAAAACCAATTTAGACTTAGAGTTGTCACGATACTAAAATGAGTAACCACGATACTATACCAGACAAAGTATCGTGGTTCTGAGTATTATCGCGATACTGCAGCCTTTTTTTTATTATTATTATTTTTATAAACTGCAATGTATTTGTACAAGTTAGTTTGAAACAACGACGTTTGTTTTTTAAGCTAAATTAGTGTTGCCACTGACGAAGACGCCACGGCAGACTCGCTGCTCGGGCCCGGTGCTTCTGCCACGGTGAGTGTGTTGTCTCGTGTCTGGGCGAGACAGAACTTTAGCTTGTTGTTTGTTTTGAAGCGGAGCTGTCTTCATGGAGTTCGTTCTTGCCGGCAGAAACACACGAACAGCCAATCAGCTAACAGATGGGCGGACCCAGCGTGTGGAAACAGCCTATCACATCCCTGGACGTCACCAGTAACAGGCAAACAGCCAATCATTCAGCAGCTGTGTAGTTCGGTTGCGGTTCCATGTTGGTTTGTTTACAAAGGAGTAGCATGCAGTGAGAAGCCGGGAGGAGAGCAGAGGCGGCCGCTATGTAGCGGAGACTGGCACCGGTAGTATAGTAATCCACGGTAGTACCGTCGTGTAAAATTTCTAGTATAGTAGCGACGGTTATGATTTGGCACCGCAGGGGTACCGTGTATACCGTGGGTATCGTGCAACTCTATTTAGACTAATAACTTAATTAAATGTATAACCAAAATTTACCTATAGAAACAAATGTGTGAGTGCAGAAGGTTACTGACATTTTTATGGCCATCACAGGAGGCATAGCTGCTGCCTTAGATTGAACACAATAACATTCAAATGAACCAACCTCCAGCTGAATCTATGAAAGGTGTCATACAGGAGTTACTACCAAACAACTAACTTTATTATTACACCATCTTCTGATTGGAGGATCGGCGCCACCTACTTCTTATGAAACAAATATTTGTTGTACTCAAAATTGTTTTTTGGATTAGTCACACATTTGGATGGAAACACGGCTAGACACGTCTCATAGACGACGACGCTGTTCAGCGGCGCATGAAGCAGCTACTTCAATCAGTATCAGTGCTTCGAGGGTTTCAGGTTCTGCCTCTAATTTGAGTGAAAAGTATCTGTCAACATAACAAATGTGTCTCTGTGTTTCTCGAGTGAGCGTTTAAAGAATTGCAAATTGACAAAGGCGCTCATCGAGAGCAGTCGGCTTTCCTAACAGGGGCTGTCTGCCTCAACAGACAAGCAGATGCAATTTTCTTACACTCCAACGATTCCTCCGACTGCTATTTTAGACGACACTCATTTAAAGCAGCTGATTAACACCCTCCGGGTAGGTTAACTCCCGGTTAAAGTGTGTGTTCGTTTCCTTTTTTTAATATTATTTTGAGAAAACGCTGTGCCGGTATCTCATGCATTCGGAGTGCACACTCCTCGTTTCTTCTTCACTATGGGAGTCTATCTATCTTGAATTTATTTGAAGTGTACTGTCGCCCTAAAAGGACTGGCACTTATTTTGAAGTTCAGCATTCTGGAGTGACAACAACAGCTCCTCTGTTTCCTTCGATGGCTCGGCCTCAGAGCCAATTTTAGAACCACATTCCCCCCGGTGACATTTCAGACAAAGTGATGAAACCTATTTCTCAGCCAGACAACAATTAAAATAAATTCCCTTGATATTTGTTATTGAACTTTGGCGTCTGGTTTGACCCTAAAAGAACTCTTTAATCCCAGTATTTATAAAGCCATATAATTAATTGCACATTAGTTTTCTCCCACCTTTCTGAGGACCGGCATTTCAGCCTGTGCAAAAGGCTCAGTGGTGCATAACACTGATGAAGCAGCCGGAGAGAGATAATCAAATAATTATAAATGAGAAACGTTATGCTTCATTATGCTTCCCTTTGAAAATTGCACTGCCTCATTTTTTTCCACGACAAATGTAGATTACATTCTATCCAGTGCTACAGGTTGTTTCGTGTATATTTAGCTTTGATTAAGTCGAGAACGCTACATGAGTTTCCGATTCAATTTCCTGCACAGGCATTAACACGGCATCGATTCGCATTCGTGCAGGGGGACGAATAAAAACCAGTATTTCTTAATATTGTGTCCACATTTGACATTTAGCACTGACGCAGAAAAGAACACCGAGGACAGATGGATATCTCTGAAGTGCATTTGCCAACCGAGGATCTGGACTTGGCCCGCCATCTTTTATGCACAGCAGAATTGTGAAAGGCGTTCACACGTTCAAGCCTCTCCGTCTCTTTAATTGTTGTCTGTGAGCTTCTTTACAGCCTGCTAGTTTCCATTATAAAAATTGTCAGTGTCAGTGTAACAGTAATTACCCTTGATCCGTTTCTCAAACTATGCAGTGTTTGGGTCTTTGATTTAGAGGAAATTGGACGAGGAAAGTAGAAGAAAAAAAAGAAAGTCCTTGAATTTGATATTTGAGAATGTGTGGGAACCCTGTGTGAAGTTTATCGACTGACAGACTCATCAATCTCCAAAGACAAACAAAAAAACAATTGTTTGCAGAGAAGTGCCGAAAGTTTGCAGTTTGGCTAAGTGATATAAAAGTTGATCCGGCTTGATTCTGCCCTTGATTATCAGGGACAGCCGCGTGTAGGGAGGTCACATTAAGAGAACATTTTTATTTCTGAAGGGGGTCATTGTCATACTAAGAACACTGTGGATCAAATTCTGACAATGTTATTCCTGGGTACAGTAAAAAATAGATTATGACCAGAGTGCCAACATGAACAAATGAATCTTAAAACAAGATTAAAGGATATTAATACCGTGAAACGCCGAGTTCAAGGTCAGGGGGCCACATTCGGCAAAGTTCTGGTAGTTAGAAGGGACCTAACATCAAGAATCTGCAATGCACTTCACGGCTTTGCACCACAGGGACTTGATAAAATAAATTTTAATAATTAACACAAGAAAGGATGAGTGTAAGGAAGTCCGTAAATAAAACCCTGCTTCACGGTTTGATTATTGTAAATTGCAGTATGTCTTACACTGTTTATTGAAGCTTGATCAAGGAGAATGAAGGATTTATCAATATGCTCGTCATGGCATGACGCCAGACGCTAGTGATGATGATTCTGCCCCTACAGCGACCTCAAGACATATGCTCGACCCTGTGTGACCCCCATCTGTGACATGCTAGAATAGAAAATCCCCTCGCTGTGATTCTGATTATTGTAAGTCTGATTCCAAGAGATAGAGACAGAGAAGTGGAATATGAAGGATGACACAGAAAGAGTATTAACGTTTTAATTTCTCTGGGACTCGTGACGGTAATACGCAGCACAGCCGGGGGTGGGTCACGGACGGTGTGCCGCTGACAGGCTGCCGCTGAAAGGCCAATAACAGCGCAGGGTTGAGCTGCTCTCTCGGCTGCACCGACGCTGTAACCTTAACCACAGCGCAGCTGATAAAGAACAGAGTGAGTGCTGAGAAGGTCATCAAGGACTCAGCTGAGTGTCCGGGTCTCCATTATCATACTTTATTAGAAGTGATACCTTCCTGCTCTTTCAATTATATAGGGAAAAGATTAGGACTTTTTTTTCATTAACCTCCCGTCTCTCTTGCAGAGAAAAGAAGCTTTGGGAGCGGTCACACACAAAATTACAAAAATTATCCTTGATATCAGTCTTGCACTATTTTTACTGGGGACTGCAAATCCTGTTTTCAGCTGCTGCTTATTAAACTGCTGGATTGTCTTGTCAATCATTAAACCCCGGTCATTCCTTCAGATCAGAAAGCGCTCTGCTATATGCTCTTTAATATCGTGGCCTGCACAGCCTTATGAATATGCATAACCCGCTATAAATCACTTTGTTTTGTCTTTCTTGTCCTTTTATCAATTTCCGGTAACAGCTTTCATGGCGGGCCGGATGCCAAACCTTTAGTTTACAGTAATTCAGAAATTACAGTTCTCTGATTACCTCAATCTCAGGTATCTTGGTGCTACAGAACGTTTAAATGTCAAAGCACTAAAAAAAAAAAAAAAAAAGCTAATATTAATATGCCTGGAAGCTGATTGAAGCACCACTTGAGGCTACTAAAGCTATAATGTTCATTTTGGTGGTGATATTTTCTCGTCTGTGCTCTTCTAAGCACACATGACACATCCACGTCCACTGAATAACAATAGCCCTGCCTATGCAGAGTGGTATGTGCATGAAAGCTGCAGTGGGAGTGCAAACAGTTTATATCAAATTATTAATCAGTGTTATCATAATTTGCAGGGTTCTGTGGTCGGACACACTGGATATCTACTTTGCCACAGACACAAGTTGAGGAAAAAAGTGAAACTAAAAGTAAAACTTAGAATAAATTTCTCCAAACAGCCTCAAAAAACGAGGCTATCGCACGACTGTTGAGCATTATCGGCGTTTCCACAGAGTCAGACAGAATTATCTGGAACGAACAATTGCAGCTTTTTTTTAAAATCTCCAGCTACAGAAAATGATAAACATGACGGGAAAACAAATTAATTGCATTTTTTTTTATATAAATGATAAGAATACAAGAAACTTTACTGCTTATGACTTTGCAAAGAATTGGGAATACTTAATGTGAAGTGGGGTAATTAACAGCCGCCGTCCTTTTTTAGTCTTTACTGCATTTCCCATATTAACGGCCCCCTCTCAGTCAGGTGCCGTTAATGTGCTCATAAATGATTTCCTCTGTAGTGAGAGGCTGCCGTTTAAATTTAAAATGCCTGACATGACTGTATCCCGCTCCTCGAAGTGACGTTCTGTAATTCTAATATTTAAAATCAGTTTTGACAGTGTGCCTGTTTTGTCTGGAATAATTGTATAGGCCTGTAGCAATTATTGCATGATTGGCTGATCATGATTATTTGAGCTGACCGATCATTTTGCACAAAACAAGGACACTTGTAAGACGAAACAAACATTAATATATCACATTTTTCTGATTCCTCCTATTTTCCACAGTTCGAGGTTTGACAGGCACTCTTTTATTTCCGTCGCCTTGTGGCAGGCTCAATGTTCCTGACTAGAGAATTAAAGCTGCCAACTCTTCATCTTGATTGACTCAACTTTACATAAAAGTAGTGGATGGAAATACACAATTATTTGCAGTTTCTTTTAAATAAATGGAATCCCTGTGGAGTGTGTGTGTGTGCAAGTGAAGATGACACTGTAACCAGAATAAAACAGAAATTTAATGAAACAATTATTTGGAACAGGGAGTGATGGAATCAGCATCTACTTAACCTCCGGTTCAGTCGGCACACCCACGCCGTGCGCCTTCATACCTGCAGCTTTGATACGTCTGTTGTTTGATGTCACCCCCCCCCATGACTCCTTTTTCTTTGCATTGTTGGGCCTTTTCATTTCTCCTGTTGAAACGGGCCGGCGTGTGCTGCCGTTTTAATTTCAAGCTTATTAAAAAAGAGGGATGAAACTGAGAGAGAAGTATTAAAGGGTAGAATTAGCATGTGGAGACAATCCTCTGTGAAATTACTGCAGACGAGGGGCAGCTGCAGCTACCTTCAAACGTGCATCGTGTCAAGCGGATTCACGGTGTTTACCTGTTTCCCCGGAGCCTTAATTAACCCATTACTCACTTCTGAACCCATTGTAATCATTGCAAAATTAGACAGGCCATCAATTCACATGTGTAATTATGAAAAATCATTCAATCCAGGCTTGCTGATTATTCACAAAAGAGTTGCAGGGGCAACGTGAGCACTAAATCTACCATATAATATTTTTAAATGAAGTGATTTGTATAATTTTTTGAAAATCTATTTCTCTTCTGAGCTCACAGGCAGAAAACATCACACTAGCAGCCGTGCTTGCTTATGCACTTGGCAAATGACTTCGACTAGAGCTCGACTGTACAGTGAAAAGGAAAGTAGCTACGGTGGCCGGGAACCCAATTTATTAGATCAGGTGTCTAATTTATTTTTTTCAAGTGAATGCAATATGCTTCTGTACTTCTTCTTCTTCTTCTCGCTCACATAAAAAACTACAGGTGCACCGCCAATAATAGTCCCCGGTAATTCACTTCCGTTGTGAAGTCTCTTTTCCTGGCAGCGGCGTGTTTTTTTTTTGCAGCGCTGTTCCTTTTTGTTTGCAGCGTTTCTTTTTATTTGCAGCGCTGTTTCTTTTTGTTTGCAGCGTTGCTTTTATTTGCAGCGCTGTTTCTTTTTGTTTGCAGCGTTGCTTTTATTTGCAGCGCTGTTTCTTTTTGTTTGCAGCGTTTCTTTTATTTGCAGCGCTGTTTCTTTTTGTTTGCAGCGCTGTTTCTTTTTGTTTGCAGCGCTGTTTCTTTTTGTTTGCAGCGTTTCTTTTATTTGCAGCGCTGTTTCTTTTTGTTTGCAGCGTTTCTTTTATTTGCAGCGCTGTTTCTTTTTGTTTGCAGCGCTGTTTCTTTTTGTTTGCAGCGTTGCTTTTATTTGCAGCGCTGTTTCTTTTTGTTTGCAGCGTTTCTTTTATTTGCAGCGCTGTTTCTTTTTGTTTGCAGCGCTGTTTCTTTTTGTTTGCAGCGCTGTTTCTTTTTGTTTGCAGCGTTTCTTTTATTTGCAGCGCTGTTTCTTTTTGTTTGCAGCGTTTCTTTTATTTGCAGCGCTGTTTCTTTTTGTTTGCAGCGCTGTTTCTTTTTGTTTGCAGCGTTTCTTTTATTTGCAGCATTGAGGGATTCCGGCCACTGTAAGTAGCAGACTGTATGCATCGCTTTCCCACGGGACCCTAACTGCATTCAGATGCTAACAAATATGTTTTTCTCCATTTTCAGGTAATATTAACTTTATATTTTATGTATTCTCTGCCAACTTTGCAATGCTTCTATTACAGATAATAGAACTGTGACTAGAAAAGTGTCTATCGCTAATCAGTAAAATATCTATCTGTAACTGTGGGACAGGGTCAGACCTAAATGCTGTTCCTGAGTATAATGTTTATGCTGTGTCGAGCTAAAAAAGTTTAAGGGCTCTACAATGTGCAGTCGCCACGCTACAAATAAATTGAAAGTGCACCGAGTGGTAAAATAAATATATTAACTTTACAAATTTACACGATTAGCAATTCTCTGCATGCAATCCTCTTTGGTCTCAATCGCAGAGTCCACTGTTGCTTTTTTTTTTTTGCTGTAGTGGTTCTTTTTTCTGTGTTCTACATAGCTCTCCATTATAATGACCTGTTCCTCTTGGCGGCACACGAGCACTCCATTCGATCCGTGTGATTTAAAAGATGACGCAGTGCGTGGTGGAAGGTTCAACAAAGAAAGTTGTTACCTCGCACTGGACCTTTAGGTTTTGTTGAGCTTGTTTCTTTTTTTTATGATGTTTAAATGACAGATTTCACTCTGCTCACGTGACTCATTATTTCATGTGCACATTGTGCAGGGATTCTCTATTCTAGCATCCCAGGGGCAGGATTATATGTTAGGTTGTGGGAGTCAATGACCTCTCTCCTTGAGATACAGAACAAGTTGTATGTTTGTGTTTAAGAAAGCAGGCGCCGCTCTGATCATTACTCTGGTAACCGAGGTCAGAGGACAGGGCCGTCTCACCCCGTACACATAACAGACAGTTAGATAAGCCTCTAAAGTGAAAACACATCTCCTTGTTTGCAACAAGCAAATACTTTACACTGCAGATGCATTGAGTGTCGGCATTTATTGACTTGGAGTAGTCGTGTCACTGTGCTGAGGGCGTATCGATGAGCCATGGAGGACAGATTATTCATGCCACAGCTGAATATATATACTTTCCCTCCATTGCCTGAACTGAACACTGATGAATAAAATTCACAATCAAACACGATAATATCCTTTTAAAAAAGCTTGCCAATAGCCTTTTGGACTGGCTGCTGCTCTTGTAGTAAAAACTTTCTGAATATGAGGACATGGGTCATTGAAAGTCCTTGAATTCATTTGTCAAAAAGAATACAAATTGATTTTAACAATTTATTTGAATATTTTGCTGTATTTCTGATTGTTGTCAGTCTTTGTAAAAGCCTGCTAGCAAAAAGACGAAAACCTTGACCCTCGATCAAATTCTTGTACTCGGATAAAGTTTTGGAATTTGATGTTTGAAAAGATGCGGGAGCCTTGACTATGAGGACTCATATTGTAGCAATGACTAAAACGTTCTGAATTCATCCTCAGTTGTCCGTCACTTTATCGTGACCCCTCAGCATCTCGTAGCAGGGGAATGAGTTCATTCCTAAAAAAAAACAACCGGATTTTACACGTTCGATTACTCTGCCTTTCGTGTCCAAATGTCAAAACTAATCCTGTGACATTTAAAATATAACTGACAGACTGAACACCTCATCTGTAATAAAATAATAGTGAATGTACTGTACTTTCTAGTCTCTAGCGACTTTATATTACACATTCTTACACTGACAGCATTGGTTACCGTGCAAGGTGACAACATTCATACACACCAACACGTTGCCTTAAAGAGCAATTTGATATATCTGCCCAAGCACAGACACATGCAGACTGAAGGAGACGATTAAACCAGTGATCTGGACCCGCTCTATCTGCTGATCCAAATAGATGTTGATAGCGATTTTAAATGGTGCCATCTCTGGGATAATAGACATCTCACAAATTCAATCTAATGCTATAAATTATTGATTTTAAAGCTACCAATCGCTAACAGAAATAATAATAATGCCATCCATCCATCCTTCTATCTATTTCCTTATGCTTACCTGTGGTCGGGTTGCAGTGGCAGCAGGTTTAGCAAGGCGTTCATTCAAAGCCCCTCCTGGGGGATCCAGAAGCGTTCCCGGGCCAGATGGGCTATATAGTTGCTTCAGCGAGTTCTGGGTGTGCCCCAGGGTCTGCTGCCAGTTGGGTCTGCCCGGAACATTTCCAAAGGAAGGCGCACGAATCACCTCCGCTGCCCTCGTTCAAGTGTGAAGGAGCAGTAGCTCTACTTCCGAGTTCCCTCCGGACGTCTGAGCTCGTCACCCTCGTCTCTACGCCCAGCCACCCCACCGAGGAAACTCATTCCGGGCCACTTGTGTCCATGATCTCATTCTTTGGGTCACTACCCAAAGCTCATGACCATAGGTGAGGGTTGGAACGTAGATAGACTGGAAAATCAAAAGCTTTGCCTTCCGGGCTCAGCTCCCTCTCCTACAGAACAGTCCGGTCCACATTACTGCCGACTCTGCACTAATCCGTTAGTCCATCTGGCACTCCATTTTCCCGTCGCTCTTGAGCAACACCCTGAGATACTTGAACTCATTTGTTTGGGCTAGCAGCTCACTCCTAAAAATTATAACTATTCCAAAGAAATGCAAAAATTACACTGATCTACTTTTTCATTGTTTGTTTGCTTATGATCTGTTTTCATGCTAATATTACGAACATCAGGAGACACAGATGAAGATCCTTTGCAAATTGAGTCCGTTATTCCTAAATCTCAAAACGCATTGCTTGAGTTGGAAATGTCATCTGCATTAATTCAGGTTCAATGAGTCGGAACGCTCCAATCTCTATGTCGGCTTGTAAATTTCCAATTAGGTGAAGGTGTGAGTGACTCACTTTTCCATTGAAAGCCAAAATATTAAGAAAACCCTGAAGCTGAGTATTTTAATCTTAGGATTGTGCACAGAAATAGGAAAGCTATGATCTTCGACAATTAGACTTTTTATATCAGAGGAGTTTATTCATGTGTTTTAAAGAATTCTCAGTGGCTTAACAGTATAATAAGCTCTCTACACAGTTTGGGAGGAGGATGGTAAATGTTCTTTCATATCCCAGCATGAGAATATCAACGTCTTCGTCCCTTAATTTAGACAAGAGGATGTCGAACTCAGGTGAGGTTTATGAGTTTGGACAGTGAATTATATGCTGCTTTTCAGCTACGTATTAGGGTCGACTTTGAAAACGACGTTAATCTTTTGAAATGCTTTGGAGAATCCCTGAGGGGCAATGAGCAAAACACAGTTCTTTCATGCTTTGTGTCAGTGAAGATCTTCAAATGAAAGCTGACAGCCTCGCACTCGTCACCTCACTGTGACTGTTATCACACTTTAATCGACTGACGTTGATGTCATGGAAGCACAATATCAAGCTCCTAATGGTTATGGCCCTTGCATTGAACCCTTATCCTACTGACCACAGAGGTGTAATTTATGTCATAGGTTCTCTGAACTCTTCATGACTCTGTCAGGGCAGTTTGTTCCGCGTGATTTCATAGTCATTGTTTTCTGCTTCTGGTTTAATTAGTGCGTTTCCGGGTGGACCCAGGTCAAAAGCTCAGATTCTTCTGGTGCATTTTTAATTTAATTTCTCAGATATATAATTTAGTTAGTCGATTAATTATTAATCACATTCAGTCATTTTGCATTGATGGTAGTTTCTTATTAGCGGCGTCCTTTGGGCAGCCCGGTCAGTGTGTGAAATATGTCGGTAGGATGCGTTTATTCTGACGTAGATTCATACCTGACATGTCCTTGCCAAACTTCCCATATCTGCAGTCTCCAACTAACTATAACTTTTCTTCTGCAGGTCATTGATTTGACAGCACCTGTAGTCGTTGGCATGTGTTGACAGATGAGTATAGGTATTATAAATCAAGCGTGTTTAGTCCAACCTGTTCTGCTTGAAGATAGACATGATGATTTTGTTTTTTTTTAATGCCAGAGGGGTTATGCATCACAGTGTTTTTGTACTGTTTCTAAAAGGTGTTTTTTTTTTATTATTAATATATATTTTTTTCACCGTTGGTGTATCATGCACATCAGACATCTGTTGTTTTTTCTGTCTGGCGTACAACATAATTTCATGTACAATATTTAATGCTAGTAGCACATAGAGGACATACATACACAGACAGAAGTAGTCCAACTTTGCCCGTGCAAACTTTTATTTTTAAAAGTAACCTTAAAGATTGTGCATAATAATAATGTAAGAAATATATATATATATTTTTGCCCCTCACACAAAATTCTGCACAGTGGATCTCCAACATCCAAATGAAGGAATAAAAAACAATAGGGCTGCACATTCCTTGAGTTAATTTATGGATCATGAATGGACTTTATGGCACCAAATAACCAACAACGAGTTAAAGTCTAGAAATATCTGTTCCACTTTATGCATCTACTTCACTGAGTGGGTGTGATCCTATCACATTCACTGACTGCCATCAGACATCATGTGTTTTTTTCACCTGAGAAAGTGAGAAATAACCAAAGCTATGACAAATCTGACTTTGGCAGATCATTGTGTGTTCATGTCGGATCATGGCTGACAAAACTTTAAACACAGTCTCCTAATTTTATACTAAATTATACATAATCTACTAATATTTTATGACTTTTGTACTTGGAATAGAAAAAAAATCAAAATACTCTACCATCATCTAACAAGAAATAAAGTACAAGGCATGCATCAAGAGATCAAACTGTGACTTTGCATTTTCCAGCAGTTATTCTAACATCAGCTGCAGTTTATTTGAATATTATTGCTCCTTTGTTTTAGGTTGTGTCGGGAATTATGAGACAAAAGTGCCAATCAACACAACACAAGTTATTTTATCATGCACGCTGTCGTTTCTAAGCGTACCTCATTCTGTCATTTTTACAGAATGAAACACACATAAAAAGAAATAATAGCCTGCGACTGGAACACGTCATAAAAAGCTCCACAACTTTTTCACCAAGACAAATAATGGCTTGTTTTCTCATGTATGTGAAATTTTAAGTCTTGCTGTCACTTTGAATTGATGTTCCACCCACAACGCGGATGCCAAATTGTTTGTGTGGTACTGGAGAAGAAATCACAAGGCACAATTTCAAGACCTCTCGAGAAGGTCTATTTTGTCAGGCTGCGTGAGCTTTTGATCGCTGCCACTGATTCGTCTGCTGTGGGTGTATGAAATGATTTTTCTGACACTTTTAAGGCCAAGTCAAGTCGTGTTCTCTCAATAAAAATGTCAATATTTTGATGGCATATGTACAGAACCTAATTTAAAGTCAGTCACTGACTTGGAGGGAAACAATGTTAGTGATTAGGGGACTAACGGAGCTTTGTAAGTTAAGGATAAGTGCTCATGTTAGTTCAGTTTAACTATCAGGATAGTAAACATTATGAGACGTTAGTGGTGGTTGACTGCACGGGAACTGCTGGAGCTCGGTACACAAAAAGATTAGAACAGATGAGGCGGCAGCATCAGCATCTGTGTTTGCATATTTCAAAAGCTGGTGAACTGCACTCAAACACTTGAAATGACTGGAGGTTGTGTGGTCGAAACGGCGAACATGCAAATATTAAAAGCACTGATCATCATAAACGCTGCTGACTTTAACTCCCTCACACTGCATCCGGAGCCCAAAGTGCCGCGGCGTGGCGTGCTGTCACTCGGAGGCGAGGCACATTACTTTTAAATTCATCTAGGGGGAAATAAAAAGTCTTAATTGAAGATAAGTGAAGTCACTCAACAATGCTACTTTCCTGCGTGCGTCTGCGTGGGCATGTTTTTGCAGAGGTTTGTGAGTTTAGTACACCGACAATCATAATTTAATTATGTCCTAATTTAATCCCACAATCAGGCAATGGCAAGTGGGATGTAGCAAATGGTTGTCAGGCCTGTTCGTTTCCCCACAGGCAGATAAACCATGCAAATGACAAAAGGGGAGCAATTCAACTATGACCATAGTCTGAATGATAAAAGGCATTTGGGAGTGAACGTGACAACTTACGAGCATCACTTCCATCTTAACCATTGCTACATGGAAACACCATGCACAGCTCAGAAATCAGTGCATTTGTTTTGCATCACATTTCATGAGTCGATACCTCCATGTGAGCCAATGTAATACTTGGGAATACTTGTGAGAGGCATGCAGTGATAGGTCACAGAGCGTGGTCATAGTTCAAACAGCTGGCGGTGCAAGGTCAAAAAGAGGAAGAGCTAACGCACTGTTACAGTATGTAACGTCAAAACTACTCGATGGGAGAACGCAGCAGGCTCGGTGTTGCATATCAATAAGAGCATCAGTAATGCAATATTTTAAGTGCAGGTTGTAAAATGCCTTTTTCTTTGGCTGCCCACGAGTTCTTCCCTCCCTCCCTCTCTTTATCTTATTTTACAGCTGCTGTCAGCTTCCGTCCTGTAGTTACACAACCACCTCATAAAAAAATAAAGCAGCCCTTTTTCTCATATAACCAGACTGGCATAGAAATATCAGCGTCGACTGAGTTCACGTTGGCATCCGAGCTACATCCTTCTTTTTTTTTTTTTTCTCCACAGTAAAGACGCCGCAGTTTACCTGACATCCCACTAAATCAGCTGACGTCAGCGTTTCATGCCTCTTAATTTTTAAAGGTATCTGTGAGAACGTAAAGATATATTGTTGAATTTTGTACTGAGCTTCGTGCAGTGCATCACGGCTCATGAGGATAATCTATATTTCAGTTGGCGCTTCTTCGAAGTGTGTGCAGCTATGTGAACCATGAAACTGTGTGTTCCAAAGCTGATCAGATATTTGCAAAATTGGTAGCATGAATCCCATAAATTAGTAAAACTAAGTTCTTAATGATCAGTTTAATTAGTCAAATATTTTCTAAGATTCAGGCGCAGATGTCAACCTACACAAAACATTCTGCGTGTAAAACAGAAAGTCAGAAGAGAAATCATTCCTCCGTCTCTCTGACTGCTTGATTCCACCGCTCTGGCTGCGATGCGTCCGCCGGTGCCGATCGCAGTTGTTCCAGACGATGCTTGTGATTCCAACAGAAGCGTCCCAGAAGAGGCTCTCCGCTCTGCTCCGTGGAGAATACATGGCTGGGTCTATTTTTTGCCCAAGCAGCACGGAGCACAGCGAGCTGGCAGGAAGTCTGAAACGGGACAGAAAAGCTGGGACATTTTCAAAATAAAACATCAGAATCTAAAAAAAGTTTAACAATTTAACTGTGTAGCCTACTTTCCAATGAATGGAGGAAAATATCTGGCAGGCAGAAGCTGCAGCCTGGAATGAAGCAGACATACTGTTTAAAAACGTGTCTGGCAATTTGCAAAATGATGATGATAACAATACTCATGGCAGAACGTTCCGTGGTGGATTTCATATGTTTTGCATCTATTTTCGCTTTTGCAATACAACTTTTGCAATGAGCATCTTTTATGGTTTATGTTTATGCACTCAGAGTACTTGGTTACGGTTCGAGTTGGTAACACTTTCAATGCAGAAGTGTTAAAGAATCCCTCATTCTTGCTGTCAAGCTTCCAGGATAGCAATCCCCCTGTGGGTTCAGGAAGTTCTCCGACCGCTCGGGCTTCAAAAACTCAGTGGATTGACTGAAAACTTCATGGTTGTCAAGCTGTCAAAGCTGCGTTTTGCTAGTTCTTGAAGAATTGTCATCTGTGGAGGTACGGAGGTTTTTTTTTTTTACCCCGCAGCGCTGAATGTAAATGCGTTGGCGTAGTTTACCCTCGTCTGATGGGATTTAATAACGGCAGTTTCGGTGACAGGTGCAAATGTGTGTTATGTATTACGGTAACATTAAAGAAAATTTAAAGAGCCTCCTCCAGACGGCATAAAAACTTTGATCATTGGTACTTGGATTGATACGAAATCATAAAGATGAAACAGGATATTACCCCATGTGTTTTGACCTTCATTTTAATTTGTGGTTGTTGTGAACGCTCATTCATTTAGATGGATCCAGCTGCTCTCACACCTTGCCAGTGGAGTCCTGGGGAAGTTATCAAATTTGACATCTTTATGTTTGCGTCGGTTGATAAATCAGAACGCTCTAACAAGAGTGTTTAGTAGCTGTTCAAGCTGTTGAGGGTTTTTGTTGTTCCGCGGGACAGATCGGCCGATTCCACGGCCTCAAACTACGTGAAACGACTACAGAGAGCATTTCTACATTTATAACTCGAGGCAGGTTCTATATTAAGACAGGCAGGTCACTGCATGTGTTTTACATTCGTCTAAAGAAAAGATATTTGAAATATTTCTGTTGTTTCATTTGAAAAGTTCCATTAATGAGATGTAAATTGTTTTTTTTTTTTTAAGATCTCTCAATGAATAATGATGAAAGAGGTCAGTCATTTTCTGTCTAAATGAATGATCGGTCTGCGCTAAATGGAACAACGTTTCTCTTTCTTTGCCGTCTCTTTGTTTCATTGTTGCTTTTTCAAATGAGTTTTTACATTACGAGAGTTCAAGGAAGAGAGAAAGCCGGAGGAAGCAGCCCGACCGAGAAAAATCACGTCCCTGTAGAATATATAAAGTGATTTACGTGAAAGTGATGCTACGTTATATCGCACATTCGTTTTAGGCGGTAATATGAAGGGTCTGATGGGATTAGTTGGGAGTAAGCCGCAGTCTGTTTCTAAAAAATGACTGACTGCAGCGAGTCGGAAAAGCAAAGCAGCCTCCTCGACTGAAACAAATGCTTTGTCGTTTCCTGCATGTCATCGGCCTTTCATGAAGTCATTTCTCGACATACTTTGCATTTATCGGAGTTATCTGTCACATGGAGCCAAACTTTGAAGCACTTCTTGTTTCTGTGGTCGTGAGCGCTTCACTCGCTGCAGGATGGAAACGATGATGCGACTGAAGCTCGGGGAAACATTTTTGGTGTCGGCAAGGAGACTAAGCCATTGTATGAGGGGCGTGTCTCTGCTCTCTGACATATAAATCATGATTTTGAAGCACGCTTACAAATATTTACTGAAGCTGACTGCAGCCATACTATACAATCTTGTAGTTTCAGCAGAAGCGGCTTGCCGCTTGACTTTTGCATGAAGCATTAACTGGCACATCAAGCTGGCAGGAAGTCAATCCAGTCAGTTTTCAAAATAAAGCCCCCTGTGCAGACTTCACTTTGTCATCTTAGTGACAATAACAAACATGCAGTGGGTTGAGGCTAACATGTTAAACATGTTACATGCATATCACAATAATTCATTTTGTTTCGGTTTCGGTTTCACATGAAGCAGGAGTGTTTCTCTGACACATGGTTCCACCCGAGCTGCATTCAGACGGAGGCTTTCTCACTGTTAGACTACATCACCTGACATTTTCTGTCTTTGATATTTGAGCGTGTAATGGCACACTGTGGCAGAATATAACTCAGTCGACACCGCCACGAAAAGACAAAAAAGCAGGTGACAGCAGGTGAAATGACAAAACACGTCGGCGTGTTAATCATACAGCGCTTGGTGATAGCTCATAGTGTTTTGATATAACGGGGTAGAGCTGCTCAACTCTTTGGCATTGAGAGAGAGGTGTGTGATGATTATCGAAGCAAAGACACCCCAGCGGTACAGACATTAATTTAACGGTGAATGTTCTGTGTGAGCTACAGCTTGTCACACGATAAATACTACAGCTCCAGAAGCGAGCGGAGGCCCCACGCTTTGTCGACCAGCAGTTGAGCACAATGACGGGCAAAGACCCCAAAGTTACGAGCAGTAAAAGAGCCTCCCCCTGTGTTTTTCCAGCAGGTTTCAGTAGGAACAATAAACAGCGTTTTGTAGCTGCAGCAGTTTGTTGCACGAGCCGTGCTGAAAATGCTGCATATCCTGAAGCACAGATGGAATTCACAGAAGCTGTGAGCTCACGTCTTTCTGTAATATGCTTAATTTTGATATGTTAACTCAGAGTTCTGAATATTTTCCACCCACTGCAGGGACACACAGACTTGTGCACGGCTGGATCTGATAACAATATTGATTTATTTCAGGACAGACAGGCAGTTCTGTTAGATTTCTTTAGTTTGTGTGAGGGAATATGACATTACCTTCTTATCCGAACAAAGGGGGAAAGCATAGTCCATGGTTTCTGAGGTTTTAGGGGTAATAAATCATCGTCATAACTTTGAGACAGGGCTGTAATTAACATAAACAAACAGTAGCATCACTCAGAGCGCTGGCAGGCTTCATGTGTGTTTTACTGTATGTTGTGAGCCACGCAGCCAGATATGGCCAGACATCAGCTGGGTTGGTTTACAGCAGGCAGGGAGCTGCTTCTTTAGCACAAACAGGGTTTTATTGCATGAGATATGTTTATGATAATCATTTCTGCAGCTTTATTAAGTGTTTTGCATCAGAATTTTGTCAAATATTTGTTCAAAACCCAACACACAGCATCGGTTCTGGACCCTGCAGGAGGTTTTGTCCACTGATGACGTTATTTGTCTTCCCTCTCCTCACTCGGCTGCACAGTATCAGCTGTCTGCACACACACACACCAGCCCTCTAGACCATCCCCGTCTCCAATCTCAATGGCCAGAACAACAAGCTTTCTCTTCATGGGTGGATCCAATGAGCCCGAAGCACCGAGTGTAACCTGCCCGCCATATCATAATCAATCCTTCACAGTGATAGCGACGCCCCGGGTCATTTGGGATATGGAGTTCAGATAAATGTAGGCTTTTACTTAGCCGAGAAGAAACAACAAATGGGTTCACCTCTCAAAGGGCAAGGCGTCGGCATATTGAAAACAGATCAAGAAATTAGTCATGTTCACAAAATAAATGGCACTGCCAATTGTAAAGCTTCTGCTGGCCGGAGTGATTCACGAAGGAACAGCTGCTTCTGGGCTGCACCGGTTTAAATGAGCAACACCGGCAGCTAGTAATCAAACAACTGGATTGTTTTTAATAAGCGCTGCAGTGCTGCATGCATCAAAACGTAGATATATTGACGAGATGCAGTGCAGCTTAAGTGTTCACAGTTAGCAAGAGATATTCTGAATTTATTGTGATGATTATTCATGTTGAAGGCATTACCTAATCCAGCTGGGTTGGAGGTGCAGAGTATCACAGCAAGGTCTGTTGGGTTCCACCTCCATCGTATTAGGGTGGAGAAAGGAATATGAAATAAAAACAACCGCTGCATGACAGCAAATATCACTTTCCATTCGATCTAGCTGAAGCAAATCGTTGGTTATTATCCGGCCTCTTCGTGAATGTGGACCTCATTGCAGATGTGATCAGCGGCACATGGACGGCCCTCGGCTCCGTGATACGGCTGTGACTGACAGTTGTTAATCTGCAGGCATGATAAGCTTCACTCGCGGTGTTACTTCACTCCCATTGTGTGTCACTCATTTGCTCCAGCCTTCCACGTGCACCATTTGTCGCTTCATTTGTATCCGTCTTTGACAGATAAGGTAACAAATAAACAGAATTTATATAAAAAAACCACTAAACAAAGCCACCCACTTCTTTTGTATGTCTGTCGTGGCCTAGAAAAGCTGCCTGCTGCCCGTCCCTGCAGCTGTCTGCTTCCCTTTGATTCTCCTAATAATGGAACATGCTGCTGTAAGACAGATAAATGCGCCGACTCTTCCCCGTCCTGCCATGTTTATTCTCTGGGAGTTTTGTTTACCCGCCCTAGATACCATTGCTCTTCTCTCTTGGCTTTTAGGTCCACTTAAGTCTGAATCGATGTTCATCAGCAGGGGCCAGGGGTGACTGTAGAGGGCTGACAATTGTGCACTATTGATTAGCATCCACCCAGACTAATTTAAACTGCATATGGCATCATCAATACCTGGTACTGACCCAGATTCTGTATTACTATTCAGTAAGCGCCCGTCGTGGCGTTGGTGGATAGGCGGAGTGTGTGAGGCAGCTGAATGCTGGGTAATTACAGCAGAGAGCTGTGGAATCCCTGACGATCCGGTTTGCCAGCGGTCCTTTTGTTCGCTCGCTCGCTTGTTTGTTTGAACCCTTCCTCCATAATGGACTGCCGGGCAATGAGGTCATGATGTAAAACATAACAGCAGCGTTTATCTTTTCTTTGATAGTGAGGATATTTAAAATGCTTTGCATGAAAAAGTTTGGGGAATTAGTTTGTTAGTCTTCTCCTTAATTCTGGCACTTCCTTGCAAAATATTCACAGTGGAGAGAGACTCAAAGACGTTTTCTTGTGTGCGTTTTGCACATTAGCCACCACAGCGGACATGAGTGCATAATCCCAGACACTGCCACCTATGGGCAGATTGTTGTAAGTGCAACACAAATTCTCAAAACTAGATGGCAAGAACCACTGAGAAGGAATATTCTGCCAATCCTTCTATAGTAGGAACCTCATCCAGGTAATTAAAGTTTGGGAACATCAGGTGACAACTAAGTAGATTAGATTCAACTTTATTGTCATCACACATGTATAAATACAAGGCAACGAAATGCAGTTTAGCATCTAATCAGAAGTGCAAAATAGAGAAGTGCAATATATACAGTTAAATGCAGTGTTTACAGTAGTGCAAAGGTGTAAGGTGTGTATTGTTGTGTGCATAATATGTACAGATAATTATGTGCAGAGTATGTGCAGATAAACAATGTGGGCAGTGGTTAAAGGCAGTTTATATACAAATAACTTATGGGAGCATAATGTACAGGTAGTGCAATTAGTAAATAACAGTTGTTTGAATCTACAAATGATGTCCACTAAATCTGACACCATGAGTTGCTGGTTATAGTTCAACTACAGTACTATTACTGCAACTTTGGAATTTCTAATTTTGCATTTAATATTTTTTTTTACTCTCTCATGGATGTGTAGTTGACCACAGAGCTACATTTTCTCTCCTAAATGCTCGATGGCAATTATCCGACTGAACCAGGCTGCGATTCTCGACTCTACATTACTCATAATCCTCTTTAAACGTTCCACCGCCACTTATATGTTGTACTTTGCGCTGCCTTTAATGCCTCGCTCATCCTTTTTTTTCCTTGCTGCCAAGTTTCCCTGGCTGACTTACAGTTTGAAAGGTGCAGAGACCTTTCAATAATTACGAGGTCACAGTACTGATAACTGATAATGACTTCTAAGGAGATGCCAGCTGTAATTAAGCCCTACTGTATTAATAGCTTGTGCTTTACTTGCCTGAAAGTTCTCGCGGCTTCCTTTAAACGACCCTGTGCAAGTATAATAGTCGCGTTATTTAACTGCAAGCCGTTTTATATCTCTTCAAGTATTTTGAAATATTTAATGAATTGCATGATTTTTTTTTCAGTCCCAGTGTTATTGTATGTATAATAATATACTAAACAAATAAAGTAGCTAAGGTTATTAGAGATTAAAAGATCTTTTTACACAGCTGTTCTGAGTCAGTGCAGCAACACTTTAGACATAATGCTTGATAAACTTTTTTTGTTCACTCCACATTCTGAGAAGATGATCTGAATGTTCAGTCAGTAAATATCAAGGTCTCCTGCCCTGTGTTTGAATAGCAGTGGATGAAAAGTGCTAACACGCAGATGAGAGTTTACATTTGAGATGACGTGCGGCATGATTTACTTTTACAAGATTACATTTGATTCGCCCTTTGACATCATGACAGCATAACATTTTCATCCCCCTGAATAAAAACCATATGTGGTTGGAGATGATATTCTATTTTAATGCTAATACACTGCTCTTAATGTGCAAAAGTTAAAGCACATTTAAATGCACATCCAGAGTACTTTTGACTTCTGTTTCTAAACCAGACTGTACCCTTGACTCAAGGAACATTTCTTTTTTGCAGGCGTGTTTTAAAATGCTGCCGGCAATCAAAAGTCTGAGTCCATTAGATGTCCTTTGTCAGCACTTTTATAACCAGTTCAAATAGACGAAAGACGAAAACAGAAACAGTACAGCGTCTTTCTTATTGTCTTTTTATATTCCACAAACATACCATGACTGCCTGCTCCCAAAAAAAAGGCCATGTTACTATATTTTTTTTAAATTACTTTGCATGCGAAGCCAATAAAGTGCAGACCACTTGAGGACCAATAGAGGATCATATGTAGTGTATGCTGCCACGAAACATGCAACAAACGTGAAAGTCCCATCGAGGGCCAATGTTTATTTTGTCAGTTCTGGGGCTACTAGTTATTTAGGGTAATAAAAACATGAAAATATATATATACTGTATATTTATACTATAAGTAGAGCCTCCACCTTTTAAGAGAAAAGAAGAATATAACAGTGAGTTGGATATTTGGTGGAACATTTTGTCTCCCCAATAAACAGCCTGCGCATGTCGCTGTTGAATCTGCAAGAAAACAAGAATATATCATGCAATATATAATATATACATATGTTTACATCACGTCCATAATGTTTTATGACTGTTGATATAGTCGATAAGAAAGCATGATCTACATTGACAGTACTCCCTGTAGCAGATTCTATTATAATGTTAATACACTGCGCTTGATGTGCAAAGTTAAAGCCCATTAAAAGCCTCATTTAAATGCACATTAAAAGACTTGTACCCTTGACTCCAATGAACATTTGCAAGCATATAACAAAATAATCCAACAGCGAGTTTAGTGGAACATTTTGTTTTCAGACTGTCTCCCCACTAAACAGATGTAGTGTAGGCAGAGCCTACGCGTATCACTGTGGAATCAGCAGGAAACCAGCACTGTTTTTTTTTTTTTGTTATGGACGTGAAATAACTGTCCACTTTTCTATCCAACTGTAACTGCACTGAAGCCTTTTGTTCATGGTGTTCTTATTCTCCTCACCGAGGGGGAAAATGTGCTTTCCAAATATAAACTAATAACAAATCTTCCTGTCTTCATCTTTAAACTCCGGATCACTGGAACACAGCTTTCCCCTCTTGCATCAGTGCGATCCGTCTCCATTAAAGGGTGCTGCTGTACTATCAAAAGGCAAAGAGGGCTTTGTGTTAATGTGTCATGCTTTGTTCCATTAGAGTAATGTTTTCATTTTGTGGCCCGGGTTTAGTGGGAGTGCGAGCAGCAGTAGCTGGAAACGTGGAGTGTATGTATCTCTCTCAGATCAGGAAGGTTTCAAAGCCTTAAACCAGAGTAATATAAAAACAATTTATAGTACAACATGTGAACAGATGTTTAACTCCTATTATTATTATATGTGTTACTCTTGGGGGGATAATCTACAGTTCAGTACATACATGTATAAGTGTAGTATGATATAATACATTAGTATATATAAATATAAGTATAATATTACAATGGCTACAACTTGGGCATCTTTCTTAATCAACCTCCATTTGATTACAGTGTGCCTGTTACGACCAGGGTATGAAAGAAGTAACATAAAAACCAGATTGTATGGTTGATAAACAAAAGTATTTTATTAAAATGAAAGTTCAGATTGTTTTTTAACAAAAGGAGGTGAGTCAAACAGCGGAACGAAGGGCGAGCGGGTGCTGTGAAAAGAACAAACAAATATAACAAAAGGAGAACTCCAACAGAGCCTATTATTTTCTAACAAGAACCAAAACGAAAAAGAAAAGCCTAACGCTAATACCAAATAACAAAACACACATCCAAACAGCAACTCTCGGGTGTGATCAGTACTACCACTAAACTAATCCCTGCCCAGTCCCAAACCAAAATTACCAAACCCTCACCAATTTCGAAATAGCTCATCACCACCACACATAAATAAGCCGCCACGATGCTCGGGCGGCTGCGGTTTAAACACCCGTCTTGGGCACGTGGATTGGTCCACCGGCAGAGGATGTGGAGGAAGTTGCAGCCAATCCTGATCCCCTCGGCTCGGAGGTCGGCGCTGTCGGGACCCAACCCCTCACCAGCGCCCGCCGACCTGCATTTACATAAAGGGAACACCACACACACACACGAGAAGGTGTGTGCCACATTGTCACCATTAAAAGTTTGCTGAATTTGCTAATAGCAGCTCCCATTGGCAGTTTACCCAAGGATGTCCATCAGCGAATGACTTCATGACTGAAGAGAAACCTGATGTGAAGCTCAGGCAAGTTGTAAAGGTCCAATGTGAAAGATTTGGGGCCTTTATTTTCAGAATAAAGCAGACATGGATATGAATATACAGTAGTAGCAACTTAAAAGTTCCTGTTCAAGCTGAACGCCGGCTGAATGGCAGCCGTCTTCCAGCTGAGTTCCAGCCAGCTGCCTGCTAAGTCCCGTGAAAGGAGATGGCGCTTCTCTCACAGAGTTCTTTAAAGTTGTTCTACCTGGAGATGACGTAGCTTACACACCTCATTAGTCATAGCAAGCTCATAACTCATAACTATGTTTTCATACATGTGTAGTCACCCTGAAAATAAGAATCTTTTTACTCTTATTACTTTTATATCTGCAGTGGGGGGGGGTCCTCTGTTTCTACAGTAGCCTAGGACAGACAAACTAAATACTGACTCTAGACGAAGCCTTTCAAATCTTCTTTCTCCTTTGCACTAGGAAGTGTGAGGTGAGGGGATCGCAATGCAGCGACTGCACCATTAGATACAACTAAACGTCTTAAGACCCATTTTTATTCCTTGGCTTTTAACCCAGCATGAGACTCTGTTTCTGTTTTTGCCTAAATATTATTTTAACATTGTTTTATCGTTTATTATTGTTTTTATATCGTTCTTTGTTTTATATGTCTCATATTTCATGTTCTATTTTTATTTATTTATCTACTTTGTGTCAGCTGCGGCTGTTTTTAAAGGGCTTTATAAATAAAGTTGAGTTGAGTAAATCCGACACACTGGACCTTTAAGGAATGCCGTATTATGATTTTTTTCTTAATGGCAGCATTTATGATTAATCTACATAGACAGTGATATCCTCCGTAAGTCACGCTGACAATAACTTCCTGTTGTTTTAAAGCACTGACATGTCTCTGCACCCGTCACCTCACACGTCTTTGTTCCCCTCTTCAACTCGTCTCAGCTGTCGCAGTTTGATAAGTTCTGTCGCGCCGATTTGGCCTGGAAAAAAAATGAATAAATCCATTTTTCATTATCTTTTCTATTTAAATTTAGAGACAAAAATCTTTTTCCTGTGATTTATCTCAGTGTCTAACTCTGTCTGGTAAACAGAATCACCCCTCTCTACAAATGGTTCTTTCCAGCCGGAGTGTTTGCTGGCACAGTTATATACACTCAGCATTCAGCAGGCCGAATGTTTCAAACCATGAAAACAGCCTGAATCTGTTTTTAACTATTAATAATCTCCATGTAATCATTAATATCACGCCAGTGTTGCTTTACACCCTGCTTTGGAAATTGGTACAGACTATTTTTGTTCTGTTAAACGGCTGAAAAACTCTTTGGACAATTAAGGTAAAAATATACAGAAAAAAACTAAACTCCATCCATTTTTCTACTACTAATGAAAATTGTTGAATGACCCTAAAAGAAACCAAATATATTTTTATAGTCTAATGTTTTACTTCCTCTGCGATGTGTGACACAGATAAGCACATACAGTAAATCATATTAATATTCCACTTTCTTTCTTGCCTGCAGTCATGCCCTGCTGCGTTCTCCCCGCTGTGAAGGACACACACTGCTACTTGAAATGAGTATGCGGCCTTTGCCCTTCTGTCTCCTCAACCCCGGTGATTTCTAAATGGAAATCATCAGACCTCGGATTCATCCGTGCGAGGCCCTCTGACCCTGACACCTGACCTGTGTGAGCAAATTAAGACGTCCGATTTGCCAGAAACTAAAGATAATTTTGATAAACGGATCTCCGAACTAGTTTAATAAAAGTCGGGCTTGACATGGATTTTTTTTGGTTTCGCTCCGAACTCATTGCGTGTGAACTTCTCGCGCTAAAATACACATTCTTCACGCGTTGTAGGCTTTTTTGAGGCCAAGAAACTTTTCAAGGCCGGAGATTTAGCAGTGGAGTTAGTTAACCTTGTCCAGAGTCAGTCCTTTCCCACTCTTCCACGCAGGCTTTAAGTGATGGGCCTCTCATAGCAGCCAATTAGGCTGTGTCATTTCTCGAGGTGTACACCCCCCCAGTTTGATAGATCATGCACCAGAAGCATGTGGAGGGAAAGGCAGCCAAGCATGCTCTTAGGTCAGCTCCATCCAACGTACACCATCTCCAGTATCAGTCAGCCAAGGTTGTGTGATCAATGGGGAGGAAACAGTGTAGCTATTATTTATAGGATCACCAGGCCATTATACCCAACTATCCACTTAGCCTTTGCCACTGACTGTTTCTGTGTGCCAGACTAGAGAGGATTGGAGATTGAGGATGGCTAGCCAGCCCATATTGCAGGAATCATTCTTTTCATTTATCTCCATCCACACTAAATTTACTCTGGGCTCCGGTGCCTATGATGCGGCAAACCCGCCCGAAATTTGAGGCACATTGCACATCATTTACAAACCATTTTTGGAGTATTATTTTTTCCCCAACTTCCACTTTTACTGCACTACATATTTTTGATGAATTTAATACTTTTACTCGGATACATTTTTCATGTGCTGAGTCGTTACTCGTTACTATTGTAGCGTCCAGCCGGACACGTGATGAATGACGAGGCGATATTGAACAAACTGCATTTATTGCTGAACGGTTTGGTTCCAGGACTCGGTGACTGTCGGCCAGAACCACGACAAAAAAACCAACTGAACAGTCCCGGTCTCACGTCAACCTCGCTCGTGCGCCGTACGTCATACACCTGACTCACCCAGGTGCGCTCTCTCACCTGCTGCCCCGCCCCCTCGCTCTGCATTCATTCAGACGCATTCACAGACCATGGGAAATCACAGAACTCTACCATGAACATTGTAACACTGTAACATTAGAAGTTGTGCCTTAATAAATATTTCAAATAATATAAACAACAGTACTTGTACTTTTACTTTTACTTTCAGTACTTGAGTAGCATTTTTTTTACATACTTCTTCTTGCAATACTTAAGTACAAAATATTTTGAATACTTTAGTACTTTTACTTAAGTATGGTGTTTAAAGAACACTTCAACTTCTACTCAAGTCAGTTTTTTGATATAGCACTTGTACTTCTACTCCACTCCTTTACTCCAGTACTTCATACATCTCTGCGTAGAACCAACATTTCTTATAGAGTGAAAACAGCGATGGTCGAGGGCGCTCCCAGGTCGTCAAATATAAAGTTTGGTGAGTGGCTTCAAATTATGACACTATAAGTACCCGTGTAACATTATTGCCGGATGCTCCTGTTTAGTGGAATGTTTTGAGGTGATATGAAAAATGAGATTATGTAGCACCAAGAGGAGAAAATCCACATAAGAAGGCGACTGAACTGGACAGACAAGACTTTTCCTCACAAAGTCAACACTGACTTAACTTATTATGCCTAAGTATGGTTTATAGGCTTACAAATGTGAAGTAACAATGTTTATTTTGCATAGCACCTTGCAGGAGCGAGGTCACAAAGAGCTTTACAGGAGACAAATGTTAAAAATAAAACCATAGTACGATAATAACAATAAAAAGAACAAACAAGGAACAGAACTTAAAAAAGGTGGTTCAATCCAAACCAAACAGATTTGTTCCTAAACCTAATCAAACCTACGCCAGAGGATGCAAACTCCAGAGGAAGCCATGGAGATCCTGAGAGCTGAAATAAGAAAACCATCAGCCCTCGTAAAAACATCTCCTGTAATTAGCTTTTCATACGCATAGGCACATTTCTCAACCCCCTTTTTCCCCCCTAATAGCACATAAAATTGGAGTACAGTACAATAATACCTGCAGCGATAATGGGATAGTGCAGTAAATATCCTGAAGGAGTGAGTGCAACGGGGCTACGTGACCTTTCAAAGGGCTATAACCGAGCCCGACTCTTTTTGTTGTAAGCAGATGCATCATCTCCTCTCTGTGTTTCTAATGGCCCCTTTTAATTATTAATGATGATTGAATCCAAGCTGCCGTCTCAACTAAAGCTCGTACCGGCTATTTCTTTGTCAGATCTTAGCTGCTCAGACCGCCAGAGAGGATCGATATGTCCTCTGAGTGCATTTTAAGTGCAACATGATGTCACAGTGAAATGAAGTATGGCTCGATCCTCCTCTGCACGTGTAGCGCTGATGACGTGGAGTGAGAGGTGACTTCTTGTTCATGGGATTACAGCTTTTACAGCTCATGTGAAAAAACGAAAAACTGTGAAACATCTGGATTAAACCATCTCCTCACTCATGTGTTGATGTTTGCAGAAGCTTTATTTAGTTTAGGTGAGGTGAGGCACGTTGACTGTAGAACGTAAAAGCTTTTTCTCTTAATATAGAACATATGGTTATCTTGTAAATGAATACATAAACATGGCATGGTTATTGATTAATTAATTCATAATAAGGAGGTGTTGCTTTTGTTCTAGAGTAAACATATTGCTACAATGTTTCTATTTCTGTATTACAGTGGTCCCTCGTTTATCGCGGGGATACGTTCTTAAAATATCCCGCAATAAACGGAATCCGCAAAGTAAGTTTTACAATTATTCTACATGTTTTAAGGCTGTAAAAACCCCTAACCACACTTTTATACACCTTTTACACGCATTTGTACACTGCTACCATAGTTAAACAGGACGCAGAACACAATGTGCGTTCATACTGTACAGTAGGGGTTGTACAGACTAGTCGACTCGTCGACTTAACTACGCCACAATGACGTTTAGAGCTTGACGTCGACTAGTCGCTAATCGAGAGATGGCTGGCTCAATTCGTGGCTGCGACAGCCAGTAGTGGCATTTCCGGTGGCAGCTGGCACCGGACGAATTGAGCCATCCCCTGCTGCATTAATCTCGTATTTTGATGCAAACACGATGGACGCAAACGTTACCTGGCTGTTCCAGCGACAAGCGAGCGGGCGAGCCTTCCCCCAGCGCACGTAGATGCGCTCGTGTTCCTGCAAACAAGGACCGAAAAACAAAAACTGTGACTGAGCAGGACTGTGACGATGACTAGGCTGCAGGTGTTGTGTTGTTTTCCTCCCAAATTGTTTTGTTCAGTGTTTTCCACTATGGGAGATGTAGATTTACGTGTAGACAGGGACGGACTGGCCATCTGGCATACCGTGCATTTGCCCGGTGGGCCGACGTGCTATTTGGGCCGACAAGTCCCGATATATATGTATTTAACAACCAGCGACTAGTCGACGTCGACTCGACTTTCATCATATTAGTGTCGACTTATAAAACTGAAGTCGTGCAACTTCACTGTACAGTACGCTGTAAAAAAAAGCATGCAAAATTACACTGAAAAAATACGCGAAACAGCGAGTCCGTGAAAAGTGAACCGCGATTATATAATATACATCAATCCTTTATGCAGCATTTTCATGCAGACTGTGGAAAAATAATTCCACATCTTTCAGAACTTTTTGGTGAATGCACGTAGAGCTGAGGACAAAACTCTATCAGCAGTCACAGTTGAGGTAAATGCTGTTTGGCGTGTGCTCTTGACGGATGACCCGGGCCAGGAGGAAACTCTGAAGGTCTGAAATGCCCCTGCATGACATGTGAGCTGTACTATGCTTCATTTTTTTTTTTTCCAGCTCCACAACCTTCTTTGAACTCTGTGACTTATTAAGTTGATGAAAAGGCTGCTGGGTATTATTTGCAAAAGGCACCTTCATTTGTCTGTGCAGCCGTCCAGCGATTCGGCTGGTTTTCCTCTAGTTAAGTGTTCAGATTCAGATTTTTCCATTATTTATAGTTTTCAGATCATTTCTTTTTTGCTTTCAATGTTTTTATGAATATGGCTGATATTAAATATGCATTGGCTGGCAGCTTATGTCCTGCTATTTGTTGAAAAGGAGACAGACAACACTTAAGTTTGACAAGTGATGATGCTAAAGCAAACATTCTGCTGCTGGGAGTAGTTTTACTATGTAATATATCTAAAACCAATAAAACCGTCATATATGAGACTTATCCCCCCTCTGTAACACACTGTATGCTATTAATTGTTAATATGGAACGCAGCTTATACGGCTAACTGGACCAATCACCACAAAAACAAGAAGATAAATGGATCATGGCATCAGACATGTAGAAAATATATGTAGCGATTAACCTTAAATGTATTGCAAAGCAACATTTTGAGTGTTTGGTTTAAAGGTGGAGAATTTGTAGCTTTCTTTCTTTCACATTTTTACTCTTTTTGTTTGGCCTCTATTCGGCAAATAGAGCTTTGGAGACAGGAAACAGGAGAACTCAATAATTTAATCATGATGGTGTTTTGTAAAAAGAGTCAAACTTTGTCAGGTCTGTCCACAACACGATGAGAAACAACTTTCTGCTCATCGTTTTTTTTTTGCAGACATATATTTTCAGCACCTAACAGGTAAGTCTGGCTTCCTTGTTTGCCTCTCGAAGCAATCTCCTCTTTTGTCTTGTAAATATGAAAAAAGTATCAGAGAGCTCCGGCTGCCCACAGATGGCTACAATAACAACGGTGGACGTCTGCACCTCCGCCTCAGCAGCCGAGTCGAGGATCTGGAGTTAAGATAATTCCACCTACAGAAACAGAATCCGGCCTGACTCCGGCTGTTGATTCCTCAAGAAGCTCTGGCTATGCCGCTGCCGCCTCGTCCTGCAGCCTGCACGGGTTTCAACATCCTCACACTGTAATTCTGGTCGTATCTTCTCTCATGAGTGACTCGGTCACCAATTGGGGCAAGAGGAAACAGCTCTACAGTGCAGGTGTCTTAATTCCAGTGAGCAAAATCTGAATAAGCTCCAACAGATATGGGCAAAATATCCTAAATCAAGTTTATTCCACTCACTATCAAATAAACAAAATAAAATCATATTTTGTAGTCATTCTTCGGATCATAGGGTGAACACGGCACAAGATATAAACCAAAGGATGAAGTCCTGTTTCTGTGGTGTTATTAAAATGACTGAATGACCCCGACAGTACTTCAGAGTCAGAATTGTGAGGAATGCATGAAAGGTTTTGGAAGTTATAAAATCCTGGTGGGCATTATTGACTGTAAAATCTTTTAACTGCCTTCGCAGCAGATGGATGTTGTTCTTGATGACATTGTGAGACTCATCTCACATTTTTGTTCTTTTTCATCAGAGAAGACGAAGCTTAGCTAAAGAGAAGTATCGGTCTTTTTAATGAACTTTGGCTGGATTGGGCTGATAAATTAACTGAACGATTCGTCCATATGTGCTGGCTCCTCGCCGAGTCTCTGAAAAATGTCCGACATGCTTGAGACATTAGCAAATGTAATATGTTAAATCACCCTCTTTCATTTTCTTTAGCTTTGTTGCAGGAGGGAGTGAAGGAAGTCCTCTGCTCCGTGGCGTCTGATTTATTGCATTTACTGTACGCTGTGTTAGAGCGTTTATACAAGACGAGTGGAAGCGAGTGCTCCGGCAAATTTGGCCTGATGTGTGGAGCTGTGAGAGCGTTAATATTATTCACAGGGGTACTTTTATCCCTGGCTTAGCTTTGTGTCCAGCTCAATTAAGCAAAGCTCATACACTTTCTCAGACGCTGAGCCTCGATTATCATCAGAGGGGCTGCTGGCCACGTCCCGCCAGCTTGTGTCCTTGCTCTCTTTCAGCTTTGTGAAAACAGAGGGTGGAAGGGGGCGGTGTCGGTGGCACTGATGGGGATGGCGGGGGTCTAACTGGCCTATTTTCATGTGTCAGTTTAGGACACACTGGGAAACACTGGGTGTCTGTGTGTGTGGATATTTCTTGGCCATGTCAATTGCTCCGAGCCGGCTCAAACTCCTTCTGGGATAAATGTTTTACTCCCCGAACAAGTGTTTCCTCCTCTTATTTAAGGGTCCCCCAGAGGACGAGAACAAGCAAAATCTGACTCTACCACGTGACCCATGAGTGACCTCTCCAAGCTGTGGGAAGACAAACTGGAGCAGCAGTGTGGTCATGGGCAAATTATGAGACAATGGGCCCCTGGGCATGAATGGATGCCTTAAAGCTCTGTCCCATACAGCCCCACCCTCATTTCTTTCCCCTGCCTTTTGTTCTTGCAAAAGCATCTACAAATAAGTTTACTAGCTGTTGAGCTTTACTCTCTACTCTCATTCTTTTCACTGTGACTACCATGTGAGTTAAAATTTTATTTCATTTCATCCTGTTTTGTGGCGGCCTTGGTGGCGTTTTACTACTTTGCCCACAGTATATAAACTTCCCTCTTGTTAACGTCGTGAAAGATTTTGTGGCTCTTAAATCGTTCAATGTCATAAACGGTTACATCACATCACATCCAGAGACTCGGAACAAGCGCGTTCAGATCTTTTATTAAAGTAAAAGTATGTCGAGCGTGTCTCGGCACGTTAACGCCGAGCGAGTGTCGCTGTTGTGAAAGAACGTGAGCCGACTCGTGCTGCATAAATAACAGTTGGAAATGGAAATCAGCTCCCACAAGCTTTATCTTTGGAGAACATGATAACAAGCTTGCTTAGCAGTATCGTCTAAAATTAAAAAGGGCATGTCTTTATTTGTTCAAAGACTAACACGGAGTAGTTGCACGCCATGGACGAGGTTTTATTTGCTCCTGCACTAAAGACATACAGCAGGTGACACCACAACACAAAGCAAATATTTAAATGTGCAAATCACCCGGCAGGGCTCTCCAAGTGAAGCCATGCAGTATTTAAAAAATCAACTTTTTGGGAGGTATTTTTTAAATTCCATGAGTGTCACAGAGAAGCAAGTGAGTAAATATATATTGAGCATGGGTGAATTAGGTAGGGACGGTTTGTTCTGTTCCGTCAGCTGCTAGAAGCCAGAAAACATTTTGTCAAACCGCCTCAAAGGAAAACGCTCACCGTCCTGTGAAAACAGTTGTACGGCTGTGTCTCCTACTGCATGACCCGTTTTAGAAAATAACCCATGCTGATGCAACCGTGATGTTATCATGGTCAATCTTCAAATCTTTTGTCAAAAAAAGGGGCAGAGTTGGAAAATGTGGATGTTTATTGAGCAATGATACTCAGGTGAATTATGGGGAATGTAGGATCCAGAGTATCTGGAGCTTGGCCCATATTACGGATTAAAAGTCGGGATTTCTCGGCCTCTGCTGCTTCGTTCTATTTTTTATTTCCGTTTTATCACAAATCCTCCAACTTTAACCTTAATCCTACCGACTGGAGTACCCGCAGACTCCAGAGGTATACTTTCCGCTCTGTCTGTCTTTATATGCAAATTACTGCAACTTTCCTAAAAGAATAATAATAATCTGTTGTGTCCACACATCTTTCTCCCATGCTTGTATTTCTTCAGCAGTAGTGAGGGGATTACTCAAATGCTGCCCCTTGTGATGCCCTATGTGGCATCCTGAGTGTGGTCTATTTCTTCCTCCTCCTCTTCTCTGGGTGTGGTTTCTGTTTGCAGGTGTTTTACATTAATTACCTTTGGGTATTTATACTACTGCAGGCTGGTACTCATTCTCTTCTGCAATCTCTCTCTGGCTGGGCTCTTCTGTCCCTAGTCAGGTTTGGTTTGGTTTTTGTTTCACACTACCAACACATGCACACTTGCAATTGTCACTCATGCACACCCTACACCACTGATCCCACTGCTTCTACACACTCCATAACTTTAAAATCTTTGATTTTGGTTTAATTTGATGTAATAAACGTGCATAGTGTTTTGCCATGACTCCCAGAGCCAGATCATGACACACATTAATTGTTCCTTGTTTTGAAGCCAGCGCTTCTGTCTTCACTTCGTTCTTGGTTTTCCATAAATGAACTCCTGCCGCTCGTCGAATCGACACAATAGCTCACCCGCCTCCTTCCCTCAGCCAACAGCTCTGAAAGTTGTCATACAATAAACACAGGAACTACAAGGTAATACTTTACTTGACAGGTGTGAAGGATTACGGCGTGGCACTTTTAGTGTGGTGGGTGCACTTTTATGTTCTTTATCCTTCTTATATTCTTCTGACAGCTCCTTAGATTTGAAGTTTATTGTTGCTTTAGGTTTTTCATTTATAATTTAATATATTTTGCAAGTTAAGGTTAAGCAGCTGTGTAGTATAGTGAGGCTTGCTGCTCTTCCAAAAGTCCATTCGTGGGCGGACAGCTTTAGATTTCAAAGTGCTCACTGATTCTCAGACGCTTTGCTGTTATTGTCTGATTAACAAGTGTTCTCTGTTTTCTTTATTAGTTTACTGATCAGTCTTTAGGGCTGCAAGCTGATCTGAAAACACTTGAAGTGTTTTGAATAAAAAAGTAAAAACCCTTAAACACCGTTTTCTTCTCCTTTAGTTTCTCCTCTGCCGTCCTCTCTTTGTCTATTCTGTTAAAACAAAATGATACATTTTTCATGAGCACTGTGTGTTTGTAATAAACAGAGCGTGAGGCTGTACTTAGGCACAGCAGCGGTTCGAGCTAAATGATAATGTCAGCATCACCCTCGAAGCTGCAGGACAAACATGCTGTTTGCAGCAGGTGTTTTCACCATCTTAGTGTTTTGAGATGGAGACAGAGTTTTTCATTGCACTGTGAATTTTTGACCTGGTGATGTTGCTAGGAGAAAGGTCAAGGCATCAGCGTATTAATATTCATTCGAACATCTGAACCAGATTTTATGACAGCAGAGGTATTTTAGTCTGAGCAAAGCGTTGCTAATATTTCTTGCATATTTATCATAAGAAAATCAGACAATGCGTTTTCGTTGAAGGCCTTTAAGTGATTCAAAATGCAGCATGACACCATAAAAATACATGATTACATTACTGCACTGCCACAAAATCATTCTCTTTGACACAATGTGGAGTCAGTGTCCACTTCAATACCTGCATGCTGGAAAATCATGATGGAGGCTCCTGTAAACGACGCTAAGTAAAGGTGATTCAACTTGTAGCCTCATGGTGTCTTCGCTCAGTCGCTGCTTTGAGTCGAGCTGACGCTGGTAACCAACTACAAATCTGTGCTGACTGGCAACATGGGGCGGTGCAGCAAATGGCTCGGCAGTTACATTACAAGGATGCAACGCAGCGTTTGAAAGAGTGATGCTCCCTAGCAGATGTCCAAGCTTGTGTATTACAACTATTTATTACTCTCAAGTGTTTCGGCTCGTTGTCACGCCTGTGTAGATGAAATAAAAAGCAGACTTCCTGCTTGCAAAGGAATAACTGCTTCACATATGTTAATGCCATGGGCCGTGACAGTTAAGTTAATAATTTTTCGACACATTAAGATGCCATTATATATCATGGGAATGCAAAGTCTGAAGCTGCTGCTGGATGTGTGGAGGAGGAGGCTGTTAGCCTTGGATCTTGAGACACCCAAGAGAGTTAATTAAAGTATTAATACATGATTTTTATTTTTCTCCGTTTCTGTCTGTGTCATCGCTGTGGTGTTTGTGTACTCTACCTCCCAGACGTATTTATCAGTGAGTGTGTCCGCTGTTCTGCTCGCTTTCCTTCCCTTTGTGAAGTCTTTCTCCTCCTCACCTATTCAGCTCATTCTCTGTTTACCTGCAAAGATCGAGCAACATAGATCAGCAATCCAATAACTCATGTTTGTGAGAAAATGATTACCGTAGAAATAACCGAGAGAAAGAATTTGTGATACAAAAGGTTGCTGAAGGAGGCTCATCGCCTGCGGGCAGTGCTTCGTTTACTAAACCACAGACATTCAGTTATTTTGTCCTTGTACTTGCAGTACACAACACAAAATCATTATGTTCTATACTGTACGTGCGAGCGGACACAGCGGCTGATTGTCAGACATCATCTTACCGAGAAGAACGGGGAAGGCGGTTCGGACGCCCGCGGTCCAAAACAAACGCATCCTGGATGATTTCTTGAGCGAGTGCTCAGCTTGGCAATAAGCCAAGAACAATTTAAGCAATCTTTTTAATGTAGCTCGCACACATGACCTTCACACGGTGAAGCCACGGCACAGCTCGCATCAGCTCTGCTTCTTTATACTGAACAATATGAGCTGTCGTCTCATCACTGTAAGTGACGCTTCTTTTATGTGTTTATCCTTAAGCTCTGTTAAGCATAAACATAAAACTTAATTAATTAATTGAATTAATGACGTATTAAATGATACAAATAATATAGATACAGTATTCCAGGATATCTAAAATTCCAATATTCTCCTTGAGGGTCTGAATATTAAACTTTTTGCATCTTCCCAGATGTGTTAATCAACCTCATTTCCTTATAATATTCCATAAACATACTGACTGTTTCAAAGAAGTGATACATATGATTCATTTCTGATCAGGAGGTATGAGTGGTGAATAAACCCAGGTATGTGGTCCATACCCCTCTGGGAACGAGGACTTATACCGACCTAAAAATAGATACTTATCCGTACACATCTTGCACAGCGAGGCTGCAGGCAATCATGATCACAGTCTTTCACGTAATTGGTGGCATTAACTGTGCACGAGATGTTCAGTGTTTAAGACATCGCCTCCTCCCAGGCAACGTGACTGCCTCCTTGAAACGGCACCGAGCTTTGTGATAATTGCCGTCTACAGTTCCAGGGGAGAGAAATTGCTTTTGTGCCATAAACAACATGTTTCATACGAGGCGAACACAATAAAGCCACTGTCACCTGTCGACCAAGACGTCGATACGTACCGCCGGTCCATCATACCTAATGGTTTTCAGTTAGCTCTTGAGGTACAGTAGTGCCTTAACACTGAGGAATGAAGGTTAGTGATTTATCTTTGCTTAAACTATGTGTTCATTCACCATCTTACCTGTCACGTCACGTCACGGTGCCATCTCTGTATCTCAGAACCTGCCTAGTGCAAATATCACCGCAGATGCAGAGAGGTGATTTATTCCGCCCACGTGTTACGTGGAGACGAGTATGTTGACACGGAAATGTTTCCTAATGAAGGCATGGATTGGGCTAATTAATAGCCCCATCAGCATAACTGGTGAGGCTTAATATATCATTGTGATTATGGTGGGGGGACATTAGGAAGCTCAAGTGGCTGTTTTCCCACCAGATTGTGACAGCTTGTTTATCTGCTTTGTTCAACACGGGGATGGAAAACGTGAACACTCAGTCATAGCGCAGTCAAAGCTGAAGTTACTTTCTGTGTCAGCCACGCTGAGCAAACCTGGATTCATCCCTGACATGAATGTGACTCTGTCCTCTGTGTGCTAATATTTGCATTTAGTAAAAAAAAAGCCAGAGCGGCTTTTACTAACTCTGTCGCCTTTGGGCAAAACAATTAAATGAAATGCTTTCGAACATTTTCATCCAGGGACACGTCGGTAATGTTTGCCGTCTTGTTATTTGTCATCGCACGCTCATGATTGGATCAGTTATTGTGCAGTGGTTGGATTTTTTCCGCTGGAGGCTACACAAGGCGTGTCGTGAACAGAACATTTAGCCGTTCACTAGAGAGGTACGTTATTGTGGGTCAAGGACATAAGGATGTCGATTTGCTTCAATTTTTAGACATCTTCGTACTGACCTCCTTTATCAGGAAAGAGACACGACTCTACTGAAAAATGTTGGATGAATAGGAATACCGCTGGCATGTTGCTGTTATTTAGAGGTTTTTCAAACACTTCCTTCCTAATTCAAGACTTTTAAGGCTGCAGGAGTCATGTGCACGCATAATGTGATGTATCAAAATGTGTCATGTTAGTACAGTTTCATCTCTGCTTTTTAAAGAATCATTCATGTGTTCTTCACATTTATACTCTTTGCTTTACTCTGACGCACATTGTGACGAGCAACCTTTTAACTGATTTGTTGAGTCAGTCTGAAATATGATAAGAAGGTGGAAGAAAGAGTAAATGCAGTTTTTCCCTTCTAGTTTCCACTTTTCTAAATAAACAGGTGCTAGAACATTACTTTAAAATACTGCAGAAAATCTGACAACCTCTTCAATACAACGTATCTTCCTTATTTGTTCTAAATGCACTGCGAGAAACTTTTTATCTCTTGTATTAAAATCCTTTCCAGCTGGTGTCACGATCATTTACAGAAGATGTTTTTCTGTGTATCTTACCTTAAATCCTGAGTAAAGAGAAATTATAAAGTGGACAATAAACAAAATCAACTCTTCCATATTTCATTCTCAGACGCCATGACACTTTACATCCAAAAGCCCAAAACTCTTCCTGATGTGCTTTGACAGGTCATTCAAACGGAAACAGACGATGAGGCATCTGACATTTTTATGACACCAAACACCAAAAAAAAAAGTTTTTCTTGTTGATTTGAAAGCTGTAAGCTTGTTGTGATGTCCGGGAGTGGATTTCAGTCCTGTGCCTCACGATCCAGAGGACAGGTTGGATTCAAAACACTTTCTACTTACTATACTTTCCATCACTGCTTCCTTACATATTTCTTTTGCAATAATTACATCTCAGCATCTACAGCTCACGTCAAGACCAAACACACCTCGGTGCTAACTGCTCCGTGCGCTGAGGGAGCTGAAAGCACAGTATATGTAACAATGCCAGCCTCTCGTGTCAGTCAAAGTGACGGCTCCTCGTCATTCAGACAGAGGTGTCTGTTACGGAAATGTCTCGGCTTTATTCCGACAGATCATTTATGAAAATATCCACAATGCTCAGGCGGGTAATTGACTCCTGTTGGACGAGAACCAGGTTAGAAACAAAAAAAGAAAAAGAGGATTTTGTTGCTTTTTTTTTTAAGCCTGTGTTAATGAATATGGCTGATCGTCCTCACGGTTCTTATGTTTCATCTTTCATCTGAGAATTCTGCTGAGAATCACAGATTGACAGAACGCTGAGACTTTAATCAATTCATCTTAGCTCACATGCTGCTGAATCTTATAAAGGCCTATCATATATAATTACAGCCGTGCACGTGGCATGGATAAAAGTTTAGGGGAAAGAAAGTGAGTTTGTATGGTGTGATACTGTGAGAGTGCTCATAATTACAGTGTGACTGCACTGAGAACAATGTTCTCTTCTTCAGGAACATCCTGATCACATTCAGACCTGGAAGCTACCAAATCCCAGCGAATGATCTGCTGGTTACTGAGCAGCTCCTGCAGTTGGGGTTAGAGTTAAAGGCCTTGCTCAAGGACACTTCAGTGGTGGTAATAAGGGACCCCCAAGATTAAACCGACAACCCTCCGGTCACAAACTCGCTTCTCTGACCTTTGGGCCAGCACTGTGTTAGCAGGTGATACAGAAATGCTACAGGCCAGTCGTGACTTTTATTCCAAAGCTGCCTGGAGTGCTCAAACAGACACGAGGCCGAGATGTTAATTGCCCTCACATTTAAGTAATGAGGTGCATGTCTGAAAGCTATAGAAAAACTGAGCTGCCGAACTGCTTTACAATCTGTAATTACAAACTTGTTAGTGCTAATTAGTCTAATTGCCTATTTAATATAATGTCTATGACCTGCTCAAGTCGAGGACTCGTGTTTAGGTTTGAGTTGCAGGCGTGACCACATTATGTTTTGTAACCTGCACAGTGAAATACGGCATTAAACACTAACAGATATAACTAACAAGTATAATAATTGTTAATTACTGTACATATGAGTAATTACCAGTATTTTACGGACTATAGGCCGCTACTTTTTTCCCCACGCTTTGAACCGTGCGGGTTATACAAAGATGCGGCTTTTCCATTGATGTTTCTTCAGCCGCCGGGGGGCGCTCTAACAGGAAGTGCAAAAACGAGACACATAGGGGAAGTCGGTGCAAAGAAGAACACGCTAGTTTTTATTTTTTAAGATTTTTTTATGCCTTTATTGATAGTACAGCTGTAGATAGACAGGAAGCAGGGGGCAGAGAGAGGGGGAGTGACACGCAGTAAATTGGCCGTCCGGTGTCGAACCGAGGCCAGCTGCAGCGAGGACTACAGCCTCCACACACGGGGCGGCTGCTTAATCCACTACGCTACCGACCGCCCCGAACACGCTAGTTTTTATTTGGCACATGCAACACAACATGCACGACAAATAACAAGTGAACTTAACAACGAATTATTTTCGCACCCTCTCCTCCTCGTCATGGAAATCACACAAAGAAGTTCGTATGATGAATTTTAAGTTGAAGGCGTCAATCTGGCTGTCCGGGCAGGAAATAGAGCTGCTGCACGTGAGCTTGGCGTTAATAAATCCATGGTAAACATGATGAACTTTTAGTGCCGTGTTACAGGCACTGTTCAGAAACAATCAGTTCAGGTATATATAAATAAACGTTTACAAAATCTTTCTGTGTATCCGCTAAATATCTAATTTCTCAACATGGATATCGGCTTATAGTCTGGTGTGGCTTGTATATATATATAATTTTTTTATTTTATTTTTTAATGGAATATACCGGTAATTATTACGACTGCCAGTTGCTATGCATCTTCTTATAAAGGAATGCATTTCCTCAGACAGTTTGTTCTCACTTCATAGTCAGACAGCAAAGCTGTGAAGTCATTTAACATCAATCATGGCTGTTTGAAATCTCACTTGTATTCTTACTGTTAACCTCAGTGACTGTACCACAATTTGATTTCATTGATTTTATTTATTTCAGCTGCATTTTTGGAATTTTTTTTGTAGATTTTCCACTTAAACTTGCCCCAATGGGCAGCAACTAATGTCAGTTCAGGTGTTAAAACACTGAAGGTTGTTGTTGTCAATAGAAGTCTGGTGGCTGTGAAGAGAGAACGGATCGGTTTCCGGTCAGAAAATGCCATCTGAAGTGAGGTAATAGTGAAAATAGTCTAAATATAGCATAAACCTAAAGTGAGATTGATTATTCTTTTAAAAGTTCACCTTTTTCATGTGGCTAAAATACATTTTTTTGCTGCCTCCGTTCACAGCGGTACATTGCTGAGCATCTGTCCTGGTCATCCTGTCTGCTTCTCTAAACTGGGAGCGTGCCAACAGACGGGTAATAGAGGAGCTATGAATCAGAACCTCTTCAAAAGTACCTAATACAACTCCAGGAAAAACCTGAATTAATCACACTAGCCGCTCGGATTGACACATCCTGGCTACTGAACCTTGACTTCGAGTGTGTTCGGTGTGTGCTGCTAAATGATGTGATATGGTCAGTCGGTGTTAAAAGGATGGAGCGGGTGAAGCTCTGGTGCAGAGGATTTTTTTAAAAAGGGTCAAGGAAGAGGCAGCGACTTGGAAATCCGAAACGCAGCATCAGACGAGTGTCGTCCTGTAAAGTTTATTCAGAGATGAATGAGCTGAAGCCTCCCTGTGTTCCCAGCTCCTTAAACTCTTTATGCATCAAACTAAATCATCTTAAACCTACAGACGCTTTGTTGTCGGTCATGCAAAGAGCAAAGAGGCCGTGCGTCTTTGTTCAGGATTAATCTGACCACGCAACAGCGATACAATTTCAAATCATATTCCATCTTTTTTAGCAACTTGTGAACCATCAGCATACATCCCATTAAGCGATGCATTAAATGGGAAATGGGCATATTTAAAAAAAGCACAGGTTGATTAACATTTACAGTTTGTGTATCAGAGTCATTAGGAGGTAATGTTAATCTCTTCGGGGACTGTGTGTTTCAAAGAGCTGAGGGTTGTATCGCTGGAAGAAAAATCTACTGATGACATAGTATTAAACATTAACTCAATTGATCCACAGTGTAAACAAAGTCTAATGGTGGAGCAACAAGTGTCATGTATTTTTAATGACGGCGCGCAGGGGGGAGGAGAGCGGAGACGCTGTTTGCTCACGGTTCCAATCTCACATCTCCCCGTCCCCATCCTCCTTTCATGCTTTTGAGAGGATTGGCAATTTTTTGGATTAAATTTTGTTTGCCATGTGTGCAGGAGCGATAAGGGGAGAATATATGGTATGTAAAATATTTATCCCTTCATTTTTTTTCTTTTTGTTGTTGTTGTTGCTCTCTGGAGGGATTTGGCTGGTGAGGCATATAGTTTTCATAACAATACCGATCTAAATCCAAAAGCAGATTTTCTTTTCAGTAAAGTTTTAAAAATAGATATTCACGAATACCATTCCAATTAGCCACGGAACATTTCAACTACTTACATAAAATATTTGGGTTTGGCTTTAAGTATAGCACTGTATGGTGTTGACTGTTCATGCAGAGATGAATATATAGACTGAGAAGCTTTGCAACACAAGAATCACTTTAGGTGATTTTAATCTCCCTTCCCTCCTTGTTTAATAACTATCAAAAGACCAGCATCTGCATCCTCATATCTTATGGCTTTTCGTGTACTCTTTCATCACACTCAAAGAGGCAGCACTCCCACTCACACGACACGACTGCACCGAGCTTCTCATGAATTGGAAATTGGAAGGCAGTGCCAGGATACCTTCAACTGTGTCACTGACCCTCTCAAATTAAATGAAAACCACCGAAGGCTGTGTGAGGCGCTGACCACAGCCTCGACCTTCAAGGCTGATAAGTAAACCGGAGGATTACTGAGTTTTTGTGTAAATCTGCAGCAATTTAGTCCCAGTTTCTGTTTTGCCCGTGTCAGAAGTCCACCTATGAGCGGTTGATGAATATGCCTGGTATCTCCAGGATGCACTTTACTCGCACTCTCGCCTTCACTGTTTGTTTTTTTTACTTTCAAAAAATGCAATGGATTTTTTAAAATAAAAATCAGTGGTAGCATAACTTTAGAATTGTGTATTAAAAGCCTTTGAAACCTGTTTACTGAGTAGAAGTCAGGTCATCTCTGCATGAAGTTCTATATTATAATATTAATATATTCACACTTTTTCTTTTTGCAGCCATAGAGCTGCCGGTCGAATGCAGGTTTCTGCACTGGCTTCACTTCACTGATGTGCATGTTAATTATAAACCGTTGATGGTTGGACATCTTTCAAGAAAAGTCTCAAATTTTGAGGTGCTGAATAACTCAACACCAGGCTGAAATCCAGCGTTACAGTGACCCGGAGCCCTTTTGTGATTCACCGCAACAAGGTCAGAAGTTAAATGCCTGGGGGCCAGAATTTAAGGGTGGTGTTGAGTTACTCTTTAATTCTTACATCGTCACATTAACAGGCGTACCAGCGATAGTATGTTTGTTGTAAAGTCAGGTTACAGGGTGAGCACAGTCCATATTCTGCTGGATCTGGTGCAGAGATGTATAGTAACGAAGAGTATTATTTTTTTCCCCAACTTCCACTTTTACTGCACTACATATTTTTGATGAGTTTAATACTTTTACTCGGATACATTTTTCATGTGCTGAGTCGTTACTCGTTACTATTGTAGCGTCCAGCCGGACACGTGATGAATGACGAGGCGATATTGAACAAACTGCATTTATTGCTGAACGCTTTGGTTCCAGGACTCGGTGACTGTCGGCCGGAACCACGACAAAAAAACAACTGAACAGTCCCGGTCTCACATCAACCTCGCTCGTGCGCCGTACGTCACACACCTGACTCACCCAGGTGCGCTCTCTCACCTGCTGCCCCGCCCCCTCGCTCTGCATTCATTCAGACGCATTCACAGACCATGGGAAATCACAGAACTCTACCATGAACATTGTAACACTGTAACATTAGAAGTTGTGCCTTAATAAATATTTGAAATAATATAAACAACAGTACTTGTACTTTTACTTGTACTTTTACTTTCAGTACTTGAGTAGCAATTTTTTTTACATACTTCTACTTGCAATACTTAAGTACAAAACATTTTGAATACTTTAGTACTTTTACCTAAGTATGGTGTTTAAAGAAAACTTCAACTTCTACTCAAGTCAGTTTTTTGATATAGCACTTGTACTTCTACTCCACTCCTTTACTGCAGTACTTTATACATCTCTGATCTGGTGTTACTTATAGAGATGGAACATTTAACATTGCAGCACAGAGAAATTAATTTACCATTGGAAATGAAAATCCGACTTTATATCCACTTTGTCATGGTAAATTGATCCCTCACCATCTTACATGCACTGTGCCATCCATTATTTCTGAAAGCCATTGCTCCTGTGTATTGATTACACACGAACACACACACACACGTACATGCACCAGGTTTTTGTCTTCTTTCCCCACCGTAGCACCACAAATGCCCCGAAGGACGCCATTGACCCCGACGCCGCCACTGAAGTGGAAGTGACTGATGCTGTAACAAAAGCTCTGACAGCGTAAATGGAGCTGAGCTGAGCTTTCTCTGTGTTGAGCTCCTTGTTATGTCGCCACCATTCTATCCTGTTTATTTTTAAACGCCCTGCTCTTCCGTACAAATTAGGCTACTGGATGTTAAATAAACCCAGATCATGAACAGGAATTTGGCAGCCGAAAGCACAGTTTGTACAAAGTATGAATTTCATCCCTCTTTTAAAGTGAGCCAGTTCTTTATTTTTTTTTCACTTCGGTTCTGTCAGGACTTTCTCTGCAGGATCCAAAGATTTGTCATGAAAATCCAGCAGATGTGCTTCTCTGTGGAAACAGTCAAAGATCAGTGACCCGGCTCCGGTATCAAAGCAGCATTTTGTGACTGCTGAAACCAATCTGTTGTGATTGCAGTGGAGCATTAAAGTGCAGTTTTCGGCTCATTGTCTCAATCACTTCTGAATGTCACCAGCCAAAGTGTGTGGGAAGATCAATGCACAATGTTACCAAGCTTATTAAAACAAACAGTAAATATTCCATGGTTGCTAATACCGCAAAATATATGAATCCATGTTCACTGTGTTATTATACATTAATGTATATTAATATATTCATATGGGAATGGAAACTGCAATTATGCTTCCAATATTGTAGAGTGACCCTTATTATTACCTTTCAGAATTCGAGTAAAGATGATTTGGGAGGTCTGGTGCTGCTGCTAGGTATTAGAAAATGATTTTAAAAATGGATTATGGGAAGCGTATTTCAGTTATAACGAACCAGTTAATAATCTCGGCTACTTATAGAGTATGCTGATACATGTACTGTCTCGTGGTGCAGTGTTAGTGAGCCTCTCTTACAGTGGTGAGGTGAGACTGTGCAGTCTGCAGCACCACACCAGCTGCTTCCACTGATTAGTTCCTCCTCTCTGGTTGAGGGTTTGCTAATCAGTGCGATGACTGTCCACCCCACCCAGACAGGGAAGAAGAATCATTTGCATTAAGTAATAAATATGTAAATATCCTGCGATGGAGAGAAGTAGTTGTTTTCATGAGAAGATTATAGATTGCGTTGATGTCATGGCTGCTCTCTTTGGTCAAAGCTCCATTTTCAAAGCTTCTTTATATCCTTTCACAGGTGCGCACAGGGGGACGTTGTCACGCACACAGCGTGGCTAAACCGGTCGAGTATACTGTACGCCGGAGAAGACAAATGGTCGGTGGATCCCAGAGTGAGTCTGGTGACCCTTAATCAAGAGGAGTTTACCATCAAGATTGAAAATGTGGACATGACAGACGAGGGGCAGTATGTGTGCGCAGTCCAGACGAGCAGGCGACCGAGAACCACCTCAGTGCACATCCTCGTCCAAGGTAACACATACTGCACATGTACTACTACTACTACTACTACTACTACTACTACTACTACTGTTGCACTTAGAGAGTTTCTAAGTTATTTTTTATTCTGCTACTATCAGTGAATCTGTATCTTGCAGTGTCAGTTTGGCAGGTGTCTCGTAACATTTTGAGAAAAGGAAAAACACTTTTCTACTCACAGTAACTAATGAGAATATATATTTTAAAAAGTAAACATTAAAAGTCGATAAAGCTAGGTTAATAAGTTTTACACAGACAGTCCAGCCTTACATAATAAAACAGTTACAGCTTTTAGATTTAATTTATTCGTTTTTGTGCCATGTGAATAATGCTTCTGTTATTCGTGTTCTGGCATACGTGAACAAACTAAAGAGTTAAAAACAGACACGTGCTCTCCTTTCCTGAATCTCATTTCCTCAATCATTGCTCCACTGGAGCAATTAGGGGGCTAAATGCCTTGCTCAAGGAGAGGGAGGGGGGAATGAGTTCCTCGTTCACTCCATTAGGTGAGGTTAATGGGGAATACCAGATGTTAAGATGCTTTGGCTAAAATGATAGAGACGCGGGGCACAGCGAGGTGCAGCGCGCTGTATGCACATAGCATAATGGGGCGGTTTAATACTGCCGATTTGATATGCAGATGATCCGTGTGGCATAAAGTGCCGCTCATAAGAGTCAAATCCTCGACTCCATGAGAGAGAAAGATCTCCACATTTGGATTTCTTATGCCATCAGCATGAAGAAATGAAACAATAACGACAACAAAACCTTTTCGGTTAATTAAGCTTCCGCCTGTGTTTAAACTTTTGGCCGGTTCGACCTCAGTATAATGTTTTTTTTTTATTTATTGAAAGCTCTCTGTGTTGTATTCATTTTATTTCACCACAATCATTTCTATGAGCTGACACGTCATGTGGTGTTGTTGTTTTTTTTATTCCCATGACAACCATGAACACAGAAGGCACCTTTTTATATTCAAGTAACACCTTTAATGAAACATTACGGGAAAATGTAGGATACAACGAAACTAAATAAAGATAAACTTCTATTTACTGTGAAGGATTTTACAAACTAAGTCAAAACACCTCTTGAAAAATGAAACGACAAACTTTTATTGATAATGTAAAAGGCACTGTGGTGTCATTACCAGATTGTCAAGATGATAATTTATTGAAAATTCATTCAATGTGTATATATGTATAGTCCAATCCCAGCTGACGTTCATCGGTACATCGTGGACAAGTCGCCAGCTCATCACAGCGCTGACACATAGAGACAAACAACCCTTCATATTCACACCGCCGGGCAATTTAAAATCACCAATTAACCTATTAAGCATGCGTGTCTCTGGACTGTGGGAGGAAACCAGAGTACATGGACAGAAACCAAGAACAGGCAGAGAGCCGGGCCGGCTGGGTTGCTATGAGGTGACGATGCTAACCACCCCGCAGCCTGAGTCAGAGGAACAGAAAATATCACATCATTAAATTAGATAATAAGTAATATCTAGAGTATATTATTGACATGAAACAGCTTGAGGCGACACACACTTCCATCCAGGTAATTATCCACGCTTTTCCTTGTTTTCATATCTACTTTTAATTCTATTTTTTCTTGTATAATGTGATTTTTTTTTTTATTAATATATAATGAAATTAAGAGGAGTGGTCCCTCCTTTGCCCTATGATGAACTGCCGAATCTCCCAGGGTGTACCCTAGCCCAGTGCCAACCGGGATCGGCCGCAGCCCCCCGCGACCCTGATAAGAATAAGTGGTTGATGGAAAATGGATGTACGGTGCCAAGTTTACACCATTTGTTCAGAATGTAATTGAATTCTTTGACCTTCAGAAGAATGTTGAATGTTGTTGTAATGCTCCGTCTATGATAAAGATTAATGACGGATATTTTGTCCTTTGTCATTTTCCAGTCTTTTGACAGCATGTCTTTTTTTACCCAATTACCTCCGTGGCATTGTGTGTGTCTTTGCACAATATGCTTCATCCATTTCATGCAGTCCTCTGATTGGATTATTTAGACGGCATTTATCCACACACACACATACTGCACGTGGAAGTGTTGTGATGTTTGCCGAAGGTCACCCAGATCAAGACGCTGTAAATAAATGAATGTATCAGTCCGTAGCTATACCACCACACAGCCTGGAGAATATCCTTTAAACAGTTGGTCAGCAGATCTGCGGGACACCGGGGGATACGACCACAGGGTCATGGCCAATGAAGCAGTAAGCACTTTAAAGCACTGACATGATAAGTCTTCTACCCCTAACATGAGAGAATTCTGGTGCTACGCAGTTCTGCTGCCAAGCGTCCGACAACAGTGGATTCCCATTATGCTTCGATACACACTAAAACATGCACAGCAGAGTTCATGTTCTAATCTTTGACCCCAGGCTGTTGGTTTTGGCTTTAATGGACCAGCAGCTAAGATTTGCTTACATGAGAAGAGGGGCTCTGGAGAAGTGGGCTTAAGCAGCTGGTAATCCTGGCTGGTTAACCATTAACTCCCATTCTCATCTGATATTATTACATCTATTATTATCTGTTATTTGAGGCAGCTGCCTGTGATATGTGTCCTCTGAATCCAAATGACAGAAGACAAACACGATGTCTGTCATTTTAGGACTACATGGAAAACAGTTGCTGGATATTCAACATTGATATCAAAAATAAAGACAAATTATTTACATCTTAATTCTACTGCAGTTTCTAATTAGTTTAAGCCACGCACATTCGTATGCAACAATGTTGAAGCTAAAGACAATCCAATAGTATTTTTATTTCTTAAACTTCTTTGGTGCACAATTTGTTATTCTAAAAAAAAGTTTGGAAACCGAGAAACCGAAATCTTCCCCACAGTTGCCGCACTAACACGTACTGAAGTGTGGCGATGAGCTGGAGATCTGTTTCCCTGCATGATGACATTTTTTAACGTGCAACTTCATGTTTTTAATCTAAAAAGCCGCACACTGTTTTCTGTCTCAGGTTGTGTTCTGACAGTGTTCATGTGACATTCAGCGGACGCTCGATCCAATAAAAGAACATGGTTTCAATATTCTTTATAAGTGCAGCTCAGAAGTTGAGAATTCTTTTTGCTAATGTAAATGACACTGTGGTTTCAGATCGTCATCACACATGATAATTTATTCAAAATTCAGTCATAGGCATTTGGATTTTCTGTAATGTATATACACTTCAAACACAGGCCCTCGATTACTGTATTCATGTATGCACCGTCACTTGAAGCTGTAAGATTATTCCGCTGTTATGGAGTGTAAATTAACCAGCGGCTCTGTTGACATGATCGGTGAAACCGGCTTCATAAACGCAGCGATGCCAACTTTGGTGAAGGAGATAGGCTTTTGTTTGTGCTCATTACAAGGAGCTCTCCTCTTGCTCTTTTACTATATTTGATCATAGGACCTTGATGGCTCTTTCCAAGCATGAGCAGTCAGCCGCTGGAACCGAGCCCAATCACAGTGACTCATCCGATGTAGAACGGCAGTGCATGATTCAGATGACTTCATGGATTATTTACAAGACATAAGATCTCAGTAGAGAGGTACCCACAGTAGCTTTGAGAACCTTGAACTAGAATATTCAAAGTATAGTAGCAGCAATCCCTATTTTGGTGCATATCCTGATATTTGGCTTAATTATCGGCCTATTTCATGATCGATTTACTTTTTTCTTGTAAATTAAGTTGTAAAAAAACACTTTCTGGACACCAGCTGATTATTTAATACCCACACTGTCAGGGCACGATTGTCCTAAATAGTTTTTTTATTTCACATTTCTTGCATAGCTTGTCTAGCATAAGGAAATGTCCAAATAAGTAACTAAGTAAGTGAAGTTTTCTTTTGTTATCACATCTTTCTAGAGCAGATCACAGCATGCTTCAACATAAAAGACAAAAGAAAGACATAAAATGGAGATGCAATATAAAAGTAGTCTATATAATAAAATTTAATAAAGGCGACTGTTAGCTGCTTTTCAGAGGTGTCCGATGGGATAGAGAGAGTTCAAAAGCAGGAGCTGTCACTGTAAAGGCACAGTCTTCTTAAGGTTTGAGGCTGGAGCGAGGAACAACCAGCGAACCCTCGTCAAAGCACCTCAGAGACCCGCTGGTGATAAAGAGCATGCAGAGTTCTGAAAGCCAGCATAAGAATCTTGAATTGGATTCTGAATTTAATGGGGAACCGGTGTAATGTGTCACACGAGACGTTTTTAAAGAGCTGTCCTAAAGCTTTGCCGCGGCACTCTGGGCGGCTTGTAAATGATCAAGAGATGTTTTGCTAAAACAAGTGAAGAGGAAATTACAATAGCACAGATGGGATGGAATAAAAGCAACGGATAATCACCAAAATAAAAGCAGTCTGATGTAAGATTAGTGTCCAAAAAACACCTGGCAGCTGCTACTGTATGTGACACCATCATATCTAATGTCTAGTTTTGTTTTTTCTCTTCCTATTAGACTAAAACAAACTGTTTTGTGTTGTATTTAATGTCTCCTGGCATAGAACTCAATCCGAATCTTTGTGTTGCCTGGAAACATTTTGAAAATGATCAATATTAATGAAATATTTTACTCAGAACAAGTTTAGACCACATCTATGGGAACCAGTATGCCTTAAATTAAACCTTAATTTATTTTTTTTGTTCTGTTTCTTTTGCATTCGCCCCTTTTTCTGGGAGTATGAAAGAGATATGACATGCAACGTAGGTCAAAAACATTGGCACTGACAAAGGCTACATGTCATCACACTGAGAATAAAAGTGAGATGAGCATTTTCGCTGCCCAGAGCTGATGCCATCTTGGCCACTTGCCACCTTATGTAGCGCACCGTCATCCACGAGGAGCCAATCACCTGCGAGAGTTGGTGAACCAATCACCTCCTCGTCCCGGGAAACAGGCCTATACGCATACAGACATGCTGACACTTGATGCACATCATGCACTTTAGCACTGACAACATGACTGCAGTAGGTGACGGACACATACTCTTTAATACGAGACGCTGAAGTCAATTATATTTCTTAAAAGTGGATGAGGATAGTAACATCCAGCAGGAGGAGTGCTGTGGCATTTTGGTATTTTTGGTGCTCAGGTAGGAGGAGTCACCATAGGTGTCCGCAGCTGTTTCAGACTGCATGAAAAGCTTCTCCTTAGGTTCATTAAATCCCCGCAGCCATCTGCACACGTGATTTGAGAGGTGCCACGTGAGAGTGCGGCACTATCACACACACAGCCGTCGACCATCTTTATTTATAATAAATCACATGCAGATGATAGGCAGGCAGCTTCAGAATAACCCCGTGCACCTCGACACACATCAGACAGGTCAGTCACTATAACTCAGTGTTCTGACCGGTGTGTAGGAGATGTCTCTCCCCACACACTACACCGATCTATATTCCACTTCATCCAGCTCTTTTGCATTCTGTGCTGCTGCACATACATGAACCGAAGCAACAGACGCCCACCCAGTCAGTGCACACAGGAACACTCTTACACTTGAGTGATCTCATGGTGACTTCTCCGATTGTCTGACTACAGACTCATGTTGCCCTCTTTGTCAGTAAAGCGTCAGCTGCACTGAATATGTAGATATTCTGGGTTTGGTATCAGGGTAGGTTAACTCTGATCTCACTGGCTCAGCAGACGGTGAAGTAGTTTTATTCCCATTGACAAAGACATGTAGATATATACCTTAGTCTTTATGGATAAACACTGAAAACACCACCTGCCTTGCTTCCGAATAATAATAATATTTGTCTTGGGAAAGAAGAATATTAGTGTGCAGGATAGTTTTGCATTTTTGTACCATAAGCTTAAATTACAAGTGTGCAGCACCTTTAAAAATGCACAGCAGCAAATACATTGGGCTTCAGCATTATACAGTAGCAGAACTGGTAGATTCTGTATAATTCTGTGTGAACAGGGTCAAGCCTTTTTTTTTTTCTTCTTCTTCTTCTTCTTCTTCTTCTCATAAATGTATTATGTGCTTTCGAAGCCAAGACTTCACATTACTTGTTCGGTTGAATTCTGCTCAACAGAAATTTGAAGGATACCTGCAAACACTCAGTGCAATACAATAAATAAGCTCAAACTATGAGTGAAATCCACAACTTGACTATTGTCTTTCTCTGTTTCCTTGGTTACAGGGAATAGCAGCAGAAAAGTGGGTTCACTCAGACTCAGGCAGCCGAGAAATACTTGAACAGTAAAGACCACAAATACAATGTGTGGGGTTATGTATGTGCTGCTGTTGCCATTCTCTACCAAACAACAAAGCGTGAACGCATTTACCACCTGACTGAAGCCTGTATTCTTGTTTTCTGTTCTTATAGCATGTGGTGTAGAAAGAAAAAACCCACCAGCATTGTCTATTACAAGTTTTCATTTTTTTTTCCAGCCCACACAGAAAGCTTGTTTATCAAAACACTTGTTTACTGTATTGTATTAAGTATGGGCCTTCAGAAATAAAACTTTTCACCACTCTTCTGGAAGAACCTGAGGGTGAAAATAAATGTCTGTTGCAGACCGCCACTGAAATTTCACAAAAACATCTATGACCCCCCAGAGCATGATTCCTGATGTTGTCGACCCGGTCACCTTTTCAGCAGTGCCACCACCAAGCAAAGAAAACAACTGCAGGAAATATTATGGCAGATTTCCATAAAATCAAGCAGCCACCCTCATATCAAAATGTCAATACTCTCACTCAGTCCAAAAAGAAATGCAACACTATTGTGGAAATAAAAAATCTTATTTCTCACAAATTGTGTTTACCCATGCATGATGATGCACAGGTGTCATATCAACGCGATTGTGACGCAGGTGTGCCTTGAACTCTCTCGACACAATGCCACAGATGTCAAAAGTTTTGAGGGAGTGTGCAATCGGCATGCTGACTGCAGGAATGTCCACCAGAGCTGTTGCCCGTGAACTGAATGAGCATGTTTGGGATGCTCTGCATCAGTATGTTCCAGTTCCAGTTCCAGTTTGCACAGCTATTGGAGCTATAAGAGTGGGCCAACATTCATCAGGCCACAATCAACTTCAGCTGTCTGTGTATACAGGGGGTGTGTCACATTGCACCGCACTGGCTGCACCAGATGCAGACTGGTTCCCCCGCCCCCACAAAATGTATCTATTATTCAAACTCAGGTCAGATTTTAACACATTTGTGAACTAAATCTGAGAAAAATAAACCTTTTGTATGCATATAGTCTTGGATTTTAGCCATGTGAATGCAATCCAGTGCTTTGGTTCAGACTGAAACCGTACACGTTGGATGAATTCCCATTGAATTTGGTACAGATAACCACGGTGAATTTTTCAGATAACTCACCAGCAGGTCAAAGTTTTCACTTATCCGGTGAAAGATCTTAACATCTACGTGGCTAATGGCATTAATGGTTCCCGAAACGCTAAAGCCTCTGACTTTGGATGGATCCCTTTTGCATCGTATGTCTTCTTGCACCCAAAAGTTGTTTCCTGCTGCAGAAAGACACACAGTGTTTGAAAGAGATTCATTTTGCTGAAATAATAGAGATAAACACATGTGTCCGTCTTCAAAAAATGAAAATAATGAAACTGAAGCCTATGTGATGGCCAGTGCACCCTTAGGGGTTTCTCGATGGTTGGTGATATTAGTTCATCCTCATACAGTGCATAATATTGTTACTGTCATTGCAGATCAAATTGCACTGACTTCATCCTGCAGGTTTATTGTCTTTAAAAGCAAATTTGCTGTGGACTTACAGTATCCACCCTTTGCTCATGTAACCGTACACCAATCATTGCCAATGCCAGTCCACCGGAATGGATGTAGCAATAATTAAATAAACTTTATTTTCACTTAAAGAAGTAGATATTTTTAATTTTAAGCATTTTAATACCCACAAATATGAGATAGCTGCTAAAACGGCTCATACTGCATGAAAAATGTATTAAAATCACATCACGTTTGGTATGTTATCCTTAAGGGAGGGTTTTCTGACCTTGTGGCATGTCTCATAAATTACATGTACTAATTATACACATTGTAGAAAAAAAAAATCATAATTACAGTATATTACAATCGCCCACCACCACCGGTAAGATCAGCTCTAAATCTAAGTCAAGCAAAAGCTTTAATAATGTTTGTTTTTCCTGGAATTTATGTAATTTTGCCCAAGAGTGTCTGTTTATTTCCCCCGTCCATTTAGAAAACTACGTCGGATGCATTGTGAAATAATGAGAGAGATGTTTGCTCACCACATTGATGAATACTACTGCCAAAAAATAAAATAAAACTCACAGTAAAGTGTCCACACTGTGCCCTCTGGATGAACTCGGAAGAGTTTGGACAGTATAGGATTCACTCCTATGTAATACTCAATCAACCCTTGTAGGAAAATTCTCTTTTTCGCTCGCCCACTGCATGGGAGGTCAGAGATCAGGGTCAGCTACAGAGCAGCAGCCCTGGAGCTAAGAGAGCTTTAGTTCTTGGATGAGTGCACCTCAGCCAGGTAGGAGTCTGCGTATACAGGGGGTTTGAACGATGGCTATCCAGAGATGAATGAGGAGATGAGTGGCGACTATACATTTGATGAGATACTTCTGTTCATCTGAGAACTGACAAAGACGTCAGTGGACTAGCTGCCATTCAGATACGGCTGTGGCTGTTTCAACTTACTAGATAATGAAAATGTGCTGTGATATATTTATAAAAATCTCTTTATCATTGAAGTTCTGCTTCAATTCTCCACATATTCGCAATGATCCGTACCTGCATGTTTGTTTTTCTTGCAAAAATTCTTTACGAATTTCCTTATATAACACATAACACATATTTCTTTTGACAAATATCATAAGATTCTCCCAGCCCACACGTCGGCCAAACTTAATTATTACAACGGACTTGCAGCAGTCTGTGAAGCATTGCAATATTCTCTCAGAGATGATGCAAAGTTGCACCTCTATGATTAGAAAATTTGACATGCTTTATGTGAAATGGAGGTCAGAGAATAGCAATGTGACAGCTCAACACACACACACACACATTCATACAAACAGTTCTATATACAACTTCATTATGCACAATGTGGCTTTTTACATGCTGATTTACATAGACATAGAAATTGGTATTTCATTTCGTGATTTATTGTGAATATGGACAGCTGTGCACTTCTATTTTTTATGATTACATTACTTAAGATTAAAAAATAATAATAGCCAGCTGACCACTTTGCCAGCACCCAACATCAGGCAAGTACAACAGTTTAATTCAGATAATATTATATATAAAGCCCAGCTCGGTGTGACTAAAAGTCAGTGCTGGATTACATCGTCCTTTTGCATCCTGGTGCTCTGAGTTTACAGTCCAGTCAGCCTGGCTAACCAACTGCTCAATACAATCTGACAGATTATATCGAATGATATGAAACTCAACCTTTTAATTTTATTCCACGAGAGATGTTCGGCCTCGGCCTCTTGTACCACAGCTAAACACTGACACACTTGCTTGACTCGCTTTTGTCATTCATGAAGGGTAAACGCGGATTAAGCTGACATCCGATAAATTATTCATAGAGATTTTGTCTTACAAACAATTTTGATGTGACTAAATTCAAGTTAAAGTACTGCTGACACTCAGTGCACATGTACTGGGTCCACAAATGTCAAAATACAGATGTGTTCGAGTTACTTTGAAATGGAAATGAAACGAAATGATTCTTGGACAGATATGTCAGAAAAAATAACAACTATTTATTCAGGAAAAATGAAGAGTGAGAATAAATCATTATAATCATATGCAGCCATCAACTGTGTCTTCTGAATGTGTGGAGATGTGTTATTAATGTGACTTGAGACATCCGAACAAAACAACTTTCGTTTAAATATGCCAAAGGTTTAGAATCAGAATCAGAAATTTACTGTATGTGGACATATTAGATACATGTATTATTAACAGAATGTGTCTCTGTCTCAGATAAAGAGGATTTCAAGACGGGTCAAGACCACAACTGCAGGGATATCACTAATGCCTGATTAATTCGTATACTAGTAATGGCTGTCTCCTTTCACACCAAGAAATTGAATGCAGAAGAATCTGTGTCTGTCTGAGAGCAGCCGAAGTCTTATATAACAAACTCGTAAATCAATCATATAACAAAGTTTTAGGGTTAAATATGTAAGTTATGCATTGAAACGCTTACTTATACAGCCATAGAGAACTGGCAAATGTTGGCTACGTATAGACGATGTAATTAGGCTACATACTGTCTGTCTTGGTCTCTATGCACACTGGTCTTAGTCATGACTTGGTCTCGGTTCAGGTGGTCCTAAGTACTGCCTTCTATACCCCCCCCCCCTCCTCTCCGCAGTATCCTTCATGTGTGTTAAGACGGAATGCAAAGTGAATTTTAGAGGTGGCGCAATTTTTCGAAAGTCAACGGAAAGACATAATTAGACACGACTTTGCCTGAGGCGACATGAATCGACGCGGAGACGTGTCCGCGAGAGTCGAAAATATCTCAACTTGAACGGAAAAAAATTTGCCTAATCCTGAGGCAAATCCTTCATGACTCTTCTTCTTCAAAAAAAAGTGGCAGAAGGAAGGAGGGATGTGACTGATATGAAGGCGAATAACTGGAGTTTCTGCAGAGTTCTGAGTTGAGTACTGAGACTGAGCTGAACATACAGACACACTCCCCCACACATGGATAACAAGTTTGACTTTTATGCCTGGAGACCTGTAGTTACATCCTGACACAGGCCTGCAATTAACCGCAACCGTGATCTTTACCCAAGTAATTATGTTGCCTTCGATGCACAGATATTGTAGTAAGGTCAAAAATCGTAGACAAATATCATTGAGCATAATCTGAGGTTTTGCAGACGGTTTTGGTGACAGAGTTATTCTAATGTGACTGCAGTGGAAGAGGTAGGGACAGAATCCACAAGAATCTGAGTTAGACATTTCAAAGTTAGTCTAGAAAACTTGTAGTTCCCTTTCTGAGCAATACGTTCTTTACCATACCTTTATTCTGTTACTTTAATATGCATCTTATTTGTGTTTTCTATGTAATTTTTCCTGTTGATATTCTATTATCTACAGTAAAACATATTCTAGGTTGTGCATTAGAGGACGATGAAGTGTTTCCTTTGCAGCAGACGTCACAACTTTTGGATCAAACGGCTCTGAAGAGCTTTACTGTATATCCAACACAGACAAATGTGTCTAACAGGGAATTAAACAACACACTTATTCATCATATTCACTCTTAACACTGTCAAATTAGTTGGTGGTAATATAACTTGTGAGTATTTGAACATTACGTTACTATCAGTTGCTTTGTGATGGTATCAATTCTTCTATACTCTGTTGTTTTTTCTGTGGACTTTATTTCATTTATTATTTATTCTTCATTTATTTATTTATTGCTTTGTTCATCTGTTGTTCGGGCACTCCAGTGATATTTTTTTAGTGATCTACAAAAATACCAATGTCACAGTGAAGGCTGCTTCTGTGCACCAAGTGTATCCTCCACTTGGAGCAGCATTCTCTATGGAGTTGGTAATTGTCCTATAAACAAAGTGCTCTGCATTATAGATGGATCCGTTGCTTTTGCAAAAGTAACTTCCTCTACACTTCCTTGAAATTGCTGCCTAAACTTTAGCACTGATGACCTTTTTTTAAATATTTGTATCGGCTGAAAATATAAGTAGCATTTGTTCATTTTTCAACAATACTGATCAAAACAAAATACAGACAGCAAAATAGGACAGGGGGAAAAAGAGAAAAATGTTGTGCACAATGTGAAGACCTCATCTCCAGTACTTGAAATAACTTGAAAATAGTTTGTTCCCTTGAAGCTTGCTATAATGCTTCGAATAGTATTCTCTTTTTTCTTGGTTAGTGCTACATGTTACGTAGGAACCTGGAAACCTTTCTTTGCCAGATATTTCACATTGGTTTTTACCATCCCCCTTATGTACCGTAGACAGTTAAGGTGGTTTCCGGAGAGAATCCTTGTCCAATAATTCATTGAGAAGACAGCTTGATTAAGCAGCCTGCCTTGAGGAAAAGACTGGTAGCCATGAAATGGGCTGGCTGCAAAGAAATCAATACATTTTGCAGCTCTAGTTTATACAACAGAGAGTGCAAACACAATACAACCCGACGTGCTTCAAGAATTTATTTTGAATCAATCGACTAACAGTGCAGTAGTGCTCAGGAGTTCCTAACTAAACTACCTCGCTCTACTCCGGGATCTGTTTTATTTATTTGAAAGAAAACAAGAATTTTAGCCTTGCAAAACATTATCGGAGTTTAACGAGATGCGCTGTGGCGTGAAAAAGCCTTCAGATGTCTTGAACATGTTTCCGGCGTGGCTCTGGATAGAGTTCTCAGAGCTTAATTTTTGGCGCCGTGCAGGCTGACATTAAATCCGAGACGGCGCTAACAGTGCTGTCAATCATGCTCATTCGAGCTAATAAGATGTCACAGCCATAAATAAAAAGCTTCTTTTGCGACGTGATGATGCTACAAACACATTAACCGCTGTAAAATCTCAATTTTTTGAAGAAAAACACTGAAGAAAAATGAATAATGGCACGATGGACAAATTAAGAGGTTTTTGGAATGAGCTGGTGAACTCTGCTTACAGTCACAAAATGAGCCTCTAATTTTCAGCTCCACTTGCCTCATACAGAACTGTGTTCATCGTATTTATTCGCATATATAATACATCTGTACTCTCACCTAGACATAGATACAGTACATTTAGCTCAAGCCTTGGTGAGTATTTCACTCACTTGAGCATTTGGTAGAGTTGCTTAAGCAAGGGAGCAGAAAATTGAAAAAAAAAAAAAACACTTTTGCCAACATAAAGAAAAGAAACACTTCAGCCTTCAACTGGTTTTTGGGCCTGCAGACATACGCTGACGTGTTAGCACCTCTTTAGGTTCTAAAGTCCATATTTGCAAACACAGTCCAATGTTCGCTCTGTCTTTCATCTCACTAAACTCCTGAGGGAAATATCTGTCTCTTTAACTGCTAAATGTTCCCACTATGTTCACCTAATGTTCGGCTACTTCACACTTCTGTGGCTTATAAGTGAAGTGGACGAAGGACTGCAGGCTGGAGTGACTATTCATAGTGACAAACAGAGCTGGCTTTTTATAGGCTTGTCTCAAAGCAAAGTATATAACTCTTGAATTTCTGTTTCACGTTATTAGTGATGTTTCGAAAAGTAAAGAGTTATTCCAGGCATTAAAATTAAAGCGAAATAAATAAATAACATGCACCATTTAGTCTGAATTCATTATATAGACTGACCTTCTCTCAACATCCCCAACTGTGACTGACTTCCAGTGTCCCTGGCCCCAATACATATCAAGTAGGTCCATCAGTAATGATTTTGCAACCAAATTATGAAGGCTTACTCAGTCACTTTGAGTAGCTGTTTCCGACCGTAAATCATAAAATTACCATTGCATTATGGGTTTTGAGGGTTTTCCATCATGTAGGCGTTGTAATAATGAAAGCAGGCATCCGGTATTACGGTTTGAGTCATCCACATGGCTCTAATATTCATGTGCAGATTATATATTAAATCAAATCTAATGTTCACATGCAAAATGCATGGAAATGCTTTATTTAAAAGTTAATTTTAACAATTGTTTTGTGACAGATAAGAGTTTGGGCTCAGCCCCTGATGGTTCAGTCCAGCCCGACACTCTTTGCTGTTGCAGTCTAATTTGTTTGTTTCCATATTTAATGAGAACAAAGTCATGCAGGGTACTTGTAGACAAAGGTGCACATGTCAGTACCCAGAACCAACATTTGTGAATGAAATTACAATTTCCAATCTTCCATAAACTTTGAACATTGTCAGGCTTTGTGGGGTGTAATTCTCATTCACCCATGAAGAACATACTGTAACTGGGCAATCTGTTCACTATCTAATTATTAACGTATTAATTAGGTCATTAGGAATGCCTCTTTGACCCCTTTGTAACCTCAACATAAACCCAATGTTACATTGGTATTGCTGGTTAACCGAACTCACTCTCATCTTGTTGGATTGACTCGTCCACAGGAATTAAAACATGATGTCGGAACGCAGGATGAATTAAACATGACAGTGATTCCATTTTCACATAAACATAATTTCCCTTTTATTGCATTGTCTGGTGCAAAAGAGGATATTGAGTTTATGCTGTTTAGAGGAAATCATGTTTTGTTGTAGGGTATAATTCATATCTTTACATTCAAACACAATCGCTCTGATCAAATTCTTGCATTATTCAATAGAAAGTGTTTTGCTTTTGTCTGTGGGAAAATGAATGGGGATTATAACTGCACTTCCGAAATGTGAGTCATACCGCCTCTACACATCACACACACCTATCAATGATTTTTCACATTTAAACAGGCATGAAGCTTTTAGCAGCAGACTGCCAGAATAGAGAAAATAGATCTTGTGCTGCTAACTCTGTTTCCTCAGAGGAAGAAGTCCCTGGATCCCTCGAGGTAGCTCTCCCATAACTACACCACCTTTTCTGTACCCTCGAGCAACTGAAGTTGTAGCTAGTGCTTACACCTGAAAAGTTCCCAGAGGGCAACTGATATAGACTTAGTGAAATTTAATTTCAGCATCAACTTCCTTTTTTTTTCCTCTCTCAATGCATTAAGACAGTTTGTATCCAATATATTGCGATAAAAAAACATTTTTCATCGTCACTCTGTGTCAGCACTGGTCTGGATTGTCTTTAAAAAATGAATAGGCTGGAATGCATGAACCTTAACTCTAGATTCAGTAGAGTACAGGTGCAGTCCTCTAAGGCTATCACTAGTGGGTTCATCCCTGCCTCATGCTTACGCACAGCAGAGTCTACCTATGCTACTACGTGGGCAATCAATCACACATCTTAGAGATCTGCACCTATACACATAGAATCTGGAGTTACAGAGCGTACCTAACACGTTATTTCATATACTGTAAGCTTCACCCTATGAGAATCTCTAGTGGGATTAGGTCGAAGCAGGATATGGTCCATGCCCCACTGCATCTGCACTCACACATACCGGCTTTACGAGAAATCAATAACTAGTCTATACCCCGCCAATACATCACGGCACAGCGGCGCATCGCGGTATATCATATATACTCACAGATGATGCGCGGACAGTATATTCACCATGAGGGAATGGAAACTGGCAAAGAACAGCAAACTTACTGCTGTAAGTAACAGAAATGATGGTCGCAGCACAGCACAGAGCAGAGACGGAGAGAGAAAGGGAAGCTCTTCATGCGCCAAGAGGCAGGAGGGAGAGTGGACAGTTAAGGATCCTTAATAACAATCACCCGCAGATGTGAATGAATGAAAGAGCAGGGGGAGTTAATAGTTAATTAGAAAAGCCAGGCAGTACAAATGAATGTCTGAATATCTATTTGGCCACAGTATCGCACTCAGCCATATATTAGGTTTCCAGCCTTGTTTTAAATCTACAACAAAACCCAGAGACAGGCCAAGTTATCCTGACTTTTTCTTCCGACGACGGGCTAAGCTTGGAAAATTCTGGAACTTTACAAGAATGATATGTCTCTTCAAACCTCCATCTGCTAAATGCCTATTTTATCAACCCCAATTTGTAACGCACACACTCAAAATACTCTACACTGTTGTTTTTACATGCACAAGTAAATCGAGGTTGATGTATAAAAATTAGAGTTACCTTTTATTACATTTACCCATTTTTCATTTGCTTTCGCAGTACCGCCGAAAATCATCAACCTGTCGAGAGACATCGTGGTAAACGAAGGCGCCAACGTCACCCTGATGTGCCAAGCCAGCGGAAAACCGGAGCCTTCCATCAGCTGGAAAGTCATCTCCTCTTCAGGTAACATGCTTGTCTGTAAATAAAGTGCATTAGCTACAGACCGGGTTTCCTGCTGCATTTACACTCGCCACGTAAATGTATCACATTTACACTCTTCCTACGTAATTTTCCTCACCGTCCTTCTCTCTCTCTCTCCCTTCCTCTCTTCCGCTCAGCCCTCTGTGTTTATCGGCACATCTTTGACTTTTGTTTGACCCCTGGTGGATTTCTCGCTTCACTTATTACCCGTCATTACCTGTTTCCAGATCATCATTACAACCTAATTGTTCGCAGGAAAATAAACTGACCCTGTTGTTCTTGGACTAATTAATTAGGATAATGGGATGGATGTAAATGTTGTGGAGGGATTTTGAATGACAGGATTAATGCAGAGAGCATTAACACAGCGTGGAATATTATGCAGAATATACAAACATGTCGCAGCGAGTATGTCCAAAATTGGGTTAGTTGTATTGTACGCTCTTAACGGCATTTATCTCATTATTCCTCACCGAAGACGGAAGGAAACTAAGTGCTGGCTGCTGCTTCAGTATCTCACTGTGTCCTTGTTTCACCTGCATTCATAATGAATTACACGTGAAAGATTTCGTTCTTTTATCTGCGCCGTCCTTCGTGTTGAAGCAGGAATCTGGGAATTGAAATGTTAATTTGACACAAAGTGTGACTGCCCTGTCTGTAAGGAGATAAGCAGTGAAAGGGGCTATTGATTGGCTCCAATTTGCAAAATGCTACAGTACATGCTTGTGCATACATTATTGCGCAGGCTGTGTAGAAGAGACTGGGGAAGCTATCACCTGTGTTGTTGGACTTCTTTGTTGCCTCTCTTTTGTTTTAAGGAGACAAAGCTGTTTGCCGTCGCTCGGTGACACTCTTTCGGTCTAGGAGCCCAAACAAAGGTCACTTTGTTATCTCCAAAATTGTGACACCGTTGCTTGGTGGGACGGACCAAGTGGGACTTGGTGGGAGTAAATTTGGACTTTTGGGGATTTGGGCTCATATCCAGGGGTCGCATTTGAACGACAATGACAATGACAATGACAATGAAAAGTTATTAAAATCACAACTTTCAGAGGGCGTGGCCATGACAGCACGTCAATGTCAACGCTGGCGATTTTTAAAAAACAAAAAACAAGACTCCATTTACTTTTGAGCTGATTTTCGGGCAAAAGTGGGGGGCTGTCATATACTTTGTCAGAGCTGTCTGAAACTTGTTATGGTTGTTAATACCAGTATTATGCACAATTCGGCTGCATAATTAATGAGGTGGCGGGGCAAAAGCGCTCTATAGCGCCCCCTTGAATTTTTCTTTGGGACAGCCCCGCCACAGTTTTTGACACAGAGTCACGAAACTCAAGCAAATTGTGGAACATGCCAAGACCTGCAAAAAAGTCTCTTGGAGCAATGGGCTACAATGAACAGGAAGCGAGATATTTAAGATTGAAAATCGCAATTTTTGCTGTTTTGGGCTGGTTGACATGGGGTCATATTTGAACAAACTCCTCCTAGGGATTGTATCCAATTCACTTCAAACTTGGTTAGTGTGCTCACATAGACTTCCTGAGTAAAAGTTATCAAAATGATTTATTTTGAGGAAAATGTGTGGGTGTGGCGCTCTATGAAAATCGTTATTTGTGCTGTTCTGGGCTGGTTGACACGGGGTCATGTTTGAACGAACTCCTCCTAAGGATTTTACCTCATTGACTTCAAACTTGGTAGGTGTGTTCAGATAGACTTCCAGTGTAAAAGTTAGCAAAATTATGAATTTTGGGGAAACTGTGTGGCCGTGGCGCTCTATACACATTTCCACATGCGCACATTTTGACGTACGCATATCTGCGAGGGCCCGACCATCGCTGCTTGCAGCTTTGGGTTGTTGTAGAGGTTGGCGAATCTTCTTGTTGGCTCTTGTTGTCAGTCTTGGGATGTGGGTGTCCCATAGGCAGACGGAAGTGCAGCATTTCTCTATAACAGAACCCTGCATGAGCATCAGTATTTACTGTACATCATCCATGTTTGTTGTACATCATAAAGACTCACATCATAAAGACTCACAATAAAAGTTGTTTGTTTAAGGAGTATTTGAGCAAATTGTTCAACTCTGTCTCAGATTCCCAAACTGCTGTTTTCTAACTAAGCCAAGAATGTAGTTAAAACTAGACAGGAGGAAAACCTGCCAACATGGGTGGGAAGATCGTGTTCTTGTAGGATACAAAAGTCAGAATACTATCGGCTCAGCAGAAGTCTTAAACACTGTTGACTGAGGACAGCTCACTCTTAAGAGTAGTGCTGTAATGCCTCTACTGTTAAAATGTGGAAGAGGAAAAGAGAAATGACTCAGTTCTTTCTTTAATCGATCAAACTTGTTAAATACAAATTTATTGCAACCTCTGCACCATCTCATTTCACCCTTTTCCTTATCTTCTGCTACCTTGCATCACTGTTAAGTAGTTAAACCCCCCAAAAAATCCTGGACCCAACTTAATTAAAAGTTCAGTGAACTTAGTGGACTTTTCGTTTCTATTGGGCTCTTATAAATAAACGAGTAACGGAAAAGAAAAAAAATAACATGACAGTATTTTTAACAAGCTTTCAAATCCGTATCTGGAAAGATAAGACCGCACATATCGTCTCTCTGTTCCTCTCAGATGAAGACAAGAGCAGTTGAAGTGTATGACAGACACTCAGGGAAGCATATCTGACGAATTTCATGGAATGGATCATAGTTGGAGATGGTCCTGAGATTGTCAGTCAGTTTGTATCACACAGGGCGTTTGACACGACACAGTCAAGTGTCAGTGAGAGTGTGGGAGAAGCACTTCTCTTTTGGAAATAACTCTGGGAGGAACAAGGTAATGTTTTTGAGGGTAGAGTTGGAAACAGGGATGAGCTGACATTGCAGTTGAAAACCAGATCTGTCCAAGGTGCCAAAGGGCCAAAGACAAACAATTCATAGTTGTGATTGATTGCAGGCCAAACCGATCACAAAGGATTACCCCAAACTGCATGCTCTCTACCTGAGAGGTTTCATCTTGACCAACAAATCAAACGATGGGTGTCACTGACATGATAACATGGTTATTTCAGTGGCACTGCTTTTATTGTAGGTGTTATATTTAAAATATTTTGTTGTTGCCTGGTAGATTAAATGTACAGACCTATCTGGCAGCCTATTACTGTGAGCATGCCACCAGAGAGCTCAAGTTAACGTATATTTAACATACGGTGTTCCATCTCTTAGGTAACATTAGTCCCAACAATGTCTGGCATCCATTTTGTTACTGTAGGTTCTTGGCATGCTGGACCCAAAACAGCTTCCTGGATACGTAACCAGCTATTTCTGTGCTTTTGTCATCTCAGCCAGGGATAGACATGTAATCAGTGGTTGGACTGTGGATTCTCTATCTCGGACTTCCAACATGAAAAGATGCTGAAGACACACCTGCTCATTGTCCTGTCACATCAGGAAAACATTGCAATATTTCATGGGTTATCCACAAAAATGCGAAGGAATGCAACATACTTGTGATTTTAAATCTTCTGTTGTTTTGGAGGCCAAGTTTCAAAAGGAAAGGCATCATTGCTTGAACGGTGATCCAGCGTATTGCTGCACTCTGCTGCAAAGGTGACCAAAAATGATTTTGTTGTTGTTGTCAAATGTCGATTTGAAATTCATCCCATCATCGCATTCTGTCGTATACTCATACAGCAGCTGTATGTACCAGCTGAATGGCTTGATGAGGAGATGGAGTGTTTACCAGCGGGGAGTCAGAGCAGTAAGGACCGCTGACTCATTGAAAGGCGATGATGCATTGTGTCTCTGGAGTATTTTGGCTCGCTGCTTTGTGTGGATAAACATAACATTACCTCGTTCATTAGAGACCGTCGGCTCTCGCTGGGCTCTTTTCACTTCATCTCACACTTTTGTTGCATGCTTTCAAGCTTTAGGACGTCCGTACTTTAAAACAGCATTCAGCGTGTCAGTACTTTCTAAGAGGTACGGAGCAAAAAGGTTAAACGAGTCACGGTGACGTGTGCTGCCACTGTGCTCCAGGCTGACCAATTCAATTCAATTTCAATTCAATTTTATTTGTATAGCCCAAAGTCACAAAGTACATTTGCCTCGGAGGGCTTTACAATCTGTACAGAGAATGACACCCTCTGTCCTTAGACCCTCGGTTCGAGTGAGGAAAAACTTGCCCACAAAAAACCTTTTAACAGGGAAAAAATGTGGAAGAAACCTCAGGAAGAGCCACAGAGGAGGGATCCCTCTCCCAGGACGGACAGACGTGCAATGGATGTCACGTGTACAGGACAATCAACATAAACATTTTGTACAGTTACAATGACTTACAGAATGACAATGAATGATAAAGTGACCACAGTAGTAGATATAGTAGTATTAATGACAGTAGTAATATGTGTAGTGGGCGCCGTCCAGGATCACAGCAGCAGCCACGATCCACGAAAAACCTGCTGGACGACAGAGCACAGAAACTCCGGGGAAGTTTGGTCAGCAGCATGCATTAATGAGACATGTCCAGAGACAGACAGACAGACAGACAGAGAAAGAGAGAAAGAGAGAGACAGACAGACAGACAGACAGACAGACAGACAGACAGACAGACAGAGAAAGACAGACAGAGAAAGACAGACAGAGAAAGACAGACAGAGAAAGACAGACAGAGAAAGAGGCAGAGTAGGAGGGAGGGTTTTCGGTAAGGGAGATGTGACTACATCTTTAACCAATACCGTGCCTGGCTAGGCATAACCCTGGGGAGTCCCCCGGCAGTCTAATCCTATAGCAGCATAACTAAGGGATGGCCTGAGCCAGCCCTAACTATACGCTTTATCAAAAAGGAAGGTTTTAAGTCTACTCTTAAAAGTGTTGACCGTGTCTGCCTCCCGAACCCAGATTGGTAGTTTGTTCCACAGAAGAGGAGCCTGATAGCTGAAAGCTCTGGCTCCCAATCTACTTTTGGAGACTATAGGAACTACAAGGAACCCAGCGTCCTGAGAGCGCAGTGTTCTAGATGGATAGTAAGGTACTATGAGCTCTTTTAGATATGATGGTGCCTGACCATGAAGAGCTTTGTAAGTAAGGAGGATAATTTTAAATTCTATTCTAGATTTAACAGGGAGCCAATGCAAGGAAGCCAAAATGGGAGAGATGTGATCTCTGATCTTGGTTCCTGTCAGAACACGTGCAGCAGCATTCTGAATTAACTGTAAAGTCCTAAGAGATTTATTAGAGCAGCCTGATAACAAAGAGTTACAATAGTCCAGCCTAGAAGTAACAAATGCGTGGACTAGTTTTTCTGCATCTGCTTGAGAAACAGTGCGTCTGATTTTAGCGATGTTACGTAAGTGGAAGAATGCAGTCCTCGAAATTTGTTTTATGTGGACATTAAAGGACAAATCCTGATCAAAAACAACTCCAAGATTCTTTACAGTGGAGCTGGAGGCCAGGGTGATACCGTCTAAGGTAACTAAGTCTCTAGAAAGAGAGTTTCTGAGGTGCTTGGGTCCAATTATAAGAACTTCAGTTTTGTCTGAATTTAACATCAGAAAATTGTCGGTCATCCAATTTTTTATATCCTTAAGGCATGCTTGGAGTTTAGTTAACTGATTGGTTGCATCAGGCTTGATCGATAAATATAATTGGGTGTCGTCAGCATAACAATGAAAATTGATAGAGTGATTCCTAATAATGTTCCCTAAAGGAAGCATATATAAACTAAATAAAAGTGGTCCTAGTACAGAACCTTGTGGGACTCCATGACAAACTTTGGTATGCATGGAGGATTCATCATTTACATGAACAAACTGAGATCGATCTAAGAAATACGATTTAAACCAGCTTAGGGCGGTTCCTTTGATGCCAATTTGATGTTCCATTCTCTGTAAAAGAATTTGATGGTCAATGGTGTCAAATGCAGCACTAAGATCTAACAGGACAAGTACCGAGATTAGTCCTTTGTCTGATGCCATTAGGAGGTCATTTGTAACCTTGACTAATGCGGTCTCTGTGCTATGATGCACTCTAAATCCTGACTGAAAATCCTCAAATAGACTATTGTTATGGAGAAAGTCACACAGTTGATTAGCTACAGCTTTCTCAAGTATCTTAGACACAAAGGGAAGGTTTGATATCGGTCTATAGTTGGCTAAAACCTCTGGGTCTAGAGTGGGCTTTTTAAGAAGAGGTTTAATTACAGCTACCTTAAAGGACTTAGGTACATTGCCTGATAATAAAGACAGATTGATTGTATCCAATAACGAATGACTAACTAGAGGTAAAACATCCTTGAGCAGCCTGGTTGGGATGGGGTCTAAGAGGCAGGTTGAAGGCTTAGCTGCAGAAATGATTAAAGTTATTTGATGGAGGTCGATGGGAGAAAAACAGTCTAAATACATATCAGGTTTTACAGCTGTTTCCAAACTTGCTGTATCAGAATGCAGATCAATGCCTGTTGAAGACAGAAGGTGATGGATTTTGTCTCTAATAGTTATAATCTTATCATTAAAGAAGCTCATGAAATCATTGCTACTTAGACCTAAAGGAATGGATGGTTCAGTAGAGCTGTGATTCTCTGTTAGCCTGGCTACAGTGCTGAAGAGAAACCTGGGGTTGTTCTTATTCTCCTCAATTAGAGAAGAGTAGTAGGCTGCTCTGGCATTACGGAGAGCCTTCCTGTATGTTCTGAGATTATCTTGCCAGACTAGATGAGATTCTTCCAGTTTAGTGGCACGCCATTTGCGTTCAGATTTACGTGCCTCTTGTTTTAATTTGCGAGTCTGCTGGCTATACCATGGTGCTAGCCTTCTTTGTTTAATTATCTTCTTTTTCAGAGGTGCAATAGAGTCTAGAGTTGTCCGTAATGAACCTGTAATACTATCAACAAGATGATCTATTTGTGAGGGGCTAAAGGAAGCAGACAAGTCCTCTGTTACAGTTAGACATGGCATTGAATTCAATACTGAAGGAATCGTTTCCTTAAATTTGGCTACAGCACTATCAGATAAACATCTGCTGTAGAAGTTTCTACACAAAGGCTTATAGTCCAATAGTATGAACTCAAAGGTTATTAAAAAATGGTCAGATAGAAGAGGATTCTGTGGAAAGACTATTAGATTATCAATTTCAACGCCATATGAAAGAACAAGATCAAGAGTGTGGTTCAGACAATGAGTCGGTTTATTTACACTCTGACAGAAGCCGATTGAGTCTAATAGAGAGATAAACGCAGTACTAAGACTATTATTGTGGTTGTCCACATGAATGTTAAAATCACCTACAATAATTACTTTATCTGTTTTAAGGATCAAGCCTGATGCAAATTCTGCAAATTCAGATAAAAATTCAGAATAAGGACCTGGAGCTCGATATACTGTAACAAATAGAATTGGCTGCAAAGTTTTCCAGGTTGGGTGAGTGAGGCTAAGAACAAGACTTTCAAATGAATTATAATTTAGTTTAGGTTTAGGATTTATTAATAAACTTGAGTCAAATATGGCTCCAACTCCACCACCTCGACCAGTACTTCGAGGAATATGAGTATTATAATGACTCGGAGGAGTGGATTCATTTAAGCTAACATATTCATTCTCCTGCAGCCAGGTTTCAGTGAGACAGAACAAATCAATATCATAATCAGATATTAATTCATTAACTAAGACAGCTTTAGAGGACAAAGACCTGATATTCAAGAGTCCACATTTAATTCTCTTATTTTTGACTGTTGGAGATGTTGATTTAATTTTTATTAAGTTTTTATGATGAACTCCTCTTCTGTTTGGGGTCAGGGACCAGGGGTCAGTCGGCTCTGTTGCTGTGACCTAATCATGCTGTAAGTCATTTGATAGCATTTGAAGGCCTGCTGAGCAAACAGCTTGACCAGCACCCCGTCTACTTCTCCTGCAGATGAGTGCATCACTTTGAATGCCCTCCAGGAAGGAAGATTGTGCACCCACACTTAAACCATTATCACATGTCACCCTTCATTCTGTGATGAAATGCTTTCACCTCCGAATGTGCTTGTTCAGAACATCTACTCCAGCGTTCCAGTCAGTCCTTGTGTTTTAGTTTTGTCCGGTTTAGACTGCTGCTTTGTTTTCTTGGACCTGGACTTTGAATTAGGTCTGCTGCTTTACGGATTTGTTTACTTGCTGCTTGAGCTTGCCTGACAATCCATGAGCTTTTGTATTAAAACCATTCATCTGGCCTAGTTCAGCCAATGAGTCTGAGGTTTTCTTCTTTGTGTTCCTGGTTACCCTGTTTGAACCGTGACATTACAACTGACCCTGTAACCAAGGAACGCACAGACTAAATACACAAGTGAAGGCGGGATGACAAGACACTGGTAGAACTAATCAGGCTGAAGCTGATACAATAAAACAGAACGTCCCATTATGACTTAACCATCAAAATCAATCTTTGAATATGTATTTGATGATTCTTTGTATTGGTTATAGGAAGTTGATGGTTTTTCTATTTCAGTGCTCTAATGTTGTAGCTGAGAATATAGGAGAACACAAATAAGACCTAATTAGGTAATCTGATTTTTGTTTGTTCTTTTCTGGAACACCTAATCAATAGCAGAGCAAGTTCATCCCAGTCCAATATGATCATGAACTCATTTGTACTACACCTAAGAGACAGAGAGAGAGAGAGAGAGGCTCTCTCAGTCTTTTGTAATTTTTAATTAGACAATCGTGAATTAGGGACAGAGCGGTCTAACGGAATAGACTGCAGGGCCAGAGGGGACGACACGTGTTTCCGAGACATGGGACCGAAGCGGTCGGCTATCTCTGGGAACTATTGTTGTGAAATCTCATTAACTGGATCCAGCAGCTGGTTTCATTTCTGCTTTAACTTCCTGGCTCATGGTGTGAAAAACAAGAGCTGTTGTTTTTTTTCTTTTTTCTTGTCAGGCCTCCTGAAGGTGCAGTCTGTTATAATTGCCTATAAATACATTTTGATGTGGGAGGAGATTGAGAAACCTGAGTCATTCATTGTTTATGTGTCATAAAAACACATTTTCATACATTATATTCCTCCTTCACCTGTGTTCTTATTCATGTAGCTAATGATGTTTACATGTGAGATCTGTTTTGCCTACAAGCTGCAGTTGTAGAGGGAGTCTTGGTGACTTCTCACCCACGATGTGTTTGTGACATCTGTCCTGTCTGTGCGGTATGTGACTACACTTCTGCAGAGTCTTGACTTTTTGTGCAACACCAAACTCAGCGACAACCCATTTTCCAGCACGGCATTTTCCATTCAAAGGCATTTATTATTCTTTTCTCATCTGAGCACCCTTCATGATCAAAACATATGCAGCTGACTGCTGGCTTATGTTTATTTATCTGTTTAAAACCCGTATCTGAGAAAATACATTGAAATTCATAGTGAAGATCTTTTTTTTTTGCACGCACCAACAAAACTACAATGCCAGGATGTGTATTGGCTTTTTAGTTTAGTGCGGGATGGAAATGTAAATAGAGAGGGGAAGCTGTCGTTTTGATTTTCCTCATGCAGGATAAAAGACTGATTCAGTCATTTTCAGTTTTTTGGGTTGTTTTTTTCTCAAATGGTTCACTTTCAATGTGCTGAATCTTTCTTTTAGTTACCTTTCTCCTATCAGTTTCATCTCCAGTATTCCACTAAGGGCCCAATAAGCAAGCTTGGTAAGAATACACAGAGTTACACTATACACTTGTCACCCTGACTCATAGGGAGCAGCCGAGCAGAGCATGAGAAAATGTCCCAGCACTCGCTGTAGTCCAAACCTCTGTTCCAGTATCTCCCAGCTGCAGAGCAACTCTCCTCCAGCCTGGGGCCATTCACTGTGAGCCCAGCTATTGCAAACACTCCGGGGTGTTAAAAAGAGTGAATTAAATAAATAAAGATGTGCTGTGTGTGTATATGTGTGTGTGTGTGTGTGCATAAAGATTGATGATTTCAGGCTGAGGCCGGGGCTCTCATGCAGCTGTGACCCAGCTCCCCCTCACCTTTGATAGATAGATGGCTTTAGGGGCTTGTGGCGGATCAAAAGTGATCCTCGGTATCTCCCACAAGTCCGCACAACCTGACTGCAAAGTTTGTCAGCCCAGGCGGCCGGGCCTACGCCCCGGTGCATTAAGGGGAGCTGGAATGAACATGCACATGATTGAATTTGGCCTAGAAGCAATAAAAGTTTTTCCAGATTTGCACAGGCCAGGTTGCTTGCAAAGATTCATTTGAAGTTGGAGTTGATAGAGTTTGGAGTCGGAGTAGATTGGACTTTTTTTTTTACCCTTTTGAAGGTGAAAGCCATAACTTAAACACTATTATACCATATCAATATCATTTTAGATGTTCATGGCGGTGTTAAGTTTGGAACTTGTGATGTATCTTCATTCACAGCCCTGTGATAAAGCCCACATTGACTTACCTTTCCTTAAATGATCATGAACTTCAGTTTGGAAGGTTGCTTTGATTTACCTTTAGTCTCTTTTTTTTTTATTCCTAGTTACCGCAGGATGATTTCTAATGATTTGGGTCTGCCCACCCTTCATTAACACTTTAATTCATCACAGACTAATATCTGGATTTTATTATTTTGCTGTGGATATACATCATGCAGAGAAAATGAATTCTTCTCTTTTTATGGTGACCATGGCTCTTTTTCTTTTTTTTTTCAGTGCAAACAGGAGATTTGCTGACCACACACTCCTAAGGGGGTACACGCTGGTTAATAAATAGCAAACAGCAATACTTTTTCTCATTCTCCCCAAATATCATATTGTGGAGTGCAGCAGAGTCCCCAGGACACACACGCCTTTATGGCTCATAATGGGCTTTTAAACTTTTAATCTCTATGCTAATTTTGTAAACTCCAGAGTACGCCGCTTACACAAGGTAATGTGTACACAGTGTTCCCTGGAATCCAAAAAACACTTCCAGACAAATTGAATAGACCTGTATGCCCCGTTACTGTACGAAATGTGGATTTAAAAAGACATACAATGATAATTATCAATGACTGCATTACAGGGACAACTTACCCAAAAGTCTTTCTGAACAGTTGTTCTCCATCTCAATGCTCTGTTCCCTGTCTTCCACAGATTGTATTATTAAACCATGAATCACCGCTAAAACTCTCAAGAGTTTTTTTTTTTACTCTATTCACAGCAGAAAAAAAAACACTCTTGTTCTGACATTAAACTCCTCATGAACTCTTGTAGACACAAGAAACTAAAAATAAAATCCGTTCAAGTTTTTCTGACATTTCTCTGCTGAAAAAAAAACTTTGTTTAAAATTGTTATTTTAATCTCCTCTGGGGAAACAGTTCCTTCCGTGTCCGGTGGACAGCGAACATGCAGCCATGGGGTTATCGCTATAAGAGTATAAGAGGTTTGTTGTGATTATTTGCCACATTTGAAGTGTATTTATTCATTGTATTTCTGTACAGTAAAAACTACAAGAAGACATTGGCTATGTTTTTGGTTTATGATATTGTTAGATAGTATTTTATTATGAAGGGTTCCTTCTATCAGGGTCCTGGTTCCATTTCCACACATATGTCCCACCAAGCTAGAAGGTAAACTGAAAAAAAAAATACCTACCAATACTCTCGATTTTGATTGATAGAGAATAAAAACGTATTTGTCTACATCAGACACGGGCAAACTACGGCCCGTTAGGCTTTTCAATACGGCCCGCCGAATTTATCCACATCCAAAAAATAAAAATATATCTTACAAAGACATGTGTCTCATCACTGTGCGATGAAAACTCGGCGAGCTAGCCCCAAAGAGTAGCAACAAAACACACAATGATACAGTATGTCTTATCTTTGCTGTTTTGTGTCAAAAGTTCTATTCCAGCATGAGAAACGCTGCTAATGTCTCCTGCTATGTCTCTGCTTTAGTTTGAATCAGTCACGAAGCTCCTGGTTGTTTCCATAAAGCCAAAGAGGCTTTGACAGTGAAGTGAGACCTCCTGATGCGATATACCACCTTTGGGTTTACTTCATTCTGGTTAGTCATTGGTGGGTCAAAGGTGAATGTGGGCGGTACTAATCGATTCTCCTGACTCGTCCTGATTGGTCGACAGGTGACAGGTGTGAATCATCCACACTCTGTGGGCGCGATAACTTTTGGGGCTACTCGGCCTGATGAATGAACGTGTTTAAAAAAGTAGCTGAAAAGTTAAATTGAAGTAAAAAAGTGAAGATTTTTTAAACAAAAATATGTTTAAATATATTCAAATGTGTTTAAAAACACACAAAGATGTTGGGGAGGGTTATGAGGTCCTGGGCCGGCCCATCTTTTAAAAAACCTTTTTGAAACTTGAAATTTTAGAACCCAATGTGGCCCGCAAGTCAAAGAGTTTGCCCACCCCTGGTCTAGATGCTGGTTATCACACATCTACCACATGTCATCCCTTTAAGACAGATTTAATCTCTAATGTATCATATTTTATAAATTACTGTGAGCTGTATGATGATAGTTCTATTAATGTTACTGGTAACTTCACCACAAAGATTGGTCATCTAGTAAATTTCATAGTAAGTGGACACAGAAATGTGAGGTTGAGAAATGTTTTATTCTCTTTAGAAATAAAAAAAAATCAAATACTTTCATTTTTCTGTAGCAGGTACTTTATGTACTAGCTACCGTCCCTGGACTGAGACACCAGCACTAAAAAAAAGGTCACTCATCTAACAGCAGGTTCATCAATGGCTACTAGACGTATTTTACTCTATTTTATTGAACCAGTTAATTGGACCGGATTGTCGACGCTCTTCGTTTCGTTGAATGAAAGGGAATCATCTCTGAAGAGGAAAGTATTCTTTTTTCATTTCGTGTATCCTGCTACATACCCAACATTGCTCATCACTTCATCTCACATAATACAACCTTCACTTGCACAGCTGCTTCTCCTTTTAGTATATATCTGAAACACAAATGGACCTATGGTCTGAGAGATTAGTTGCAGCCATGCTTCTCATTTTTTTCTTTGTATGCTCGGAGATATGCTATTGATGGGTCAAATCCAAAACCATACTGTCACAACAGATTCTCCTCACTGCCAAACCTCTTCAATGGAAGTAAAGCTGCTTTATTGCATTGCACTAATATGTAGAACCCTGTGTTACTGTAGCCTCCTTTTTTCCACTCACCCCTTTTATGTTTGTTTTCTTCAAAGAGGATGACGCATCAAAGGAGGCCTGGCATATTAAGGAATCTCGTATGCCGAGGGCTGATAATCAGTGGGAAAATAACCATATATATTTACCTCGTGCAGAGGAGGCACGGTTTAAGGCTGGAGCTGCAGTGCAGCAGCACTCGGTTGCTCTCCTTCATGAGCATCCTTTCAATGAGCATTCTTTCTCAGCTTGTCTAGGTAACAAAAAGCTTTGTCACTTTTTCTTCGACACATTTCACTTTGACTACCTTTCCCTCAAGACGACGCCGGTATCACAATCTAAACTCCCACTCTCTCTTTGGTTATGCGTCTGTTAACAGCTTCTCCTTCTATTTCTTTTTTCTCCCCTTTGCTCGGATTCATCAATTTAAATCCAACCTCACCGTATCCCCTTGCTCCCTCTCCTTAAATGCCTATATCCCTCAAGCATCTGCTCTCCTCCTTTTTTTCCTCCCAACTCCAAAGTTGTTCCCCTCGCCCTGCACACAAATATATTTCTCTCTTTCCATTTTCTACACCATTTTCTTCTTTGCCCTTGAGTTTGAGGATGGCATTTCAGGGACACACAGAGAGGGTACATTATCTTCTGCCGGCCTCTCCAGAGACTTCCTGGCTCTCTTTGCTTTTCTTCTCCTGACCACCCTCTCCTGTCTTAGTCTCCCCGATGTCCTGCCATGTCACTTTGATGGCAGTGCAGGACACAGAACTATCTCGCTAATGACTTGGTCACAAAGCCAGCAGTCCTCTTTAACAAAGACTCATAAATTAGAAAGGCTGGACGTTTGTAGGTTTGAGAAAAAAATGTAGTAAGTTTTTTGAACACGTAAAAACGGAAGAAGTCTATAACGAGGGGTTCTTTGTGTGTTTTATTTTCAGAGCCTGAGTAGTGCTGTGTAATGGATACTGAAGAGTCCTGTCAACTCTTTGTTTCTGCTGTGGCAACATTTGTTCTCTCTCTAGCGCACATAAAGAGAAACATCATTCTTTGGCACGTGGTGCACTCTACTGTCAATGGCTTTACTTACACAGCTCGGTGACTGGCGGTCAGACTGACAGCAGCAGTAATGCAGCTCTCATGCGAGAAGACCAACAAGATAATAATGATTTATTACTTCATTTATAATGCGGGATCGTTTGCCTCGCACTGGCTAAACACTTTACATTCAAATGAGTGATGGTGCAGGTGAGTTTATGTAAATGAGAGACAGGGATTTGAAGGGTTGCGACCTCTGAGCCGAGCCAGCCGAGGCTCTGGAAGCTGGTGTAGGTGGAGGAGCATTGTGCCATCTGAAAGAAAATAATATGACGGTGATAGCGTGTATATGTTTGACAGGGAGGTCGTGATTTTCTACGGAGTGGCCTCGGGAATGAATGCAAAGAGCAAGATTGGTTAAATGATTTGGGAGTAACCGTTGTGCTTTGAGAAAAACACAAATGTACTATTTGTTTTTTAACACACTAGGGAAGAGTGCGGAGTTCACTGACTGGGTAAAAGGTGACTTAATATGAAAAATTAAAAATAAAAACATGTTGTTGTTTGTGCATGCCCTCCAGGATGTCGGTAGTCTTTGACACAAAAAGGCCTCGGCTAGCTCGTTTATCGTTAAAATGACGACTTCATTACGAGATCTTAGTCGTCATGGTTACTATAAGAAACACTTGTTTAAGGGTTCAGGGACGATCGTTGTCATGGTTGAAAGAAACCAACAGTGATGAGGGGAACGGGAAACAAACAGCTGTCTCCTGTCTGACAATGAATTCATTTATCGAGGTGTCGAATCAACACCGGGGTCGCCCGCTGATCAAACGAATCCTGCAGATGAAGGCGACGTACTGATGTGTGGAGCAGGTGAAGGCCCGTGCATTGAACTAATGATGCAATGCTATGAATGCATGAATACTTATCTTTAATGCTGATTACATGATAAACGCATAGTTGATCTGAAAGGAATTTGCGTGTGAATGGTGTCTGAGCTTTTTTAAAATGATTTTTTCACAGATGTTGGCAAAATCAGTGTAGGATTATACTGTAATCCTACTGTAGGATATACTGTAATCTAATCCTTTAAAATCCATAATTGAAATTATCCAGGGCTTTCATATTTGTATGTTACTAAAGGTATAAATGACTCCGATTGTCAAAGATTCAGAAACACCTGAACCCTGAGAACATCTGATCTGATGCACTCGTGTGATATGCACAGCGTTTAACTGCAGAGGCTGCAGATGAAAATCGATGTGACGAGATTAGTTTGCTCATTTTACAAGAGACTCTTGTGCTCAGCTGTGAAAACACAGAGTCTGACAGCAGCGTGGTGTCACAAAGCGCTTCTTTCTCCAATCTTTGCACTGACACTGGCTTGCAATTTTTTTTTTTTTTGCATTTGAAGAAATTATCTTTAATTAGCACCAGTTGAAATAATGAGCTGCGAGTTATCATGAGAAACAGCAGGAGCATTTGATGACATGTGGTTGTTTCTAACCTGCAATGAGATCCAGAATGGAAGTGGGGTTTCACATCTCCACCTGCATTTGTTGGATCAAGCCAATCATCTACTTTCCTCAGCTTTCACAGACTCACAGGATTTTCTTTTACCCCGACACTGTGACAAGTTGCTTTGATTAGTTATTGTGAAGCTCGCGCACGACGCAGTCACCTGCTGGGCTGAGAAATCCTGACGCATCCATGTGCGGTAGATGACAGTTCAAATAACCACCTCACTCATTAAATACACGGCCTTTGATATGTACAGTACTGCATGTGTATTTGTATATATTATGTATAGAGCTAGTCTCCCAGTACCTTTAAATGTTATATAGTGACTAGGAACTGTGCTTCCATATGACATAAAAGAAGCAAGCATTCACACAATGTTAGACATATCATTACTTCATTAATAGTAGCCATGTGTGAGGAATCTTGTATAGTTCATGTTAGTGTAGCATAACAGAAATGATACAACCTTTAAACCCAAACATTCAGACTTCTACGCAGCAGAAAAAACGAGTACTGAGGATCCTCCTTTGATACCCTGTAACACTTCGACCTATCCAGTCTGCTTAAGTGGTAACACCTAGGAATCAATAACTCTAAACTCTACTGGTGCTAAAACCTCCACTCAAAATCCTGCACAAGTGCATGCAGAAGAAGACATGTCCAACATATACTCAGAGATGTAGAGTAACGAAGTGGAACTACTTAAGTACTGTACTAAAATGCAGTATCTGTACTTTTTTGCAGTATTATTTTTTCCCCAACTTCTACTTTTACTGCACTACATATTTTTGATGAATTTAATACTTTTACTCGGATACATTTTTCATGTGCTGAGTCGTTACTCGTTACTATTGTAGCGTCCAGCCGGACACGTGATGAATGACGAGGCGATATTGAACAAACTGCATTTATTGCTGAACGCTTTGGTTCCAGGACTCGGTGACTGTCGGCCGGAACCACGACAAAAAACCAACTGAACAGTCCCGGTCTCACATCAACCTCGCTCGTGCGCCGTACGTCACACACCTGACTCACCCAGGTGCACTCTCTCACCTGCTGCCCCGCCCCCTCGCTCTGCATTCATTCAGACGCATTCACAGACCATGGGAAATCACAGAACTCTACCATGAACATTGTAACACTGTAACATTAGAAGTTGTGCCTTAATAAATATTTGAAATAATATAAACAACAGTACTTGTACTTTTACTTTCAGTACTTGAGTAGCAATTTTTTTTTACATACTTCTACTTGCAGTACTTAAGTACAAAACATTTTGAATACTTTAGTACTTTTAATTAAGTACGGTGTTTAAAGAACACTTCAACTTCTACTCAAGTCAGTTTTTTGATATAGCACTTGTACTTCTACTTTACTCCTTTACTCCAGTACTTTATACATCTCTGTTCCTACTATACAAATTCAGTTCATAATCTTGCATTCATGCATCTTGCAATTTTACAGTGGTAGTGTTTCACTCCAGTCACATGGTGTGTGCATTACTTACAGTAAAACGAGTTGTCTTCCTCTTTCCACGTCTCTTGTCTCGCAGTATCTCGTTCTCTCACTGGGAGCACTCAAATCGTGACGGTGCCATCTGGCAGCATTCATAATTTCAGTCACATTTCCCACTTGGCTTAATATATATGTTTGAGATCACGAACTATAAACAAACATTGATTTCATGTGTCGTTCTGAAGGACTCGCTTATGCTAATGTGCCGCTACGCTTGCCGTGAAATGTGAGGACTCGCAGCCTCGTCTTGATTACCTCTCCTCGGTGCGGTTTTAACTGACGCTGTGGTCTCTATTGGTGAAACGGAAGCATCCTCAAAAAACTTGCACACCTCCATGAGTCCTCCTGACACTTCCCGTCAGGTGATCAGTGTGCCAGCGAGGGTTCCTCTCTGTAACAGCCTTCCCAGGTGCAATTCAGTAATGTGTCTAAACCCAGCAAAGTGAATCTATGCGCAATTTATTACTGTCACCGACCAACATCTTGGGAGGAGGCTTGAAGTCAATTACGTCTTTTGTTCTTTACGTTGAGTGCCGTGTTAAGTGTCTCTGTCAAGTGTGTCAAATTGATTCAAGAAAAAAAAAGTAGCAGGGCTGGCATTTTTTTTTCTCCCTGTTCATATTCTCATATCTCAGTCGTGGTCCTGGTACGCTCGAAGGCTTCAGAGGTACAAAACAAAAGAGCAGAGTATGAAAGTTCTGACAGACAAGCGATAATGAGTGGGGGGGCTTAACAAAGCACTAATCACAGAGCGTTCTCAGAAATATGCCAGGAAGCTCAAGAAGCAGTCTTTGTACGCGCTGAAGGAAACAACAGGCAGAGACAGGGTGGGCACATGTCATGACTGTACACACATGCAGCTGTGTCAGACCAGATCAGGATGCTGCAGGAATTAACAGGATCTGTCGCTGCTGCTGTCGACTTAAAGACAGTATTAGTATTAGTTAAGTTCAGTATTAACTCCAACACAGAAATCGAACGGTACCAAAATAGATCTTTCATTTTTTAGAATAAATCAGATAGATTGTTACAATTACCCCTCTTCTCTCTGTCCGCCGGTGCGATGATCACGAGGCCGGGCGGTGACGCAGAGTGTCCGAATGAGCCACAGCTGTTGACTTGTCGCATTAACTCTGAATGACCATCCACACTTTGTGTGTGTGTGTGTGTGTGATCTTTCATAGGGGACCTGGCATCAGACGACGAGTACCTGGAAATCCCGTCTATCTCCAGACAGAGAGCGGGGACGTACGAATGCACAGCTGTCAACGATATCGACACAGACGTCCAGACTGTAGACATCACCGTTAACTGTGAGTGTGATCGCCGCCAGCTTCTCAAATATGAGTCTCTGCTGCGTTACATCACTGTAAGCTGAATAGTGAGTTGGAAATATCAAAATCCAAACTAATTAAAAGAATCATTAAAGTATTAGTGGTGAACGAAATGTAAATATCGCAGCTTTAAAAATGACATTATTTGCTTACCTTAAGAGCTGTTGTCTATTTCTGTTTCCACTCTGCTCTGTATGAAAAGTGCCATATAAATAAATAAAGTTATTTTATTTTTAATTAAATTTGGCATTATCATTTTTTGTCTTATTAGAGCTATTTCTATGCTGAATCAAACGTTCTCTGGAGTAATTATTTCATAATTAGCCAACAACTTTTAATAACGGGGTATTTAAAAACTAGGCACAAGGTTTTTATCTGAGAATTTATAATTGGGTTGATCAACAGAAAAATAATCTGCAAATCGATTCAACGACATTTTCAAGGAATGAACTTGAACTATTTTTTTTTTTTTTTAAATTTAAAGTTTGGGGCTTTTTTCCAATCCAATAAATATTCTACATGATTTGAACTAATGCCCGTTCACTGTCGGTCATGGTGTCGGATCACAGCTATGAATTAAAAGAGGTGCGAATGCCGTGACCCCTCTCCTGATAGCTTTGACCCGCGCTGCCTTGTACTTCTCATCGCGGCGCTCTCTCATGTGTTGCTGGCTGCTTGTAGATGCTCCGACCGTGTCAGAGGGCAGAGATGTCGGAGTGACTCTGGGCCAGACGGGAGAGCTGGAGTGTGAGGCGGATGCAGTGCCGGAGGCAGATTTTCAATGGTATAAAGATGACAGAAGGTAATTTGCATTTCAAGTTGGCAAATGGAAGAAATGGTTATTGGTCAGCTCTCTGTTGTCTGATCATGATGTGTTTTGTCTCCGTCTCTGAGGATCCTCAACGGCTTCGACAGCATGGAGATCGTGAGCACCGGGTCGCTGTCGAGGTTGACATTTTTCAACGTGTCCGACGGAGATTACGGCAACTACACTTGTGTCGCCACCAACAATCTCGGAAGCGCAACCACAAACTTCCTCCTGTATGGTGAGTGCAGCAGGAAATCTGTCCCCATTTTTAGCACCGCAGACCAGAAAACACAAATAAAGACGCAGCTGGAGCGTACCTGCTAAATGCATGCTGCAAGAAAAGTAATAATCCACATCTTTTTTTTTCAGCAACCCATTTCCTGAACTATTTTTATAGGGAAAAATATTATTATTTCCCGACTCAGAAACTTGTTATACAAAAATATAAATATGTAGCCATATGGAGTAAATATATAAAGAGAAGCCACAGTCTTCTGTTCTGTGGGTTCAAAATATAAATGTATGAAGATAACCCAACGCTGTGTTCCAAGGTGGCGCTTTATTAATTCTGATTCACAAAAAAAAAACATGTCAGGCTTGGGTGGTTTGGGGCCTGTAGAGCAAAAGAGTCCTTCTCTTGCTCAGCTCGCTGACTTCCTGCCGGCTCCCCACACACATGAAAGGCATAAAAATAACTCTTTCTGCTCTCGGATACTTTTTTTAAAACTTATACTGGAAATTCTGTTAATATAAAAAGTGCTGCTCAGAAAGTATTCACTGATTCCTTTAGAGATATTGTGCATGCTCCTTTCAGACATGCATGTATGTGATGGCAGCTTTGACAGGATCAGTTGGACCTGACATTAGCCGGACTCCTGGCTCGTTTTTGTGCACAAAAATAGCGAGTAAGCATTGCGTATACATTTCTATACATGTATCTGAATGGAGTTGCAAGGAATATTAATGCAAAACATATGTGATTTAATGACAGAGATGTAAAATGTGATGACATTTAACAAATCTTTAAGCTATTAGGTTATAACGACATGCACTGTTGTTCCTGGGGGTTTGCTTCCAAACAAAGAAATGACCACATATCCTCAAACATGAAGAAGAAAAAGAAGAAGACGATATACTTTATTAATCCCAAATCGGGAAATTATTTATATTTATATAATTATTTTTTCACTCTATTTTTTATTTACATGTCATTAAAGCCGAGAATCATGTGGATTATTACTTTATCAAGTATCGAGTGGTTGTTAGATGTAAAATACTGTTTCAGCTTTGAAATGGACTTTTGATGCTACCTGTAGTTTAACGAATTTCTTTTGGAATTATTATTTGTTTGTGTAATTATATCATTTTATATAAGTACATAACTGAATGCAAAAGTCCATTCAGCAGCTTATTTTTCATGCTTTTGACAGTTGTTGTCAATGATGTGTTGCTACTCTGTTTCCGATATGTTGCTCTGTTCCATTTGTTCCCCCGGTGTAGTGGTAATTGAACCCACTAGCTCAACGCTATTGCAAGGTTAGTATTCCGCACCAGCATGCACTTCAACTGTCACGGATCGAAAGTATTAACCGCATGCTGGCACATGACAAACATTGCCATTTTCACAAACTGGAAAGTCGGCCGCAGCAGCGTCACAGCGTTTTGACAAGAAGAGACAAAATCATTTCTGGGCTCTTTTTGATCGTGTTGAAAATTGCACCGTAATATTTGAACAACTCTTTGTTCTCTTCATGATTTGACGTGTGGCAAAAAAGAAAAGCATCTTTTAAAGAAGATGTCTTGTGAATCTTTGTGAAAATGGTCATTGGAGCCTGTTGTGTTAACCATGTTTCATCTTTCTCCTCTGCAAATCTAACCACGGCTTCATTATTGCATGCTCTTTCCCCCCATTGTAAGTATTCTTCATCTTCCATTATCAACCTTTGTGCTTGTGTGATGCTTGTCTGTACTTGTGATTATCATATTTCAACTGTACATTGCACACAGAAACACACGCAGAGCCTCTATTGAAAAAACATCTCGTCATTTTAACGTGTCCTTGTGACTGATGGTTGCAGCATCTTGTAAGCAAGCGCACTCCATTAACACAATTGTATTAATGGCTTTGATTTTTTGGCTGTGAGTGAACGTCATTATTCTAATTAGCCGTATGCAGGATTAGGGATAATCCACTGTGGCACAGTAATTGGATAGATGCCCCAAAGGAAACTGTGGTGAACTCATGGAAATCCAGGGGAAATGAGCAGTCATTGTGTTACGAGCTTCAAAGTTAAAAAACGTGTCCTCAATCCTCGCACAGTGCTTTTTCACTTCCATGAAACTTGGCTCATCCCTGAAAAGAGCACGACGTGTTTTAGTTTTTGCATCATCAAATTATATTTCAGCAGCAGATTCTGGGGAATTCCAATCACCGTCGCTAAATACGGCTGAAACATTGTGACACTAAATATTACAATGCATTAAAGACTTAAGTAAGAATGCTAAAATGTGTACTATATTGATTTTTTTGGTAAGATCTGAATACATTAGCATTAAATGAGTACATTAAAGTATTACAGAATGACTTTATATTGCAAGAAAACAAACTGCTAATGAACGTCGGCATGCATTAACGTCAACACGCATGATCAGATTCCACCATCTTAGTCCATGTGATCATTAAAAGTGAAGTGAGTTTTTTCTCAACTTATCTGTTCATTAAAATGTTTCCTATTTATGTTCATGAGAAATTATCCAAGCCTCATTACATTCTTTAGAAAAAATGCAGATTAGCTGTATGTAAATGGAGATGAGCTGCTCTTCAACTTTTGCAGGAGACACTTTTGGCAGCAGCATAGCATTTAAACTATGTGTTGATGCCAAGTGACTTGCTATACCTTGGCTCCCAACCCACTTCCTGTAATTCTAAACAATGAAGTGTAATCACTATGATAACCAATCACTAATTATGCACACCGGTTTGCATGGAGAAAATACAGCGTGAAGTCCCCCAGTGTTTTCATCCGGGTTTGCGCTGTATAAATCACAAAGTTACACGTGAAGTGTTGTGCTGTAAGGAGGAAGTGTTATTAGCAAATTGGAAATATGTCAATGCCAGTAGTGCTAAAAAAAATCAAAACAATCCCCGGTGGTGAAACTTAGGTTTTGTTTTTTTGCTTTCAGGACCGAGAGCAGTTCAAGACGGCAGCGGCGGCGCGATGGGAGTGCACTCGCACACCTGTCTCCTGTTCTTAGTGATTCTGCCCTTCCTGCTCAGATTTTGAAGAGGGATGGATTTGAACACAAGTATTTTGTGCGTGTGTGTGTGTGTGTGTGTGCAAGTGTGTGCGCGTGATTTATTTTCTGTTTGTTTTTCAACTGGAACCATAAACTGATGCACAGTGAGTGCATGAAGTATCCTGCTACATAATGATGTTGACCCACTAAATAAGTACGTAACATTTTGTTTTTGTTTTTTTAGATTTGAAGGATGTAACAAATATTTCACACTTTAATTGAATTATGTTGAATATTTTTCTCTCTAAATTATATTATTCTGGATCGTCTCTTTATGTAAATGTCTCGGGAGAAAACAAAAACAATATTTTGTTTGAAATGTGGTGTCTCTTATTCAAATTGATTTGTATTAATTTTTAACTGCATTGCATATTCATCTCAACTCCAGGAAAAGGCAAATTTACAGCAAGTATGAGAGGTGAATGTTGAATACCTCAAAGTCAAACCGAGACAGTGAAGCAGAAGGAATTTCGGTTACCCTGAGGCTGAACGCCTGCTATTATCATATATGTATAATAATTATCATTCAGTCTGGTTGTGGAAATTGTTTTTGACCTTCGAGTATTTTTGTTCTCACAATTATAGTGATATACTTGCAGTTGTGTTATGCTAATCTTTATTTTTCCAATTATTTTTTAGGTTTTTTTTTTGAAAAAATGAAAAGTTGTAATTATTTAGAACAAATATCCTAGTTTTTATGTCTCTGTTGTCTCTTTTTTTTTTCTTTTACCAGTACAGTTGTACACAAAAATGGTGTCAAGAATTATTATAATTCAGTAGTTAAAAATGGAACTCCACTTGTGTGGAGTCTGACTTTAATTAATGAAAATTAATGCTGTTGCTACTTTGAATATCACGCCATACACAACAGTTATTTGAGAAAATGTTCCCGCCCATGCTCCGAACCAGCGCTCACTAAAGTCACGTTCATAGAAAATAAAACTCTGTTTGCATGTATTTAGACACCAGTAACCCAAAGACTTAGAAGTTTATACAGCACCGTACTCATACATACACAGGAGTTTCTTTTGTTCTGTAGTCTCAGCACATGTGACACATGTTCCATAGTGTTCTCTTTTCACAAACACGAGGAAGGGTGAACATGTTGTGTTTTGACGTGGGTTTAAAATGGGGGTAATTTGGAAAAATAAAAGATCTAAATTCATCGATACCTTTAAACCAAAATGTACAGTATGCGATTTCTGACTCATCCCAACACGACATCCCCAGCTCTTGTTGAAAAGAAAAGAATTGCAGGCATATTGCCAAATTGCAATAACTAGGAATGAGCAGAGGTCCGAGTAAAAGAACAAAAAAAGGTTTGCATTGTTAGAAAAGACAGGATATGTGCAAAAACAAGATCATATCTCTGTTTCATTCTTGAAAAGGCGGAGCCCCGTCGGCGTTTTGAGAGCAAGCAAAAAGTTGTGAGTGCGAGGATTTTATGCAACAATCACAAACCTCTCACAACACGGCAGCAAGAATTAAAGCCGGTGATTTACCTTATTCACGTCTCACGTTGGCAAACGATTCACACTGACGGCCGGTCCGCACTCAGGTTCCCGCCGGCCTGCAGTGTTAAGAGCAAAAGTAAGATTTGAAGTTCTGGGTTTTGTAACGTGGAAGAGAATTTTTAGACGTTTGTGTTTGTGTCTGCACACACGAGCATCTCTTGACTGTTGGTTCCTACGATAACTGCGCTCCACGTCACTGGATTGTGTGCAGCTCGAATGGATTTGTAGGATTCTGTGGAAACATCAGACAGGAACCGTGAGTTAAAACAAATGAGTGTGTGTTCCTGTTTAGCGGTAGGGCAATGACGTGTTTCTTATGAGCCCGAGTGTGTTTTCACATATGGTTATTTTTAAATTATTGCGAGCTCACTCGACACTGAGCTGGCCCCCAAAGGGAGACGAGCGACAGAAGCAATGATCTCTGCTATGTTCGGGTTCATCTTTTCCTCTCTTTAAAAGAAAATTCAGATCTCTTCCCCTGGCTCGCCTCAGCTCCAGCAAGGTCGTAGTCCATCATCATCCAGGTGCACCTCAATTTTTCTTTTGAACTCAGTTTCCTTTGTGGACCTTTGGGGATAACACAGTGTGAAAAGGAGCCAATATCCAAATGAAAACAGCATGAAACAGATAGGGCCATTATTGAAATTGATCAGGGTAATCATGAGCTGAATCTGACAGGCTAATCATGGTTTGTTTTCACACACAAGACAAAGAGAGGGAGAGAGAGACAAAGAGAGACAGACACCGCAGACTATTATTCATCTCCAGCACAGTGATGTTTGGAAATTACACGGTAATTATTCCATCCTGGCTTCAAGGATGACACCGCTGATCTCACGTCTGTTTCTGCACAGTCAAAGATTAACCACGTTTAAGACGAAACTGAAGTCAGATCACCTCCCAAGGAGGTCTGTGCGGGGGGATCCCTTCAGAAGGGGTTTGTATGTGTGTGTGTGTGTGTGTAGGTGTGTGTGTGTAGGTGTGTGATGTGGTTGTTGTCAATATGCACAAACAATCACAGCCTCACTGCTGCGAGTTCACTCCAAAGGTTGACAAACGTGAAAACAACTCCCGCAATAGTTTGCCTGGAAATATCAGTCAACCAAACACAACAAAACACACACCTCATGTCTTCTCTTTCTCTCTCTCACACACACACACACACACACACACACACACACACACACACACACACACACACACACACACACACACACACACACACACACACACACACACACACACACACACACGGTGAGGTAAGGCAGTGTGTTGTATATCTCTGCCTATATTTCTTTTGTAGAACAGCCAAGCACACATTGTAAAAACTGATTCATTTATGTTATTATTATTTTTTTTTACTACCTCTGAGCAATTCAGCGTCCAATTATTTACCGGCAATTACCACCTTAAAGTCAGATTTAGATCTGGTGTATTTGTGTGCACTGTAATGACAATGTAAGTGAGGCTCATTAACAGGAACCCTTGATATGTCGCGCTGCTCTGTCGTCAGTCGTGTTTCTCCGGGAGTATCACAGCGCTCCTCCGCAGTTTGTTAAAGAAAAGTGCAGACAGCCGAATGTTTGCACTTTATTGCTTTGTCCTTAATAATTGTGAATATATATCTGTTTCTTTCTCTCTCTCTTTTTAATCACGTCAGATACAGTATAATTTTTCAAGTCAAGCACACTATTACTGAGGACAAACCCGTGTAAGCACTTACCTTTAGGATATAGACAGATCTGTACAAACCAGCAGGGCTGCTGTCCAAATATAAAACATGAGGGAATGAACATGAATGGTAACGAGGTGGCTGCAATGATCCAGCTAATAATTGCAATGCCAAACGGTCACTAAGGCAGCGATTCAGAGTCGAGGACTTCAAACCAAAACTGTGTGTATTCATATTCTGACATCGTTAGGAGGAGCCGTGCTAGCTGTCGATATCAAAAAGAGCATTTGTTTATTACTTCACGGACAAAACGATGTAAACCGCGATCAACACAGACGCGATGATCTGAAGATGAGAGATTCTCTGGAAAACAGTCGGCACCTGTCAGATCACTGTTGGAAATCCCACTAGATCATCTTCCTAAAGTTTCGGCCTTGGTCTGAGCCGCATGCCGCTAACAGCTTATCTTCATTTCCTTGTTCTTAAATCCACCGCTGCTCCAAATGTGTAAGCAGAGGAGGCATGTGGAGGATGAGCTCCTGTGCAGGCTGCTTCTTTCAAGCTTTAATTTGAAGTGTTTTCTGACCTGAGGCCTTTTTACATTACTTAGCGCCGGTATTCTCAGTGCGGTATGGGCGCCACGTAGCCTCAAGGTTAGACAAGCTGGCTTGCAGAGCAGTTAAATAAACACAATCACATTACATTTAGTGAGACTGTGCGATGGTTTGTGTTGTGCAACACGGCTATTTGCCACGTTATGGCTCATTTAGTTGAGAAGACTCTAATAAGCTCTCAGTTGGCCCTCGTGTTGTCCTGTTGTTAACTGGACTCATCCTGCATTGTAACACTGAAGGGTATATACTGTAAACCGCACCCGGTGTGATGATTGCAGCACTTTTCTAAACGCAGTAACATCCAGGGAGTTAAATAAAGTTAAAAACGAACATTGATTGTTTCTCGCCACCAACAGCTGCATATAACATGCATCGCAGTCAGGCAAACAATGCACAGCAGGAGGTGACATGCCAATTTCAATGGGACTAACTTTCATAATTGAAAATAAGTCCCCGTCTCTCAGACAGTGGGGAGTTGTACAACACTTTTCTTTCTGCACGGCATTAAAAAAAGTCAGTCTGTACTGTCTTATTAGAGCAAATGCAAATGCAAACTCCCACCAAGCATGACTTTTAAAAACGATATGCAAGACACACTGCAAGTCCCATTCAAGCCAAACTTATAATGATAAAACTTAGCAACCCAGGGAGAGGATCTTGGAAATACACTAGTAAAATTTTTCTGATCCACCCCCAAAAGTTCAGCAAGTAAATTGCTCCGAGAAGGCCTGAATACACAGAACTTTTTTCTCTTTGCGACTCCAGTCAGCCAATTCTGAATCACGGCCCATGAAGGCTTATATTTTGGCAGTAGCCCTGCATATTTATGTTGATATGACCAATTCCATTGTCTGTTTGCTGCATAAGGATTGCAGGACTCATTCTCTCTCTCTCTCAGCCCGAGCAAACATTGGCCCGTTTGGAACGTGGGGCTGAGTTGAAGGAGAGAAGAGAAAAAGAAAAAAAAAAGAAAAAATATGTGTGTAATTTCTTTTCTTTCTCACCATATGTGCAAAGGCAGGACACCAGTCTTTAAGGAAGATTTGATACCATTTAAGAACAATGACTAAGCTTGTTTTGCACCTACCAGATAGTACTTATTAATTTTAGGTGTTTTTGTGACATTCGTGTGATTTGCATCGGAGTCTTAGAAGAGATCATTTTTCGGATGTGAGATATCAAACCAGGGGGATTATCATAGCAGACGCATGAAGTAGTCTCATGATCTGTTGGGATTTATTTTGGTTGACTCACATGAATGAAAATCTGCCCTTTGCCTGGCTACAAGTTCACAGGACTCTCTTCAGATTGGATTGTTCCCAAGCCGGATGGGGACTTGCTATCCGACTCCCTGCATTGTAAAGGATTGTTGGTTCATATGTATTTTCTTGATGAAAAGTGTGTGCTCATATTTAAGACTGACAATAATAAAATGTTGTATCTTAATTAAGATTGTGTGTGTTTTTTTTTCTTATACTGCACTGCCACGCTGCATAAACAGCAGTTTTGCTTACAGCGGTGCCGATCCAGAAACAGGACCAACCTATTGATTTTTTTTTTTTAGCCCTCAGAAGTCCTGACCTTGGACAGAGCTCGTTGCGGTCTGTCCGCTACGTTACAGACACCCACTAACTGCAGTTCTCTAAATGACACCAGTGTATCTTCCAGCCTGAACACTGTGTATTTTAAGTGTTCTGGTACATCAATTATGTACTACCACAGCGGGGGGTCTGCCATAAAGCTCTAAACTTGTTTCTCTTCCTCCATCATGAATGTTAATTGCATACTGTGGCTGCATGCAATAAGAAATTCCTCCTCTCATTCATTTGCTGATGCATGTAACGAGTATCTGAAGGTTTTCCACTGTGAGTTGTCAGTGATGCTTGTGGCCGGGGGCAATGCTCCACTGTGCGATAAATAATATAAAAGAATGTCCATAATATGTACAATATTTCAGGGTTTGTGCTTTTTTCTTTTTCTTTTTTTTATTGCATTTTCTAAGCAGTGACATAAAAATGGCTTTCCAGTTGATACCCCTCCGCTCCACTTCAGCCTCAACAAATATTTAATTCATGCAAACATCTGCCGCTGCAGCTGAGAGTGGCTCCACACACATGAGACTGAATACATTCATGCTGTTGGAAGGATGAGCTATTTTTCTTTGCCTTATGTTAAGGGCCAGTGTCAAAATCAAGACACAAAAATGGGCCATCCCAGGATTTGTGCATTGTTCTGTTGCACTGTTGAATGTAGACCGTCGAGTACAAAACGCCTAAACCAACAAAAGCATTTGCAGCCAGTGTGCTCACACCAAGCAAATTTGGACACTGCGACCTTAATGAGTCTCTTGTCCTCACAAAACAGGTGTAGCTGCAAACTTGGTGACTTACTGCAGCTCCTAAAGAGGCTATTGTTTGTTTGAGTCATTCAGGGTTACATAAAATCAGATGGTACAAAAAAGCTAATTTAATAGTTTTCCTTACTCCAACTAGATCCAAGATCGGAACTGTTAGTGTTTGCGAGTTGTCAACAGCTCAAAATCTGTGGGTCAGAGTTCACCAAAATGAACTTAGTCTCTTACTTAATCGTAGTTTCTGCAGGCTGGAACTGGAAAGATTGCAGTGAAATCCTTTTGCAGCCCAAAATCTGGCGTGATAGAGCCAGGACTGTTTATTTTCAGGTGAGAATATTTGATTGACACCTGAAGAACTGCAATAAGACACCTGGTAATGCGAGTCTCAGTCCTCCTCAGGTGCACTTTGCCAGGAGTGAAAATGTACTTAAATTATTTAGAAGGAACAAACATGACGACATTTTGCAGCCAGTCTGCGGCTCTGTGAGGCTGGTTAGATAATGCTCACGATGACATGTTGATGTTTAGCTGTTTACTATAATTGAATACATGTGAATACATAACTGTGAACACAAAGTACAGCTGAGGCTGAGTCATTGCGTTTGCAAGTATTAAGGTGAATGCATTTAATACATGGTAGATCAGTTTGATAAATTCATTTTGATACAGAAGTCCTTGAGTTCCCGGAAGTTTAGTTTCATAACTAACTGTGCAAAAGTTTGTTTTCCAAGAGGGTAATGTTCTACACATGGTAAGAAGATTGCATAACAGCTGATGACACTTTTCTTTAGTTTCCATGTCAGAGTTTTTCGGTATCTTCAAGAATTCAACAGTAGTAATTTGTAATTAAGTATTTAGGTATGCATAGATATTCAGGTGCCAGAGAAAAAGTTAATGAATTACCAATCCATTCATCATTAAGATGCATCCTGTATAATATGTCATGACATTTCAGCTGGGAGTTGTCAGAGTTGGAGCCGTGTCGCCAACATAGTTAGAAACTCAAAGATTTCATCGGCATACTGAGACCAAACCAAGCATGGACTGGATTTCTTATCTCTTCAGAACTGGTGCTTCTAAAAATCAGAATGGCAAAAAAATGTGCAGAAATGTCTCTCATGCTTCAGTAAACTCACCAAGACTCCAATATCCAACAAGTGAGCGACTTGAGTTCATACAAGCAAACTTTCTAACCACAGTTCAGATCGAAGTCAACAAACCATAGGCACGCTGTTCCTCTGTTTTCTCTGTTTCTCTCTCATCATAAGATGATTTTCTTCCATTTTAAAACTCGTCTGTGTACCTTGCTATCCGGTTCTCACCCTCTGAACTCTCTAGATATTGTGCGGATGCTATTAAAATCAAGGGTCAGCTTTGTGTGAAAAGGCACTCTACCTGTTGGTAAGGGAGAGTGTAGCAGCCAGAGGTTGTCTTGGCCAGGTAGACTTCAAACTTAGTTTTCTGTCCATGTGTCTGGCTCCCTTATCTTGTTTATTTTACTGCACTTATGATGTTTTCAGCTATAAATATTTCACATGGCTCTTGAATCCTCCTGAGGCGCGATAGAAAAGACGTCGCTTTTACATGAGTCTGTTGGGAAAATCAAAATCAATACCTACTTTATTTTAGTTTGGCCATCTGGATTTTTTCCCAGAAATATTTATGCTTTAACTGCCAGTCCAGTTCATCCACTCATAAGTATTTCAGTACTTTTACTAAAGTCTATCATCACCAGTTTCTGTAAAATCGACTTAATTGATTGGTGTCTGTACAGTTGACAGTAGTCTGAGACGCAGCCTGAGGCTGTAGGTCTGTTGTTGATGCGTTCATGGCGAAATATGAGTCTCAGCCTCCTCTGTGATAAATATTTCTCTGTGTGATTGTTTGACATCGCTGACGTCAGCGTCACGATACCATCAGTGCAGTGCATAGATGAAATCTTCTCTGCTTTTAAAAATCCACTCCAGAGGAAAAATATCGCCCATGACAACAGTCGGATTTAACCAGCCATTAGTGGAATTACAATGGAAGCACTAACAGGAATCCAGGATTGCAAAATACTAAATATATCACGGCCAACGCTTTAGTGTGTAGCAGTGTCAGTTGATTGGATACCACTTTGGTCCAAACTAGAATATTTTATAGAATACTAGATGGATTTCTATGTACTTAGTTTTAGACAGTCAGTGCTGGCTGCTGTGTTTTTCATCCAATCAGTGTCAGCAAACACACTTGTATGTTTGATCAAAAAAAGAAAGGGAAAAAAAAGGTGGAGGTATCAAAACTGCATTACTTTGCAATTAAATATTTAACAATTGTTTAATTCCAACATCAAAACATAGTAAACAACCTCCAGGCAAACATATCAGGACACCGTGTTTTGGAAACCCACGCCTGTGAATTCACCATAAAATTAAATATGTAAAAGAAAATGTTCATTTATTGAGATCACTAAAAAAAATGTGTTACTGAATGCATGTAGCTGTGAAGTGCTCCAAGGTGCAGAAAAAAGTAAACCCCAGCAAACTTGTGTTTCAAAACTGTGTGTACAACACATACAAACATTAATATTGCATGAAATACTAAATAATGAACACTGGATCCTGAAATAATGTCAAAGACAGTACATCTTGGAATAAAAACATTTTCTGCACTTAAATCAATAAGTAAATTAAATTATGCTCGAAATAATTGTGGATTAAATACACCAAATAATAAGATAATCTTGTAAATATGAATTGACCTCATACAAATGGAAGTACATCTAAAACAGCTATGAAGAGTTTTGACTTTACCAGTCTTAGCATTTCCAGAAATGCTGTTGTGATGCTGTCGCTGGTTGCATTCTGGATGGCAATGAACTTGAAAAATCGAACACGAGCACTCGCTAGCAGTTGGTGTAAATGTCAGTTGCCTCATCCCCTTGAATGGCAGTAAAAATCAGTGCTCTTTACTTCCACTAGAATGTAATCCTTTACCTCTGACAGCGTGCGGTCCAACAGCTTGTGCAGTTTTTCACGTCCTCGGAAAATGCCAGTGTTGTTCAAGGAGTCGGTTTCATCACGCAGGCATAAGGCCGGCTCAGAAGTCCAGCAGAACTTTTCAGAACTGATTATTTTTGGATGAGATGTGGCTGTTTTTATCCGCAATCCTGTGGCCTTGTAGCCATCCAGCTGTGTTGCAAAGTCTCTCTGATGGGATCATCCATGTATCCATGTGTGCCAGGGTTAAAAAATAGTGTTTTTTTAACATCACATCTTAAAAGCTCATGAACACACCGAAGTTGGAAGGTCGTCGATGATAAGTGCAGCTCCTTATCATCCTCTATCGTCCTTCTATCCTATTCCAAAGAAATGAATTCTACCGCAAGCGAGTTGTCAGTAAAATATCACCACAACCGGACGTCATGGATTGCCATGAAATTCCATCCTGGCTGTTGATCTAACGTGCTAAGACATTTGAAAATTGCTGATAACTTTTCACATTAGCTACACTAGGAGGTTTTTCAGACAAGATCCGTAAACTGTTTAATTATTTAGGTAGAGGTAATGAATAAGACCTACTTGGACTTTTCACACTTCCAACGTCCTTTGTTCAAACTCAAAGTGAGAGAAAAAGACCCTCTAGCAGCACCAACAACTTTCTTTTTTTGTGTTTTGTAAGAAAATTAGATTTTAATCTGCAAGATGTGTACACGATTGGCTCGCAGTGGTGCTACAGGAAAGTCGACAATATTGATAGGAATCCTGACATGAATACCCTTAACCAATGACTTTGCAGTTGTTGCTGAGGCAATGCTGTCTCCACTGGGAGAGGGGATGATGGGGACTGTTCTCCATCTCCAAGTAGAAGAGAGTACAAGGGCGTCCGGGTTGTTTAGTTGAATCTGCCTGACTCGTTGACCCTTTATGTGACTGAGGTTTGTGCAACCGACCATGTCTCTGAAATATCACCAACTGCGTAATGATAAATGGCGCTGTCCGCGGTGCTGAAGTTAAAAGACGGGTTTGTAATTGCGCCCCTTTTCTCTAAATCCTGCCCTTGTGTCAGTTTCATCATGGGTCTATAATATTCTCTGTATCGGACAGAGTGGAAGACAAAGTATGTCAGCGTCGCGACCAAGGCCAGGGTCAGAAATGAACCGCTCATGCACTAAATCTCATTGCTGTAACTGAGATTTTATTTGACAATGTAACATTGTAACAGTCTTACATTATTCAGTGAATTCCCATGAAATCGGTTCAAAGGGCAAAAGATACTCCACCCACACTGAAACGAAGTCTCTCTCCCTCTCTGCTCGTAAAAGTAGAGCGAGAGGGGAAGTGGTGAGAAGACTGCAGGTGGTCAGAGGTGCAGCATCGCTAGCTTTGTGAATCTGTGGCATCAAAAAGAATAGGAGGATGGCTTGACCGTTGTTATTTATTTATTTAAAAAAGAAATTATGTTGGTTTTGATTCCTGTCCAGACAATCAAATATGCATGAAGACTGGCTCATGTTAGAGATAAACGAAGCGTGTGGACACAAAACCAACTGCTGTTATTCACACGGACGTAAAAATAGAAGCAATTTCATTGAATATCGTCGTTACTTCTGTAGAGAATGGACAGAATCAAATAGCAACAATATCATGTGCTGGTTGGTGCAGTGAGGGGCATAGAGGTGATGCTATTGGACCATCCCCCACGTTAAATGTATTCGGATTCGGACCAGGACGACACTCATTACCGTGCTTAGATACCCGCAGTGATAGAACAACCAGGCTCAAATGCTAATCGTCAGACAGTAAATACTGTATTCGTGCTGCAGAGCGCCCACTTAGAGGCCTGTGATAGACGTTTAAGCACTGGAGAAAAGTCTCGCCGTCTACCTTCCAACTCCCAATTGGAGCTATCTCTTCCTCATTATATTTCAACCTAATTAATGTCAAAATGGAGTAAAAACAATTAAGGATCTGTCTCCAAAAGTTGTTGATTTTCTTTTCCACTCTCCTCATTTCGCCTCATCGAGGTGAGCAGAAACTCCTAATGACTGGTAAACATCTTTTGATTGTCTGATTGTCTCTCAGGACTGTTGAGCGTGCTGTAGCCGAGCGGAGAGGAGGAAAAAAAAACTCAGTGCTTATGAAAACCAAAGAGAATAACATCTGTGCTCAAAGGAAGCAGACTGCAGCTTCCTCCACACAGATTCAGATGAAAAATTTTTCAAATTCACAATTACATCTTTTCTGCATTTTCACATTTCGCTCGGCTTATCGAGTCGCCCACGACGATACGCCACTCGCCTTGTTGAGCCTCAAATTCTAAATGTAAAGGAATGATGGACAAGCCATGCAGGTCAAGTTTAGTTGTTGCTATTTCAGCCATTTTGACTGCACAGCTGTCTGTTATTGAAGTCATGGTTTCACACTTTAGTCTTGAATTAATTAAGTATTTAGCCCGTAATGATCTTTTCCCGTCTTTAGTAATATAAATGGATGGAAGGTCTCCTTTGGTCATCCTTCTTCAAATCATCTGTGTCTTTACAACCATCTGTGAAACTTTAATATTCTGGTTTTTAAGAGAAACCATAGGTGGCTAATTAAAAAGGCATAATTAATGCCACTGATTAAGCTAAATAACACCTCCAGCTAAAAATTAGTAGTAAGTGAGAGTTTTTTTTAGGGTTGGAATTAGTGCTCATAATGAGATAACATGATTGTATTGGAATAAATTTATGATTTATGAAAGGAAATCGCTCCACAGCTGCAGGCTGTATAAAACTCTAATTGATATATATACTTCATTATTATTGTCCTTCCATATTTACAAACAGCATTGCTGTCTTTGGCGGATACACTATCACTTCAGGCCATCGCACACTCACAGAACAAACTGCTTTTTACTGTGTCTTATTGCTTTTTATATAATCTGAACCAGGGGTGTCAAACCCATTTTAGTTTATGGGCCACATACAGCCCAATTTCATCCCAAGTGGGCCATATTGTTGCGTAATAACTTATAAATAACAACACCTCCACATTTCCCCCCCCTTTACTTTCAGTGTAAAGTGGTACAAGTACGTTCTGAAAACGGTCACAATTAATGAACCGTCCAATTACAAAGCAGAGAATAAACAGCCTGAGACGTCTGCAGAAAGATGAATGCAGTTTTAACAATATGTTCCCATTTCAATCAATGTAGCGTCGTTACATATACATTATAGTTTACAGATCACTCTGGAACTATAGAGGCATAACACTTGCCACATGTATTCTGGTACTGAACAATAATATAATATTTATGTTCCAAAAACTTGCCAAGACCTAGAAATTATGTTTTATTCTCAGCCTAGCTTTCATAATTGCACATCTCATGGCTATGACTGAAAACATACTTTTCCTCAAACCTGCCAATAATTCATAAATCTTCTCTGCTCTCAGTTACTATTGCATGTTCTTGTATTTTATTTTATATAATTAGTCTCATAACGGTGTTAAAGCATCTTTTTTTTTGGCCAGATGGGGCCACAAAAAATCTAGTGGTGGCACACCGGGGGTGGAGTGTGACTGAGCAGACTAGCTGGCTGTGCAATATTATTTTATTCAGTATATTCATTGATTTAATTGGACATTTAATTCAATAGAAGTACGTCGTGGCTGAGTGGAGAAGACTAGACTAGATTAGCTGTTGAAATGTTACAAATAACTATTTAAGTGGACCATCCAAATGAATAATTAAAATATTAATAATAATAATAATAATCTCTGAACTTTTGATGTTTTGGAAACTTTCACACTCAGATTTGAGATGAAGGTCACACCAAGCTGCGTAATGACGAGTCACAAATAAGGTAGGAGCTTTTATAGCAACATTTTAGCATGGGCTTTCTACTGTGTGTCTACTGTGTCCAGGGCCGGTCTTAGCTATGGGCAATGTGGGCGGCCGCCCAGGGCGCAGTCTCCGTGGGGGGCGCACGAGCACCCGAAAAAGAAAAAAACCTCACGAATTTTCTATACCGCTCATTAAGTTAGCGGAGCGGGCGCCCCCTGGAGCACATTTGCTTCGCCCAGTGCGTAAATGTGGACAGGACCGGCGCTCTGTGTGTGTCCATGTAAAAGTCTGACTCTGGACACCTTTAGATGCAGCGATGTGGCCAAATTATCCTCCTAGCATGCTGAGCAGCGACAGACAGAGTCACTTTCATTGTCTCACTCCACCAGAGGCAGAGAAAGAAAGAAAAAAAATAAAATCTGACTCGATTTATTTAGATCGTTTCTCCCCGCACACAATCTCAGGCAGTGTGTTTGCTTTGTGGAGAGACATGCTCGAACAGTGAGGCGTCTTCTAAGACTACTCTTCCCCTGAAAATATGATTAATGAGCTGACAGCCATCAACCTTCACAGTCCTTGTTGCTTTCATCCAAGGCCAATAAATGTGCTTTGAGGAACAAAATACAAAGTCTTAGAAACAGTGACACTTCCAGTGTGAATCTGAAAAAAAGAAATCCCAGCAGCTGTCTTTTTGTGTGCGCGTGTATTTTTGTAATATCAAAGGGAAGCTACCCTCTGGGCCAAATATGCTGCTGTGACACAATTGCAAAGCAAAGCACATGTATACATGGATACACAAATGCAAATAAAAAAAACAACCTTTGAGGGGTTTTAATTGCATATACTGCTGAGGAAAAAAAAACTATGACATAATGCATAATTATGTAAGGATAAACTGTTTTCAGAGCGCTGAGATCTAAAGCATCTTCATATTTTAATCACTGAGCTCGGATTTTATTTAAATGAGTAGTTTTTGCTTTTATCTTTGGACCTAGCTGAATTACACCCTTCTCTGTTTTTTTAAGAAGTAATATAACTTAAACTAAGCATCATGATCTGTTTATATATGGGGCACTGTGGCTCACTTCTGGCTTAACAGAACTGGATATTTAATCTGGCTGGGGTGTGACAGGCTTTGTCATTTGTCTACCAGCCTTTTGTGAGTTTTCCAGTATTTGTAAGAAGCTCAGTTTGGTCCTTGTTTTATTTCCAGCATTGAGTCTGTTTATCTGAGGGACCAAACTTGACAAAGGTTTGATACTGGCTAAATTGCTCTTCGGTGGACTTGTCAGAAAGTCCACAAACACTTCATTCATGTGTTGGAGTGTTCTGCTTCTGTGTGCGATGGAGCCTGGCGACCTGCTCCTCCTGCGTCTCCTCTTCCTCTGGGTCCTGTCTTGCCTCAGAGGCCTCCATGGTGCCTGAAGTAAAAATACTGTAACTGTAAATTACTCACAAATGGCTTAAATCTTCTGTTTGGCATACACGAGGGGAGGCATCCTCCCGTCACGCCGGCTCCCACTGGGGAAGAAGCTGTTTTCTACGTCACTTCACAAACGAGTCTCTCAGTGACTCCCACCTTGTCTCACAATATGTCTGTAAATATGAAATAAGTATCAAACTCAGTCTATAGACTAGTATTTCTTTTATTTTACAGGTTGGAATTTTAAAATGTGCAGGTGCAGTTAATCAATTTCAAAATAATCAAATGAATGTTCCTTGGGGGGGACTACACTTAAAGAAGGGGAAATCATACCCAGGTAATTGTTTGGAATTAATCTGGAGCTCTGATTAATAATTAAATTAATAACTACAACCAAAATGACCATAAATAGCTACTGTTGTAGGTTCAATGATTTGGAGTTCTTCATAATAGAGGTTAGCAGCATTTATTCAAATAAAATAAAAGCTGGGGGCTGATGATGGTGTTAGTGATGGCTGAGCCTTTACTGCAACTATATAAAAACTATACTTCTGTCGATCTGATGGCCCTCGATGCAGAATATCAATTCAAGTGGATTCACATGGGAGAGGATTTCTGGATCAATGCTGGGCACAGGTCTGGAGGCTTAAAAACCTTCGAGGCACCTGACAGTGTGATCATACCTGCAATGGGTGGGTAACATGCCTTTCACAATGATTTGAGCGTTATCTCCCTCATTTGATGATGCCCTCCAGGATGTGTCATCTCCTGGAAGAGAAGACGTATCTGATCCAGACTTTTACAGACAGTTTAACTCCAGACTTTCACAGGCAAGAAATGTCATGGAAAATGTCTTTTACATCTTTAGCATCCAGGTGGCAAATCTCCCAGAAATAAAAAATGTTCTGAACAACTTTCTACTCAAACCCTCAGAGGCTCAGAGATTTCTTCAACCAACTTGCTGGCTCTTCACCACTTATCTCCGAGCAGGGCGGGGCCCAGAAGCTCAGCGAGTAAAAGACGATGTAAAACAAAGGATTAAATCAGGCTCAGTGCAGCTGCTACTGATAAGTTGATTGGCCCTGATAGTTATCTTTGAAACGGCATCAGGACATCACTATAGTGACAAGCACAGTTTGACGGCGGTGTACTTTTGCCTTGAAATGGACAACATTCCATTTCCCTCGCGCATGAAGTCACAACCGGTGTCAGTATTTTATCAGTCCATAATTTAACACTGCATATTCAAAGCACATGTATGTGTATCATGGCTATACATGCAGCGAAACCCACTGAGATCTTACAGAGACTAAATGCATACGTCAATTCCAATTCATGACTGTGAGCTCACGCACTGCGTCAGGCGTGCAGTTCATGTGTTTCACCTGGGAATTATTAAACGCAACACCGCCTTTGCCAAATATAATAATCACAGAGATCGAGGGGGTGCCATCATCACAGGACGTGTGGCAGACACCTCTGCACTGGGAGAGGTGCTCAGACTTTGCATACTTAAAAAGACAGTGCACTTCACAAGAGTTGAAACTCACAAGGCAAGAAACTTTTTCGGAATTGATTAAACAATTATTAAACAAGTGGTGTCACGGGGGGTGCAGAGACGGACCCAAACGCAGGGAATTAAACGAACTTACTTTAATAATAATAAAAAAGCGTCTGGATAACACTGTTACAAGTAGACATGGTGCACATTATTAAATCTGTTTTTATATTCTTTTTATATCATCTGCGCTTGTTGGCTTAACGTTGTTTAGGGTTCCATTCGTGTCTTCCTGAAAATTATTTGTTTAATCTATTTCTTTTTTCCTCTGACATTAAAACTGAATTTGTTGAAATCCACCGAATTACTACACATTGCCTTTGCCACAAACTGATCTTTTGCATTTGTTGAAAATGTTAATTAAAGATCAATCAGACTCCGCAAAGCATTTAGACTCTATTAGAGCTCTTATGGGAAAAATAGACTGAGATAGGATTTGAGAGGGACAGGAGTCATGTCATCACAAATACAGATTATATGAACATCCCTCGTATACAAGGACTCCCCAAACAGAAGTAATCCATGATTTTCCAGTAAAGTCTTGTGTAACATGTCATTACTCCAAAATCTAATCCACAAACAATCCTCATAAAACTGAGACAGAATTTTGGAGCTGGTAACGAGGACCCCGGGTCTCCAATAATCACCTTTAGTGCCACTCAGATGGAATGAGTTGGATGCTATTTGGAAAACTTTCAACCAATCGCTGTCACGCCTCATCCCGCATATCTAATCGCGTTATCTCCTCCTGTAGTATTTAATCTGCCGGCCTTCTGTGTATTGGCTACTTCTCTTACATGGCTTCTGCTCGTCGTCCCTGTCTGGCTGCTGTAAAGCCTCCAAGAGCGTCCCGTCATCGGCATCAGGTGCCAGGACGACTCGGGCTTCTCAGCAGATCTCCGGTCCAGAGAGTGTCCATTCCTCATAATCTCTCACACCAAGCCTGCATGTCAGCAACCAATTTGGCTCTCGCCCTCCTCCCCCGCCACACACACACACACACACATACACGCACACACACACACACAGTGCTTCCATCCCTCTGCCCCCCCCCCCCCCCCGGGTGACACACATGAGGGCTCTCCTTTGCCTTTTTGGCTTTCTCTCTCCTCCTCCTCCTCTGTCTGTTCTTCACAGCCTGTTTATTCAGCAGCTCCTTGGCAACGCATTCACAGCTCCACAGCCACCTCTTCCCAGCCTGCTCTGTTGGACGAGCAGCACATCCCCGCTGCTGCCCACCTCTGCTCGAGACCAGTTTCCGCTGTACACAGACTCACGACATAAACCAACACCTAACCTCTTCAGCACCGCGTCCCTGCACAGTTTACCCTCCGAATTTACATTCAAAAAGGCTCAAACACAGGTTTTGCTAAAGCCACTTGATCAAGTGTAGAGAGAGAAACAGATTATTCCTCACAAACAGGACCTCACAGTGCTGTCAAAGAAAACATTCACAGTTTGCAGGACATGCAGTTCTCCTGTCGAAGAAGGAGGCTGGTTCAGCTTGGTTGCAAATGGCTCAGTGCTCAGCAGCAATGAAAGAAATCTGAAAGGAAAACAGTAAATAATAAAAAAACAGTCATGAAACTACCTGCTACACTGCCCGAGGTACAGGAAGTCGAATGTAAGCAGGGTGTCCATGTGGACTGCTCTGTGCTTTGGATGTTTTTTAATCAACTATATGAATATCGGAGCCTTTGAAGAGAGATTGCAGTTGTGTATAGTTTGCTTTTTTAATGACCGTTTGTTCTAGAACCACTTCTACCCCCTGCTGTCCTCAAAGAGCACACAGATCCACCAGTTCAGGTCCTTCCACTACTGCTCTGGAGTCCAGGTTAGTAACTGCAAGATTATATTCTGGCTGCACTGGTTGAAAGCTGTTGAGATATATTCAAATCTAATCTTTTTGAAACTGTTCTCCCAATACAAACAACAGCAAACGTCTTCAAACAATGTGCGTGTTCCTACTGAAGTTCCAAAGACCTCGAGCAGTTACAGGCTTTATTACTTTTGTCAGCCGGTTGCAAATGAGGCAATAACATTGTTACGGGTTTATTTGTACAGCAGCATTCAACAACAAGGTAATTCAGAGTGCTCTGCGTGGTACATGAAAGACCCTGAGGGAAGAACGACAAGACGATATGAAATGCATTTGTATAGGGTGAAATAAAACGTAATAGATAATAAGACAGAATAAACAGTTTAAGTCAGTTTGCTGCAGACATGTGGAGCATTAAAATTGGATGCATGTTTAGTTTAAACACGAGGGACGGTGTGCAGACCTGTCCCAGACTACCTCAGAGGCCTGGATGCTTCATATTGTAGCAAGAGATCAAAAATATATTTTAAAGTAATTCGCCCGACACGGTTGCTCACCCAGCTTCTGGAGAAATGGATGTCAGTTAATGTCAGTGTCTGCCACAAGAGGCTTTCATGGTATTATTAGAGCAGTGTATGATTATTTTGAACAGTCAGTTCCCTCTCATGAAAGATACGATAAATGGAGGTTGCAGTAAAAATGCTTTAACATGAAATCCACACTTGAGTATATAAGTTTCGTTAACATTTCTTTATCGTGAAAGCCGATCATAACAAAAGAACATTTCTGAAAATAACTATCGACACCGACAGCGACACCAACAAAGACCTTAATCAAATCCTATTTTTCCCCCAAATCATCATCAGGAGGTGTGATAGTGGATTATTGTTTGGACTGGCAGAAAGAGGAGTACTAGAGCTTTTAGAAAAAAGTATTTCAAAGGATATAATCATAACTCTGTGTGCGTGTGATGGCACACACAGAGAGAACCACCGGTAGCTATAGTCTTCACTCGCTGTGATATTAATGTGGAACATGTGGGCTAAGTATTGAAAGAAAATGGGATGACCTTACTTTGCCTCTGTTAGAGAACAAGAGGACAGGGAGAGGAGCAAAGGAAATGAGAAGTGCAAGAGACTGATGAGACAGAGAAAGAGCCGAGCTACCAGAGAGGAGAGGATCAGATAGACAGACCAGGTCCAGGACAGTTTGTCACAGTTCAGAGAAAGTTCTTGTCACACAATAGAAGCTGTAAGACCGGGTCAAGTGGTCAGTTTGTAAGATTAAACGAAGCATTGGCAACATACATAATACTGCCACGTGAATGTCAAAGCAATCATTTTGTCCTTAGGGTTTTCCACTCCTGCTGAAAATAATAACGATAATATGGTTGAATGAGAACTTAGATTACACTCATTTTGACTTCATGTTGTTTTCATCAACATTGTGCAAACAGTGTCTCTCATTTTATTTCATTTTGATTTGAAATAACTTCAAAATGCTGCAATTATCAGGTGAAAATATAGTTCTGGGCTGAGCCCCCAATGCTTTGAGAGACATTCTGGCTTCATAAACAAGGGAACAGGGATAAAACGTGGTGGTACTGTGCACCACCGAGATTTCTTAACACTATTGGCAGGTGAATGCAAGAGCACTTAAAAAAAAAGAAGGTTGCAACACATCCTCAACACATGCTCCTCTCCTCCCTGGCTGCATTCTCTTGTTTCTTAGTTTGGCGTGACTTCCTCACACATGAAACACGAGGAGTGCTCGGATACCATAGGGTTTCTGTTGCCATGGAGGGTTGCTGCTGTTATATACCTCTTCGTCTTCTTTCGTGAGTCTGCCACAGTCGCCTACAGGTACGCCTGGGAGATACATACACCAATCAGCGGACCATAAATGCTTATCTGTTCCCCTTCCCTGAAGACAGTTTCACTCTGCCCGGTCTCATGTTGCCACTCTACTTTGTTTCCAATTTCTATCTGTCTCCTGTTATGCCTGCTGCTGCTTTATCGCTCTGTTATGTCGACTATATGTCTTAGTTTTTACAGTGTGGTCTCTTCTGAAAATATAAAACTAGAGACAATTTATAAAGAAGCTCGTGCAAATGTAGCATCAAATGCAGATTCCCTTCAGGACATTAGTGGCAGTCCAATTATGATCAATTATTGCCCCCACCATAACCACTTAGGTAAATATTGGACCAGTTTTTAACAAACCACAAAACTTCTGAACATTCTGCCACTAAATCGGCATTTTTTTACCACAATTAAGAGAAAATATGTCTGGCTTCACCAGATGATCTATAAAAAAAATCATTGCAAAATTTAATATTGTTTTTTCTGAATCATGCTCAGTAAAAAAGACAGGACGTGTATACCATTTCATACCATTGCAGCAGCTTGTTAAATTATCTTCTGTTATTTTATACACATCATAAAAACAATGTTTATATGTTTATATATTTACATAAACATCCAACAAATAATCATAGCAAGAAAACGACTGAAGTAGAAAAAAACAAGAACAATGCGACACTGTTTAACATGTTTAAAAAACAACTAAAGTGAGAAATATTGCACTGCTGTCTGTTTTGGAAAGTAAAAATAAATAAAGAAATATATCACACATTCAGCATGTGTTCTTCAAAATGAAGATGTTGGTGAAACAGACAGTTAACCTGGCAACACCTCAACAAACACAACATACTCGACCCACGTTTAGAATCCTCTGCCAGGTATTCCTGTAAATAGTACTACAGTATGAAACATTTTGCATGAAATTCAACCACTTTTACTTTTTCTGCAGTTTGTGCTGTTACAGTCTGAATGTCACAGATCTGGAGTTCACATTATTTCTTTTCTAGAAATTAATTAAAAATGAAAAGCTCAAAGTGCTTCAGCGAGTCTCGGCCGTGTCAGTCCTAATTGCATCCAAATCTATTCCAATGTCCTTGAGACGGCTGACTCGCAGTCACATGACAAGAACGAAGCATGTACAGCTCGAGACAGAACTGTGGAGACACCCACACTCACACATGTGGGTGAGACTGTAAGACAGAACGCTGACCTGAACCAAATTAAAACTGGAGAGGCTTCAGACAATCATATGGAAGTCTTTGGTCAAAGCCCAGACTTCCTACTCAGAATTTGTGGAAGGACTTGAACATACCTTCTTACAAACGCTGCCCAGTCCGACTCGATCCAGCTTGAAAGAATGGGAGAAAATCCCAAATCAGGATGTTGATGCAAACATTTCCAAGAAGCTTTGCAGCTGCCAAAGATGTGTTTGAGGCAGGACAGTGAATTATATATATACTATACAGTATATATATATATATATATATATATTTCCAATGAGATCTCTCCAGATTTCAATATAAGTAAAACTAAAAACTAAAACATATACGGTCGGTTCGAAAATTTGTGACCACTAGTCAAGATGTTTCTACTTTGTATTTGTTTAAAATAATATCAGCTTAAGAGTTGTTAAAGCTTTAATTTGTTAGAAAATGTACTTCCTGTTACAGCCGGCCAATCTTTCTGTACAATGGACGAACAAATGATCAGACTTTTTTATTCATGGACTTTGTGTCCGTGTTCTTTGAGCGATTGTAGAGTTGACCTTCTCCAGCTGAGCTTCATTTCTTAAAGTTTATGAATTTTTTTCAGTGATTGTGCGGCAGACTTGAGGTTCTGCAGACGACCGTGCACCGTTACAATTCAGTCAGAGTTATGACTTTTTTTTCGTCCCCATGTACAAAGGCTCAGACCTTGCTGGGTTCGAATCTTTTTGCTGCATGTCATTCCCCATCTCTCTCCCCACATTCCTGCCACTCCTTAACAACTCATATCTGTCCTAAATAATACTTTCCATGATGATGATGATGATGACACAGGAAGAGGAATCTTGCTTGACTTTATTTTAAGTTTTTTTAAAGATAAAACTTCTCATCATGATGCCATTTTGATACTTGTGTCTTATTCTGTGTTAAAATGATCAGCGAGGGAGCGGACGCCAGAATTCAGACTTTTTTTCTCCGAATTCTGACTTTTGTTCCTCCATATTTTGACATTTTTTTCAATTCTGACTTTAAAACTAAAACTAAAACTTCTGATGTTTTTTGTTGTTAGAATTCTGACTTTTTTTTTCTCTGACTTTTAAACAGAATTCTGACTTTTTGGAACTGGTTAGAGGTAAAAAAAACATTACAAAACAATTTTGAGTTTAAATGTCAGGTTTCTAAGAAAAACATCACAACTCTAAAGAAAAAAAAAAACTGAATTCTTTAATTCTATTGTCTACACTTTGACCAAAGGGAATCCATGCTACAAGCACCAGTTTGGATCTTTGTGGAGAAGGATTCAAACTGCATAATGAGCCCAAACACACCTCGATACTTGGCAAGAATAGTTTGAAGACCAAAGAAGTCTTGACTTTCCTCCACAGTACCCAGACCTCTAGCCCATTGATCCTTTACTGGGGCAGATTGAGAAAGCCAAGCATTCTGTAACGTCACTTTGTGTAAAACCTGCTGTTATCTCAGCACAATCTGACAAATATTTAACTAAACACAACCACTATTCAATGAAAGTGGAATGCATTGATGCCTATAAAGTTCCAAAAAAGGGGCAACAGAGGACTGGGGCAGTGGAATGTATGATATGATGAATAGCTCATACTAACTTCATGAACTGCTACAACAGAATATTTTAGCATCCTAAATTTACAAAGATCTTCTGCAATAATAGTTTTCATTTGTGGCACCTCACCTCAGATGACTGCATTAATACCTGAGACAGCCCTGAAGGATTCAGGTGATCCCTCCTTCTAAGCCAACACCCAGAGAAACGTCTGTGACGGTGACGGTGAGCCGCTGGCATTGACTGATGCTGTTGTTCCACCTGAAGACGAGACGCAGGATTCTCAGTGCGTTCATATGACTTTTTCTGAAAGGTTGATGGAGGCATTGACCGTGAACCTTCTCCTTCTTCTAGAGACAGAAAGCACCTTCATCACAATGTGCTATATATAGGGAGAGTCAGCAAAAGTCTTGTAACATTCAGCTTCTTCTTAATTTTCTCCTTATTTCTTCCTGTTGTTGTTATTATTATTATCACAATGATGCTGTTGAACGTGAATCTTTTGTGCCATTCTCCTATTTGTCTTCTGAAACTTCAGAAGCTTTCGAAGAAGCGATTTAAATTTTCATAAAGTCTTGAAGAAAATCTAATATCCGACATGAAAGCCCATTCAAAATCTTTTACTCTCATAGCATAAAATAGTATTAGTGCAAACAAAAAATATCATCATGGAGAACCTTTTTTCTCAGACAGCTTTCAGAGGTACTTTTAACTTCCTGGATGTAATTTTTTAAAATAGACAACATGGCCATTCGTTCATAAGCTGACTTCATCACCAGCTAATTATTAAATTTAAATACCTCTTCACTCCTGTTGGCAGTGAAGAGGCACAATAAATCAAAGTCATGTTGAAATCTGGAAAAAAACTAACTAACTAAATTCGATACAGCTGCAATTATTGTGCATAAAGTCACGTTAGGAGAAACTCCCAGTCGTCCCGTGTTTGTCAGCACTACATTGCATTTCTTCAAGCTCTTTTTTAATGGGTTTTTAAAAAACAATAAGAGCCTATGAGTCCAGAGAGACCAGGAGGAGTATATTATGTGTGGCAAGTGCATCAGGGGGGCTTAACGTCGTCATGGCAATGCACAAAACTAGACTCTCGCTATCTTTTAAATGAGGATGAGGTCGTTTAAATCAGCGGCGGCTGATTTTTATTGAAAAGCCAGCGCTGTAAGCAAAACGGACGAAAAGCACATTGTCTGTGTGTTGCCCATTCCGGCCTGTGCGACCCACCGTCTTGCTCATATGAGAGGAAGAAAATGGCAAAGACAAGATCATAAACTTGCGTAGGTGATGGAACAGGATGGTATAGTACAGCAGCAGCTTGCGCGCACACTCCCCCTGATATGGAGATGATTTATCGTGGTCTTACACAGGCAGAGATTAGCCACACAGTTGACTGGGGACCTCAGTAGTTGTTCAGGCTTCGGATTCGTCCCCTCCCCTCGAGCTATGGCCTTGACCTGTCTTTGCTTTCAGCCAGCTGCGCCCACACACACACACATACACACACACACACACTGAAAAATCATAGCACATCCAGTAAATGCACCATTCTTGTTTTCTTTACAAAAAAATTTCTGCATGATCTTAGATGGACAAGCAGAAGCTAATCTTGCCTAATCAGCCTGTCGTTGATTTTCCTCCCTCGGCTTTCTCTTTCTTTCTTATCACAGTCTCTGACAAATGTCCAGCCTCATGGAAATAAGCTGGTGATACCACTGATTTGAATCATTTCAGACCTATTTTAAATCTCTCTGCTTCGGCTAAGATTATATAGTTTATAGTGTCAGATCAGCTGAAACTTTTCCTGGACTCACACGATATCCTAAATCCCATGCAATCTGGATTAAGACCCACGCACAGCACTGTGACTTCTGGTGTGAAAGTCTTAGATGACTCGAAGGCTGATAAGAAAACTGGGTTGTAGATTTGACCAAGGCATTCACACGTTAATTAACATCCTGGTGGAGGCTGGAATTTGCTGTGAAGGTTTGAGACGTTTTGTTTCTGATCCTGTTATCATGAAAAAGGGAGTTCCCCAATAATCGGTTGTGTGGTCTCTTCTTTTTCCACTATATATCAACAACATTTGCATCAAGACAAAACGTTCAGTGTACCATATGTATTGTTACGATACAGTCCTGGATTCCTCTGGTCCTTTTTTTTAAAATCATTATTAATCCAGTTTTATTTGAACTCACTGCAGCATTAATTTGAAATTGCTTTTAAATGCAAAACTAAGAATAATCTATCCGACCCCAGCAGAAGTTCGGTTTCCTCCTTTGAGGTGTTAATATCTAAGTGGTTTGGTTAGACAAATATTTCAAGCATCACACTCGGAAAAAAGAAACTCCAGTTTCTTATAAAGTCATTTTTCTCTCCATCCCCGTATAAACGTCTGGTCTATTCCTGTCTCAACAAGACAGTAGTTATACCGTTAACTGATTTGCTTGTCCTACCTCTTTGGCCTTACTTGACCCACTTTATGGTGCTGCTTTGAGATATACAGCACTCATCACTGCACATTGTAGTCTCTGTTGAGATGGTCTTTGCTCGCTATGAGCAAGATGAAGCACTCATATATAACAGTGTACAAGGCCATTCTAAGCAAGTTACAGATGAATGAATCTGGAAAAAATGAGTCGATTTCATAGACTCTTGAAAAGATCAGTTGTCTAAACTCAATCTTACTCCCTCGTCTCTCAAATCATGTTTAAAGAAAATCTAACTGAAGTTTTAAAATGCATATTCATGCACACTTTGCTGCTTCTTGTTGAAAATGTCATATGAATGCTGTTGTGTGGTGAAATAAAGGCCTGTAACTTATTTATGCAGGAAGTCTGTGAGATCAAAATATGTTTTTATTCAAACAGAGACAGAGACAGAGAGGCTGCCAGTTTATGTAAGACGTGAGGAGGAACTCAGAGACCCAGATGGCTAAATATATATTTCAGTATTGTCAGGACTCATGCAAAGTCAGAAGTCGTCAGAGAGCTGGATTTTAATCACGTGTTTGGCCTGTATTCACGTTTATGTATTACTGTGGCTGACGTCTTTTATTCTTACATGTGATGTTTCTCTGGCAGCAAAGTCTTTTTGTTGATACAATATTAAGTGAGCAAAACTCGCACGCATGAAAAATGTTTTGCATCAAGCATCCCTTCAGCTCTGATGTTATTTTTATGATCATCAGGATGGTATTGTGCAGGAGACTGTGTATGTTGCATGTGAGCGATCTGATCATCACAGTTTCACTTCAATCAGGTGAACATACAGGCAGGCAGACTGCAAAGCCCAATCACATCCATTTATAGCTCCTTCAACTTTAATTTGAAGACTGAAAGGATTAAATGTCTCTAGATTGACACTTGTATCGCGATCGTTTAGATCATTTTGAAATTATATTAAACTTTCTTTTAACCCAAACCTAATATATTTGTGGACAAAGTCGGGAAAGTGATTCATCAGTGTCCACTCAATGCTATCCTCATTGAATTGCTTGCATCTGAAAGATTCCCATAACTGTGTTGTGCTGTCATATGTGTGACGCAGGAGAATGAAACAGCAAAGTAATCCAGTTATTTAAAAAAAAACTATATCATAAACAAGATTAAATATTATTGCATGCTGACAGAAAACACACTGGATACCATCAGATCTCATGAGAGGTTTAAGAGGCTTAGATTCAATACTCAAAGGGATATTGTTTTATTATATTAGACTGGTTATTGGCGATCTATAACAGGAAAATCACTGCGGATTGTTTATTTTATCAGTGTCCTTCTTCTGTCCAGACTTTGGTCTAAGCACCACACAGAAAAAAGGACCTTGATTCCCTTTCCAGAGAAGTAAGAGTTATATCTTGTAATTGGAACACTGTTGGCGTTCATCATGCTGCGAGGCTCCTGGCAGGTTAACACCGCACTCGTCATGCAGTCATAAGGTCTCAAAATATTTAGTGCCAAGAACCTTTTTTTATCAAAAGACAAGTTTGTTGAACTTGAATGAAAAGCCAGCTCAGAAATCTGAGTTCATTTTTGCTCCGACTCATGTTGTAAAATGACTGGCTGTGTCATTTCATTATAAAAATACAACACGGTGCCCTCATTACCGCACGAGGAACCATCAGCAATGTGGCTTATAAGCTGTGTAAGAAAAGTATTCGTACGCCTAAAAACCTCCAGGCAAGAATTTGCATTAATATCTAACGGCTCTGTCGCTGGAGTGCATCTCCTGCCATTCATTTAAAGAGGTAACAGGCAGCTTGACTGACACCACAGTAACCAGACTCGCTCTGCATTTTTGCTCTTTTTTTTTTTTTGCAGCGTCTCTCTGATAACAAGGTTACACTGGAAGCAGCCCAGGATCTAACACATGCAGATATTGATGTCGTTGTGCTGAGGCTGTACGAATCCATATCAGTTCTGACAGCAGTGACACTGAATATTCCTGTTTATTAAGAATTGGCCAGAAAAGACAATGTGGGTGCTGGTGGAGTGCAGAGGAAGCACTGGCAGGGATTTGGAGGACATAAATAGTTTCCTTTATGGTCGATCTATTTGCAGAGTCTGTTAGCATATTATCTCTCGCCTCCTAATGAAGGACTTATGTTCATGATTTATGATGCTGATCATTTTAAATGGTCTTATTCACCACGTTTTCAACATGACATGATTGGTTTCATTTTGCCTACTCAACTGTTTCTGTAGCGTTGGTCAGATTGACTTTTTTTAAATTATTATTATTCATTCATTTAAGTCTAGAAACTTAAATCCAAGATGCCTTCAATCCAGTTAGGCTTGTTAATGTTGTTCCAGAGTTGCAGTACCTGGCGATGTGCTGAGGTGTTATTAGCTACAGTTTTAGACTATGGTGGTATAACCCTCCTCCCACAGCTCCACAGTTATCTAACAACTTAGAGTCCCTCTTCTATACGTGTCAATGTCACTCAGTATTCACATTTACAGAATCTAGAAAACTTTCATTGTATACGGTACAAACTTATTAACACATTCCTGACCTGCTAAGAGTACCTCTGCCCTTTGTCTCGTAAGTTAAAAGTATTAGACGTCATTTACGTGCAAGTGTCTGTGTGTGCACGCCTCCTAGGAAGTAATTGTAAAAATAGCATATTGGAGCAAGTGCAGGTCCAGTATTCATCCTCCTTATGGCTCGGTTTTAGTCTCCACCAAGTATTTCATCCTTAGATTCACCAGCTGTCGCTAACTGTCTGTAATCTGTTGTTTGGTCCCAGCATTTGACTTTATCAAAGCCCAAAACAATGAGCTGAAAGATGTTAAAATGCTCTGTCACTGCAGAGTTGAGGATAATTTAACCTGTATATATGGTCTCACCTGTACATAGCCTCTGATCTGTAAATATTAGACTTACTTTTTATATACCACAATATTTATGCCACATGCACTTTACTGCCTATTGCACTTCTGGTTGGATGCTAAACTGCATTTCGTTGCCCTGTACATGTACATGTGTAATGACAATAAAGTTGAATCTAATCTAATCTAATTTCTCTCCTATTTTTTTTTTTTTTGCATCTTTCACATACGGAAGAGGATTAGGGCCACATGTAAAAATATATATTTGAGTTCTGACTTCATTCTAAAGAAGTAAGACTTTCTCAATTTTGGCTTTAAAAGAATGAAAATAATATAAAAAAGAATAAAGTCAGGACTCAAATATGTATTTTTTAATCCTCTTCCGTATGCACATATATGATCTTTTGAATGGTTGTTACAAGAATTGACTCGTGCAGCTTTAAATAAGAAAACAAGAACCAAAGAGACGGGTGGTGTTTCACGTCAGAGTCGGAACAAATGATCGGCAACTCGAATTCACATTTAACCAGTTTATGGACATTTTTGCAATCTCTCAATCAAATGATACGATGACTATATACCACAATAGTGACTACCGTATGCTGAACCTCCAGTAATGTCAGAAAACATATCAAACAGGTTGACAATGCAGCTGTCAATGGGATCATACATTTTTAAAAATAAGTGTTTAAAAAAAAAAAGACAAGTGGATATTTGTGAATACTGCAAATACTTTAAAATGCCCAGAGAATTATGCATTAAGGAGGATTATAGATATTTTTTTGTAATGCATAAATCTAAAATCCTGAAACCATAAAAGAAAAATAAAGTAATTACAACTTACATTGTCGTTCATGGTGCCAGATGCAAAAATACATCTTAGGTAAATTTCAGTATCAGTTCTGTTTTAATGGGGATTTTTTAACATATTGATTCAAGCTTATTGACATCAATACTATATCATGTTCATCTATCTGTGAAGGACAGCATCTTTAGTTTTGCAGGCATCAGAATCTCACCTGTTTGTATTTTTTTTCTTTTTTTTTTGCAAACCCCTAAAAAGTGAAATCACATCCTGCGACATGATCTGCAGCTGACTGGTTCACCATCATTACAAGCACATGAGTACAACAAAAGCATTCCCACATACATCAATCTCATCCCAGTTGTTTTGTTCTTCGACAAACTTCTTACTCGTAAGTATGCACAGGAGTGAACTGGACAATAGCAGAACATCACATCATCAATCACTTTGTGCTTTAAGTATATTCTCGTCACTTGGAAATTTCTGTCCGATGGCAGACTTAAAAAATATCCCTTGAAAATGCATCCACCGACCACAGAACACAACGATCACTTCTGCTTCGGCTTCAGCGGCGTCTGCTATTCATCTCTGGTCAAACCAGGTTTTAAAGCACACATTCATAACACCTGAAGAAAAAAAGAAAAGCTTCATAGCAGCTGCACGGAACATTCATTCAAGTCGACTTTACCGTCCTGACGTTCATGAAGTATTTCAGCTTGTGTCGTCTGTTACTTGGATGCGCATGAGTGCTGTTTAGTTGTCAAATATATCCTCTGTCTTCCTCAGGTGTATCCAGCTTCCCACCACTTAACCACATTAAAACATATTGGCGATAAATTAATAAAACATCTATTTTCTGACTGACTAGCAGAGCATGTTTGAGTATAAAGCTTGTTAATGAAGTTTTTATATATAGAACATGTGAAGAAGCTCATTAAAGGAACGTACCATGGTTTGTATTCACCTTAATATTAAAATCAGTGGAGTGCCATACTTTTGATTTGTGTTGCCATGCTTTGATAACTTATCCATAACAACAATGAAAGAATATGTGGTGTTTACTGTAATGAATAAAAGATATTCCATGTTGGCTTTTAATATCGTACAGATCTGAATGAAAAACAAACACTGACTGGAAAGTTTATGCTTTTAGTAAATAAGATAAAAACCTGCAGAAACACTGACATGGTCCCTTAAGTAGCTCTATCTTTCCTCACTTCTCCCTTGGCGGCTGTATGCATTTTATATTTTAAGAGATATTTCAAAGATGATTACCATTTTAGAGCATCTATTTCCCAATCAAAGATCAATAGAGGAACATGTTATTTGTAAAGAGCTGCAACCGGTTTGGCTCTGTTAATCCAAATTGATTAAGTGAGGAGGAAACTCAAAGGCAAACTGTGAAAAAAATAAAAATAAATAAATCATACAAGTTGCGGCAATAAAAAACAAAAGCTATAAATATCATCAGGAGCTTTTTGGAAAATTGTCTGTCGCAAATTAAAATTAGTTTCCTCCAATTAACAGCAGCACTTAGTGAGAAGTCAGTTCAGTGCCATGTTGCTAATTAGACCACCCACTAACCTCACGCTTTAATAATGCCGTCAGTACATCCTGTACAGTACCGTGAAATAAGTTTAACTCTGAACATTTCATTCAGTTTTCCCCTGAAGAGAGAAAAGCTGCACGTAAACGTCCGGCGATCTGGTTTCAGATATTCAGCGCTCAGTATGAATGTGCCGTGAAGCTGCTATGACACTGTCATCAGGTGTTTCACCAAAAAAAAAAGAAAAGATAAATGTATGCATTTTGAAAAACAGTGCAGGAATCCTCTGTACACATTTGTACATTTTCTACACACACTACGATGGAAATAAAAAGTTGGATGCACTATGCTGTAGGACTTTGCCTGAGAAATCATGGTGTTCTATTTATTGTTCTGAACTGTTTATCGTGAAGGAATCGGTTTCTCTGTTTTGCATACAACTGTAAAAATACAGTAAAATTCAACAATCACATTGTATTTTTTCCTTTTTTTTGTCCTTTACTTAAAAAAGCTTAATGGTATTATACAGATATTGAACAAGGACGTGACACAATAATAATAATCTGAATGTACACTTCAATATTGGGCAATAAACAGTCAACTATCAACAGTTACATGTATATATATTTTTTTTCCCTTTTCACATACAAAAAGGTTGGGGAGACACAAACTCAGTAGCTGTACCATCATCAAATTAGTGCACGATTCAAATTTTTCCCTTCCTTGGATTGACGCCTCTCACTCTTGGCGAAACAACAGAGAACAGACTCTGATGCAAAGCCAGAAAGAAACAGAAAGAAAACTAAAAGGTGGACCACTGGCGCTCTCGGGGTTTCCATTCTTCTTATAGGACTAATAGTCTGTTCTTGCCGTTGCTGAGAGAAGCTTGAAGGTTGTCACATTTTCACCTCAGAATTTCAGCAGGTAGAGCAAGGTTACAGTCACCAGGAGGCATATGGAGCAACGTGGCAACACGGCGGCACCGTTCACATCGTGCATCGCGCCGGGACCTGCGGTGATACGGAAACCACACAAAAAGTTTCTCCATCATTGAGGGTCAAACGTGTCTCTCGAATCAATGTTTTCAATTTGTGAACTGTGATTAACTGGAATTCAAATGTTCATGTGGTGCATTTCCTCAGCTAAACAGAAGCTTTATATTGCTGCTGCGATTGCCATGGAAACTAGTAAATGGTAGAAGTGAAAAAGTAAAGCGGTGAGTAACAGAGTGGGAGGCCTTTATGTCTGGATTGATTTTATTTATGTGCACATCTGCTAGCATGAAAAGAAGAAAACCATTAACAGCGACTAACAGTCAAGTTGAAACTAAATTTGAATAATCTAAACATGATTAACGCTTTCATTCACATCATGCACAGCATGTACTGTATATTCTTACCATAAAGGATTATGCTGGCGTTAGTGATCCCCATGGTGTTCATGGCAACGCAGGTATAGTTGCCGTAGTCTTCTTCTGAGACGTTGAAGAAGACCAGCATTGATTGTTTACCTTGATTCTCGATCTTAACCCCGTTTAGTCCGTTGAAGAGCCTGTAAAGACAAAGAGGCGCCGTGATTAACAGAAGACAAACTTTCCTCGAATCCTTTGAGAAGCCCTGTTTGTGTCAGATCTCGAGCATGAGAACTTAAAATGTATCTGCATGAAATTACTGGAGCCGGAATCCACTCACACAGTGTGGCTCAGCAACTGTACACGTTCTTCCTCATGTTTCACTCGTTGCATCTCTGCTACTGCTTCCTTCCCTTATTACAGGTCTGTGGATTGTTTATGTTATCGGTGTCCTCCATCTTGTTCTTGAGGACTGATTTTGTCTTTTGGGGACTGATGAGCGATGCCGCTGTAACCGTCAGGGACCATTTAACAGTGTAACATAGCCTGCGTTTACATCGGCTCTACCAGCTCTCAGGCTGCTCATAAACAACTTTTCAGTCTCGAGCCTTCGCTTTGGAAAACACTGCATTATATTATAATAACCTCAGAGCCACACACCCCACTGACATAAACCAATTAGAGTGTAAAAAATAATAATAGTTGCCTTTGGTGTCCATGCCTGTTTTGCAAAAGACTTGATGGAAGATGTTTTTCTTTTCTTTTTTTTCTAATGGAAATTATGAATTTTCATAATGTGATTAAAACGCTGTGTTTTGCAGGGGGGCATGAAGGATTATCTCATTACATCAAAAGCCGAATTTTTATTTAAAGCCGCCATTTATCAACAAAGACGACGCAGTCGGCTCATTTCAAATAAAGTAAGTCCACACCCTGCAGCGGGATAGGTGCCGTTATGGCTCCGTAATACCGACTTCAAACAATTCTTAGCCTGTGGAAATCACAGAGCTCAGACACGGAACTTGCCTGCGGTCTTCTTTGTACCACTCAAAATCTGCCCTTGGGACAGCAGACGCTTCGCACTGCAGGACTCCTTTTTGTCCGACCGGAGTACCTGTACTTCTCGCTTTAGAAATGAAGGGAGGATCTATAAAAGAAAAGAGTTAAACACAGACACAAAGATAAAGAATCAGCATGTTGCATATGTTCTTACTCCAAAATGTGACCTTGTATATCATTGCCAATTTGATGTTTTGCTCCATGACTTGCATTGATTTCTTTATGTGTTTTACTCGTACTTTGTAATAAACCATTAAAAGACAGATAGCTTTGGCCCTTACAGTTGACGGTGACTTGCACTGTCCTGACGTCGGGGTTCGAGATGTCATTTGAAGCGATGCATTCATACGATCCCGATTGCTCTTTGGTGACGGCTTTCAGCTCCACGTGTTCTCCCTCTGTCACGAATTTATGAATTCCTGAGGAGAAGGAAATGCATGATGAAAAGTTAGGAAAAACTGAGATGTAGGAGACGCTATACAACGCCTGTTTCGAGAAAAAGCAGCAAGTAGTCATTTACATGACAGGTAAATTGAAGATGGGTTGCTCCTTTATGTGCAACAATTCGAGAAATCACTGAGAAACTTCAACTACAGTTGATTACTCACATTAAATGTTTAAATATGCAAATGGGGCATTGGCTAACGTTTCATGAAATACAAATTCAAACACAACGTAGTCGAATAAACATTATAAATCTGTGAATCTTTTCTCAAGTCTTTTAAAACTTTGTGCCATTCTCAACCTCTCTGACTGGACTGGAATCAATTGAGCAAAATTTCTATTACTGGGTAAAAGTGGGGAAAAGAATGAATGAGAGAACAGCAGATGAAATGTGAAAACTTGTGAAGGAAGCAGGTTAAGAGGAAGATGAAGATGTGTGAATAAGAAAGAAGTGAGGAACAGAGGGGTAAAGGAGAGCAGAGGTGCCAGCAGGAGATGTAAGAGAATAAGATATGCATTTAATCTTTTGCATCTTAAGTTTATAATCGGAAATCTTCCTTCTTTCCTTCCTTCATTCGGTGGAAGAAATTTCCAGGTATAAATAAACGGAGCTGAGAGATGCCAGTTTTATTATTCGTCTGTGTTATTCCCAAAATAAATTTTATGCTGATTTTGGTGGAATGAATTCAAATGCAGCAGATTTGTCAGCTAAACATTAATTCTATGAGCCCTGCTCCAGCATAGTTTAACGGAAATATATATTTTAAGATTAGTGATGTGGTTTGCATCCATTTTTTTATTATATAATACCCTGTTATGTAACTTAAAAAGAGTAACATCAAACAATCGCCTCTTTTCAGATGGCAGGAATGAGAATTTGTCATTCTCAGCATTTGTTGTGTTTGTGGTTTCGGAACGATAAAGGCGGTTGGAGAGCAATTAGACACAAAATAGACTGCAGGCGCCACAGTGAGATTCTTGTTTCTCCCTGTGCAACTATCATGTTTTTCCCCAAACGGCTATACGAATAGTGCATATAGCTGATATATATGGAGAAAAAATGTCCCGAGGGGAAGACCCCCGACAGGTTTGGGTTAAACTCTTGCCATGTACAGGAAAAGACTGTCCTTGTATCCTGTGCAGAGGTGCATGTGTGCTGGTGGGATTTACCCTTTGTTTAAAAAGAGGACTACAAGGCTAATCCAAAAGTAGTTGAGTAGAAACTGGTTTATAGACAAGAAGACATCATGAATGCGCCAGACTAGATACCTGCTCTTTTGTACAATAATGTATAAACTTAACAAATAAGGACAATTATGGGATTATCTGTCAAACAGAGGAAAAAATTCAAATCAACACACCACAGCAGCAGTCTGCCCCTGGATTTGGGATTTGCTGTGTGTTTCCAGATGTCTCCATAGGGCAGTGACAGCTCGGGGCATGCACTCATTACACAAAGAAAATAAACTAATTGCATCAAAACAAGCCCACTTGAGTAACACCACAAATTACCCCTGACACCAGCAATGTTAAAAGCATGTTCTGGTGACAGAGAGACCTTAAGCTATTGCTGCGTGGGTGTGAAAATGGATAGGAGCACTAATCCCAATCAGTAGAAATGTCAATCCAGCAGTATCTGCACATTTGCATAATATCATTATATTTTTCCAAATCCTCAGCTGCAGACACTGTTGCAGCTGGCTGGGGATTCACTGAAGACGTTGTGGGGTGGCGATAATCAGCTCGTTGCAGATAACCAGAGAACTGCTAGCACAGGTAATTGAACATTTTCATCATGGATAACTATATTAGGCAAACTGTGGGTGATAAAACGCTGTTGAGTTACTAGCTGGTAATGTGAGTCTGCTTTAATGATGGCCAAGGGTAAAAATAGGTTTACTGTCAAATTATGATCCAATTACTTCATTTGCTTTGAAGGATTTTCTCGATATGTTGCATAATTGTTTCTTGCCGTCTTAAAGTCAGACACCAAAGTATTTCTGGGTATACAATATGTACATAATACGATGCTGAATTGATGAAGACAGACATGTTATGTATTTAGAAATCTGTTCAGCCGAGAAACCTTGAAAAGCAAGTGAGAAAAAATAATAGAAATAAAAGAATTTAGAATTCAAAACGCTTGTTTTTTTTGTTTTTATCAACTTCCTGCTGATTCCCACTCAGCACACTGTGTGTGTGTATGTGTGTGTGTGTGTGTGTGTGTGTGTGTGTGTGTGTGTGTGTGTGTGTGTGTGTGTGTGTGTGTGTGAACATGTCAGCATTCAAACAAGAACTTGAGTACAATCAGCACACTATTGTTTTAAAGGTCATTAAACAGTCTGCACAGAATCCACAGCAGAGTTGGCAACATGTAAAAGCTGGCAAAAAGTATACATTGATGACCAGATGTGGTCGTATTGTAACACAAATATCAATCCAAATTACCCAGATGAATGAATATAAAGAAGTCATAATCATCCCACATTACCCTGGATGAATGGATATAAAAACAATCACCATCATCATCAACACCCACATCAGTGGTCTGCAGCGATGGTCATAATTTCAGCACGACATCAGTGTCAGTATAGCATGACTGGATGACTAATAAGAGAGTCATTAAAGTACCGGGTGGCAGCCGGCACAAATGAGCGTCTAAAAAGCACTCGGCGGAGCACCTCAGCAATATTAGCCATTAAGTTAAGGAGCTCTGCTGCCTCGGCGCCATTGTGCAGCTTTTGTAGAGAGATTACTGCAGTCCAATTACACGCATTACAGTAGAAAAGACCAAAGAAACCAGGAGTTGGTACCATGAGAAAGAGCAAGTCACAGGTCCTCTGGAACAGACTGTAAAAGGGTCATTTGTTAGAAAAAAATATATATATATATGTAAAAGGTAACCTCAAAGTGACAGGCATCAATTTTAATTTCACAACAAAATGAATGGCTTTTAATCATAATGTGGTTAAAGTGGTCGGTAGCCAGGAAATGAACCTGCAACCATCCAATTACTAGATGATCTGCTCTACTACCTGAGGACGTGTGATCTAAGCTCAGCACAGGTGGCTACTTGAGCTGTACCTCAGCCACAGGGGCCTGTTTCACCAGAGTTGCGACATACAAGGTGTAATTTGCAAGGTGGTTTGCAAGCTGCAATCATTTGTGCAATTTGATGCTGCAGCCATTTGTGTGTTCACGTAACGTTTTCATAAAATGGTACCCACACATATGTGCTAACAAAGACGAGGGGTGGGGGAAAAAAAGCGTCACACTGCAAAGTGGTTACCAGCCTTGATTGTTATTCTCTAAATTGGCCTGTCTGTGTGTAGACTGTCTGTGTTCTATGTTTCTCAATAGAAAATGGACAGATGGGTAAAAGTCTGACAGAACTGTGGGCCAGATTTACAAGCAGGGTTGTTTGAGGTCACTGAGCTCAGAAAATAATGTAAATAAAGTAATGACACGGAGATCTTCTACATATTTACACTGACTACACATCATCTAATGAGAAAAACTTGCATTATTAGTGCAATAAGGGAAAAATAATTATTGAAAATGACACGTTACATAATAATCTGATATTATGTTCATTTACCACGAGTGCTCTGTTTCATATGTCATAAGAATAGGTTTCCAGTTTCCAGTCATACATGTTTAGCCACACATAAATGCTGCTGTGTTTTTATTGAGGCTGGAAAGTCTTGGGTGTGTTGCCATGACACTTTGTGATAAACTGATTTGTGAAATATATATAGACAATTATACGGTGGCCGGGAACCCTCAATGCTGCAAATAAAAGAAACGCTGCAAACAGAAAGAAACAGTGCTGCAAATAAAAGAAACAGCGCTGCAAACAAAAAGAAACAGCGCTGCAAATAAAAGAAACTTCACAACGGAAGTGAATTACTGGGGACTATTATTGCCGGTGCACCTGTAGTTTTTTATGTGAACGCGAAGAAGAAGAAGTACATAAGTGTATTGCATTCACTTGAAAAAAATGTTTGCAGCGGCGTTTCTTTTATTTGCAGCGCTGTTTCTTTCTGTTTGCAGCGCTGTTTCTTTTTGTTTGCAGCGTTTCTTTTATTTGCAGCGCTGTTTCTTTTTGTTTGCAGCGTTTCTTTTATTTGCAGCATTGAGGGTTCCCGGCCACCATACAATTATTGAATGAACTGCTGTAAAATGAAGGTGGTACTTTGACTTTTCATCTAGTCAGATGGTTTTAATTTGTCTAATACTTACAAATACCTACAAAAAATATATATATCTCAGATGTACTTTGTGTCTAATGCTAATTAACACATCGTAGCATTAGTAAATATTACTGTATTTACTATCCAGGTGTTTGCATTGTATTTGCCACTCTGGGCATGTTAGCATGCTGATGTTATCATTTCACTCAAAGCACTGCCTGCATATATAATATAGTATAGTATTACAGAGCCACTGTGGCTGCAGATAATGAGAAACCGTGCAGCTCAATTTCCCTCCTGGCTCATGTAAATCCCCAATTTTTTGCCATGTCTATGTTTTTTAGACTTAGAGAAATTCCCATGTGAATCTGCCTAAATTGTGAATTATAATGGTCCGTATATATTCTGAATTGGCTGTTACATTACATAATAAATCTCTGCTAATGTGTCCCCACCTACTATTTGTCAGTCCTCCCGTAAATGAGTGCGAGAAGAGGGATGCACCTTTCTCTCACATTTCCTACACGGAAACAAACTGTGACTGAAACCTGCTGTTTGATAAATATTTCGCACATGTTTGTGTCGAATCTGAGAAACGGGTGCAAAAGTCTTCATTAATGTGGCTCCTCAGGGGACAAGCAGGAAAAAAGCAAAGCCAAGACCACAACAGACTCTGGGACGGATATATACCGTCTTCATTTATCTGTCTAAATGCCAACAGATCAAACACTGTGTTAGCACATTCATACGTGGAGGCCTATCCATTAGGAGACTACAGGCAAAGACAGAAAAAAAGAATAACCTGTAATTACCGTTAACTGTATAAAATTGCACTGGCCTCTATTTCATGCTTCTTTGAGGCTGCTGGATGCACACCAAGGCATGACTGCAATTGCCAATTGCCATTCAAAGAGTTGGGTAATTATACGACCTAAAAAAAACAAACAAAGAAACAAACATGGACTCTCATATTTCAGCAAACGAGCCCTTGATCAGAAAGGTAACAGAATAATTACTTTGATCGACCTCATCAAAATAAAGTAAAAGTGTTCAGTCAATTCGATTCAGCTGCAGACACAGTATACAGCTGTGGCTGCTGAGGAGAACTACCCCCTTCCTGTAGTCCATTAATCACACCGTGTAATTGTCAGCATCAATATGGAGCAGCAGCATCCTCCAACGCTGCAACAGGCAGATAAATCTAAGCTGTCATTTACGCATATCTAACTCTCCTCCTATTTCAAGAACAAGAAACAAGCTGAATACAGAGTGTTTATGTGAGCGTGTTGGGTGGTCCTTTTCCCGAGACTGGGGATGTGAGACGGGAAGTCACTTGCCCGAAAAAGACACTCGAGGACACTTGATGTGAAGCAGTGTGTCTCCGCTGACAGCAGCCAGCAGGTAATTCTAGAGTTTCATGGTTTCTAACCATTTCAGAGCCCTGTGGTCATTCTCTAAGCTGAGTTCTGTATCCGGCAGACGGTGCTTGAAACGGTCTATGGTCCATTTGATGGCTAGACACTCCAGCTGCCCCCGTCGAGGACAGTGTCTCCCTCAGGACTGGTTTCCTGCTGACACCGGATACTGGCCTTTTCTCTTCTCCCTCACCTTGCCGTCACGTTCCACCAATACCGCGGCCCGAGGCGTTAGTCTGGGGTGTTGAAGGGCGCACTAAAGTTTAGTTGGATCTGCCATCGCCTTTATCTTTTTTTGATGACCTTCTTGGACCACCTTCACTCTCCTTTTACTGCTTCCCCTGAGAGTAAAAACACTGCTACAATATGGAGGCCAGTGTAACCGTATCCTCTGGCACTGTTTAGTCTCAAAGGAGGAAGCTGGGTACAGCCAATCCTCTTACAAGCACTTCCTCCTGCACCTGCGCTGCAAGCACTTTCCAGAGATTACCCACTAGTTACTTTCTTTCATTCTTTCTTTCTTTCCTTCCTAGAATGACAGTGTTTGGTGCAGTTCTTAACATAACATAGAAATAGCACAAGAAAGCTTAAGAACAGTAGTCACAGTCGTAACAGTGTCACGAAAAAAAATAGTTCCACTGCACCTATAAATAAGTTTCAGGCGCTGAAGACCTTCGGTCAGCAACAAAAACTGTTCAAAAATAGTCCTTAAAAACACAAAAATAAGTTGAATGAAATTCTTTATCTCCGAGGAGATAAAGTCCACTGACAGTCGAGTAATTGGCAGCATTGAACAGCAGCTTGTGCATAATCAGTTCAGGACGTGACGCCTCATTTAAAAGACAAGATTGCTTAAACTGTACGGATGCTTTACAATGCCTCTACATTAGCTGGGAGCCATGTTTGCTCTTGTTTTCTGGGTAGTCCCTCCTCTCCCTTATCCCCCTCTCCTCTGCAACATGACTAATATAGAGCATGGACGATAGGACTGGCCACAAAATCCCTGCCCGTATCCCACGAGGCTTTAACAATTACCACTGTGCTGCAGAGCTGCTGTGATAGCACAAGTCTCAGGGGGGTTGAGCGCATTACTGCTGGAGCCAGTTTTCCGCTGTTTAATTGTTTGATGCAGTTGTCGCAGGTAAATATTTCTGCAAGCGTGCATTCTCGTGTAAATCAAACTCTAAATCAAACTCACAAAAGTAACAGGACTTTTTTGCATTTGTTTACTGGCGGCATAAACATCTACCCGCTTTAAAATGAAAGTCTGCTTTGGGGAATTCTGTAGAAACCTTGTTTTCGTTGACCTCCAGTGGTTTAACTTCTCACCTTGCTATAATGACATACTGGTGGAATCTGAGACATCACTGCGGTGAACGCTGCAGCAGGGATTCGATGCCTGGTCAGAGGTTTGAAACTATCAACCAGAGAGGGCAGTAAAATACTGCTTTACACTACTAGACTAAAACTAGAAAACACGGGCTTACCAAGCAGTTACGTCAAACTGTTCGGCTCGGCTATCTTTACTCTTGATTGGGAAAGTTCCACACAATTGTATGCAAGTACACAGGTACACACAACAGGTACAAAGTCAAACATAGGATCGTTTCTTTGGGCACACATTGTCACAGCATCCCTCCACATCCCTGGCCTAAAAACATCATCTTCCTATTGTGCCGTACAAACATCCACCCTGTCCTCTGAGCTAACAAACTGAGCTAACAGCAGCTACAATTCACTTGAGTTTATACGCAGCAGCCGGCGCACATTAGAGTCAAAAACAGAAAACCTATTCTCCATAAATTATGATCCAGTTTGACCAAAATCTGTGAAATATATGGTGGTTAGTGCCGTGATGCGTTACGTACTTGTCACAGGCGATCGCACCCGGAGCACAAAGTTACACCTGGAGACGACGTTCATCTCGGTACAAGTCATCAAAATGATTTTATTGTTATTCATTGTAAAAACAGCTTCAACAACAATTTTTAACATGTTATGTGGTACCTGATAATTCTTACAGTGTTGATATGTCACTAACTAATTTCATTCCTTCTTTTTAGGCATTTCTATCAATATGAACTGACTACAAACTAATTATGTTCCAATGTTTTTACAAACAATTATGTTAATTTACACTTCATCCAATCATTCACCATGTCATCTATCTCATATATTGATATTTGGTAAACTACTAGTGCGTATCATTTTCTTTTTCTGTGAATCTATTTTAAGAGAGAACATTGCAAATCCTCCTAATTATGCATAACACATATCTGTGTTAAAATATGAACAATGCTGTCGTGAGCACTGTGAAATATGTATTTTCATGAAATATGTGCTGTCAGAGAGAAGTTTTCTCCCGTGTTCTCTGCGCCAATCTGTTCTTATCACACCCAGGAGCCCAGCTAGTTTGGAAACACCAATATTTTTGCAGTAAAAATGTCTCATTTAAATAAATCATGATTACAAAAGCTCTCCAGTTGTCTTAGAAACCAGTGGCAGCTAACGCGTACATCTTAGGGACAGGAGGAATGCAATATAAAAACAGCTGTTAAAACATCAGTGCTAAATGTTCTGTTGCATCACACCTGGACAATAAACGGCAGGTGGAAGTGTCGTTCAAATTATATTAAGAGAAACTATGATTGTTTCTAATGTGGGAAACACTGCCTCAAACACAGTTATAGTAAATATTTGACTTCATGTTGCTTTGTGTGTTTCATCTGGTAACAGAAGTGACTTTCAGGTGTAGATATGCACAGATTCAGAAAGCTCATTTGCATAAGCTATTAAAAGGACCATTGACCACTGAAGAAAGAAATTGACCTGCTGCTATCAGGAAATCAATTTTCCCATGGACCTGCTGCTTCCATGATTACTGTAAGGTCGACAAAGGAATGCATTTCATGTTGTGTCCTATGACAAAATAGAATAATTTGTTTCTGTCTTTGCTGCTCAACAGATATCCCCAATGATAAAGCGTCCTTGATTGAGAAGCGAGAAATCATCTGATGCATGCAAAATGATGCACGGCGCTTCTTAATCCACAAAAGGAGAAAAACAGTTACAGTCAAGACAAATAATAATAATAAAAAAATTGATTTATATCTGTGTTATAAACACAGGCGATGCATTTCATACCTTGACAGAAGCAAAGGGTGCACACAGGGTAAATTCTAACTTTGTCATTTGACTTTAAAGAGAGTCATGCAGTGCACACGTCGTACACAGCAGCTGTAGTGTGAGTTCCACTAAAGTAGGGCATGACATAAAGTGGAGCAGTATTTAGGTTTTCTCTTATGTCTGTGATACCGACCAAGCGGTGAAATGATTTGATCTGAATCACATTCGCCGGCACAAGCTTCAGAAGGGTTTTTGATGTTAAGGTCATTTTATTCTACCTGATCAAATTCTGCTCCGCGGTGCTTACTGATGCGTCCTGTGTTGGCCTACAGAACGTAGGATGAAGCTAAATACATACCACATAAAGTTGAAAGCACAAGAGGAGTCCTCACTTAAACTGGATCCACCTTTTGTGCAGCCCTCTCAGGTTTCACGATTACTGTGATTTCACCACTTTACAGTCACTTATACATTTAAGTGTTGAAATGAATAGTATAAATCCACATTTGAAAGCTCCAATAAAGGACGGGAGAGGATTTATGTTTGCGGTTAGATGTGAACGATTATGCACGGTATATTTTCTGTATGACAATTTCATTTGTGTATGTTTCATGTAAATGAATTTAATCCCCTTTTTCTTTTTTTTCAACATTCATAAAATTATAGCCTCGACAAATCACTGAATTCTATTTATTTGAAACAGAGTGCACGGACAAATCAAATGGAAAAGACAAAAACAAAAGGAGGCAGCAGGAAGGGAGAGGACCTCCCTCCCTCTTTGCTGCAAAGAGTGGGACTTGATGGAGACAGACTAAAACTATCCTATCTATGGATGTAATTCCTTTGACATTGCCATGCTTAAAGACTGTGCTTCATTTCCCAAGGACGTAGGTTTGAATTTGACATTCGTGGGGATATGAAAGCAGCCTACAGGAGCCCCCCCGGAAGCTGAGGCTTAGGATTAGCGTTTATGAAAGGCTGCTGACTGCAGTTTTATGTCATCTACAGCCTTTATTTATTCTCATGAAGGCAGTTTTTATTTTTTATTTTTTGTCTCATGTTCCTACACGGAAATGACACAGTTTTATTTATGTAAACCAAACAGCTTTCTGGACTTCATGACAGAACATATAACTGGAAAAACAGGGATTAACATAAAGGAAGTTTAATAGACACTTCATAACTTTTGGACTTTTGGACAAAATACTCAAAAGACAGGGCGTGCTAACACAAAATACAAAGTGACTTTGACTTGTAAAACAGTTCCTAATGTCGGCATTTCTTTTGTTGGCTGCAACCTCTAAGAAGAAATGACAAAGTGAAAGTCCAATATGTCTAAGCTACCCAGGCATAACGAAAAAAACAAATCTGTGACAACTTGCACAATGTCCTTGTACCTTCCAAAAATCTACTGAGTAAAAAAAAGACTGAGGCCTGGGACCGAGAGGAACAACCACTCAATATTTTGTTGGCCTCTGATGAAATAAAATCATGGTGTATTTATATAAAACAATGGAACAGTATGAACCAATAATTGTTTGGTATTACACGCTTCTCTGCGCTTCCATTAGAGAAAACTCCACAGAGACCGTGTCTGTCCCCCGACCACCTACATTATTTAAAGAAAAAGTAAACAGAAGAGTTAAATATTAAAAAAAACAAATAAAAAATGTATTAACCTCTGCAATAGTACAAAATAAGAATACTGAACATTAGACATATGATAAACTAAAGGAGGTTTAGGAGCCTGTTACTCGTCATTAAAAGAGGAAAATCACAACCAGGTTTCTCTTCAGCTCTACAGCCAGACTGACAGAGAGCCACAGCTCCATTGAGCCATGTATTCCCAAAGGCCTCTGTAGTAACGACTTCATGAGCTTCTTTAATGACAAAATTCTAAACTATTACAGACAAAATTCGCCACCTCTTGCCCTCAATGGGCACCGATTTATGTCCAGACAGGGGAAGCTTAGAGAGAGCTGTAAACCTGGACGGCCTTTCTCCCATCGACCTTCACCAACTAACTTCGACGATTTCGCTGTGTAAACCATTCAACCTGTCTAGACAGCATCCCAACGAGACTGCTTAAGAGCGTTTTACCTTTAGTTAGCACTTCTTTAATGAATATGATTAATCTGTCTTTATTGTGAGGATGCACCATGGTGCTTCTTTAAAGAGCCAATTACAGGCCGATATCAAACCTTCCTTTTCTCTCTAAGTTATTTGAGAAAATTGTTGCCAACCACTTATGTGACTTTCTCCATAACAACAGTTTGTTTTAGGATTCATCATCGTAGTGAAAGTTACAAATGACCTTCTAATTGCCTCAGACAAAGGACTCATCTCTGTACTCGTGTTGTTAGATCATAATGCTACATTCGACACTTCGGATCATCACATCCTATTACAGAGACTCGAGCATCTAATTGGCATTAAAATAACCGCTCTAAGCTCATTTAAATCCTATTTATCACATTGTACGTGGTAATGATGAATCCTCAACGCACGCCACCAAAGTTAGTCACCAGATTCTCTGCTCGGACCAGTTCTATTCACCTTATATCTGTTGACTTCAGACATGAAAATGAGGAATCGCTCCATTAACGTTCCTTTCTATGCTGATGATACCCAATTATATTTATTGTGGAAACCAACAGAAACCAATCAATTACACTGTTTGAAAAAACAGAATTGAAAAAGCTGTAAAATTATTATTATCTAAAACTGTTTGGAAAAAAATATATATACATTATTTCTACTTTTCTTAAATCACTTTTTTTGTGTAAAATTACATAATGACCTGTAATTAAATATGCAGTTTATAACATAATTAATAATATAATATTTATAATCCATATCCATACTAACAACCATTTCATTTGTACTTGTATAATAAAGGTAAAGGTTTTACTTTACATTTTGCTTTTTTTTCTTGCTCTCTTGAGGTTGAAACTTTCTGGCATGGGGAAAAAAATCATGCCAATTAATCAGACAGATGAAAAATGAGTAAGAGCAAAGTCGGGAAAACAATGCACGGCACTGCACGGCATCTGTGGCTCAGGTGGGAGAGTGGCTTGTCAAAGCGTCCTTGAGAAAGGTATTGAAACCCGATGGCTGTGACGTCGATGCGTGTGATTGTCCTCTGATGTCTCTGTAACTGTGTTTCTCTTCTATTTATATGAGGTGTTTTAGTTTCTCTGCAGAACTGACTGAAAAATAAAATTCTCCTTTAATTAGCTTTCATGAACACGGTCAACAAAGTTAATATTGCTCCTCAACCTGTTTGTTTTATCAATCCGATCCCGCTATCTGAGCCCCAGATTGAATTTTGATCTCATATCCTGAACCCTATATAATATCGCATTGCAGACTTTCTTCACTCTGAGCACCAGCTGGCGTCAGAATATTTATATCAGGGTGCATATGTCACATTTAGCAGGCAGCAGCATAATGTGTGCAGACCTTATACATAAGCAATACATGAGCATGTCATTTTAAAACAAAGTAATCCCCTTTGACATCCCACAAATGTGTAACTGGAGGCATTAACTACACTCTGTACCAGCTTGAGAAGCTCCCAGTGGGCAAACTAATAGTCAGCAAAGTTGTCACCTTTCCACCAGAACAAAGTGCGATATATTATGCAAAGGCTGTTTTGTCAGCTAACAGGTGAAGAAGATATCGGCCTTCTGTTCCCGCTAGCCATTTAATTCCTGTATGACTTGTGCCATATGCCCTTTAAAGCTCTAGTGGTCGTTTAGCGTGCACCTTAAATATTAACCACCGTGGCTTCACTCAATTACCATCTGTCTGTGAAGAAAAGGACTGGCTCAGTTTCACCTGACTTTGGGAACAAAAAAGTTACGTGATGAATAGTTGAGGCTGTGATTCAAACACTTTAGTTGAATGAATATGATTTATGTACAGTAGTACAAGGGTTTGCTGATGCTATCGTGCTTCACGAAAATTCAACCTGGATCTATTTTTATGAGTCGCTTCCCCCGAATTAATGATTGTTGGAAATTACGAGGACTTCTGAAAAAAGGGGGCATGCCAGAAAAAGTTTAGCTCATGAGTTTTATACGGAAAAACAAATACATCCAGCAAAACCCTAATGAACAGCTAATTGTAATATTGGATTAAATCTGTGAATCAAATTGAAAAGCAATAATAATGAATCACTAGAAGTTGTTTTTTTTTAATTGCACTTTTAAGCCATTTAATTCACCCAACTAATTTGGGGTAAAAGTCATCGACCATGTTCTGTTTTTAAAGCTTAAGAGTGACAGGCATAGATTCAATGGTTAGATACAGTAGGCTTTATCATGAGTGTTTAATTGAACATATTAGAAATATAATTGCTGGTTCAACTCATACAATGTTCTGTGGGAAAATTAAGGGCATAAAAACAAAGATTGTTTAAACCTCTGCTAAGTGGTGATTGATAGATAGACTCTGCTGTTTTTGTGCAAACAGCAAAAAACAATTAAACCAACCCAAGACCAAAACCAACCTGTGCATGCGTGCAGGATTGTTGCAACAACATCACAGACCCCTGTACTCTTGTTAGATGTCTTTCTACACTCCCCAGCTGGTCTTTCAGTCTCGGAGGGCGTCACTGTGGCCTCACCTGGCCCTGACTTCACTCAGTGACTGTGTCAACAAATCCATGGCACTTGACCGCAGGATGCACTCTCACTCTCGTCGCCTCAGTCAGTGAGTTTCAGTGTCTCCATCCAGTCTGTCCTTTCACTGCAGTGGAAGCTATGCAAAGTAAACACACCACACTGTTCCGCACTGGAGGCTCTATTTTTTTTCTTTTTTGCTTTTTGCTTTGTAGACATATTTCCTTGGCCTTCACACCTCTAAGTCTAACACGCAAACGCTCAGTAGTATTTACATTCCTCTGACTGTTCTGAAAAACTTTATATGGCTGTTTTTTTTTTTTTTTGTGAAACTTAGAAGCACAAATATTATTCATCCACTCCTAATCTCAGTAGTACAGAAATGTTCTCAATAAATAATCAGACTGTTCAGTGTCCTCGGTGGATTGTCATTTCAGTTGCATTTAAACTGAATTCCTTGCTTGTCATCTGCAGTTTGAAGCGAAGCATCATGCTGGATTTTGGGGGGTATATGTGCGTAAACCATGGTTTTCAGGTGGGAAGCCAGTGAGGGATCATGTCCTTGGTAAAAGTACCTGTATGGGCAGGTCAGTGTCTGTCTATTTTTACGGACAGTGTGACCATGGTGGCTATTCATCTTCACCTTTTCCTTCACCTTCCTCCAACAGCGTGCAAAGTTGCGGCATGGGCCGAGGGTCTTGAGGCTCTTAAGGGCCTTAAATCACAGAATTAACAATGGCTATAATAAATAATAAAATCTTAATCATGATTCTGATCAGTGACATAAAATACAGTAAAATCTAAATGAATTAGCTTCAGCAGCAGGGAGTGTTAGGGCTTATTATGATGCTTATTAATTATATTTGTTGTTCATTCACATTTTATTAAGCGCTGATTCCTTCTTGATTATTTGTTTGGTTTGGTTTTCTTTTTTTTTCTTTTAATTGTAGCTATGCAGCTGCCTGAGCTGAATGCAAATGTACCTTCCACATACAGTATGCAATTTGGTACAAAGGCTGCACTGTCCTCCCACTCTTCACTATAGACTGTAAAAATAATCACCTCAAGGTGATCCCGAGTGAAGATAAAACCGGAATAATGAGGGAAATGTAGTACTTCCTGTGTGGATGGCGTCAGTGTTACTCTTTTCAGGGCTGCTCTGTGATCTGAGGTCATATCTCCAACCTGAACGTGACGTCCGGCCTCCGTCGGTGTCCTCTGCTTTTGTTCCACTCTTCTTTCTTTTTTTTTATCCGTACCCTCTCCCACCTACAGCCTCACAGTTTATTGTTAATTAAGGCTGACATGCTACCGGGTAACATTGGAGCAATTACTACATTCCCCAGTGCAAATGATTTCATAATACCGACCGTCATTGTTGGCAACACCTCTAATTGCGATATAAAATTATTCCTGATGAGATGCCCAGAAAAGGCTCGAAAGACAATTGTGACTTCTTTGTAAAGCAGACTAATTAAGAGACTGCTGACATTTGATAAGAAAGTAGCTATAGTGAAAATAATGTGAGTGCATGAGGGACGAGCAGCAGAGGAAGTAAACATTCCCATCGCTGGAGAGAAGATAACATATATTCATTTCCCTAAATGTGCAATCCCTTTTCTTTATCTATTAAAAAACATTCTGTTTGCATAAATACTGTTAATTAATCAAAAAATTAAGTTCAACTATCTTTAATAGAAGCAGACATGCACAGCCACTTACTTTTTAAATATTTTATTTCAAACAAACCAAATAAGAAGTCAATTACTGCAAACCAGAATGATTTGAATGCAGTTTTGAGATGTCGTGCATGACGCTTGACATCTCAGAAAACTGTGTTTAAACATGCCAACACAGACATTGTTGAGCATTCGCAGTAGCACCGGGAGCAGCGCACATCAAACAGAAAATAAAAGAGCAGTTTTGCAATTGATTTTCTTAACCAGGGGCCAAGATTCATTAGCAGCAGTAACACCTCTAAAGAGAAGAGACTTCATCTGCCTCGTTCAGGCCAACGCGACAGCCCCAATGTGATTTAATCAGGGGACGAGTTCATATGCACATAACATCAGCGATCGGTTCATGTCACAGCTCCGTGACTCATCGTCAGCTGCCTAAAGAAAATGAAGCTACCACTGGCAAAGCATGGCGTACAGCATGGCATGAATTCACTGATATACTGCTAACAGCGTTTGTTGTCATCTTATTATCGTCTCCATCTCAGAAGCAGAAACACAAGACAGGACAGCAGAGCATTAGCGCTGCAGTCAGTACAAGAAACCAAACAGCACGCACTAATCCATCTACACATCTATCCATATTTACTTTGCAAACAGATGATATTTCCAGTATTTATCATACGGGGAAGTCTGTAGCATTCAGATTTCACAGTTTGCCAATATAAACTAGATACCAGAGCAGTTTCTGTGTGGGATTTTGGAGTGACTAAGACTTTTCTGAAATACGTTTAATGACTCACCTTTTTTTTCATCAGCCCTTTCACTCGATCGTCATTGTAGTAAATATACGACCATTTACGAGAACAATACGATGACAAATCTTGCCACATACATTTAAAGCACTGGCAGATGTGGGTAACACAGGCCGAATATTAAAATACCATCTGCAACGCAAACAGCCACCCATTATTTACTCATTTTGAAAATTACGACAACATATGCACGCCATTAATAAAGATTAAGGAGACACAACATTTTTATGTTTCTCTTTCAGGAAAGTTTCATTCCAGCCAGAAGAGATTCAGATATTTGGCAAAAACAGTGAGAGGACGACAGAAAGCTGCAAATGAACTAGTTTTAGTTTCTAATTTAAACATTACAACTTGTTTTGCATCAGTGGCCATTATAAACATATAACCTTAAAGGACAAACATAAAGGCATCGAGTAGAAGTTGCTGGTTGTCAGTTTGTAGTTATTATTGTACAAACTATAGAAACATGGTGGACTCATGATGGAAGAGCACCTGTGGTGTCTGTAGCTATAAGAATATGCATATTATATTCAATTTCTGCTATGCTCTATAAGTCTGACACACTGGACCTTTGAAATTGAACAAAACCAGACAAATGTCAATCAAACGTACATTTGGTTTCTCCTGTAGGTTCCTGTGCCCTTTTCTGACACAGTGTTATGTTTGCCACAATCCATTAGAAATAATAGGAGTCAGAGCGCAGTGGTGCCATTGTGGCGTCTAAAAGGGCCATGTTTTATGGCAAACACTCCCTGAGCTTAAGAAGGGACATGAAATGAGTTTATGATCATTCTGGCGTTCAGATTCTTTTGGTGAACAGAGCTGAAGAATCTGTGAAAATATTTTAATAAACTCCTCAAGTGTGAAATAGCATCTAATAGCTCTGACACAAATTCTTAAATTATCCCCTAGCTCGCTGTTGATGTTCAGCTCGGTCTCAAAGAAAATCTGGGGAATTTTGTCAGCACCATGAGAATTAACTATGTTTTCTTTTTATATTTTTACTGAAGGGTCTAGTCTAAGATTTAAGATGCCATCTATAGAACATGGCAGGATATATTAAATATAGAATATGCATGTAGGATCACCTGAAAATAGGAATCCCAATGTTTTTGTCACCTTAGAATTATCTACAGGTGCCTCCAGTCCTCTTCCTCTGAGCCATGTTGGGCCGCCACAATGAATCTGCAACTAGACCACTAGAATCCCTGAATTTCTACACATTGCTCCTTTAATTACAAAACAAGCCGACCTGTTGACTAAATGAAAGGTCTCTCTCATTTTAACTCTTACAGCTCCTGATGCTAAAAAAAAAAACAACGTGCATAGGACGTGAATAAAAAGGGTCCCTGCCAAAGAGGCTTTGAGTGCAGAGACACTTTTGAGCTGACCTACTATATTTAAGGCGGTACGATTTCAGCTGTCACATGCTACAGTCTTAGAGTACTACTCTCAGAAATCTGCCTGCCCTTATCACCAGCTAGCACAGAGTGCTAAAATCCCAAGAAATTCTGTGTGACGGCGGAGTGTGAAATTCCCAAGCCGGCGTTGCATCAGCCTGATAATTCCACCTGATGATAATTAATAACGATCCACCGGCGAGGCGTTCATGCGTACCGTCCCAGTTGCACCTCTGTGGCACTCTTGACAAAGCCAGCATGGACGCGGTGCTTACGCATGCGAGACGAAAGGAAACATGACGTGAGCTGGGAATTCGCGTTGCATTTAGGCTTCATCAGCTGCGCGACTGGCTCTGTAATATGTAAAGTAAAATAAAAAGAAAACAGGCGACTGCAGTGAAAATGCAACTACGCCCGGTTCAATGATGATATAGGAGCTTTAGTCGAGAAGGTTCTGGGAGGTATTCTCAGGAGAGATCACAAGCCATTAGCTGTTGCTTCAGGGCCCAAAGAGCCTGCGTCTATTGAACAGTTCATTAATGTTTTTGCTCCTTTGAAACCTACAGGAAGAGTAGCGGAAATATGCCCAGGGGCTTTACCGTGCAGGTGGGCTGGATTAGAACAAAGGACATTTAGGCCACAATTGAGCGAGACAAGCGGAGAAGGCTGCAGGATGGAAAGCAAGCATCCATTACTTTAGATATCTATGTATTTATGCAGGCTGCTGCAGATTGGATGATGAATTGCTCTCAGGACACGGCACCATTATGTTCACTCTGAACCAAAGATTAACCTCTTTGTCGAGGCACTGATGTCACACGGCTTTAATGATGATAGGCAACTCCCGGCTTCACTCGCCACAATTTCAATTACGCTTACCTGAACCGTAGACTGCTTGTGCAGTGATAACATTATGGATTAACTACACATAGCTTTAATAAAAACAGAAATCATCGGGATAAAAAGTCCTCCTGATGCCAAGAGGCAACGTGATCCCACTCCAGAGGCCTGCGGAGGAACAGCTATTCGCTTCTAATCACGACTTAGCCTCTGAGTCGAGCTTCTGACAGCCCATGTCCACCTACGTGGATAAGTGACTGTCATCTGCTCTCTTGCAACGCAACGCTCGACAGCCACTTAGCATGTAGCATCCCTCAACCTCTCTACAGATGCCCTGTCATCCCTGTAGGGTTAGAACAGCAAATACCTGTCAGAGAGGGTCTGTCACCAAAGCTTCAGCTGAGCACTGACAGAAGTCGCATGTTAAAACACTTCTGACGTTTGATGTGGTTAGAAATCAAAGGCTTCACTAACAGACACATTTTATATTTTAAAAAATGCAAAAAGCAATAAGTCATAAGTCAGTAAGGGTGGAGTTACAGTAAAAAAATAGACATGCCCAGGAGAAGGAGGGGGGTCACTCCGGCCACGGGACTTAGCAGGCAGCTGGCTGGAAGTCAGCTGGAAGACGGCTGCCATTCAGCTGGCGTTCAACTTGAACGGGAACTTTTAAGTTGCTACTACTGTAGCTGACCTCTGAGTGGACATGGCAATGCCAATGAACTGTCAGCTAAGTAACGGTTATGCTGTGTGAGCTACATTTTTGTTAAATATTATATGCATGAAAAGGGAACTTTGATTCACTGCTTATGGGAATGCTCTAAGGTTCTGGTATTTTGGGAAAATGTAGTTAAATGTTTATCAGGGATGGGAAATGTAACATTTCTCTGACGTCGACAATCTGTATACTTGGAATATACCCAAAGACTCCATCAGAACAACGAAGCAATCGAAGATGGTTGACTTTGGACTTCTCCATGCAAGGAGAGTGATTGCATTATATTGGAAAAATGTAGATCCGCCATCACTGACAATATGGAAGAAGAAGTTGATGACTTGTCTTGGACTGGAGAGATTGACATACATTGTTAAAGGTAAACAGGAGGAGTTTGCTCGTATTTTTATCATATATGTCTGTATAAAACATAACACTGACTGAATAACAGGTTGTGAAATGATCCTGCCCCCTTTTTTTTCTTTTTTTTTACTCCATTATTTATTTGTTTATTTATTTTTATTTGTTTATTTTTATTTATTTAGTTATTTTTTTTTGTTTCTGTGAATAAGTGGTTGTTCATGGAATTAAAAGAAAATGTTTGTAAATTTGTCATAAAGTTCGATATGCATTTGAAACTTCAATAAAAAATATTGTTAAAAAAATATTAGTATATTATATGCTATAATATCCAGCATTACCCACCTCTGCATAATGCTAATCATACAGTAGTGTTCTGAAAGCCCTGGGATGGCAAAGGCATAACATGGTTGTCAAATTTTCATGAGTGGAAGCAGTAAAGAATAAGGAATAGTCAAAATGCATAATTATGCAGCCGTCTGTGGGTCAGTACTTAGGACCAAATCTGCGCCTCTTCTGTGGCTAATGTGGATTTCATAATGATCCCGACTCCCTGAAGTCAAGCAGAAGAATTTAAGTGACGATGTGCAAATATTACTGGCCCATTTTTGAGTTTGTGTGTGAGCTAAATATGCAAGAGAATGCAAATTAGTTTTGCCTGATACAGTTAGAGGAAAAGTCCTGACAAGAGTTGTTTTTCTCTGTGTGTGTTGAAGAAGATGCTGTATTTTTAAACCCGGGTGAAGGGTAAAAAGTTGTGGTCAACAAAGCTCCGGACTTTGACACCAGCGTCTGTTGTTCACGTCCTGTCTTCACATCCTGTGCTTTTGAGTTTAGGCAACAGAAACATTTGAAGGATAAAACAAAAAGAACAAAAAAGCCTGAAACAAACAAAGAAAAGCTAAAAAAAAAGGCTGCGTACCTCGTGCTTTAACTTTGCCCAACATCTGTTCAATATTTTCGAAGAACTGACTCGCATGCACTCTTACTTCTACACAGCACCAGCGCACTGCATGCATACTGCTCCACCAGTCATGCATCCACTAATTTAATTTATTAGTGTATAATTCGGGTGAAATGTAAGCTCATATCCGCCTCGTTCAAATGTAGGAGGAAGAAAAGTGTAATTGATCTGAAAGTCAAGTCACTGAAGGTGTAATTAAAGCATCTGCTTTTAAACTGAAACTGGATCCTTATTAATAATAACAATAATAAATATTGCTTTTCTGTTTCTTCATATCGTCAGTACTTTGAAAACAAATCCACCAGACGCTGCTTTCATCTTTCCCCTCCGATTTCTCATCATGTAAGAGGAGATTAATCAGCAGCGCCGCGGTGGCAGCGTGGCACTGATCTCTCGCTCACACGTGACGGGTCTGACGTACAGACTTCCATCTGTCGGGCTGACAGCGGTACGTTCTGCTTCTCCTTCGACGTTTAGAACATTTAAGCCCATTGAAGTCGTCGGTGTCAACACGGCAGCCATTTTGTCAAGACTGCATCGCCACAAATCAAGAAACACTCCACATTAAAACAAAAGAGAGAGAGATGAATCATACAGAATCAATTCATTCCTTTGCTTCAGATTTCATGTCATGTGGATGGGCTCTCTCACTTTGCTTGTGACCCACATTCTCCCAAAGCAAAAGAAAGAAAGAAAAAAAAAATCCATTCACACAGAAACTACTTCTTCTTTCTTGGCTCGGTTTCTCACATTTTGACAGAATGGGGACAGTCTAATTTGATATATGGCGATAAAATTTTTTTTGCTTTCTCAGCAGGGCATAACAAATTATATATTGAAAAATGGTTACACTTTATTTCACAATGTCCTAATTATGGCAAGATGATGGCTTAATTATGAAAAAACGGCTTCTCTTTGCCAGTATGTAGGTTGTTTAAACGTTTGACAAAATAGAGAAACGGTGAGTTAAGGGGAAAGCGAGACGCGCCGAACGCTCCATAAATATGCTCGCAAACTTAAAAAAGCCATGTGACGAAGCTCTGCTATTTTTTTTTGCCACCTTGCAGTGCTGAGTGTGGCATACAGACATTATTGAACATATGGGGGAAAATGTGTTGCATATGCAGCAACCCGCTGAACTCCACCGCTTTTCATATCTGATGAAAATGAAATTCCCAGAGCTTTGGTTTTAGCATCATTGAGATTATATGTAATAAATATGTGGCTACCCTTCTGATCATATGTCGGTTCCAAAGATCAGAACTTTTCTAGCTTGTTTTGATCTGTAAATAATAATTTATATCTTTATTTAAATGAAAAATCTATATTAAATCCATTATTTTTTTCATATTTCTAATGATTTATGAGTGCATTCAGATAGAAAACCACCACAGCATCTTTGGTGTCTGTTCTGTGCACATTGTGAGAAGCAGTGAGGCCTCAGTGAGCCTCTTTGTGTACCTTTGCGTGTAAACCTTTGTTTGTTCTATGCTCTCTGTTTGTGTGTTTGTCTCTTTTCTCTATCTGTGCTGTCAAGTGAGGCAGCGTGGAGTCACGGTGCCCTCCCTTTCCTCCGGCTCCTCCGACAGCAGAATCATTTTTTCCTTTTCCTCCACGCATCTTTTGATGACGGGTCACAATAAACTCCCCTGAATGCGCTGCTTATCCCACTCGAATTCTCCCGAACCCCGCCTCCCGCTGCATCATAATTTAATTGCTGAGCATCCCCCCCCTCTCTCTCTCGTTTGCCTCATTCATTTCAAATGCATGACCTTTCCCGAGAACAATGATCAATCAATAGGTGTTTTCCCTCATCAGGCCCTTTCAAATTAAAACCACAGAGTGAATTAAAAGCCTTTTTTCAAAAGGTGAAGTTATGAAATGCAAGTGCCATAACTCTGGCTGGGGAAAAAGGCCAATCATCAGAGGCCTTTAACGTAGACGTTTTGCACTGAGGGCTAAAACCGGATACAAATAATTCATCAGCATCCACTGCACACTCTGTAGGTCGTAGCTGAGCTGCTGTGCGTACTACAGGCAAACACAGGACTTATAACGGAGAAGAGAATTAGAAAACAACAGTACAAACAGTCGATAAGTATGTTCATTTAATATCCGTCTTTTTTTTTTCCCGTTTTTTTCCAAATGTACTCACGAACACAGAGATATCTTCCAGCTGGATCCTCTGAGGGAACTGCTGCATTATTGATCAGATCTGGTAAAAACACCTGTTTCTGCATCTGGGACCAGTTGAAGTTCATACATGGTGTAGTTAGAAGTCTACTAAGTGTTCAACCTCACCTTCTGCAAACATGCAGACAATCTGTAGTTCATCACCACAACAATATGTGCAAACATGAGTCCTGCCAGATTCTCCAGAACTTTGCAACTCAACTTTACTTTCAGGCTATAAGCGATGTTTTCCTAATTATTATTTCTCCCTGTACTGTAATTCTTTAATAATTCTAACAAGCTGGTGAATAACAACCTGGTGCCATTCATCAAAAGCAATTTCTGCTTTCTTTCATGCCCACTCTCTTTTTTTATGTTAGCTAAAACTAATCTGTACTAATCAACAAAACTGCATTGACGCTTGTGTTTCCCTGAACACCTCTAGAGGTGGTTGGATTTACACCAGCACTTTCATGTGGGTAGGTTTTTCCTCCACTCTCCAGCAACCCATGGTCTCTTCTGAAGATGAGAAACCGTCTACCTTTGAAACATTTATGAATGAGCAAAAAGCCAATTACCGCGAGGATTTCATGTTCAAGGTTAAAAAGCTGAATGTCAATCACGGTATGATGATGAAACGATAATGACAGTCTCTTTAGCTCCTTGCCAAATTAACTTCTATTCTCTCATCAGTGGAGTTGTATTGAAACATTTCATGTTTCAGTCGAATTACAGCCGAGGTGTCTGTGAAAAGAAAAGGATTAGCAGGTCTCTCTTTCTCTAGACCAAAAAACACTTTGAGTAACTTTAGACTCATTGATGCATGTTGTGCAGAAATATCCACTTTGATTTGTGCACGTCTCGCCAGACAAAGACAAAGCAGTGGTGAAGTGCATCAAGCTGTTGTGGTGGGAGAAGCACGGCATCCTCTGAATCCTAACATGGTGGAGGATCGAGGTATGGAAAGCAAACAGCGCTCACTTCTGACGCGTTTATGAAGAGCGCCCACCAACCATAAACTAGTTATGTTATCACTACCTGGGTTTTATTTACGAGATATAACCTCATTGTGCAAAATGACTGGCAGTGTTTAAAATGTAGTTTAACGAGTGACCAAAAACAAGGTCTTATCACAGCACCTTCTCCTCGAAGGTCTATTTGAGGCAGCCTTTTGTTCAGAAGAGCCTAAAAATGCATGCAATGCATTTCATTGATGACACATAAGCTTTAATAAGCAAACTGCAAAGCTGCTCCTGCTAAAGGATCAGAGCAGACCCCTCCCCTCCATCTCCACAGCTCATTATGTTGATATATAGCCATTAATTAGAAAACATTATTCCGCCTAACGCTCATTCACGAGATAAGAAGGTGTGAATCAACCTCTGCCTCTAGAAAAAGGAAACAGGTGCGAGTGCAAATGTCCACCTACTACGCGTTATTAACGATTTAGCTCTGATGGGGAAGTGCTCGCATCGGTTTGTGATTAATAATAAAAGACAGAGTGTGGAAGCCGTTCGCTTGGAACAGTCTGCACCTGTCTCAGACTTTCTGACGGCTTTTACCTGCAGACCAGCTCCGTATTAGATATCGCTCAGAGCAAATTGGGAGCTCCTTGGTGCACTAATCTTTCCTTTAGCCCCTCGCGATCCTCTGTTCCTCCTCTGCGATTTTTTTTTCTTCTTTCCATCCACATCTCACGCACAGACTCGCTGCACTCAGACCCTCTTCCTTTTCCACTAACCCGTGCTCATACTTTTTCTGAATGCTTTTGCACTTCTTTCTCACAGCCTTTCGCACCTTGTGTGGGTGGTGGGGTGAAACAGAAAGTTTGAGTGAGCCCTCCAGGTCTCCTGCACACACACACACACACACACACACACACACACCCTTACATTAGCACGCGGTACTCACACAACCACATACTACTTTTGCCACCTCTAACAGCCAAACAACACCCCACACTCCCACGCTGTGATTTTAGAAGTGCATTTGGCCAATAAATTTGAAAAGAAAGCTTGCTTGGAGACTTCCCAAAAGTACACAGGCCACAGAACAGGTTACTGGGAAATGCTTTCCTCTAATGTTATATGCTTTATTTTCACTCGCCAGCGCTGTGTTCTGGCCTGGCTGGCAAACAATCAGCATCTCTAGGCATATTCCCAAAGCTAGACCCTGTCTGATTTATAGTAATTGGCTCGCAGTACCAAGGTGATCCCTCTGCAGACATGACATCTGTCTGTATCTACCGACTGCCATGTGGGTTTAAGTGCAGAGACTGAAAATGACCAGCGGTCAGCTTGTAATGGTACTGCCAACTGTTCTGAAATAGGTTTTTATGAGGGAATTCACTTCCACGAGGCAGGAGTTTGCTGTTCTCTTGGCCTCTAAGACAGGCTGTATACATATTAATGTCAAGGATGCCATCTGCCGCAGAGACACTGCTGTCTAAAGTAAAGGGTAAAATAAAAGCCTTCCCTCAGAATTTAAAATGGGTCACAACGGGTTGGATTTTTCTTTGTTTTCTAACATTTAATCCCTGGTGCTGAGGGATAGTAACACACACTGTGATCCCAAACAAAAGCGTAAAACTTAAAAAAAAGAAGAAAAAATATTCGACTCTGGTCACAAACCTTCTCTTGGGATTAAAGTGTCCATGAAATGTGTTATACATTATGCATTTGTTCGCTTCTGTGTATTTTTGGGTGTGGTGTTGAAATGAGGAGAAGGACTTTTTTTTTTTTCTTCAAATGTGGAACCTGATTCTGAATCGCTGAATCTCGACGCCGGCTCTGGGGAGCCTGTACTGATGAACCTACAATGTGACCTCAGTGAAGAGCTGCCGAGAAAATGAGCACAAGAATTTAAAAAATCGTGTTTGTAGCAATGGCAGTAAAATTCAGGGACGCTTTAAACACATTTAAATCAGTCTACTACAGATTTTGCCACAAAGCTATCTGTCATGGGGAACTCTCTGGGGACTTCAGGCCCGTTTGAGATGAACTGCATCTTGCATAGAAAGTGGACGAGTTCACGCGGCTGTGGCAGGAAGATCAAGTCAGTTTCCAGCAGCGTTCAAAAATTTCACAGCAAGTCAGAGCTATTTATATCCTTTAGATCTACCTATAGGCTACCGGTAGTTTGCAGACCATGTTCAGATACATAAATACAACTTATCGTTAACCGCCACCGATTGTTAACAGATGTTTGTCTTCAAGACAACGAGCCGATCAAACAACAGTCGGGTGTTTCCCATCATGCCTTGCAGTTGCCGGAGAACGATGGCTTCTAAGCAACTCTTGTAATCATCGTCCGCATTGTGCATGACACCAGAACAGATCAAGCCCCCGACACAAGTCCAACCAGCATTCATGTGTCGATCCTGCACAGGGCCCGGCTCATGTTGAACTAAGCCTTTTGTGTTTGCATCTGATGTCACTGTGTCTGGAAGTCTCCGTGCTAGTTGGTAGTTTCTTCTACTACAGGAATCTGAAATTATCTTGAAACTAATGGGAAGCCTTGTTCAGTGTGATGTGAAATGTAGGTTATGGCCCCTAAGAACAAGTCTTCCAACCTAATGACAACATGGCTTGTTTGTCACATATGTGCTTGTTCTGGACTGCTGCCTCTGCTGTTAATGTTCGAGTAAATCTACATTAACTGATTTTTTGGCCACTTGGAGTCAATTAAGCACAACCTTGATAAATGACCACTAGGTGACGAAGCCAGTGATTGGTGGTTGGTTGGAATTATGACTTGTCCATCTGGAGGGAAGCTGGAAGGATTGTGATGTTATCTTACATGGGACTCACACAGGAGGCGGAACGGTAGTGCCACGGTCCTTTGCCCGGCGTCAATTCACACCGGACGCGTGTCAGCCGCGGAACGGCAGCGGAGCGAGCCGGCTGTATTCACGCGAGATCACGCGAGAATCCTGGAGTAAGCGAGACCCCGCGACAAACAGTCTATGAAGAAAACAACAACAACAAACAGCTGACTTTGCTTCTCCGACGTGGAGGAGATCATAAAAAGCATTTGTTGTGTCATAAATGATTGTGTGTTGTTCCACTTTAACAATCAGTCTCTCATCGTCCATGTTGAGACCCTTTGATCGATCTTTGATCACCTGGTGCCACCGGTCATGACGTAACTTCGATGTGAAGTTGTAAAAAGCTACATGAACTGCGTATGGCGTTTTATTTTGAAAGGGGGCGGAAGTTTATTACGTTGATTCTGTGTTGGGTTTCCTGTCTGGTGTGCAGTGCTCTGTTGAAATTTACAAGGTTCAGCCGCAGCTCGCGGCAAAAATAGAAATGCAACGGAAAGCTCGCGCCATGGCGCGGTGAGCCGCTTCTAAACCGGGCCCGGTGTGAGTGCTCTCATTGACGACTGACTTCTATTTGTTACAGTGACCGCGGCGGTACCGTGCCGCTTCCGTTCCGCGTCCGGTGTGAGTTGGCCTTTAAACCCTTGAGGCTATAGAGGAAGGACGTCGGGGTCAATGGATGAGTAAACACAACATTGGACTTTTCTTGTTATGACATAACTAAATCAATCACGTTTTTTTTTATTGTACTGTACTTCAAAGGACAAAATATTTTTTAATAATTATGCAGGTAAAACTGCATAATGTCCTGACACAGGAGGAATCACTTTGAAAGCACACACTATTAAAATGACCCTGTACGAGCTCAGGTCTGAGGCTGTTTGTCTCTCAGGGCAAAAACTGGTTTACACTGGATTGTTGCTCTTTCTAGTGTCACTCCATGTCGACTTGAAAGGTGGCTGCCAAATGTTGCAGTTTCGTCCTTCACAGAGCACTCCTGCGTCATAATCCACCTATCGACTCTCCATATGCTCTCAATGTTGCACTCATATTTTTATTTTTTTTACAAAAATACATAACCCTGATCCTCGAGCGTAACCTCATCAGCTCGTTTGGATTCAGACAGGCCTTATCTGCACCAAACACATTCATGACAATACTCAGCACTGTTTATATGATCTTTTGGCATCATATATTATAGATCTTTCAGATGACTTCATTACACAATAACCTTGGTTCAGTACCCAATAACAGAAACCATTCAGCAACCAATGCAGTGCTGCCTGAGGGGTTGAAGGTCACAGACATTTAATGTTGTCTTTAGGCCTTGCCCCTGACATGCAGAGATTTATTTGGACTCTCTCAATCTTTCAATAACTTTACGTACTGTAGATGGTAAAATCCATAAATTCATTGGAATTGTGCGAAGTGTTATTAAACCGCTGACCTCTAAATATAGTTCACACCTGTATTCTTTGCTCAACTTCTTTATGTTCCACACAGTTCTCTCGTTGACAACCTTTTAACTGTAGTTGCTGTCTGACTTAAAGTCAAGCTCGCTCCTTTTGAACGTACCTCGCTAACTCTCCACAGGCTGAAAGGTTCATCCCTGCTATCTAATGAATCTTCTTGCAACCTTAACATTGTATGCAGTTTACAGTTTACAGCTATGAAATGATGCCAACGGTTGGGGTTCATCAACTTTACCCACAATTCTCTTTAGATGTTTTTGTCCATTGCTCATGCTTATCGTTAATTAGTCGATAACACCTCTAACATATACACAGATCTCACACTTTAGAGTTCTGCCACCATTACTCACCTGTGGAAAACACATTTAGGACAGTAGTCAGCAACACTGTATCCTTTTGTGTTTTTTCCTGAAACACGCTTCGTTGCTTATCACAAGAACCGTCTAGAACAGTAATCATCAGCTCTGGCAGCAAGTTTACATTGCAGTCAGATTAAAGTTTAGTCATCATTTAACGTGCTCTGCAACATCACCTTGTTTTTTAACGTTAAAATGTTTAAAATGCTCCGGAGGACTCTCCAAATCTTACTTTTGAAGTGAAGAAATGTAATGAATAATGCATGAAGAAGAGAAATGTTTTAATCATTACAAGATTGATATAGCTCTGTTGTATGAAGCTACAGTTGAGTCTCTGTGCCAGTGAATTCCTTATTGGGTGGCAATCAGGCACCAATTAGTTTGACCCAGTTTTATATGAAAGAAGCAAAAGTTGCTGCAATTTTTTTATATATCTATATTTTTTTTCACAGCAATGAGATCCACACTTGAAAATAGACAAACTGTATCTGAATGCCATGTTGTCTCGATCGTTGGTATAATTAGACCCAACGCTTTTGTTAAAACCCACAGAACCGTGACGCGACATCACATGAATGCAACCGCAAATTCAAACCGAGACAATCATCATCCAGAACTGTGAGATCTTGCGAGTCAAGCAAGTAATGAGCATCAGTCTGCTCAAGACGCTACACTCACATCGGGAAGGAACTTGGTGATATGATGGCAAAGTCCAATTTGTAAAACTTTAACGCCGTCCTGTGCCATTCACAGACTGTTTTTTTTGTTGCAGGGTCTTCAATAGTAAATGGTTTCACAACTTGGTCTCTCACACTTTCAGGTTATCAGCATAGTGGTGTGAGCACCGCTGATGGTTTCCAAATGGCTTGAAGTGAGAAACTGCTAGTGTTCATGACACCTGTAGAAATTATTAGGTGTCAACAATACTAGAGAGTAAGTGACGTTGTGAATGTGTCCTGGTTCCTTTGAGACTAACTTTACAGCAGCAGGAAGATGGTTGGAAAGTGCTTGCAGGTGGACAGAATGTCACACTTTCAGCTGTTTTGCATTGTAAATTGTATTATTATACATTTTGGATCCTTTTCGTTGAATTTACCCTTTAAGGAAGTCAGAAGTATTCTTACAATTAGACATGTTCAAAAAACCTTTTTTTCTGATGATTTCCATTCTCCAAACTGTGGAATGACCAGATATAAAATAATTTTGATTTTGGATCATGGGAATGCCTTTTAATGTTTATTTTTTGCAAAAACGCCTGACATTTTGCCACATTTTGCCTCATAACTTCACTAACATTAGCCATAGATCATTATGAGAGGTACCACGTGAACGCTGACAAAATTTCCTACAAGGTGATACCCAATACATTAGTAGTATAGACAGTCATAGTTGTCTTTAAAGCAAAAATGTGTACATTTTAGGCGAATTTTGGAGGTGTCTGGTCAGACATCACACCGTTGTACCTCATACATGGACTGAATCAACAAAATATAATGCCAAATTGAACTTTGAAAGAAAATATATTTACAGCAACAGCATTGGAACATTGCAAATAACATTTAAGGTGGATTTTGGAGGTGTCAGGTCAGATATTACACCATGGACCACGGTAAAGAAATAACAGTATGTTGTAGTTCTGCCTGTTCTACTGTAGGTTCAGATTTTATTATTCTGGTAACATAATGTTTCATTCTGACTGACTCTGTCCTCACCTTGTCTCACTCGCTGTAAATAAAGAGATGTCTATGTATTTTTATCTTTTGTTCTTTCCAGTTGCATCTCCCATACACTCAGGAACCAATGAAAACAAGATGTAGAGTTTCTGAACAACTCCGCAGAGGCTTTTGTTATGAATTGACTCCTCGGTGAAGTCAGCCATCATGAGATTTAAAGTGTTTGCTCCACAGGGAACAAACGCATGAGAATTTTCCTCCAGCACTCTCGCTGGCGTGCCTTTGTTTTTGCCTTTCATCTTTCTTCTCTTATTTTGATGATTGTCCTGAAAGGCTACATGAAACTTCTTCAGGCTTTTATGTATAATGGTGGGCAACTCCAAACCCTGTCGAGTCGGGGGACAGCCAAGAAACTGCTCACTGAGAATTAAGGGTCTGTCCTTGGTGACATTTCACTTCTAATATTCGTCTGTGGTGCCATCTGGGTTGATGCACAAAAGCGAAGCAAAATACTCGCCTCAGCTTTGTGAAGAGCTGCTTTATGGAACGTGTTGTGCTGTTAGGCTTAGTCCAAATCAAATTTAGTTGAAGTTAAGAATAGGTGCACAATAGGTGGTGCACTCACAGAGAAGTCTAGCTCCATTCCTTACTAATAATGTCTTTCCCCCTGCAAAGAGTTGTGCTGGCAATTCTAAGTGGTAAGCTATACATTCAGCTTCCTTTGCACCACCTCCATAGCAAGGTCTAGCTCTACCAAAGCACTGTTATAATAAAATCATGTCCCCTTCACTTTTCAAAATCCTTTTTTTTCCTTTTTGCTTTCTCGCAAAACTTTTCCGAAACATTATCGCATTGCTGTCCAGTCAACAAGGTCCAGATAAGAGAAGAGAGGAGATGAAAAAAGACTCAGCTACCACTGTGTACAAAAACAATGGGCTAACAAGCAGCAACAAGTGGTGCAGCGAGTGCTCGGCCGACTGATAACGCTGCCATCTTTTCAAAAATGTAATATCTGTGCTACCTCGCTGCTCGGACCTCATATGAAAAAAAAAAAAAGATAAATAAGACATTATGCACCGGGGTGCATCAGTGGATTTTATCAACACATCTACAAAGAAACTGAACTGAATATGGATCAGACTCTGGCTGATACAGATCTGCACAATATGGTCAGATACTCATCGTCTCTTCAGCTGCAGGGAATGAGCCGTTTCATGCTAACAAATTTGGTTTTGATCAGTGCTTTTTTTTTCTGTCGTGGCACTTCTGCCCGGACACGACAATCCGTTGATGTAAAAAGGTCAAAACATATACTCACTCTCTGTTTTGTCTTTAGACAAGAGGCTTCATTGGAGCCTCCTTCCCAAAGTTAATTAGTGCATAAGAATGCAGCAACTTATCATACAGGAAACACTCTCACTGCTTCATTGCCAAACAGGAGGGTAGAGGTTTTTCCTTGAGTGGTTACTTTTTCACTTCCATTCTCATGGTGCTGCCAGGCCTGTCATCTGCTTTAGATTGATGAACAGCAGGCCAACTGCCGTAGGGCTCTTATACATGGTTGGATGTATCTGTGGATTGCTACAGCCAGCTGAGCAGAGGCTGTTGAAATGAGGCTTGCTGTTTTTTTTTTACCCAGCAGGCCTCCGCTGTTGATATCAGCACTTAGCTGAGGTGTTGTAATGTTTTTTATTGTTGGACGGATATGACAGAGTAGTGGAGGGCCACCTCGACTGCTTAAATGTCCTTGAATGTTCTTCTCTGTGAGGCGCTAGTCACACGCAAGGCTTTGGAGGTGGAGAGGGTCACACAAAAGAGGTTCAGAGCAGCTATGAGTAAGGCTTAATAGCGGGAGAGGGTCTGCAGGAAGAGGTTACAGCCGTTGCAAATGAGAGTTACCCAGCAGAAGAGGCACTGGAAGGGTTCCAACTGAAAGCAGGGGGCTGACAGCAATACTTATATAAGGTGTTTGAAAAGCATATTTTACTGCTTGCAATACATCATGAGTTATATTATTATGATTGATCTTATTCTATTATGTCATCATTTATTGTGCAATGTTACCGTTCATCTCATTGTCAGTGGAAATCATTGTTTTATTTATGCTCTGTGCTGCCTTTAAGCTGCACATCTGCATTAACATGAGTCAGCTACGTCTGGTTAAGCTCACCTTCTCTCTTGGCATAAAAGGCACAATGTGGAATGCCAATGAGAACTCAGCTGCCCACTGCAAGGCTTATTTTCCTTTCCAATCTTACTCTCAGGCATGAAATATATAGAGTATTTCCATCCAATATGTAACTTGGACATGCAGGCTGTTGAAAAACCTGAAGGATACCTGCCTGCCTGCATGGTGCCTCACTGGATCCAGAAAAAAAAGGGAAAGCTTTCATTTGGTTATTTCCTTGAGGCAACTTGCACTCAGCGTGTGTGGACACGGGTCCTGAGTCACAGCTTCTTTCTGGAAGTCAGATGACCTGATTCTGAAGGCCCAGTAGAGAGAGCAGGTCATGGAAAAAGCAAAGGCACCATTTCATAGATTACCCTGTGCATGTCCTAGGTCAGCCTCACAGTCTAATCAGCTGTAGCAAGGGGAATGAGATACTGTAGGGGGCTTTATAATAAACTGTACAATCTCTGTTCCTATTTAGAAAACCTTGATGTCTCCAACATATTGTGCAACGCTAAATCAAATGAAACAATGCTCAGCTGTATATCACACATGGAACTGCTGCAAACTGCACACGACGCCTTGCATGTGTCAGCAAAGGGGAGTCAGTAAGTCAAAGACATTCGTTATTTCCCGTGCAGACGGTGTAGGATGCGCTTGTTATTTTATCCAATTCTTTATTCCTATGTGATGGGTTTTGCCATTGTAATGAACTGTTTTGTGGGTAAACCATGCAGAGAGATGATGATTTTCCTCTAAAAACTGTTTCTGCCACATCCAATACTCTTATTAGAAGCGTGTACGTATGCACTGATATTGGGATATTGAAGATTTGAAACAGACTAGAAATCACTCCTCCTCCAATTTTGATGAATATTGTAACACAAAAATCAAACGTTCCCAATCTCAAAAAGGCTGAATACATGTAAGGCTTCCTCTCCAGTGTGGGTGTTACGTTGTGAAGTGTCATGAAATGTAATTTTTCTGAGGATCATTTCGGCTTTTTTTTGTGGGATACACCTGCACACATGCTTTCTTCTCCCCATGATAGCTGCTGTCAGCAGGCAATGCCGCAGCATTGTTCTATTTTGGAAGGAAACATCACTGCGAATATCGCGCCATTCATTTCTGCCACATGAGTCTGTGAATGGCACTCATCGGGAGACTAATCACAAGTTGACAACATCTGTCTGTGCCGCGGTGGTTCTGTCAATCACGCTTAACACTGCCAATTTTTTCAAATGATTCGCCTTCACATCGGCATGCAAGCTTGTCTCCTCACAATTTTCTTGTCAGAACTGAAAATCTAAAAACTCTGAAAAAAATGAATAATTGAAAAATAAATATGCAAATATCTCAGTATTAAGAAGAAAAATATATCTGCTTTAAACCTAAAATAAAATATGAATAAATCTCCCCACATTTAAGCAAGGTTAGAAGGAGAAACCGTGTTGTTCTGCCAATGTTTTCCAGCCTGGATTATGCTATTTTTATTTTCTTTTGAGTGAAGGCAGGGCTGCACCACACCACACACACACACATGTTGATACATAGTGCAAGACTATGAAACCAGAGACCTGAGTTCACATGCTGAGATCCATGTGGTTCCAGGGAACAGAAGGCTTTGATGAAGGTCAGGGAAAGATCATGGTTTTGGCTACCAAACATCAGTGTCCTTACAATGACAACATGTTTTAATGTTATGCAGGTAAAGTATATTATTCACTGTGTTAAAGATCCAGGGTGGGGTCTAATAACAAAATATAAGTGTATGTTCACCTGGAAATAAGAATTGCTTAGAAGAAGCCTTCCATGATACATGATTCCTTTAACATGAAACCATAAAAACAAATCTGTAAAATATATACAGTAGACCCTCGTCCCTCGCAACAACATTGCCCACATTTAAGCAAGGTTGCAAAGCACCAGCATCTCCCTCCTTACTTCCTACCTTTCTTCCTTGCTTCTTACCTTTGCTTCCTTCCATGTCCAACCCTCAGTGCTGTCATACTGACCCCTTCTTTTTGCTTTTCTACAGTCACTCATTTGCTTCTTTCTTTCTGTCTTTCCCTCCTCTCACTCCCATATTGCTGCAGGGTCACAGAATGGCATCGCATTCACCTTGGTTACACCTGTTGCTTCTTCTCAGATCGGTGAAATTTTGAGGTCTTGTCATGCGTGAAAACACTGGGTATATATTTTTATTTTGCATTAATCATTCAGAAACTGAAATTAGCAGCTAAAAGCAACATGGTCCCTCTTGAAAAGAGAAGATTGGATTAAACAGAAATGTAAAGGTGCTATGGATGAAGAAGCTTTTGATAGTAAGCAGACAAGGAAGATGCGGCATATTAAATACATTTTCTTTAAGGAGACTGTTGATTGTGGATACACTTTTCTCAGACAGACATTAACATTTTCTCACATTTCTCTCTTCTATAAACTCTCAAAGTTCAAACTTTCGCAGATTTAAAAAAGGACAATACTGTATTAGTAAATAAAACCATATTTCACAGTTGATGGTAGCTAATTGACCTGGTGCCGCTCCGCTGTAACGGCTTTTTCCACTGAAGGCCTTGGTGCAGGTGTTTTTTTTCCGAGTGCAACGCATTTTGTACAGTACTCGCTTAGCCAATCAGGACGCTGAACACAATGCGCGTTCATACTGTACAGTACGCTGTAAAAAAAGCAAAATTACACTGAAAAAATCAGCTAGACAGCGAGAGCACGTTATAGCCAGGGACGACTGTATAAGAGTTCATTTGTGTTGTGACACTACATAAAAAGAGCCGCTCTGTAGACTGTAACTGATAGCCAATAACAATAACAGGTGAGCTCAGTCACGGCACTTCCAAACGACAGCAGGCATTACAGCCATCGTTCACTCTGTGGTAATGTGAAAGGAAAGGGCACAAACAGACATTTGAGAGAGTGTACACTCACATATCCACTTTAATGAGTCTTAATGGGTCGAAGAGATCCATATTGTATTGTCCCCTGAATAAACTGTTTTCGCCCAACCATATATCTTCTAATCCTTTTAGTGGCCAGCAGCCAGAGATTCAGGGGACACTGCTGAATAATTTATATAGTCCCGACTGAGTTGAAATGGGGATGAGTATTGCAGAGCACAAAATAAAGGTGAGACTTAAATTGACATTAAGTAAACGACCACAGTGGCTGCACTTTTATGGGCTGCTACTCACACACAACTCTTACTTATGTCACCACCTGGATCGGAGGATTTATTGGCACAGAGGCCTCAGAGTTTCCCTTCGTTCAACACCGCACCGGAGAAAGACTTTTTAGATTAAACTGTGCCAGGGAATCCGGCAATAACTCAAATTAGAAAGTGCAACTTTAATATTGTTTCAGTATTTCTCCTCTGTTCTTCTATTTTCACGTCATTTTCATAACGAAAGGTGAGGCCTCTCTCTGCAACATCAGCTGCTGCAGTGCATTTGTTCCTGACACCGTGTGAGTGTGAAAATTTTAAATGATGTGCCATGGAATAAAAAAAAAAAAAACACATTGCAGATTTTGAGACTTCCTACAGATGTGGTTTAACTGCTGAGAAGTCTGCTCACTTCAGTGCTGTACTAAGAGACACAAACACTATCCTCTGAGGGACCGGTCCATTATCGCTGGTGACAAACATGAAAAGCAAACGGTGAGGAGCTAGTTGGGAAAATGCCACTCTGCAGGAAAAAACATTTAAGATTCTGACTGCCAGCAAGAATTTCTTTGGCTGCCCAAACATCTCCCCACATAGTCTCTCTTTTCATTAGTGCAACTCAGAGAAATGTCAAGTAAGATAACCCATTATCTTCCCTGCTGACAAGAACACACACACACACACACACACACACACACACACACACACACACACACACACACACACACACACACACACACACACACACACACACACACACACACACACACACACACACACGAACACAGTATACCAGGCACCGAGCTACAGATGCCTGTATATTACTTTTCAAGTGTGATTCTATTGCTTCATTTGCCACTACTCCTCCTGCCGTGCACCAGCTCGGGCAATGTAGTGAGGAGTGACTTTGTCTTTCAACTACTGGAGTAATTTGAAACCAACAACATATCGATTGAAAATTCTAAGATTTTCATCTTGTAAAAAAAGATAAAAACAAAAGTTTATGGTAAAAATCATTCTGACTCTGTGAACAAATTCTGTAGCTTGCACTGTTCAAGAGTGTGTTGCATAAAAAAGGGCGTGACATAATGGAGACGCACTAATTACAACGTCCACATGGTCTCTTGCACAGCTTGTGGTAGCTTGTATTGGATAGAAATACAACAATATTATGGCGGGGGTAATATTAGCTTTAAAGTGCTAAACACATGCCAGATTCTATGTATATGCAGAAACATAAAATTGGACTTAAACCCCAGAGGGGTGTCACTAAGTAAACAGTCAGTGTAAATGGCACCATCTGCCTGGTGGCTTTGTGTCAGTCATTAAAGTTGTCCTTATTATGTGAAGATAATTCACATGTTTGTGGGATTTTCAGAGTAAATATTGGAGAGCTGGAAAGTGTATAGATGGAAATGTGGACAGCTAAGGTGGTGGAGGAGAAGAACCACTGTGCTGTGAGAACCAGATTCTGCTGGCTCTAGATAATGTGGAGGGAGAGAGAGGAACAGCTGCGCTTTCAAGCATTCATGTCATGTTGGAGGCTGAACATCTGATCCTATAGAGAAGCAGTGCATGACTCACCCTGCTGAATGCTCAGTGGGAAGCACAGAGCCGGCACAATTAGAACAAAGAACACACATCCATGCACACACACACACACACACACACACACACACACATACACACATACACAGAGCTTCTTTCCTCTCCTTCAGGCTATAAAGGTGCCAGCACAACAGAACCAACCAAAACCAGCTGTGGCCTCGAGCCAAATCATGGTTGATTGCAGTTGGGTCTTGTCAGGCCACAGGTTGCGCCGCCTCAGCCCCTCTAATCCACCAAGTTGAAAAGAAAACTTTATTCGTCCATAGTCAAGAGATTAAAGCCTGACATTATTCATCATAAATCCTCTCGTGGCTCATGTTAACACCAAAAACTACAGATTTATATCACACGCTGGAGGTAAACGGCTCTTCTGCATGTGGGCGAATATTCATGTGAAGCAAAAGTTGGAGGAGTGCGTTGTGTGGGAACGTCGACATTGGGCCGTGTGCGTAGGAGGGCTGGATCAGCCACCTTTACACCGAGGTAATGCTGGTGCAGCTTTGCCCGACACATTTGTTTTGTGAAATTTGTGAATTACCACTGACAGATGGAAAAGAAAATGAAGGAAACTTTCTGAAAAATCCACAATAGAGTTGAGGCAAAGATTCTATAGATAGATAATGATGCACAAAGTTGAAGGTCCAATGTTTAGAATTTAGGATTTATTGACAGACTATGGAACGTAATATGCAAAGGTATGTGTTCATTACTGTGTAATAACCTTAATATAAGATTATTTTGTACACTAGCACACTAGAAAAGTTGATAATTTACTTGACAAAATAACTATTTACTTTTTATTAAGTGGGAATTTATTAATTTTACAGTTCGGGAAAGGTCAAGTACATTTTAAAATTCATCATCATGAACTTCAGGCTACAACACCCAAACAAAATAATGAACACATTTGAAGTTTTTTTAATTATTGTGGGGGTGAACATTTTTAATTTTGAATAATAAGTTAGTTCTGATAGTTCTGACTTTCCTAGAAACATGCTCACTCATGTCCACCACTATCGCTCCCATTCCTCATGGTAAAAACTTCTTTGGCATTCGTTCTTCTTCTGCTCTCCGAATCCATCTTTCTGGCCTAATATCTATCAAATACAGCTCACCGTAGCTCCTGATGTAGCAGGCTGTCTGTCAAAAGACGTGTAAACAATGCCTGCTGCTGTGGCAAAGCGTGACTGTTGAGTACAGCCTTTGTTCAGAGGTAAAAATACCCCTCTGCGGTTCCAGTATAGTCTTTCTAAATGCTACCTTCTACATATTCCACTATGATGAACAGTCATATTTCTACAGCAGCCCTTTTGGAAGAAGATGGTGAGGCAAGAGGTATTCAGTTGGTTGCAGCTTACTAACCCAAAGCCATTTAATGCAAAATTCGAAGGTTTATTTTGTTGTTGATTAACATCAGATTCTGTCTTTCACACAAACTCATACTAAATGTATCAACACATTTGTGGTGTCAAATCAAAGATTGCGATCCTGTTTTCCTGAAGGTCACCGTGCACAATGTCTCACTATTTAACGCACAACGTTTTGTTTTCAAGTTGCATAAAGTTGTGTCTCCGATGCACCTCCGATGTTCCTTCCTTTAACTGTTTATATGAACCAAAACACTAGAGGGCAAGACTAATAAATAAAGCGTAGGCTTACCTCTTGGTGAGTGATGCTTCCAGATGATGTTGGCCTCAGGTCGACCGACAGCCAGGCACATAAGATTGACGTTGCTGCCCTCATTGACTGTGACGTCCTTCGATATGTTGGTGATCCTGGCGGGTACTGAGGGGAGAAAGAAGATCATGATTGATGTTATTCGCTTAATTAATGACACGTGAGCGAAAGGGCTCGCTTTTTTTTCCACGTGATCAGAACGGCGACGAGGGTTAAAAATAACCCCTGGGGTTAGCGACTCAATTAGCATGAAATTAGCTGACAAATTTGACAATTCTCTGGCTCGCTGTGGTGTTACACATGATTGATTTTCTTCATCATGTATCTTTGCCACACTGCTTATTAGACAAGCATCAGACTGATTTGGAGTAAGACATAATTTCATCTGTCTGACTGGACCAGCTTGATCTGTGTGTGTGTGTGTGTGTGTGTGTGTGTGTGTGTGTGTCTGGGTTCTTGATTAACTGTACCCCGTGAGACTGCAGCCTCAAATCAATGGTCAGAAGTTACCCTTCTTCACTGTAATTAAACTTAAGTCATGGCGACTTGAACTTTAAGATCATTAGTGCAACAGAGAAGACAGGCTTTCAAAGAGCTTTCGAAAAGTCACATTGAAATTGTAGTTTAATATCATATTTTATTGTAATTCTACTCTTTAAGTGGACCGTTTAACAATCTTATTTTGACCCCTGGGCCTGAGAAATGATCTCACAGTAGAACCAACCAGATGAATTAACACGTGTTGGAAATTCATGCAACTAGACTATAAAATACTGGTCACAGTCTCCATGCCTTATGCCTTACTCTGACAGGGGAACAGAAACCAAAATAAAATCCTTCAGGGTCTTTCTAAATGTTACATTTCTAATTCTGGTTTATGGTGTGCCGTTTGTAAAGTGTCTCGCTCTGAAAATAACAGCAACATTTTGTCACATTTAGCTAAAAACAATGTTTAAAAAACTGGTTTGAATTTTGGTTTGAGTCACTTTTTTGCACATTTAGAACAATATTTGTGAAATATTTTAAATATTTAAATCCCAATGTTAAATGTAAAATCTAAATGCTAAATCTAAATGTTAAATATAAATGTTAAATCTGAATGTTAAATATAAATATAAATCTAAATGTTGAAGCTAAATGTTAAACATATATCTAAATGTTAAATATAAATATAAATGTTGAAGATAAATGTTAAATATATATCTAAATGTTAAATATAAATATAAATGTTGAAGCTAAATGTTAAATATATATCTAAATGTTAAATCTAAATCTAAATGTTGGAGCTAAATGTTTTGGGTGAAACTAAATATTTAGCCAAAATGCAAATTCAAATGACGGAAACCAGAAGTGCCAAAATAAAAGCTCGAGGAGGTCAGAGCGTGTTTATAGTGGCAAATAACAAATAAAACCCATCTTATCCGGGGAAATGGACTCTTGGACATTGTTTTTAGCTAAATGTGACAAAATATTGCTGTTATTTTCAGAGCGAGACGCTTTACAAACGGCACCCCATACTGGTCGGGGTGTTTTATTACTGCACGATAATAACATTGATAAGGACAGACTAACATTATGACTTATATCTATAAGTTAGCCTCCTACAATAAATGATAAATAAACATTGAGTTCAGTTTGAGTCACTGGCGCTTTCGAAGCAGTTGTCACGGATCCCTGGAGGAATAATAAACTAATATTCTCCTGCCGTCAATTATCCACGTACGTAACTCTGTAATTATAATTTGAAAGTTTTAACTTCAAATTAGATTTCCCTCGGTGTGATTAAGACGGCTCATTCCTTAATTAATCTACTTTCAAACATTAAACACAGTAATATATTTTAAATCAAAACATATAAAACAATGATAGAAAGGAATATAAGAAAAAAAAAACTAATGAGTAACATGGTCATAATGTTCGGTGTGCCATGGGATCAGAGCTGGAGCGGAATGCTACTCTGCATCCAATTGACCTTTGGATTTACTGTTTCCATTAGCATGCATTGCTAACGCCAGCCCAATTGGTTGATTTGTGTGTGTGTGTGTGTGTGTGTGTGTGTGTGTGTGTGTGTGTGTGTGTGTGTGTGTGTGTGTGTGTGTGTGTGTGTGTGTGTGTGTGTGTGTGTGTGTGTGCAGCTTGGTTCTCCAAATGCCACCTAGATGATCATATATTTATAACCAGTATCAGATTACTTAATAATATGATTCAGCTAATCAAATGACCCTCACATCTCAAACATTCACAAAACCCAAACACCCAAAGAGAAGTGACTATTCTGGGGACAACTGTGTTGGACACAGGTGGACTTGACCATAGGAACAATGGCTCAGTTGCAGTAAGTGTCCCAGTAAGACCGTGACAAAAGCAGAGTCTGAATGCTCTGATTACAGCCGTCATCACGCCGGGTGTGGTCAGAAGAGAAGCTGGGCTTGGTTGGCATTCAGCAGGAGATATCGAGGCGTGGAGCATTGCCAGGTGAGTTGACTGCCACAGCTGGTGCACGTTGACTAATTATGCTCTCCCTTAAAATGCAGCGTTGGACCTCCGGTGACACTCACACATCCACACACACACACACACACACACACACACACACACACACACACACACACACACACACACACACACACACACACACACACACACACACACACCTCCTCCTGTCAGATTCTATTTCGTGGAACTGTGGGACTTAAAGCAACGCCCACCATAGGAGCTGAGCAACCAGATGTGCATGGTAAAAAAGGAGTTGAATATTTATGTTATAGTCTGTTCGCGGTGTCTGCGAGCATGGTGTCATGTCAGTGTTTCGTGCAGGGGGGGAACTCAGCGGGACGGGGCTGCTACACACTCAACAGTGATGTCACAGTGTAGCGACACACCCAGGAGTACACGCTATCACTATCACATGTTGAGTTTATCAAACTACCTATGACAAAAAGTACCAGGCGAGTCATTGCAAAGCAAGCTCTAATTTCAGAAGGTTAGGCTTTGTCGTCTCCCTTTTTGCAAACACTCAAAATGTTCACTTTGGCAAAGTGCAGTGCGAACACTTTTTCCTCAAGCAAGTTAGTTGAAGTTAACAATCGTTCACGGTTTAACAAATTGCAGGTGATGTAGCACAATTTTGTGTTGGTTTCCTGCAAAGACGATGATGTTACACGGCTATCTGACTGCCTCCTCTGCCCCCGTCACTTTCCTTTCACTGTGTGGAAACAGAATGTACAGCCGTCGGTGCATTCGCAGAGCACACAGAAGACACAAATGTCATCTGACTTATAAATCTAAATGCATTTAAGGCTGATAAAATAGATAAGAAAAAAAAAAAACTTAGTGAGAATTGTGGATTATTGTGCTTAAGAAAGCTGGAAAGTGACAAACAATTTCCCTGCAGGGATTAAAAAAGTATTTCTGATTCTGATTCCAAATGGAAAAGCATCCCGAGTGACTCATCCAAAACGGAAACGTGTTCCTAATCTATGTCTGTTTTTAAATGCTAAATTGTCTCTCTGCTTTTTTTGATTATCCACAAATTCAGTCAGTACATTAAAAAATGACTTTTCAACTTGTTCCTAAAAAACTACATCACTTATAACAAAGATCTTTAATCCTTAGATATTAAACAGCATTTATATCTTAATGATATTCTATGGGGAGTGGTCACTGAACAAGAACATGATCTGAAGACATTTTATTAAATCTATATGCAAATAAGCAAATATCGGACCACGGGAATGTTTCTAAGGCTCCAAGAATTCACAGAATAAGAGCGCTTGACGTCTGTGGTTTGCGTGTTAATAAAAGTAGCTAGTGTAAACCACGGCGCTAAACATTTGTTGTGTAGGCCTCAGTGTCGGATCCAGTAGCAATGTTAGATCACACACAGTGTTTTGCCCATATGCTGTTGTATATCAGCCATTGTCTTCCAGCCATGTTGGCTTATACCACTAGCATAGAGGAAGGACTTCAGATTTTGGAAGCGTAATAGACTCGTTTGGAGGTTTGCCTATGCAAAAAGGAGGAAATGCAGACTGCAGGATCTCTGCCGACAGTAGAGTCAGCTGGTGAGATATCAGAAGTTTTCCACATGGTCCAAGTCTTCTGCTTTTTCTTGGTGGAATGCTGAATGAACCGGGTATAATAACAAGAGCACGTTTCTAATGAGCTCCATGAACCAGGCCTCCTACAAGTGCATGCAGTGGAATTAGCGCCGATTCCCGCATGGTGGCAAAATGCAGCGAAGAGGCTTCCCTGCAATCGTCTTCTGTTTACAGCAATTAGACTAACGCCACAGAACTAATGTGGTAATGATTCATTGAGGGTAAAATGCAACATGTGGCGCCTTTAAGAGGCTCTAAATAGGGAGAGGTGATGCGTGGTGGTTCGAGGAGCAGCAGGATTTCTCAGCCACACTGACCTCCGGCAGAGATGAATGAACAAGCATCTGTGTGCAGAGCAGGTGACGGGTCCTCCAGCTTGATAACGCCAGTGGCCAGGTGATTAAAAACACAGCTCCCCTGCCACCGGGCTGCTGGTGGATGCTACTGGAGGCCTGGGGACACGTCACTCTTCATGTTGGCACAGCCAAGGTGTTGCACCCAGCAATTAATTAGAAAATGGAATCAAGAGGCTGCCCAAAGAGGAACAGGACGCCTTCTCTTGGTGTTTATTTAACGTCTGTGCCCAACTGATGTGATTTGTATTTCTCTGTAATAATTTTTCCTTCCATTGTCAACCGTCATTGTGCTGGTAAATGTGCCTCGTTCACAGCAGATACAGGGGCAGAAGTGCAACAATGTGTCGTTATCTGCAGGGCACAAGAACACGATGGTATAGTAAGAATTGTTATGCTACCGTGCATTGTCATCTGTCAGAATATGAATTATACATTTATGGCAATTCTCCAGTCAGACAATGCAATGGTGTCATGTGTTGGGGATCCTTTAGCTCCAAGTTTTTCTCATGAGAATGAGAAAAATATTTCAAGAAACTGGGTTTGAAGGGTCAGGACAATCCAACACAAGAAGTTTTTTCGAAGTAGGGTTAGCAGCAACATCCTGTTTTTCTCTTGGGATTCCTCCCTACTCTCAGCTACTAGTGAAAGATGTATTAAGGGAGAAATAACACAGGGTGGAAATACTTCATTACATGTCCTGCCTTTGGAATAAAAAAGTGATAGCACACATGTATTACAGGAAAAAAGAGGTGTGTGTATATACATTAAACTGCTGAATGTATGCAGCATTAGAATTAGAAATTGCATTTTAAAAAATGGCATGAACAGTTCAAAGCAATGCTGAAATTTCACTTTTTGTATAATGCGGCAGGGATAATGAGGATGAGTGGATTGGGTTAAGAAAAGGAGTTGGAGCACGGACAAGACTTGGTGGAGCTCGAGGCTCTGCTCGCTTTCCTCTGTGGGCTACATGTGCTCACCCGTGTTGGCAGGGAAGGAGCTCAGATATCTGGAAGGAGCTGCTCCTTTTTAAATTGAAAGATGTCAGCTGAGGTGGTTCAGCGTCAGATTTGGAGGCCCTTTTTGACACTTCCCTGTGGATGTGTTCCAGGCACTCCCCGCTGCAAGGAGGCCCTGGAGCAGACCCAGAACTCGCTGGAGGGATAATATAATATCCCATCTGGTCTGGGAATGCCTTTGGATGCCCCAAGAAGGAGAGCATGTGTGGGAGACAGTGATGTTTGGTGTACCTGCTTGATAAACAGTGGAAAATGGATGAACAGAATGCATTCACCTTTCTATTTCTCCTGCTGACGCCAAACTTTTTACTGATTTGTTTTATTTCATGTACACATTTTTTTATGTACAATGCATTAGTATGTTGCATGCATCCTGTATACGCTTCAGGCCTTTTTTAATGACTTCTGTTTTGTGGTTTCATTTTCATGTACATAATAAATTGTTTTGGGATTGTGGGTGTTATTTTGTATCATGTTATCTTCTAATTGTAGTTGGAGATGTTTTATTCTTCTTTCTTTTGTTTTGTTTTTCTATAGAACCTGATTTTTGTTCAGATGAATGTTTTAAGACCTTGACACAGAGGTGTTGTGCATTCATACTGTATTTTTTTTATATATTTATTCGATAAATGCATGCAAACAGCCACATGAGACTTTAGACAAGAGTTTTTACAATTCAAGCTTCAGCAGATATGGTTAGCACATTCGGTGGAACATTGCACACAGCCCCGATTGGGGTTATTGCTTTCATGACTTAACACTGAAAACGCCACAATAAAAACCAAAATGTGATTTAAGTTGGATATGACCTAAAAGAATATGAAAAAAAAAGGAAGAAAAAAGAAGGTTGGAATTGTTTTAGAGAGCCTGAACCTTTGACATCTCCCAACATCAAAGCCTCGGGCTCCTGTGCCAACATTCACCAAATCTATAATAGATGCTAACTCTTTCTTTCATAACAGATTACTATGCATCTGAAGCATCAAAGGAATCACTGTCAGTGAGTTTCTCAATCTGCCATCTCATCTTGGAACAATAAGACGTCAGTGACAGATATCTGGGTAACATTCACTGTTCTTGTCAGCGGTTATTGTTAATTCAGAGGCACGCCGAACTCCAGGAGAAGGAACAAGAGAGAGATCCAAACATTCCAACCTGGAAAGTGTGATAAAACACTCGGTTGGTGGTGGAGGGTGGGGGCGCTCATCCTTTGGTGAGGTGGAAATAAACTAGGTTAGATTTCCCACTGGCTGGTAGAATGCACAAGCGTCGACACCTTCCTTTAAACTTCCAAGCTCCGTCAGTTCAAAGGCAGCTTTTCATACGGGACCCATTGCATCTCATGTTCCAGGATCCAGTCCAAAGTAATGACAGCAGCACTGAAGCGAAACCAAATGGCAGAGTATGACGCTCTGCAAAAACACATTAGCTTGTGATCAACATGAGGAAACGGAGACCACACACATGCTGGCGGAGATAGCTGGGTCTTTAAACGCTTGTTTTTACAAGTCCAGACTTTCAGCCATGTGTTTTTTTTTATTGATGAGCTGACTAGTAATTAGTCGCAGTGCTGGCCTCTTGTACGTTCCCTGTACTCCCAGAGTATATATCTGTTGGATATCAGTTTTATATTATTTTATAGGAACCTGCTGATATTGAATTGACCGTAAAAAGGTCATATATTCAACCAAGTATAAAACCTGACAACATCACAGTTGGAGAGTCCTTCAGAATATTCATCCTTTGTCCATCTTCTGCCACATGCAGCAGCTCACACACTCAAGAATCTGAAAGCATTGGAAAATGTGTCTGTAAGCAGTCTATGCTGAAAAGAAGAAATTAAACACGGAAATTTACCATTTAGCGGAGGACAAAAATCACAAAGTGGAGGGCGAAAGTCATAACTGCTGAAATCAATCCGTATTCATTGTATAGCATACGGCACTACTAAATTTGAAATTAATATGGTCATGATCCGATGACAGGATGACCGTTGTATCAGTAGCTCTCACTTAACCTGTTCAGTCTACAATCCCACAGAAGCCATCACCTTTTTCCAATGGGGTCAGTGACAGCAGGTCTTTAATTGTGGTTGGAACGAAATGACGGCAGCCCATTATTCATTCGAACAAAGCCTCTCACGTCACAACATTCTACATGTCGATAATTTCTGCCGCACATTTTTCATCGACAAATTAATCAGATCAGTGCTAAGTGCAGAGCTCTTTCATCCAGAATCTAATGTGTTATCTCCCTCCGAGTTTTCCTTTATGACACCAGATTCACTTGAAACAAATATGCATCTTTTCTACATCAGTGTGCTCTTGGTAGTACAATTTATGTGTATCAGTTGTTGTTGTCAGAACACGACGGCACAGTGATCACACTGATTCAGTTCAGAGGAGGATCCCTTATAATCCTCTATACGTGTTTTCCAGTCATGAAGTTACTAACAGTAAGACGCCACTCCCCCACACAGTGCCATGTGCCACCGACTGCACGGGATGCTGTGCACCATTAATTTACAAAAAACAGAGCCCAGAGACTCATAATCCAATTAAATCAAAGTAGCTCATGGAAATATGTTTTCAGTTAGTGCTCATGGCTGCCTCGTGTTCATACTGTTCAATTTTTCTGTTTTTCTGATCTGTCATGCAAAATCTGTTCAAGATTATGTAAAACTGCAAAACATAAAATACACGGTTTACTTGCATCCATCAAGATCGTCAGTGAACTGACTGTGGTTCACTGTGGTTCTGGGTGGCTGTGTCCATTGCCCACTGTTTCTGGGAAACGCCTTCAGTGTTAGAAAGCCTCTGTTTTAAAACTGTTTTATGCAATTATAACGCAAAGGGAACCTAATAATCGAGGTCATAGAGGAAAGTTAAAATCCTGACAACTAGAGGCATCCAAAATGCATTTATCTGCAGTAGCACTTCAGACAGGAGGACAAACAGAGTGGATATGGGATCACAGACTATTGAGTGCAGTGAAAACACAAATTAAAGTTTTATAGTTGAACTTGCAACCAGAGGACAACCGGAATAAACTGGTTCAGGTTTAGTTGTAGCAGGACGATGTTACGTGGTTCAGCTTCCTGCTCAGATTTCATCAGGTATGCCTGTCATTCCAAATACAAGTATCTGTGGTAAAGCTTACATTGTTATCATTAGGATCCTGTGCAGGAAGAAGACCTACTGCTAGCGACTGTTAAAAGTAGCATAAGGTCAATTCTGCATGGAAAAGAAAGAGTGCATAATTTGATTCTCACGCAGCATAGCTTATATTCACAACATGCCCATTCAGCCTACAAATGAAACGAGTGGCACTGTAAAATGAATATGCACTTTGCAAAGAGGCAGAGTAACCACTATCGAGATGGTATTTACTCTCATTTTAAAGTGCCCAAAGTCTCTTCCACTCCACATCCTTGTCGGCTTCTTTTTGTCATGTTTTTTCACACAACACACTTTAAGGTTTGTGCCAAATTAAAATGTAATGCATCCTGCAGACTATCTTTGCAGAGCACTTCAAATATATGCTGCAGGTGGAGGCATGGTGCAGCAGCAACAATTCATACAAAAACATTTGGGTTTGATCTTTATTCTGTACCTTAACCACACCCTTGAAATGTATCTGTACCTGCAGTCTGGATGAGTTGACAGCTAGCTCACTATTTTAGTCTGTGCCACAGTTTTATATTTTTGAGAACCAAATTTTGGTCAATAGAGAAATGTATTCTGGATCTGACCCCATGTGCCTTCAGTGCACAATGTCTGCTGCCAGCAGGAGTCCTGTATCTATAATGACTTGAGGAAACCACTTCATGGGATTCAGCAGGTGCAATAATTACAATGTGCGGTTATACATAACAGCCAGGGAAAGAAATTTTACAGCACTGCAGTAGTATACCATATACAATGTGGTTTCCTCATTATGTTCTAATCCTCACAGACAGCTGAAGAAATTCAAGAGTCCTTTCACAAACTTCAGACAAATACCTTTCTTGCCTCCACAATTACATAAAAAACTTGAGTGAACCAAGTGGATGTATCCACCTCCTTCCACACTTTAAAGAGTCTTTTCTTTTCAGAATAATAAAAAAAAAAGAAGAAGCCGCAGTTCAGAACTGTCAGGTAACATGACGAGGAGAATTGAAGCAATTATAGGCCATCCCCCCTTGTTAGGTATCTGATATTATCAGAGTGTGAGGTGATGCCCTTCTATTGTTCGCTTCCTGCTCGTCTGAGCCTGGTATCAAAAAGGGCACTACTCATAATTTGTCACATGGAGGATGTCACTGGCAGGTCACAGAAGGACGAGCGGGATCATACATCCATCTAATACAACGAGAGAACATCAGCATATTCAGAAGATCAGGTTTAATCCCCTACAAGGAATATGTTTGGATTCACTGATGAGTTGTTTGCTCTTGTTACATCTCATAAAAGGTCATGCAAATGATCCTTCGTGTAATTCAAGTCTCAATTCAATATTAAAATACACACTTTTCAGCCTGTAATAGAAGCTTTACTCTTGGCATGCTAAGTACAACTGAAGTCCCAAAAATGGGGTAAATCAATGGGATGGGAATGAGATATAACAGATAATATTACTTTTACATTCCATGCTTCCTTATCAGGAGAGGCTTACAGTCAGTCGTGGACAACCACAGATTTACAGAAAGTGTAATTTCTACAATGAGTCAACATTCCAAGAAGCCAAAAATAAGACTTTGCAAAATGACTTAATGCTGAGCTCCGGACACATAGAAAGTATCAGATTCCTGTTTCAGCGAGCATTCTTCTCAATGGCGTATTAAGTTGTGTCTCAAAGCAGTGTGGCTCCTATTGCTTTATTACACTATTCAATTTCAAAAGCGCCACTGCTACCATATAACTTAACTGTGGAAAGTTTAGAGCAGAAATATCAGAAAGCAATCACAAAGCATTTCCACTATCTGAGGTAAATTCACTGTGACGTTACCGATTGGTTCCTGTACGACTATTTTGAAGTCTCAAGTTTGGCATTAGGTTTGTTGCTGATGGCTGTTATACTATGAGCATGAAGAAATGGTCTGCCTGGTCACAAACCGTCTCGTATTACTGCTAAACTGTACCCTACGTTTGTGGTGGGGAAGGAAAATGCAGAATCTTGATTTATATTTGGTGAATTGTCAGTCACAAGGTTGCCACACACAAGCATGCCTTGCTCCATCATCTATGTTATTCTAAATTAGACCTTGAACTTCTGAAATGAACACCGTGCCTTATGTAAAGGGACTTGAAACTAGTGACTGAGACCATAAACTCATTAGGAAACTGTTTATTGGGGTAATAAATCAAGTGAGAAGTGGAGTCATTTCCACAAGACTCAATACAAATGGACTTATCGGTATATAAGGTATACCTACTTATTTTTCGGTCAGCACTGTATACTTCTAAACCCCCCTTGATGCCTCTGTGATATCACTCGACAAGCGACTGTTGACAAGCTCGCAGTGACCAGGACATGAGCGACTGTTGATGAGCAACTGTTGACGAGCGACTGTTGACAAGCTCACAGTGACCAGGACACGAGCGACTCTTGACTGTAGTTTTCTGCAAACTGACACTTTTCTCCATCCTGTCCAAGAAGGAAGAAATACTTCGCTCAAAACGAATAATCATGCCGTTGTCTTGCCTTCAAGCTGAAGCCACACATGCTTCGGTACAGCTTCTCATTAAGGAGTAAGTAATTGTGTTTACATGCACTTAAATAACCAGGTTACAGTCTTTCTCCAATAAGCTTATTTCTTAAAAGAGAGCTTGGTTTCTGTAATTAGGGTAGGGGATTAGGGAAACCTGATTTCCTCAGGCAGATTGCCAGTGTATATCTACTTTTTGACCAGAGACTGGAGAGAAAGAAAGTAACATCCTTTAATTCAAAATACCTCAAACCAAAGACCGAATGAAATATCCTGTAGAAGTCTATTTGTTGTTATGAGTTTGTTTCTGATCATTTGACTATTTGTTTAATTCCAGCACAGTTGCCTGTCTATCTACCTGTCCTTGACCAGCGTGGATGTTTTTCATACTGGAAAGTGATATGTTCAAAGTTTATTCCATTTTGGTATTACTTTTTATGACTAGAAATTAAAATATGAATAGAACAGCCAACAAAGACGAGGCAAGCCATTGCTGCACGAACAATAGTTTGCCGGTGCACCAGCAAATATTTCTGAATAATTCTATTCATCTCTGTGATTTTTCTGAATATGAATTCAGTAATGTAACTCAGCAATCACCTTGTTTCTTTTGACCTTAGCACACTGATAATTATCTTGGATGCTTATTTCATATCTTACTTAATGAGTTAATGCAATATATGACTTGGTTTACTCAGCAGACGAGGCTAAATAAACATGCAAAAGTGCTGTTGTTTCTTAGAATAAAGCAATAATCAAGGCACAGACACGACAAGCAGATGTCTTCAATAACTGGCGTTTAGATATCCATGTTTTTAACTTTCAACAATGTGTGTTAAACACTGGCACTTCTGCAGTACTTGTAATTTTCAAATCTCAAATAGAGGCTGATACTAAACATTATTTTTATTCTCATAATTAGATTATTTTATTGCTCCATAAAATAACCGAGAAGTGTAAAAAACAATGCCCATCACAATCAAGAAGACAGAATAAAAGTGTTGTGTTTGTTTTCATTCATTCAGGAATGCTCGTGTCACTGGCGTTGGGGTAGGCTTATCCTCATTTATCTTGCTGGTCCAGCAACCCTCCAGTCACAAGCTTGCATCTCTAACCTTAAGGCCTGAAATACAAAGACGCATGTGTTGGAGTATGAGCGATACTAAAGCTTTTTATTCTGCACCATAACTCCAAACCTCACTCGTATTGAATGATACCAATGTGGTGTCAAGTGAGTTGAGATCCCTGGTCCGCCGACACAATGAAAGTTGAGGTAAGAGTCATGGGGAATTTCCAGTATGCCCAGCAATGGCATAAACCCTTGGACATTTCGGGACTTTCCATTTCTGAGATAGACAAATAAGGACTATCCGGCTGTGTGAGTAATGCATAAAGATAAAAATGAGCTAAACTGAAGTGTAATCAATGATGATTCTGTGTTAAACAATGTAAGAATGAAATGTTAAGATGAAGTTGTGGACCTCACTTTTATAACATCTCCTACAGGGTGTAATCATGAGGTATAGTGTGTTCAACTTCTCATGGTTCTACCAGGTTACTCTAGCCTACTGAAATTAACAGACCCTTGAGGCTCACTGTCCGAGCCACTAAAAAATATCCTAGCAACCACATCGAGTGCACAGATCAATGAGAGGAGAGCTGCCGTGAACGCACGCGGCCAGTGTAGCATTTGGCCCACAGGGGCTATTCGGTCAGCTGCTATACTAGAGTAAGCAGGGTAGACGTGCGGATGAGAGCAGTTAGAAGCTAGGCGAATCTCCTCGCCACCAGCTTAAACAGTCCTCTGTACGGTCCCCGAGAGGGGCTTGAGGGTCGGACCCGTGAGATGGAGAGCTGGACCGGTAACCACCTGTACAGGGGTTAACTCGGGATCTAAAAGTGGTAATCTGCTACATGTTTGAGTATATGCTTAGGAAGATATTCAAATTGATAATGACATTAAAGATGCTGTCTAAAATGTGGCCTGTACAGGAAACTGGGATCCCAAACCAACAATAGAAAGACTTACCTGACCTGGCGTACCAAACTTGATCAATGTATGTGTAAAGGCTGAATACTTTGTGCTCAGTTATAATAAAGAAAAACGGGGCCATTGCTTCTCTGCTTGGCTGTTTCCATTCAAAAGATAGATGTGGGTTAAGCCCCTGCAGTGGACTGGCTTCCTGTCCAGAGGGGTGTATGGCTAAGCTGCTTCACGCCTCAAAAACAGGAGATAATCTCCTTAGCGATGGGCCCCATCAGCTCAAACAGGGCTTACTTTTAAGACTAAACAGACTGACTAACCACCAGATGAGTGTATCATTGTTCAATTCTGAGGCGCTTTCATCTCATCAAAAACATCTCAGTAATATCAGGTGGAGTGATTAGGATGCTTACATATCCCGAAATTAGGCCTCGGGGTAGAACAAGCTGCAGGATGAGATGTGAAAACGTCTCGGAGCAAATCATTAATAGTACACACAGTACTGCTGAATGCAAGACATCAAAGAATTCATTTGAAAGAAAAGCCAAAGGAAGCTGGTTTAACATCGCTGCGTGTGTTCGTCGCGTGAACATGGCCACCGTACAAACAGGAAAATGAAAAACGGTGCAGCCGGGGCCAAACAGACATCGAGCTCAGTAGGTGAGACATTGAAAGTGAAATCCCCACCAGCCTCTGGAAGGAAGTAGCACTTTTAAATGCATTACACAAGCAAAGCTTATAGGGCTTACTCTCCAATTTCAGTTATCCTAATGTTGTGGAATATTTCAAATGCCTCATTACTTGCATTCTGCGAGAAAGGGAGAAGCCTCTCTCTGCTCTATAATGAGCCCTGAAGCTTATTAGACCAGTGTGCTTTGAATTGAAAGGACCAGTGCTCTTTTATTTTCTTCTTCTCTTTATGGCAGGAAGGCTCGGGCCCTAATCAGAAAAACACAGGGCCACATCATTACACTTGACGAAACTAAAGAGGATAATCCTGTAGTCCATTTAAGGTATTTTATAATTTAATTAAGTTACTCCAGCCCTCTAACACTGGCATTCTGTTCGCCATATGTTTCTCTCAAATGGATGCCCTCAGATGGACACATATATCAAAGAGCTCCCCACCGGAGTCAATGTGTAAAGGGGTTGGCCATGCGGAGGCTCCCCATGGTCTGGACCCATGTAGGCAATGTGGCAGCCCTGCTGAGGAGGCTTAACGCAGAGTTTCCATTCACTACCTCCTTCGGATTAACTTGTTCATTTGTACCAGAACTCTTGGAACCTTTAGAATGATAACTAGCAAACATGGAGTAGAATAAAGCAGAAGAATTTGTATATTTTAAGAAAATAACTACTCTTTAATCCAGTGTGGAACAAAGTCCTGAATAAAGAAGTCGTGTTTCCTTGAGCACTCCAACTTGAACAGTTTGTATTAGGATTCACGGCATTAGGACACTAAAAGGGCATCAAACTTTTGAGCTGTCTGCACATTGATGCATAGTTATATCCTAATGCTTGTACTATTACATATATATGTTTTACAGCATGTTTGGCCTGCTAGCTGTTATTTTGGTCCATCCTGACTTTAAGGATATTTGGATAGGGGTACCAAAGAACCAAAGAGCTTTCAGGAGTGATGATGATTGTGTTGTAATATATGTTAAGAGAGTCATGTAAGAAAGGGTATCTCAAGTCCCATACAGTGTTATTTTCCTGTGTGTGTGTTTCCTTTGACGTGGAGAGATTTCAGGTCAAAGGTTAAGAGCAAATTGTTGGGGCATCCTCTCTTTTCCTCTGTCCCTATCTTACACTGATTTATACTATTGGTTATTTAGACTGCATGTATTGTATTGTATGTATTGTTTGTAACGCATAGATCAGGAGAGTCTCATCATTCGGCCAGGAGCTCTCCAAGTAACGTTTTACTTGCTTATTTACGATGCTGAACTTGTTGTAATAAACTTGTTATACAACTGAGACGGTGTTGGCGGAGTTTCTCTTCAAACATTTTCAACTGCATCACCACCGAATACCACACACTGTACCATGTGCACTGCATTATAATGTATATTACAAGTGCTGACACTGAAACTTGAAGTTTGAATGCTACAATCTGAATGCACGAGAATTCAAAACAAGGTGTCACATTCCTTGAATGCAAAAGTTTCTCACCTAGTGTCGAAACTGTTTCTCCTACTCCATCTTTGGAGCCCTCTAAGACCAAATGTGAAATGTGTGTGGTTCAAGGCTCTTTTTTCTTAGTTATGCAGCTTTATTCTTTAGTAACATTAAGCAAACATTTTTCTGGGTGCCACATAAAACACATCTGACTCTGGAAACCCTGTACTGTTCCAACGTGAACAATGAACTGGTTGATTCTAATGGATTACTGCTTTTATCCAAGAGATACTAGACGGTTTCTTTTCTTTTTTCTTCGTAGTGAAACTGTATGACAGTGTTATATATTAGTTAAAGATAAATTAATTCATGATTAATATGGGTTATATCAATCATGCAGTCGTGAACATTTCAATCTCTGATGTGAAAATGTTTCATCAACTCCAATTTGATTAATTTCAAGCCAGACTCCAAGACGGAGTTCACTTCACTGCAGAGAGATCTATAATTCAACGTGTTTATGGTTTCTACGAGATTCATCTTAGATCAGTTAAAACAGAAAAAGGTTACAGCCTTCTCCTTGAACGGATAAACACCACTTCGACATTCTGAACTGTTACATACAGCGTTCTCTCCCTCTCTCCATTATTTTAATAGGAAACTGAGCAGAGACGATAATATATTTATGTCATGGAGTGACACTTTCTGGAGTTGGTCCATTGACAATCAATTAGCGACTATGTGGGTTTGAATAGCTTTTTACCTGAGATATTAATCCAAACTCATTTCAGTTGAAGGCAGGCCATTCCAGCTGTGAATCAGAAAGCGTCCCCATATAAAATCACTGTGGGTGTTGCCATAACTGTAGGAGTTATTCCATTATTAAGCGATTACAAGAGCAGCACCAGACTTAACCCGAATGCTGAACTCGACTTAAAACAAATGAAAGAGGAACACCTTAATAAAAACATGAAAAAGATGACACCAGGACAGATTTAGAATGGGCACAGTACAGTATATACACAGGCACATATGTGGTATGTAGGCCTATGTCAGACCACTAGGCTATTGTCAGAGTTTCTGCTTTTGTTTTCGTCGTCTGCTTTGGGGATGTGTACCTGAACTATATTTGGTCACTTCTCAGGATGATACTAAATCTAAGTTTCAGGTACTCTCAGGGGGATGGAATGCAACAACATGTTTGCAGAGGCAATACTGAAAGAAAGTCTACTTATATATATATATGTATATATATGCATTTGTTCCTGTAACGGTAGATCGATCATTGTATTGTAGGTATTTTTAAAATTGTGTCATTTCTACTAGCAAACTATGTGTTTCCCTTCACCTCACTGAGTCAGGTGATAATCAATGATACTAAACAGGCTGGTTTGATGATGTAGAGCAAAGCGAGGGCTCGTCCTCGTGCTCAAAGAAGTGTCCTCTTTTTCAGTGACACAGACAAAATGTTCTATTTTATAACACAATGAAAAGCCAGGTAGATACTTGAACCGTGAGGTCGGGTTATGGGGAAGCTCAAGTTCCCAAAGACTGAATGTTTTTGCACCCGGTCCCTAAATGTTGGCACTGTTCAGGAGAAATTAATTAAGTTTATTCTCCAACGTATTATTTACCTGAACCCGGGGTCATGTTAACTGTATATTTTCTGTTATTTACTAAATTCTTTTCAACAATGACAGAAAAAGATGAAGGCCACTTGTCATTTTGACAGATAAACGTTACTTTCCACACTCTAAATAACACTAACCTGGTTGGTGATGAGTATGTATATTAATTTAATAAGTAATTGTCTAGTATTTTCTTTGTCTAACTTGCTTTAGCCCTCACATTGGTAGATTATCTCGCTCCATAGCCTAAGATGTCACAGTAGCCGAGGGTCAGAAGTTTCTTTAGAAGTCCAATAATCATGAAGTGGTTGATAAACGAGGAAAAAGAGGGATTGATGCAGTGGAGGATGAAGGACAAACTAGTAATACTGATAACATTTATCAGCCAGCGGCAGCTAATGTTGTAGGGGAAGTGGCAGCAAGGAGGTAAAAATCATTCATCTGCTTCATGTGGTGTTGACATGAAATGTGACTGCATGTGTCTTTGTTCATCTTTTCTTTTCCGTGCCCTTATACATGCATGATCTGCAAGTTCTTTATTTCAAATCTAATAATAGATTATGACAGAATTTCTATGACCCTGTCTGTCAAAATGACTAAAGATCTGCACGTCCCTGTCTTCTAAGTCAGGAGGGAATCGAGCATTGGGGCTTGTTTAATGGCACGAAACACTCCGATCCATTCTTTCCACTTTCTGCTACCTCCTACTGTGGATTGGGACCATCCATGAATCTATGTTGAAAATTCATCACGTGTTATGCAATCCTGATATTCCATTATTGTCTGTTCCACAACATTTATCCAAAATGTTCCAGTTTGTGAACCATCGTGGAAGCAGAAGGCAGAACCTAGAACCTAAATCTTGCAGGTCCATAAAAAGCACAAGTTATGTTAAGTTTCCATACTGCATTATGCCTTAAAACCCCTAAAGTTCATGATAAAAACATCAGATTTTAGCAATGTTCTTACCAGTTCTTACAAGCCGGATGTTCTACTGGAATAATCTAATAGAAGGAATTGCCTGCTGGTTTATTACAGGGAATTCCCCAGGGGAAATATTTTGGATTTTGATGATTTTAAGGCTACCCATAGGCAAAGCAAGTATTTAGGCTCTGCAGAGACGAACACAAAGGATGCCTCCCGGCTAGTACATGTAAACCTGCCATTACTGGCCCGCAGACTTGTGCACTGTCACCAATTCTTAACGGTCCAACGTGTATTGGCATTTCTCGTGAAAGTAGCAGTTGACTGTGCTAAGCCTGATGACACACTTTTACCTACAGCTAAAGCATCGAAAGATGTTGAGCCCAACAAAGCGTTTGAGTCCACCTTTCACCAGAAATGATTCTTCTCTCAAAGCTCCAGGAACCCACATGCTGTCACTTTCACCGTTAGGGCTGTGTGCCACCAGTTCTCTTTTTTTCCAGGGATTTCATAGAACTGTCATGTGTTAAACATGAACCCAAGGAATACTCGACATTGGAGCTGGACAGGAACATTGTCTATTTGTTGGTCAGAGACATGTGGGCGATGTGCAGCTATGCATGTGACCTTGTGACTTTTTCTTTATTTCTTTGCCCTCGAGACAGAAATGTGATTTTTTTTTTCACTTTCTGCAATCTACCCGCAATACTGGCTGGACAAAGGGCTACTGCATCAGGGGAAGGAAACTTAGGTTTCTTTCTCTCTTGTTCTGTAACTTTTTCTAAATGATCAAGTGAATTGATTTGATTTGAATGTCAATGAAACCAACTTTATACTAGAATCAGTGCCTCCATTGGTGGTGCTCCAGAACATCAGTGTTGAAAACGCAAAATGAAAAAAGAAAATCCAAGCAAAAACAATATATATACATAGCTATAGGCTTGTCACCTGAACAGATTCATCTGAAAAGAAAGAGAAAAGGTTGAACAACAGACAACAGTTCTGCAAAAAAGTGCAGCAACATGCTCATGAATGAAACCAACCCCCTTATTGAAACTGAAGACACTTATTGTATTTATTCATAATGTTGGAGCCAGTATTGATGTGTAATAATACTAAGTAAAATATATCTTATTGACATAAACAGTGCACAGAATAAATGATTATAGTAATGTAGTCTATTGGGAATGTGTGACATCGGGAATCGTCTCGCCTAAGATCAGATTTCCAGCGTGTGGAATATAAGCGACTGAACAGATCAACTGCACTTACTCTTAATGTACGACTGTGTGGCCAACAAGCAGCATTTCATGTCAGCACAACAAAGGAGGAAGAAGGACAGTACCCGATCTCCATCAATGAGACTACGGTGGAAAAAGTCAGCATATCAGCATGGACCTGACCCGAACTAACCACAAAGACATCAAGACAACAGCTCTTCTTCCTCTGCAGGCTGAAGCAACACATCATGGACCACGGGATACTTGTGCATATGACAATAAAGAAGTTGGACAGTGGATCCACTTCAGATAAATCCTGGATGTGTGTCAGGAGGTGAGGTGAGGAGAGTGTCACATTCCAAGAAGAATACATTAGCATATGGTGGTTGTGGGAGTTCATTCAAGGAAACTGGCAGGCTGGTCTGATTCTCATTCTTGTATATCATCAACTTTGAAGATTAAGTGTGAGATGAGTATGTGAAAAAATGCATTCCAGAAATTTCATGGAGTCAAAACCACAATTGAAGAAATTAGTGGTTTTATTTCCTCAGCGTTTTCACAATTTAGCTGTAAGATTTCATAAAGTGAAGTACCAGATATGTTTTTTTTTTAGAAATAAATACACAGACAGCTATACAATTACCTGGAAATGTTCACAAATGGTTCTGACGTACACAAAGACGACCAGGTAATACCTTAATCTGTGTCAGCTCGAGAACTAATTTCACCTGTCTCCACTGATTGATATTGACTGAAGGAGTAAGATCAAGATTGGCATCAGTGACAGCGTTTGCCCGGATGAGCTAATGTAGGAGAGGAGTGGGAGTGGGAGTGTTCCTTTACATACAGGGCGAAGTGGGATCATTTAAGTCTGTAGGGAAGTTATAACACATGTTTTAAGAGTCAACCAGTTTTCTTATCCTATGATGGAGAGAGAGGCCAATAGAATTAGTTTAATTGTATTGAGGAATGGAGGTTCTCTGGTATGACGTTAGAAGACATGGACACAAGAACAGACGAGCCACAGCAAACACCTCCTGGTGTTTCTGTAGTTGTCATGAACAACAAGCCTCCTTCACATGTAGCTCAATAAAAATTGCAGGTTGACTTTATACAACATAATACTGATCAATATGTACTGCACAATGTTAAACCAAGAAACCCTCATTTTCTTTTTTCTTGTTTTTTTTTTTAGCGCTGACCACTCAATATACTTCACACATTTATTACAATTCCTGCGGATGAATTCCGGTCAATGTTGTTTTCTTGGATGTTTTTGTTCTCAAAGAAAAGTGGAATAATATTAAGTGGAATACTGATTGGAGTTAAGGCAATTCCTGTTCCCTCTCAAGCAAACCGCAATATCTGATGTTTCTTTTAAAACGATGTGCCAGTCACCAGGTTCATGATGAAAAAGGCCGCACGGCTTCTCCAAGAATGAAAATAATATTGTTTCCTGGGAGGTGTGGTTGCGCTGTTGCAAATAATAAGCACAACATATCTGCAGTTGGACTTTCGATATCTCAGACATCACACTTTTTGACAGTGTTAGTGATTAATGCGTTAGCTCGGGAGATTAAGGAAACGCACGTTTAAATAAAAAGGAAATCCAGTTTGCTGCCACAAATGTGACAATAAACAGATATAAAAAGACATTTGACAAGAGCTGTGAGAGTTTTCAGTAATTCAACTGTAAATTCATTGTCTGTTGAATAATTGGATATTTAATTCGAAGCATATTGGATGTATATTATCAGTCAAAGGTTTACTCTGGGTGCTATAGGCCTTCTGTTTGCAGTTTATTCAATTTCCCACGATGAACTAAACACATCCTCAGCACCAGACTTGCATCTTTGCTGCACTTCTTCACAGTTGCTTTAGCATCTTTGCTGGAAGCTCACCAAACATCAGATCAGTGGTCAACAAATGCTCATGAAAATCTGGTTTTGAATCTCCAAGTAAAGACAGAATATTGGGTCCCCCCCCTCCGATGGCCTGCTCTGTTCCTCATCACGGAAAGCCTTACAGCTTGATAGACACTGAGTGAACCGCATGGAGCGAGGCCTGTGTACGCTCGCTGTGCTGAGACTTCGAAGCAGCATGTGGTGAAGGGAGGGGGGGACGTGTTCAGTTGTTGGAGGCCAGCAGAGGTGTGAAAAAGGCAGGGAGCAAAAAAAAATAAAATGACAACCAAAAATTATTTTGTCTGGCTGGCTGAAGATGTTGACTCGTGCTGTTGACACCTTTGGGGGAAAAGTTATTTCTAGCAACAGTTGTAACAATAGAAAAGGTTTATTTCTGCACGGCTGTCACGGCAACGGGAAGCCAGAATGAACTTCCAGCAAGGAAGAGACAATCTGGAAAAAAATACCAGGAATTTATTTATTTACTACAATTTACTCTTTACTATTTTATCTAATGCAAAACAATATGAAAACACCCGATTTATTGATGTAAATGTGAGGTAAGTCATTGTGAAGAAACCCAATACTATAACAAATACAGAGCGAACAATAACACAGCAAATAATGTAACTAGCTCCGGATAGTGATACTCCCAGCCTTCCTGCTACCGTAGCGGACATCACAGCAACATGTCTTGGCAAACTAGACAGTAAGCTGAATGTGTATTTACCTGGCACACAAAACCAGGCTGGAATAACAGCCTCGATCTCGATTTGTTTACACCAGATCCAGGGATGTGTGCAACAAGAGGGTACAGTACATACTGAATGGAAAGCTGGGAGGAGATATCGGCTGAATTCGATTAGCATCAGTCCTAAGACTGCGAAATGTTCGGTTAACAGCAGCCATTGTAGCCAAATGTGACAATTGGTCACCAGTGAATTCAACGTTTTCTTTTGTAAGACGACTATTTTTCTTTTCTCTTCGTACATAAACCAGTGGTTCTCAAACTGTGGCTGATTTAGAGAGTGCTGACCTTTGTTTGCTTCCTATTTATGTCCCACTAGCATGTTAACTGAAGATGAAGTCACACTGAAGACTTCGTGTTGCGGTTGTGTTTCATGCGTAGAAAATAAGAGAGAAACAGTGTGACTCTTTGCTCATCAAAGAAACTGAAGTGAAGTCCTTAAAGTTGGGATCACTTAATGTCAATTCACAGTCCTTGGCTGTTGTTCTCTACGCTTCCAGTCCTTGGAATACATATGCTCAAAGCACTCTAAGATATTATTTATTTTTGCAGTGTGGCTTAACTTCAGTCGGTCCACTCCCTGTGTGCAGTCACCATGGAAGCAGATGCCCTATATATTCCTGAGGGTATCAGCTGACAAGGTCACCGGGCTGATTGATGTTAGTCTCCAGAGTCCTTCTCTGTGTACAGGTTCAACACCAATCTCCATTTCTGAGGTGCTAGAAAAGGAGTGCGCCTGTGGGGTCGAAAGGGACCACTAACACCCCCCATGGACCTCCTGATCTGTCTGTGCCATAGAGGTGGCAGCACTGTACTGTGTTCATTCATTCTTAACTCCAGGGTGTGACATAAATCTCTGTGCCCTCAGGTAAAAATCTTCCTACAGCATAAAAGTCTCACAAAGTTTAACATGTGTTATGTTAAAAACTGTATCCATCATGTTGGGTACTGGCATGTGTGTAATCAGGCCAAAGCAGCATTACACCACTGTTGGGACGGGAACGAGTGCCAGCATGGAAGAAATACTGGGCCATGCTACCTCCCTGCATGTCTGTACCTCTATCCAAAGAGAAAGCAGGACCCCCTACGTGAATGCCAGTCTACTTCACTACATGGTGACTGCCATCATGCATTACACTCAAATACAGAGGCCATACAGAAATATACTGTAGCACAAAATGCAGTAAAGCAAAGTTTTCACTTGCATTATTTAAAACATGAGTGAGCTGAGAAATATATTTTACAGCAAGCTTCCCCATTTAAAGAAGCAGCACATGAGATATATCCTCATCATTATTGATATGTTGATCATTGCTATACATGTGTCTATGCAATTAGTGAAGAACATTAACTAACAAGCAATTTGCCAGGCCACTCTCACTCCATAAGTCATAAGTCAAAAAATGCTTTAAACTATGATGCCCTTCCAGGTTTTGATGTGCCATTGAACTTGGGTGACGTAGGATGAAGAGCGATAAAGTCTACGTGTGATGGAAGTTAAGGTGGACGGAGGATCAAACAAATACAGAACCTTCATCCAAGAGATCAGATCAAAAGTGACACTGAATTTAAACTCAAACCACAATATTTTACAAACTTAACCAAACCGTGGCCCCTTAAACTCATAAAATATCAAATGTTTCACAGACTTGTAATAAAAATAGTGTAATAGGTTGCATATCAACTGTGCTTACTCGTCTTATCCACAGTGTCATGGTTTGAATCGTAGGGCAACTGATCAAGCTGCTGTTGTTGACGAGTTAAGAAGAAGAATATGTTGAACATATGGTGTAGACTGTCAGCGTCAGCTCCCCTCTACCTCTGCCTTCTGCAGATGAAAACTAACTGTGTCCCCTCTGAGAGCCATAGCATTAGCTCAGTCTCCCTGACTGAGTAATCAGCCGGTACATGTCAGTGACCCCGGCAACATAAAGCAACCCTGTAGAAATCACACAGAGTTGTTGTTGTCTGGTTTAGAACAACACGAAAACAAAAGTCATGAATTTTCAGGACAACTTTCTCAAAACTTTGGTGGAAATCCAATATACTGCTGGAGATGACATGTAGGAAGATTCCCTGCACTGGGAAAATTCACATCTCGGGACATATGGTCACCTGAGCAGGTGCACCACAGACAAACAGCGCTCAACACTCCTGGGTAAAATCAGTTGTGAAGACATAGCTGTAAGCTACGTTATATCTATTGGTATAATTTATTTAATAATTTGGACTGTGTCATTTCTTGAATACTATCAAAATAAATCAGAGCAGCAAAGTTTCATGTGAATTATTTTGCTGTGGCAGCTTAAAAATGCCATGAAGGGAAGAACCTTCACTTTGTGTCATTTTTAAACGATTAATCAATTTCCTGAAATTCAAATTTCTACTTGGCATGGAGAGTTGTGGCATGAGCTGGCCTGTGGTTCGCTGTCCTTGTACCGCTGACAGACAATCTCACAGCTGTAAGTGCAGGTGCAAAATAACACAAAGCACCATCACCGGTGTTTTGCTGGTATATCAAAGCCCGGCTTCACCTGTGGTGAGGGTCTTTTAGTTTCAAGTGGGAGCTCTCAGCGTCCACATGGGTAGGTTATTCAAGGTCAGGAAGAAGGACAGATAACATCCATGGGAAAGTATAATCAGGGATGTTCTTCTTTGCCTGTGTGAGAATATGCTTGTCTATTTTTTGATTAAAACCATTCGCCCGATGCTTCGCAACATCAATTAATGAGATATCATAAATTATACAGTGTGAAAAATACTCAATGTTAATTATGGTTTCACGAAAGTGAATAAAAATAAAAAAAAAAAGATAATTTTAATCTCAAAGAATCTTTTTTTTCTCATAACTGGTGCAACCTGCATCCACTTTAGGGGCCGTCAACCTGAGTGAATTAGTTTTGTGATTCTACTTCAGTTCGAGTTTTAATCACATGCCAATTTAGTCCAGCTGCATGATCTTAAACCTCGACTGCAGACTCCGGCCGGTTGCTGCTAATTGTTTTTGGAGCCTCGCTCATGAAAGAAATGTGTTTCATCATCAGAAATAAGAAAAGTCTCCGTGCTGACAGTTGATTCAGTACGTCTTTTTTTTTGATAAAACAAAGCCGGGACATTTTTCATCGTACTGTGTCCTGAATCAATATCTATCAGCAATCTGAAATTAAATCGAGATTGAATCCCAGTTTCATCACCAGGTCTAATGCTAGAAATCCATCTAATCACACCATCCTAAAACCGAGGAGGGGAGATTTATTTGATTTGACTGAAGACGGGTCAAATCCAGACAAGAACGACTTTTGGGTTTTCAATTCTCCGCCTGTAGAAGTGAACATCCACATCGCAAAAACAAAACAACAACACTGTTCCAACACTCATCTTGTTTGACACCTTCTGATATTTGTTGTGGCTGAACACAATCACTGACAGGGCTGGGAAGGTCTTACCTTGAACAATGAGATGCACTCTCGTGGATTTTGGTTTCTTGTTTGTGAGGATCGAGCAGACATAGGGCCCTTCGTCATGGACGTCAACATTTTGGATCTTGATGCTGTACTCTGTGACTGCTGTGTTCTCCATCAGGATGACACGAGGGTCCAGAGACCACTTCTCACTCCCTGCAAATAGAATGGTGGTGCGGTTGAGCCATGCCACTCGAGATACTTTGTTGTCCACATTGCATCTGGAAGGGGGAAAAAGACAGAGAACACAACAACACATTAGAGTCTTAGACATCTAACAAAAGCACCACTCACTCACTCATTTAAAAATAGCTGTATTTTGACGTCCAGCTATGAGGTGCTATGAAAGGTAAAAGCTGTCTTTATAAGGAACCATTGTGATTGCTGGTTGTGCGATTGTGAGAGTGCACTGTAAAAACGCCCACTTCCATTGTTTGGCATAAAAATGAAATACAAGTTGTTAAGACGTAGGACCTGCAGCTGTGGCTCATTACTAAGAAAGTTTCTTTACTTTTGATTTGGACGGACTCTTAACTTTTTTGTTAATGTATGTTAATGTATGTGTGTTGGTGTGTAAATGGGTGGGTGGCTGTGAGGGTGATAAGTTCTAGGGGATGTATGACCGAGCTACACTTATGGCAGGATAAATATCATTGGTATATGTATTGTGAATATCCATCTTTTTATCCTTTTATTTCATGTCATGCTGGCATGTGTATATCGTAGGCTGCTATGTCGTTTGTGGTATGTTGACATGTTATATTGTTTGTACAATATAAAATATCATCATCAGTGATTATCACATCATTTGATCACAAGGTCGTCAGTTTAAAGTCGGGTCAACTTGTCAGGTTGCAACTTATACTCATGATAACCCAACTCATGTTTGTCTTACTCGTCAACAAATTATAAAGATTAAAACCTACTGGGAGACTTCCCAGCATGCACTGTAGACTATCTATCTAGGAGTCATGTTCTTGTGTCCACCTAATGAATGCGAGTCCAAGCATTCACTCTCTTTCAGCTGGACTCAACTCCTGAGGGAAATATCTGGCTCTTTTGCTGATAAATGCTCCACCAGCTAGCCTCCACCTGTGTCTGTCAGCTGTTTCGTGCTGAGCAGGTAGTGCACATTGGCTTTTCAGTGCTTTTCCAGTGAAAACAGCAGCCAACCAACATTGACGCCGGGAAAACAGCGAGATTGTAAGATGAACATAAAACCAAATCAAGGTGGAGAGAGAAGATGCAACCTTTGGTGCACTCCTTGAAAACTGACACTGACTCGTACAAGCGAAGTGATGACACACGCCTCACCCTCTGCATCACATTAGTCAAGACATGAGGTCTTTTTAATTAGTATTTAGTTTACAAGCAGTACACACAACTTCATATCAGAATATGACATGCGGTACCTGTAACCCAGTGAGCACAGATAACATGAATGCTGACGCCACCTCTGATCCTGAGAAGATCAAAAGGCGAACAGGTAAAAAAAAACAAGAACAAAAAATAAAAAAAACATCCTGACATTCTGCTGCGCTTCATGCTCCATCAAAAGGACACAGCGTGCAGGGCGGAATATGTTTACCCAAAACATGAATTTTCTCTGTTTCTGCAAGTGCAACTCACACTCTTTATATCATACCAACTCATTTCATCAACAGCACATTAACACCTCTGGATGAAATTTGTTAAGAGATGTGTACGAGCTTGTATGGACACGATTCCCACACCCAGAAGGAAACCAGATATCAAAACAAAACATGCTGGGAATGTATTTGCACATTAATCTCAACCAATTAGTCTGTTTCTGTTTTCCAGGTGATATCACACAGGTACTGTGTACCTTAGAACTTGTACTGATCTAATTCATACAGCCAGGTTAAAACAACATCAGCATTGACTTGTGTTTGCATTATTTCTGCAGAGGGGAGAACAGAATATAATTACGGCATGAAACATAAGTCCAGGTTCAGAATGCACTGAGGTATTTACACCACTTTAAACCAAGCATCAATGAAAGAATGGGGAGACATTTCATCTTTATGTGGCAGTTAATTTTGTTGTTTTTATTAATGGGTGTTATAAATTTGGCACGAGTTTCCACAAGCTGTGAATAAATTCAGTGCAAAAAAAAAAAAAAAAAAAAAAGTATCAGCGTCTGGCTTATTAGTCTGCAGGTTTCTGCACGAGTTACCACAGTCCATACATATGTAGCACATCAACCACAGGGCTTTTTTTTTAACCCCAGAGTCACACACGCAGCATTCACAATAAACAGAGCAGGACGAGAAGTTTCAGGTTCACAGATTAACACATGCCAGCCAAAACTAATGTGTGCAAGTCTTTGTTTTGGTGCTGAATGCAAGAGATACGACGCTGCGAGGGGAATTTGAAGAAATGAGGCTGTAAATACAAAGAGACAAGCAACACTCATTCTATCAGCAACCGGAATGACAAACGAAAGGTAAAGGGAGTTTGAATACAGAGGGGAGACCATGCGAATCAAACAGGAGACGCTGTAATTCAGTTAATTGGAGTAGGATTAGTAGAATACAATCCAAATACGAGAGTACATTCAAAGTGTCAGTTATAATAATATCATTAAACTTAGGACAATCAGTGTTCATTATGTTGTACTCTGTGTTTTCATTAGTTCCCAGTTGTGCCTGTGCGGTGTCTGTCATGTAACTAAAGTAGGACGCACAGAGAAAGGTGTCCATGTTAACAGAGGAAACACATTTGATGTTCGTCATTGTGGAATCATAAAAAGTTTGTCTTTGACACAAACATCACGGGATTATCAGTGAATTCAGATGAAGAGACAGACATGAAAGAGAAGACAATGCACATCAGAAAATCCTGCAGGACAAGAGCGCGTCTTTGAAGAGCTTCATTATGTGCTGAACTCGCACTATCAAGCTGCAGCACTCTGACTAGCACACGGGACGGGACAAAGCATTTATTTAGAAAAGGGAACAGTGTGTTTGCTTCGTATTTGCCTTTGGAGAGGTTCACTCTCCACAGAGCAAGTCTCCCAAAGTTACCATTAACATAAAGAGGATTATTTATATCTGCAAAGCCTGGAAGGAAATGAAAACTTTTGGTCAAAGCTCCCAAAAGTAGGTTAGCACAAACATGTCTTTTTGAGGAGCCCTAATGGTCTATAAGTGGGGAAATAAAACATTAGAGGTCTAAAGGTCAGTAATGGCCATTAAACTGTAGCCTGGGAAATATGCACACTTCATGGAATAAATAGAGCTTTATTTAGAAAAGGTATAATGCCAATCAAAGCTAAGGCTGGTGAAGTCTCTGGTTATTTACTTTTTTATTTAGGTTAGTCGTACTGAAAATAAGGCCTACTGTACATGCCCGTCATTAGATGCACACATAAACTAGTTTACATATTCAAATGTGTAGATTTGGGAATAAGTGTATTGTTATGACTGTGGTCATATTTGTTTGTAGTCTGTGTGTGTTTCATTGTGTGCCCTGTGCTTGTGTCTGCTATTTCATATGCAAATAGGATGTGCCATCCCCAGGAGGCGATTGGTGGAGTCATTTCCCGGTCCTGGCCTGTGATTGGCTGTACCTGAAAGCCCCTAAAGATATAAGGAGCCAAGATGGCGGCTGCCAGGTAGACACCACTTCCTCATCCTCCTCCTTTCCCAACTAGCGCCACATGTCCTGTTGTAAAACTGTTTGTATGACCTTATGACTGTTTAATATGTAGGGGTGGACTGTTTAGTCTGAAGTTTATTGTGATTTAGATTTTCTGAGCAAAGTGATTTATTTTTAAGATAGTTTGTTTCGGTTGTTGTTTTGGCCCGGGTCCACCCTGAAGTTGATTCCTTAGTTATAGTTGTTTGAGATTTTGATTTTTGTAAATAAATCTTTTTTTTTCCATTTGTACATAAAACTTGTAAGTGGCTACTTGGGGCTCGGGGAAGATTGAGATACCTATTTCTTGTTATGCTCATAACAGTATGTTGGGGTGCTATTGAATTGTTCCTACCAACATTTCAAGCATCTGGAACTATCTTGTCATGTTAACATATGACTGTAAAGTCAAAGTTGAACTCTACAAGCAGATATCTGCTGTGGAATGTGTTGGCATTGGACACACTGAACTCATCGGCTATCGATTGCTGACAATTTTAAGCTTTTTATTACTTATTTTTAGAGTTCTCTACATTCCTATGCAGACATCTGTCTATAGAGATTAGCAGAAATGTGTCTTTCTCGTCGTTCTCACGTATCAAGTTGCTTATTGGACTGCAAATTAAGTCTTGGCCCGGATATCCGTTATCTATTTTCTGGATATCAGCTGGCCACAACAGAAACCCTGCAATATTGGCCATCGCCCCCCCAGAGGCTGAATCCTGGTCAGACGATAGCAAATGGATTATGAGATTGATGCAAAAAGTGGAATATTTCCATGTAGAGTTTAAAATAACCTTACCCGATGATCTGCACTGAGTTCGCTCGATTACAGCCAGTGAGGCTCTGACTAATCTGTAATGAGTGCTCACATTTTAACATTAACCGGTATTATTATTTGAGATTATGGTGTTGATAACCAACCCATGAACTGTGATCGGCTTGAACTTTGTGGGGTTTTCAAGATGATTAAGCAAAGAAATTAAATAATATAACTGAAAGTTAATTTGACCATTTTCCCCCAATCAGAATGCCCCCCTGGAGCAGGGTTGGGATTGCATTCATTATGTTAGTCACTAATTAGAAGTGAACATTTCCTGTTGCGCTTGTTTCACATTAAAAGGGATCACACTGAAACTTGTATTGTGAAGCAGCCACAGGAAATTTGTTAGATTTGTCGAGTCAGCATGCATCACTTCTGTTTTCTGCCAAAACTTTGTCTCTTTCTCTTTTTTGCCGGATCAGTTTTCAGTTTTTCCAGGGAGAAAAAAAGTGCAAGCGGATGAAGCAACAATGCTCTAGTTAGATGAAGTGACAGACCCATCGTCAGTTCTTGATGGTTCGATGGTTGGATTCTGTTATCACACAGCCTGATCGCGGTGTCTCATGGCATCGCATGCTGCGAGTGGCCCGGTCTTGTTGCTGACCCGTTGATCTTGATTTTTTTTTTATTTGTCAGTCTTTCACATTCAAACATGTTTCTCCTTCGCTGAATCGTGGAGGAGATGAGGGCGTTTCATGTCATGCTGTGAAAATTCAAAACAGTCATGTTCATGGTCAAAGGTACTACAGTTATATATATATTATATTATTTATATGCTAATTGGCCACAGCATGCCGATGGGATTTGCTTTTCTGAATGCTACGCACCATTTAAGAAACGTCCTGCTAAGAGCAGCTTTACGGAACTAAAGAATCCCGGGTGAATGAGAGGTAACGTTTTAAAAGACGTGTGTAGCACACTACTCAGTGCTTACATTTTATTTTTATTTGCCAACATTATTTTTATTGTTTTCACATTATAACAAAGAAATACAAAGAAATACAAATACATGTCTTGAACAAACTATAAAAATAAACAAAAATAAATATAATAAACAAAATTAACTCCCCACCATTGGTCTTTACAAGTTTTCAAATTCTTGGTTGGGTATCAGGTTTGCTAGTTCCTTATACAAAATATATAGGAGAAAATTAAGTAATATTGAAACAAGCATAGTTCTGTGATATGGAGTACTGCAAAGCACTACTGTTTACATGTCCGCAGGCTCTTCCACTACGTGAGACAGATCAGTCCTTGATATATAGCTGGTAAAGGGGTCCCAGATCTGGTGGAAATTATGTTGTTGGTGTCTTATTGTATATGTAATTTTTTCTAAAGGGAGAGTTGCAGACAGTTCAGACAGCCACCTCTTCACACTTGGGCTACTGACATTTTTCCAAGAGAGGGCTATTACTCTCTTTGCCATTAGTGCTTACATTTTAAATGTGTTTTCTTGTGTTAGAAGTTAAATTCAATACAACCAATTATATTTCATACATGCTCCTTTGAGCAAAGTCATGAACAGATTCTGAATCTAACGTTTTGTAGAACAATCTCTGTGCAGGTCTGTGTGTGTGTACAACATGGTGTGAGGAGATTGGGTGTGAAGTATGTGCACCATCGCTGATGCTGGGAATTCAACAAAAAGATGTCCCCAACATTGTTAAAACCAAACCTACGCCTTGCACAGGACATTACTACATTAGGACATATGCAGGAACCACTGTGTTCATTCTGGAGAGAAATGCTCCAGTAGGAAATCCTGGAAACAAACAGATAAAAAAATATGAAGTTGATATTAAGGCTAGCACAACATACTTGAAAACTCCCGCACTCACTGAAAAAGCTGTAAAACAAAAACCTCAAGTATTTCCTCAGTATCTAAATAAAATAGGTCATATAAAGGGTTATCTTCCACTCCTGCTATTTCCCTGGCAGGTGCTGCGGTGCTACTGTAGCATTTAGTTGAATGCATGCCAGGAGAAAAGGCTGCAGGTGAAGGTGCAACAGGAGGAATTTCTTTTTTTAATTCATTTTATTAGTCTTCTTCTGTAGTTACTCTGTAAACATGTGAGGTGAAGTTTTGTTTTGAGTCCTCTCTGTGTTCGGCATTGTCCTGCTTCATATTCATAATGGTACGCACTGTGACACTGGGAGCTGTTATACCTCTGCTGGCTACCGAGACGCTCCTGTGGAGCTACCAGAGGTTAAATGTTCAAGGACAGCTTGTCGGTAGCTACTGTGGAAAGAAGAGCATTACTAATCCATAGGTTTTTTTTGTTCCTGTGGAAAACTATTATTCCCAGCTGATACTGCGGCTCAAACCACTGACCTTCCAGAGTGTTTTCGACCTCTGAAGGGGAAAATGACCCACTTACCTGCAGGGATGTTTCTTTATCCAGGTAGATTCAATGTGATTTTGTCAAAGTTTGGATAAGTCTCCTGTCAACCCCCGACAATGCTGCTTGTTATTGGTGCCGAAAAATAAAAAAGATTCAACAGCAATGTAACTTTCTCACAGTTTGCAACACGGTTATGTCTCCTTCCTTTCTACTATGCAGAAATACAGAAATTGTTCACAGCAAGGTCTGCGGGTCACACTGAGTAACCATCTGAAGACTTCAGAAACAATGAAGAAACAACTGCTGTCAGAGTTTCATTGAATTAGGGTGACAGCAAGAATTTCTGTGGAAGACGACTTCAGAGTGGGAGCTCTGGATGGATTTACGGTTTATTTTCTGTGGGGAACGTGCAGCGGCCCAACACACTCCACACTCCCGAGTCTGTTTAGTTGTTTAAATATAAAGAAAGTATAGATTCTGCTACAACAGCAGCACAGTTTAACAGGGAAACAGAGAGAAATCAATCAGAGGAAGGGAAGAGATGCTACTGACAGGAGACTCAGTAGACCAAAAAGTAGTGCAGACACAATGTCTGGCTGGAAAACATGGTTTATCCACAAAATATCAAAAGTCCTAATAATCGTTTGACTGATTACACCTTCATGCAAGGTATGTAGGTCATAGCTTTACCCAGGTTTTGCCCAACGAAGACACCTTTGCTGACAAGCTGCCACATTAGGTCCCAAACATTAACAGCAGAGAGCTTTTTAAAACGGGCTGCACTCGTGAGATCCAATACTTGGAGAGAGGCCAACAATGGATGGCACTGTCAAAACCGTCCTGCCATCAGCTGACAGTATACGTTTCTCAAATGCACTTCATGCCAGCATGGTTTACGCTGTAATGACACTCAACTGCGTGAGTGTGGCAAGATAAAGTTGTAGCTGATTAAAGGGTTGTTTCAGTGGAGATGGCAGAACAATGGTCTGAGCAAAAATATCTGAAAACTTTTTGAATGTGGAATTTTGTCCAGACATCTGTGGTCCTCAGATGAATACACTTGACTTTGGTTTTCCACCATGAGGTTGACCTTTTTGACTTTTAGTCAAATGTCTCAACAACTATTAGATGGGCTGACATGGAATCTGGTGTCCATGCTGCCAATGTATCGAAATGATATTTTGATCCTGACTTTTCTCGTTTGCTCACTACCTGCAAACCTAATGACATTCCCATCAGTCACAGCTGCTACTTTGTGTTTAGCGCTAATTAGCAAATGTTATTGTGCTACAATACTAAAGAGGATGAACAAGATAAACACGGTAGCTGCTAATCATTACATTGTCATTCTCAGCATGTTAGCATGCTGTAGTTAACATTTAGCCCAAGGCACCAGCACGGTGCACAAGTACAGCTTCACAGACTCTCTGGGGTGGCTGTAGACTCTTACTCCTGTGTGTAAATATCAGAGTGTCACTTCAAGAAAAGCCTCAGAGTAACAAAGTCAAAATGGTGATATACTATTTGATACCAGGTAATAAGTAAAGTAAAAAAACTGTGTGCATATAATTAGGGTGACCATATTTGGGTAGTTGAAAAAGAGGACACCTTTTTTGTACCATCGCTCTGGTAAAGCCCCCCCCCCCGAGACGAAGAGCGAGATTCTCGTGCGCACCTGGATGCGCCGTGCGCCCCGATCACTCTGTCCGGCGCCCCCTCTACCTCGTCAACCCCCGGGCCGCAACCATATAAAGCGCTGGCGAGACCCATGATGTCAGTGTTTCAGCCCAGCACTTGCGTTTAGGCATTGTAGCTGCAGACGCACATGTGCTACTCTGCTCTGCTTCCGTTTCGCTTGTGAACACACTAGCAACTCAAGACTAAAAAGCAGTGACTGAAGTTGAGAAGGGCGTGACTAATTTGAGAGCGACACAGAGAAACCTGGAATGGAGTAAAACGGAACGGAGTGGAATTCTATTGGCAATACATTGTGTTTTGAGACATTCGCACGAAATCCCGGACGATTTTGAAAATCCCCCCGGACATTTTTTTAGGTCCCAAAAGTAGGACATGTCCGGGGAAAAGAGGACGTCTGGTCACCCTAATATAATAGTTTGTTGTTTTTGATACAGTGCACCCGTCAGGGTCAGGCAGTCTTGCCTTTGGACGACGTGAACGTTGATTATTCACACTTTGATTTATTCAGTTCAAAAGACCGAATCCTCAGGCTTCTTCATCAGTGCGACTTGTTAAAGCTAATTAACCAATTTAACTGTTAAAATAAGAACCTTTTTTTTCACAGTTTCACAGAAATGTGTCTGCTCTGAGCACTAGATGCTGTTTTTCACCTCCAGCTTGTAGACTAACACTCTGCTTCAGCATCATCCTACACCCATATTTCTCTATGCAAAATTGCTTCAAACTCAGTGTTAGCTATTGCATTTGAACAATGCACTGTGCAGGTGGATTTCATAAACTCTGGGTGAAAGGAAAAATACTTTCTAAATTTGATGTGTTTAGCAAAGCCTCAACAGCAACGGCTTGAGCTAAAATATATTCCAAACAGACGAGGGACTCTACTCATAGGTGATATGTATTAATCTACTGTGGCGACAGTGAAATCTTATGCATTACTATTTATTCAGGGCCCCCTCCCTCAAATCTAAACTAGCCCGCCCCTCAGCGTGCACTCAGATCCTCTCCTGTTTGCTTCTGTCCACCGAAAAAATGTTATTTGTTGGTTATTCTGTTGCACATTCATACTGCATGAAGCCTGTCAAGATGTGCAAACACATTTACTCAAATGCATTTGCACTCCAGCGAATACAATTGTCAGTGTTTGCAGGTAGGTTTACAACCTCACGGTAAAAGGTATTTTTTTGTCAGGTTAAAAGTAGCAGCAATTGACGGTTTCTTGACCAGTCCAACAGTGTCGTCAGCACCTCCGTGGACCGTAGTTCACACTGGGAATCGGATGTGACGACTGGAAAGTTGGGCAAAAAAGACAAAAACGCAATAGGATACACTAACTCACGCTGTTTTGTCTTGAAAACAAGATTTACTGAGCGAAAAATCTAAACTTAAGAGGCATGTTCTCCAAAAAGTATATCAACTGTGAGTTCTTGATATACAGCAAAATCCCCAGAATGACAATCACATGAAGACTGTCGACATCCCGCTCCCTCACCTAACAGATACTCTGCCGTCTACGATTACTTTCCAAACCTTGAATTGTTTGTTTGTGTGGCGCACCGCTGTCGCATTAATATTTCAGATGACAGACAGACACGAAAAATGGTAAATAGATGTGTACCCAGGAAGTAGCTTGCTTTCTCAGCAGCATTTGATAAAATAGTAAAATAAGGACTTTGTACTGAGACAGCCTCCTTCTCGTGGACCTTCAGGTGTAGTTTGACACAAACTCTGCGTATAGTAAATTGATAAAAAAGTACTTCACATGACTGGTATAGTACATGATGACCTCAAAAGTGGTCACAAGAAAGTGAAATGTTTTGTTTTGTTTGTTTTTGAGATATGAGGATTAAATAGAATATTTAATATTTAAACAACAGTATTCAAATTGATGCTTAACAGCAATAGAAAAACCATCACCTGCCAAAAGAGAGTGTACTCCGTAATGATCATCACGCTACACTGCCCGTAATGTCAGCACCTGTAAAAATTTCCATTTACCATGAGTCTCCACCAAGTCCCACATTTGCATATCTTTAGCATTCCCTGGAAAACAGTTTAGAAAAATGTCTTAGAAAAGAGAAGGTTACGACACGGCGGGTTCCCGCCCTGCAGAGTCCCTGGGACTGAACGGGTGACAAAGGCTTCATATTAAAGACAGATTATTGTTTTCTCACCACACAATGCCTAGCCTTCAATCCAATGGACCACACTGGATGAATAGCATTACTCATACTGTCATTTCCTACTGCCACTGCAGGGTCAGAGGAGACAGCCGGGCGGGGAATCCAGTTCTATCACAGTGCTCCATCAAAGTCGAGACGTGAATCAGAAATAGTGGAAAAATTCTTCCCACGGGACAAATGTGACAGACATTTTAAGTACAGAATATGTTATGTTACTCACTGCTGAGCCACTGTTGACCTTGAGGCTTTATGCACAGCTAATCATGGTTTAGCTATTGCACAGAAATTGGCTTTGACAGCCAGACATGTTTTTTTAAAAAAAATATATTTCGAAACAGTACATAGTTCATATGGAAATCATCCGCCAACAAGAGAGTTCAACTTAGAAGATGCAAAAAATATAGCAGGGTGGAAGAGTTATTAGAAAATATAAAATTATTTAGTATATCCAAGAAATACGTCAATATTTTGTCCCTTTTCAGCGTACTAATACATGATGCATACATGTAGGTATATGCTGAACAAGATGTGAAGTTATTTAAGTCATTTTATTTTTAACTACCAGGTATCCATTCCAATACGAATATGAGCATCCTCGAGATGTCAGTATGACAGATGACGCGTCACCTGTAGAACATTTTTTTAAGGGACACAAAGGGTACACAGTCCAGCATCATGTGCTGTCATGGTGTCAACTTCCCCTGTCCATCTCTATATCTCCACTAAATCCATCACCGCTCCAAATTATTCAAAAATCCCTGACCAAAACGATGCCATCACTCTGTCTCCCTCCCCACACAATCACACTCCAGAGTCATTTTGTGACAGTGATCTCTCATTCGAACAGCAAATCAACCAAATCACCAGAGCAACCTTTATCCACCTTTTCACCAGACTGTGAACCTTGCACATCATCCAAAGTCCTAAATAAACTCCAGAAGTTTGCTCACTCAGTCCCACTCCTGCAAACACGTCACCAAGGTCCTCCAGGAACTCCAGCAGCTCCCTGTCCCACAACAGACACCTTTTAAAATGCTTCACCTGCCTCCTAACCAGGCCCACTGCTGATGCCAGCCTCCTGTCTCCACCGCTCAGGACCAAGTACCAGACCTGGCGTGACGGAGCCTTCCTTCCTTCCTGTCCCCTTCTCTCTAGAACTGTCTTTTCCAAACAAATCTCAAGACTCAACCAACCTGTCAACATTCAAAACACAACGCAAAACTCAACTTTTTTAGATTTGATTGTTGATGCGTGCTCTATATCTGAAATCCTATAAATACAATGTGTTTAATTATTATTGTGGTTACTGCAATGACTGCAGTGTTTGCATCCTTTAAATCAAATCAGGATTTATTTGTACAGCCCAAAGTCACAAGTACATTTTCCTCTGAGGGCTTTACAGTCCGTACAGGGGGTGACACCCTCTGTCCTTAGACCCTCGGTTCAAGTGAGGAAAAACTTGCCCATAAAAAAAAAAAACTACACTGTGACAGGATATACAGTAGCCTAACCTTCCTACATCCTGTAACAACAATGGATAGCATTGTATAACAATGCAAATCCCGATAAACCTGAACTAGATCAAGCCTTCAAGCTCCCCCGTGAGTACAATGTCGTATACCGCATACTGTAAGTAGGCCGACGCTACAATATATACAGTAACATATAGGCTGTTGGCCTACATGCTCCTCACATTACTCTTTTCCTCGGTTTGTAAAATCACGGTAGTTATTCCCAGAACTATGTAGCTTAGCTTCACTTTGTTATCAACCCAGAGATAACGTGGACACCTCGGATAATGATTGGGCGAAAAAGTTTAGAGATTGTTCTAAAAATCAATGTGCAAAGTAAATTAAAGTGATAAAACTCTTCAACTCTTTCTCCCCTGTGCACATTTACATGCAGGAAGATGGCACTAAACAGCAGGCTGGGACATAAAACGGTGCCGTTATTGCTGCTGCTTAGACTGCCCCGTTAATACAGTGGGTAGAAACTTCCATATTCTTATGCACAGCAGTGCCTGGAGCTGTATTACGCCACAGATGAGCTGTGTTTGGGTGAGAGTAACAGCAGCGCAGTCTGAAAAAAAAACACAAGAATGCACCAGCTTTAAAATCTTTAGAAGAATTTTTCATCACAGTCTGATCTCTCAACTTTCTGACTGCAGCAGCATTATACAATATGCTGCACAGCAAGACTTAATAGACATATTTATAATATTTTTTTTGTTTTTTATGTGGCTAAAATATGTTTTCCTGCACACACAGATCATGCATTAGTACAACCCCACAACAACATATGCCAAACCATACCTTGAGTGACACGGCAGGACTTATAATTCAGCGTTTTCATATTCAGTACGGTATGTAATTTTCTATCCTTTGGTTACACGGGGTCATACGTGGGCCTTGAGGTCATAGACAGTGACAGCATCAAATCGTATCAGAGAAGTGCAGAAGAGGAGAGAGAAGAGAGAGAGAGAGTGAGAGAGAGAGGAGAGAGAGGAAGAGAGAGAGAGAGAGGAGAGAGGAGATGAGAGCGAGTGATAGATATAGAGATATATCATGAGAGACTCTCTCGATCTCTATCTCTCTATATCTCTCTATCTATATCTTATCTCTCTATCGCTCTCTCTCTCTCTCTCTCTCTCTGCTATACGAGGCTGCTGTTTGGATTTCAGTGCCAGCCTATCTCGACGTTGCCTGGCGACAGGGTCGAAGAGACTGAATGCCGTCTCCTAGACATAATAGATACGGTTGACGTTCCATTAGCATGAACAGACAAGTGTCTCCAGACTAGAATGTGCCGAAGGTGAACACTAACATGGATAAATGCGTTCCCTTTTGACTGTACGGGTTTAAAGTCTGACCACCAGCATGAGTTGGGAATTAGGCGGGATCATATGTCTCTGATTGTCTTGCTCAAGCTTCAAGAAATATTACAGCAGAAGACATCACTTTCTTCCCTCTTCACCTGGTGCCATGATTTCAGCAAGTAGTATAGATGTCATAAACAAATATTGACATGTTGTGTGTGGTCTGAAAACCATCCATCCATTATCTGTAACCTCATCAGGGTCACGGTGGATGGCTGGAGCCTATCCCAGCTGACTTTGGGGTAAGAGGACGGATACACTCGGGGGAAGTCGCCAGCTCATCGCAGGAAATTATTCACATTTAAACAGTATTACATTCTGTATAATATTCTTTGAATAGATTTTGTAGGAAGAGGGCATCAAGGTACTAAACTGCTGCACAGCAGACACAGAGCTCATTTATCTTCCTGGAAAACTTTGCTTGATTAAACTCCTCACCGGACTCACCAGGACAGTGACATATGGTGAAAACACTTTAAGTGCTAATGCTCTATGAAAACAAGGCATCCAATAATACAACAAATGATTACCATAAATTATTCATAATTATTCGTTCAGTATTCATCTATTCAAGGTCATGGGTACTGCTGGTATGTGCAGCGAATGTATGCCACGCCTTGTCACAATTAATCATAAGAAACAGATAACTGGTGGGCAGCCTTGAAGCTCGTGTCAAGAATTCTTCATCATACAATGGGGGTGGAAGCAGAGACAGCTTTAAGTGCATAGTGGCAGTTTGATTATGCCAACACATGAAAATTACACCATTAGTGCTGTTTCTTCTGAACAGCTTGAAGCAACGAGAGAAGAAAGAAAGAAACTAATCTGGTTTCTAAGTGATGTCGGTTAGAAATAAACAAAAACAATAAACTGAGTCAGGGTCTTAGACTAACAAGGACTTTGAATCAGTGTCTCCAGACTCAAACGGAACATGAGCCTATTCATGAGAAACTAGCTCAGGACGGGGAATGGTGTCCATTCAAAGTGGGGGTGAATGATCTGCTGTAACCGGCTGTGAGTGAACAGGAACAGGAAGTTCTGCACCCGACGATGAGGCATGAGATCTGAAATGGTATGCAGCATTCATAAAATCATAAAGCACTTTTGTTGAGATATTAATATTAACAGCATGTTAACAGTCTTGTCATCACAGCACTGATGGGGGAAAGAGAACGTCTCATCCGAGTGCCAAATTGTAATATGAAAACATAATAACCAGATGTCATATGCCGACAGATGGAATCACATGGCTGTTTATGCGTTTTGATAGAAAAAAAAACGGCAACGAGCTGTAAAGGTCATTCATACAGTTTAACTCGCTAATTATATGTTTCATATCAGAATGACAGCAGCTGGATTTTGTAAAAACTATTTATTTTGCAAACTTCAAAACATTGTTTTAATGTCAGTAAACATTTATTTAATGATGTGCCACTTCTAATGGATTCATGATACATTTGCTGAAAATAAACATAATCTAATACAATGAAATAATCCGATGACATTAAAACAGAAGGAGTGGAGTTTGAGACAAAAATACTCAATCACTGCAAACACTTCTTTGGCCACAATTGTGATTATTTGGTTACAAGAAAAGAAGAAATCTTTTATATTATTTTTTTATTTACATGCATTTTAACCCAGACACACACATGCAGTACATGCAATGTGGAGAGAGATGGCGGAGTGATGGGCAGCCCCCCCCGAGCAGTTGGTGGGGATCAGTGCCTTGCTCAAGGGCACCTCGGCAGTGCCCAGGAGGTGAAGTGGCACCTCTCCAGCTACCAGTCCACCTACCATATTTTGGGTATAATACCCAAGCCAAGTCCCTATGGACTAAGCTACTGCCGCCCCAAACAAAACCTTTTCCATTACTGTACCACAGACATAAAATTATGTATATCTACATGTTATGATATGTTGATACAGAGAAAGCAGCTGTAGATGCAGATAAAGGTATACTAACATTTAAATTTGTTTGTTTACAAGTTGGTACAGAATTAAAGATAAATTGACTATGACTATGACATAAGTCATCTTTTCCTAATGACCATTAGGAGCAAACTGACTAATATGTTGAACTTTGATCATTTCACATAAGAACCAGAAAAACCTGAGCATGGTAAGACGTGTTGCTTTTCATTCATCAGCTGCCGTCAGGTGCTTGTGGGGCTTTATTATTTTAGACTTATCTCGTGTTTGTAGTTGAGGATGGGGTATGTTTGTAATGTGCTGTTAGCCTTAATTGAGTGTGCGGCTGTAAATTCTGCGCTGTTGAGATACAGGTGGATTTATTGTGCTGTTGGCTTTGAGTGTTTGTGCGCTATAAATCCTGTACCTGCTCTGCGGAGCAAGGTGGAGCCTGATACCCAGTCTGATCCTGTCCCAAATATTTACAGCAATCCCTCCCATCAAAATAACTCCAATATCCCTGCTAACAGTAGAACATGATAGATAATATATATGTATTTGAAACCATATTATAACTATTGTTATATAAGAGTGCAAAAATAAGCTGCACTGCTGGAGATCCATGTCTCATAATTCAAACAAAGGTTATGGCTCCAATCATTACAGCTCGGGTTTTAAACAGTCAAAGACCAGCTGTCGGAGACGTGAGCGTAACCGCGTTCTCCATTAACCTCTTTTAACATTATTACAGTGATAATTAACATGTCATGTAATGTTTCTTTTTTTAAGTTTCTTGAGGAAATGTTTAACTGTCAAACTGGACCGCCACCTAGTTTTAATGCCGCCTTTCTTTTTTATTAATTATTATTAATGCTGCTAAACTGTTTGATTCTTTTCTTTGAGCTGCAAAACACAGCACTGTATGGAACTGTATGGACTGGAAGTATGAATCGGCATAAATGACACATGCTTTGCTCACTTTGCACATATTGTATGTAGGGTACATTCAAGGTCACACGGTGATCTAAATCCATACTGGTAGTGTTGCTCATACTTCTGTTTCTTTCTGTCTATACGATGCCGTGTTGGCGCAGACAAAAGCATAACTCTTTTAGTCCATGGCACCATTTTTTACACATAAATCCAGAACAAACTAATTACTAAAAACAATAAACAGAGTTAGTCGATATATTCTGTTAAAAAAATAAAGGTGGGTTAAATGAATTCTGTTTCAATGAATTCTGGAGAATATAGTATCATTTAATAATGTCGGTGCACTCCACAAATCATTGACGTGCCAGAACTTCCTTGAATTATTAAAAAAGTTAAAACATCAAACAAAGATAATTATCTTCCCAGCTAAACTGGATCTATATTTTATCGGAGAGGGCGTAATGGAAACATTTATATTCACCAAAAGAAACAAAACAAAAACGACCTTACACCCTGTCCACAGCTTAAATTCATTAACAACTGATGCTGTAGTCACCCGTGTATATACATATGTTTAATGTCTGTTAAAAAGGATGATGAAAACCGTACAGCATGTCTCAGATCTGTGCACAGGCTTCTGGCGGTGTTTAAAGGCCACCGCTTCATGTCTATAAATCACTCTACGGTTCAGGGCCAAAATACAAACACACACACACAAAAAAAATTCTAGACCTCTCAGATCAGCTGAGAGAAGTCTGCTAACTGTTCGAGACTTAAAACAAAACAGGGTGAAGCGAGGTTTGCTTTTATGTTGCATGTACGGAGTAGCAAAGACGATCTCCCAGAGGATCTGAGACCGCCTCCTTCTAAACGAATCCCATGTTCTTTCTCTGCGTGCTGTTTAGATTTAAGATTACTTCAAACTGAACTTTGCACTTTTCTTCATTTTTTGATATTCAGTTCTATATCTTTTATCTTAATAATAAATGAAATGCATGGGGTGCTCTGTGTATTTATTTTCCAGTTGGCTGCATTGAAGTAGTGGTGGCCTTTAACTTTATTCAAACAGTCTGGTGTCATGCTTCATGTTGTCATGTCACGGCAAATAGAAATATATGTTTTATGTTTCCGTTTCCTTTTGTGCCAGCTCTTCTTATGCCTGTACTTTCATTAATACATGTAGGCATATGCTTATTTAGCCTTGATATGTTTGCTGGGATGGTGGTTGTACTGTACAAAGGTTCAACTCCATTCCCCATGACCCTGATGAAGAAAAATCAGTGATGGAAAATGGATGCATGAATGTTTGATATGCAAAGCAATTCATTCTTGAGCTCTTAAGCTTTTTTATTGGACTAAATATGTGGTGGGCATCGGATGCTAATAACTTCCCGAGAGCTGCCACGTAGTCTTTCATCAGTCCGTCATGCCGGGAAAAAGGTCAAAAGACTGCAACATTCAACAAGTTGTTATTCTCATTAAATACTTCTCGGTGGTTAGTTTAGATTAGCTGAAAATTTAATGATCCCATGAGGAAAATTGATGGTATGTCACAAAGTGAAACGGTTCCTCACCTCGGGGCACTCGATGAATAACAATCTGAGAACAGTGGGGTCAGTAATTTGCCATATGTTTGCAGATTTCAATACTTAATCATTACACGTTCCTTAAACCGTGATGCCGGCGAGGGTCGCGTGTTAATGACTGTGTTACACTGTAGTTTGAAATGTCGGATTTGGGATTAGGATGCTCCGGGTTTCAGTGTGAAATGAATGTAACCGGATGTGAAAAGAGTCTATAGGGTAGAGATAGATGTGGAGCTGAAGATGTTGCAGCACATCCATTAAAAAGAAAAAAAAAGAAGTGTTGCTGAATCTGAACAACAAAAGACACACCAAGTGTCACACCGTGGTGAGGTCAAGATGGGTTTTTCATTTCCTGTTTTATTTGAAAGATAACTCTCCTCTCGTTTCAGGTCACTTGCCCTTCCCTCATGTGTCACCGGTCTGATTGTCTTCCCCGCCCTGATTGTTCCACCTGTTCCCATAACCCTGTGTATATATTGTCTGCGTCTCCCTTTGTCCCGTGCCAAAGTGTTTCGTCTCGTGTAGCATTACCTAAGCCTTTTTTCATAGCCCATAGCCAAAGCATTATAGCTTTGTGTCTTTTGTTTTCCTTCCCCGAAAGAGTGATTTTTTGTTGTACTTCTTAGTCTAGTCCTTTGGTTTCTTTGTGTTTAGTCTAGAGTATTTTCAGCCTCATTGGAGCGCCTTAAGTTAATGTTTCATAGCCTTTAGTTTTTCCTCGTTGAGAGTGATTTTGGGTTTGTTAATCTTTATTGAGAGTAGTTCAGGGTTTTTTTTCCTCCTCTGGAGTGATTTTTAGTTTCTCCTAGTTTAGGCCTTGTTTCATAGCCTCACTCATTCGAGGGTATTTGTAGACTTGAATTAAACAGCTCTCTGCCAAACTCTGCCGCATCTGAGTCCTGCTTTGAGTCCCAGCCTGACATCAAGTCAGGACACTGATAATGCTGTCAGGCAGATCCATGGAGAGAATTTATTTCAGACAGCTGTAATAATCTTAATTGCTGCTGATTAGTCACTTGTACTTTAATTTAAAATGAGTGACTGTTGTGGCTCATGATTATACAACAGATGATGTAAGAACTGGAAGGTTTTCTAAATTATTATTTTACTCATGAATTTGTTTTATTTTTTATTACTGATAACAATATATTTGACTGTCTGAACAGTGAGCGTGACGTCTTCACAGGTCCACTTAGTTTCGAGGAATGGAGACAGGACATGAGTCAAACCAGGTACAAATTAAACCAATTATAGTCTGAACAGGTCAGGTAGAGGTTACTATGACAACCCCACTTCTTGATATGCTCCCGCGTCTCCCTTCTGAGAACTCTGTGTTGTTGCCAGTTCACTTCAAGAACTGTGCGCACATTATCAATACATGAAGTTTCAGTATTGATTCTGAGGAATGCCCACGCACACACTCCCATCACAACCCTGCATGACTTCAGCAATCCTTATTTAAGAACCCTGCCTGTGTTGTGTAACAATTATTTATGCATTTCTTCTTCTCTTTTTTTTTTTGCAGTGCTGCTGCTTGCTACTTGAAAAACCCTGTTCAGAATATTTTCCAGCTGTAATCAGAGCGTTGGCCATGGCGCTCGAATGCAAATAGATTGTGAGCTGAACGCCGAGCTGTTCTGTGCGGCTAAATAAACAACAAAGCTCCGGGTGTAGCTCATCACGGGCGACTGGCATGTAAACAGTTCCACTTTAACTGACATGCATTGTTGCCATAGAAGGCTGATTCAGGATGTAATTGCAAGTGTCCAACGCTGCACTGAGCCTTCTCCTCACATGGGAAACGAGCTGTGTAACAATAAAAATTTGAGGCTTGTTTCACTATATGGGTTATGTCACAGCAGGTGTTTAGCCTTTCATATCTGTAACTAACACTTTCTAGTTGATCTCTGATCTCTCACTGTTACTTCAGTTTTCTCTCCAACCCTCAGAATCTGCACACGGTTCCAAACGTTCTCTTTAACTTTTGTTTCAGCCTTTGACGGAGTCATGTGGGACGGACAACAAACCTTTTAAATCACTTTATTCTACTACTATTCTACTTTTTGCAATAATACACTGGGTAAGAGTAATTAAGGTCTGAGGTGACGGATAAATTGACGTGTTGTTTCTTCTTTTTTTCAATTGATTTTAAGCTTTATAGGGGTTGTACAGACTAGTCGACTTCACTACGCCACAATGACATTTAGAGCTTAGAGTCGACTAGTTGCTAATCGAGAGAGGGCTGGCTCAATTCGTGGGCAGCGGCAGCTAGTAGTGGCATTTCCGGTGGCAGCTGGCACTGGAAATGCCACTACTAGCTGCACTAATCTCATATTTTGATGCAAACGCGATGGACGCAAACGTTACCTGGCTGTCCCAGCGACAAGCGAGAGGATTTTTCACTCGCTGGTAAAACCATCACACGACAGCGGGCGGCCTTCCCCAGCGTACGTAGATGCGCTCGTGTTCCTGCACGCAAACCAGGACCGAAAACGAAAAACGAAAACTGTGACGTGCTGCTGCAGGTGTTGTGTTGTTTTCCTCCCAAATTGTTTCGTCATTATTTTGTTTTCCACTACGGGAGATGTAGATTTACGTGTAGATATGTTACTGTTAAATTTAACAGCTGAGTTGCTGCTTGTTTTTACTTTATGCTTTCTGTGTAACAGCTGTGCATCGTCAGTCAATACAGATTATTGCAAAGCATTCCCTCCTCCTGTGATTTTTAAATTACTGAAAATATCAATGACGTCACCGGCGACTAGTCGACGTCGACTCGACTTTCATCATATTAGTGTCGACTTAAATCTGAAGTCGTGCAACCCTTACTTTATACCTCTGTCACACTGCATAAAGGGTGTTTGCGTAGTTTGTGCTGTTTCTATGGAGATGGAGGATTTATGCTTTGCAGTGAAAATGAGCTTACAGTGAATACACAAGTGGAAAAATGCCCAGACAATGCTCGGGGTTCAGACCTATATTTAAATCATTTTTAAATATTTTATGACACCTCTGTTGAATACGAAATCACATCATGAAATGTCTTCTCAAGTCTGCCAAAACATTCCCACAATACATGTAGACACCATCTACTTCACAGTAAACGCTGCTGTCCTTGTACCATTTGTTCCTAACTGGATACTCCATCACAGACTCTATCTCAGACTGTCAAAACGCAGTCGCTTCCCCATTTCTCGCATCAATATTCTATCTGTGTTAAAATGCTAAACAAGAGGGACAGGGGCATCAATTGTGTTCATTTGAATCATCATAGTAGAAACTCATTTTAAACTGATTTGGTCATCTGTAAATTGATTACACCACGACAGTTTTAGACATGTTCCCAGAGACACTAACCTTTAGCAATGTCGTGTGCCAGGCAGTGGCTGATTCCTCCGGTGGGATAAATAAAATGACAGCGACAGGAACAAAATGAGCAAATAAAATGCTCATTTTGTTCTGTATCAATTTGTGATATTAGACTAGGAATTAAATAAAGGGCGAGCTCAAGCATCAGCACTCAAGTTGTGTTATTAAAAGGTGGATATGCAATCAGCATCATTAAAGCTCAAGCTGCATTAATCAAAAACTTCCATACGGTGTTCAAATGTGAAAATGGTCGACACAGTAAATCAGGAATCAGACATTATGTTAAAAAAGCACATGGCATGATGATGTGGACACACTGTCGTCATTCCACACATGTAACATAGTAATATCTGCTTTAGGGACATGTGCTGGACTGTTGTAGGCCTTAGTAACACCTTAATGCCCGCAGGTCTTTTCTTAGCACTTACTATGAGGCAAAGGTGGCGAAAATTGTAACCTCACCCGACCAAAAAGCAAAAAACTACAAAGAAAAACTTTCTTTCTGCTTTGCCAGAGGACGCTGAAGGCAGCAACAGCACAAAACAAGCTGCTTACCTCAACTGGCCTCTTCTTAGCGCTGTGCACAGGCCACAGGGCAGGATCAAGCATAGGGTAGACGGTCATAACCCCGCTGCCAGAAGTGAAGTGCAGGCAGCGAAAGGGACAACGGAGGGAAGAACAAACCGGGAGCCATACTAGTTTAAGACAAACTCAATATTCCCGCTGCGGGCAGACAGTGGGTCATGTGAACAAGCACATCTGAATATGTGGAACTAAAAAACAGTTCTTTTTATTTAGGCATGTATGTATGGAAATGTCAGTCTACCACTTTGGTCCAGATTGAACCATCACAGCAAGTATGGGATGGACGGCCATGAATTTGGACCACTCATGTTTCAAGGTTATTTTTGTTCATTTGTCCATTACTTTGGTTTCTGACCTGTGCAGCTAATTAGCAAAAGTTATCATGCATCAGAATTATATATAAACACTGGATCCAACAACAGTAATAATCAAAAAATACGAATGAGGAGCTCACAGAAATACGTTTCACTATAAATGATTATGATTATATTTGATGTTTTAGATGTTAAAAGTGATATATTGTTCTAAATATATTTAGAACTTTCACATATGGATCATTACACTCTGTACAATAATTTTCTGATGCACACGTTTCTGTGTGTTTATACAGCATCCTCTATAATAACAATACACTTTAAATTTCCTCTAAGCTGATACACTGAAAAAAAAATAGTGCGTTTGTGTGCTGATGAAAGTGCAGCCATGGCAGAGTGACGGCACTGTTGGAAAATCACTTCAAAACATTGAATATTGGAAAACACCATAATGCCTTACATCACACCCGAGAGCAACAAAATCAAAATAAGGCTTTGCTTTCCATTACCCGGCCGGCCCGGGAACATAAAACAGTGGCACACTGTTGCAATATTAAGCAGCCACTTCCCTTTAAATGTGCTCTAGTCGTGCGTTGCGGGGCAGCTGGCCTGTCAAGGTGAGAGTAAACTGGTGTGTCACCGGTTTGGAAAACACACAGGAGAACACATGAATGTGTTTGTCTCTTGTCTGATTGGGGTATGATATCGTGCTGTGAGAGACTCTGTGATATTATTACCCAGATACTTCTGACACATAAAACTGCAGCCAACAGGAGTTGGCATTGTTAGATTTTTATTAATTGGATAATTAGTTTAATTTGTGAGAACGTATTTGATGTAAGAGGAATATGTTTTGCAGATTATTCTTAGAATAAAACGAGCAGATGAAGATATGAACATGTGATGGCTTGTGGGAAAGGAGCTCATTGTTGTAGTAATCGTAGTTTTAAACGGTCACATTACCCAGCATTCTCTTCTGAGTCTTTGAGTCTCATACAGCAGAGAGTTACGGTGTTTAACGCCTATCTCTGATTTCCTTTGTGGATATGAGCCATTCACACATTTGTCTTTGAACAGATCTCATGTATTGATTTGAGTTTCACAGTGAGTGATGATTCAAAGGGGCAATTAAATCAACTGTGGCAAAAATCCTTATTAAAATGATAAATGATTCATTTCTGACTTTAGTTCAGTTAACAGCATTTGAATATTCATCCAAATGATCGTTGTGGTGGAATAAAGCACTGCTGCTTTTTTTCGGGGGCGGTTCTCTGAATATTATCTCGAAACAATAAAAGCATTTTTTGGATTATGAATGTAATCAATATGATTCACTGGTTTCATAAAGCTCTCAATTCACATTTCATTTGCACTCTTTTTAAATATTGAACCAAACTCACTTTATGAAAGACTTTCTAACGTTCAGACGTTCTGTTTTGGTTCACAGGAGCTCAACTTCATTTCAGTGCTGCATGAAAACAGTTTACACGTGAAGCTCGATGACGAATTTTGCCGCGGGTACGCTCAAAAACAAACGTCGTGCGACATGTCATCCGGCTAAGGCTGAAGATGAAATGTGTTTGTGTCTGACGAACAGGCTTAAATTTCTGTGTTCTTGCCCAATCTGCGTGAAATGGACGCAGTTGTTGGTTTTCGGGAAGGTGTAAAAATTTGTCAGAGGCATGTTGGAGAAATTGAAAAATAAATGAATCAACAAATGTCTGCGACCCTGGGCCTTTGCAAAATCGTCTCACATCCTTTTCCTGAACTTCACCTGTCTGTAATCAGCCTCCGTTTAGTTTTCAGCTTTCAGTCACCCTCCAGTTATGACTTCTTGTCTGCCGGTGTCTGTTCAAATACCTGGATGTTGCTGCTCTCATTAAGGGTCACATGCTCAAAAGGTTAGAGGGTTGACTGGTATATAAAAAAATATCTTTATCAGACCTCAACTGTGACCCCGGCTCCTAGTCAAACAGCTATAATTCTATGGGGATCCATGCTGAATTTGGCCTCAACCTGTAGTTATATTGTTCTGTAGAACATGTTTTGCTAAGGCGTCATTAAAGTTGGCACAAGTTTAACCCTTTAAGGCATCCTTAATACTTAAAGTGTTGGCAACATCGAATGCCTAATGGCACATCAGAGGAATTCATAATAATCCTCCCAACACTGCCTGCAGCACATTATCAGAAAAACAAAGTTTACACAATCAGTTCTGTGGGATTCATTTTCCATTAGTTATTTCTCCCTCTCTCTCTCCGCTGCAGTTTGTCTTAGAACTAGAAAGTGTCATTTGCTGTGTTACAAATAAATGATTCATGAGACGTGTTACAAAAACAGTCACAAATGCGGCAGATAGTATCAGATCCAGTTCAACAGTTTGTGCCGGTGTTTTGAATTTCCATGTCGGTGTTCATGAAGATGCCGCCGACACAAAGAAGCAGCTTCACCGTCATGTGCCGGCATTCCTTTGAATTTCAGTGACAGGTTTAATTAAAAAAAAAAAAGCATCACACATTATTTAATTTGTGACATCGCTGTACAGATGTAGCAACTTAAAAGTTCCCGTGTTTCTGTGACAGGACAGGGTCGTGACTGGTCCTTCGCTGCTCCGTGACCGAAATGTAATCCCCCGCGATTGATTGAGCAACGAGAATTCAAAAGAGGTGTGTAAGCTACGTCATCTCCAGGTAGAACTGTAAAAAAGTTCTGCGAGAGAAGCGCCACCTCCTGGTCATACCCATACCCTGTATTACATGAATGGGTGAAGCTACAGTAAAAAAATAGACACGCCCAGGAGAAAGAGGGGGGTCACTCCGGTCACCGAACTTGGCAGGCAGCCGGCTGGAAGTCAGCTGCCATTCAGCTGAACGGGAACTTTTGTGTTGCTACTACTGTAGTAGGACATGATTTGTTCTGCTGGTTTTGGCAAAAGGAGCAAAAACTTCAGTATGAAACTATTAAAAGTGAAGATGTGAATCTTTAAAAATACTATTTTAGCCTTGGAGTACTACAAGATGTTCACAGGCTGAGCTCAGACACTCAGGGATCTCAGGATTTGTTCCTCTCAGTAGCAAGTAAGACAATTGACTGTCCATTGGGGAGTTGGATATTGGAGAGTTATTTCCTTTCACATTTTTACACAGTCTAACTTCAAGGTTTAATCAGCAGCACGAGTGGATCCACCTGCAGCATCTTGTTTTTTACATACAGTAGTAAACACAGATGCTCCAGTCATAAATTTGAAGTGTTAATCAGCTCAAGACCGGGGCTACAATTAAACTCACTGTCGGATAAACACTTCCTTCTCCAGTAGTCCATCTGATTCTCTATCTCTATGTACAAATAAAACGATACTGCGAGTCAGAGTTATTGCCGTGTGCACTCGCTCGGCGATGTACCGAGCACCAGCACAGAGCGGCGAGTGGGAAGCGTGTTTAATTCGTGTGGTGGGACAGATAAGTTCTGGAGAAGCAGCGGATCAAAAGGAATTGACAGCTCATAAAAACTCATCTGCGAGTTGGCTGAAAGTTTACGCGTTCTAGATCCGGCCCCCGAAACCTCATGTCCGTCATGCGTCCTGAACTAAAAGCTCCACCGGATCAAGAAGTTCAATTTAGCGGGACATCATTTCGGAAAAATTTGTCCTCTCTCGCGGTTCTATCATTGCAGTCTGTTGTTAGTCCTGCCAGCAATCATAGCCAAGCTTACCCCAGAGAAGTGCAGACTTCCTGGCAAGTTTCATAAAAATAGCCTGGGACCGTTCTGTTATCTCTTGGATTTCTGCTGATTTAAGCTGTTCTGCACCCACCCTTCACCACGTACAGCGGAGATTATATCTTGTAGAAAGTGGACTACCTTTCCCCCTGGATGTTACGCCACACAAATCACTCTAAAAGGTCATCGATATACACTCGGGTTTTAAAAGTTAGAAATTTATTTGAAGGACTGAGGTGTACAAGACTAATTTAATGTTTCTCAGAGGACTTTTATTTCTCTATTATATATAAGTGAAATAGTTTTAATTGTTTCTCATTCTTCAGACATGGATCTCCTTTTCCACATACAGTACATAAACCTAATAAAAAAAAAAAAAAAAAAAGCAAGATCACCTTCCGGCACCATTACAGCTTCTATTAATAGCATTGTTGGCAGCAATGATAATTAAAATCTCTGAATATGGCAGTGTACTGTAGGTGTTATGCTCCACCCACTGAGCCGTGCAGGAGCACAAGGACTAAATCAAGTGATCACTGACTTTTTAAAATCTTCTTATTTTAAGCACTGCAGGCCCCCTGAGCTGTGCACAAAAAAATTCCCATGGTAGTTTCTTCTTTAATGCCAGTTGCTCATTTTAAAGATGAAGACTTCCAAAAATTCTGTTTATGAACAGTGAATTTGTTTTGAGAGAACTGTAATGCCATTTGTGTTTTCTATAAATATGATGAGGAAGTTTCATAAATTTTGATACCGAACATGTCGGTACGTTAAACATATTTTATTCTTGCAATAGACCACAGGTAACTCTATTAGGCGAACCACAATCCGTGTACGGACCCATTCTCTGTCCGGATCGAGAGCTGATTTGTACAGTACATCCTACCCGTCTCTGATTGGCCAGCACTTGTTGCCTTCATGGGTTTGGGTTGGTTGGGTTTAGTGAAAGTAATGGAGAGAAAACGATAAAGGAGTGAGGAGACGAGAGAGAGAAAAGAGGCCAAACTGTGAGTCAGTGTGTCATGGCGTGTGCTAAACGGAGGATGGTTGACACCGTCTTTTAATCGGGAAGATTGCAGCCAAGTCAGCCAATAACTTATTATTATTAAAGTATTTTTCATTTATAATTCTGAGTTGAAAAGTCAAATTTTCTTATTCATTTTGATGTATTATTTATTATTGTATGCAGCTTTCCAGAGTCTAGAATCCCACTGAATTATCGCTTTCTTTGTTTGAGTCGTTGACTTCACACTGTGCAGATGTTGATACAATGACGAATATATAAAGTAACTGTAATGTATAATTTAATTATAATGCAACTTAAACTTGATGATGCTGCAGAACCTTTTTCTTAAAATATAATTGACTACCTCTGCAATCGACTATCCACTCGTAGTGACTAAGGCATTAACATATACCTGAAATGAGAATCTTTCTGTGGTCACAGTCTTGCACAGAGTAGCCCTTTAAAAATAGTTATTTCCAGCGCATTAAAAAGGCTAAGCTGTCATCTCCCCGCATGACAACTGGAACACTCTCCATACCTGCAGAAGCAAAGTGTTCCTGTATGTATATAAATAGTTTTCGAGAAAGTGTACCATAAAAGAAGCCTGCATGTTCCTGCAGAACATTATTAAACATCGCCGTTACGTCGGAGCAGCCTGCTTTGCTTCTGATAAATGTCGTAAATGATTTCTCATGATGAGTTTTGTCCGTGCTTCGCCTTGTGTATTTGCAGTGAGCGATTCAGAAAAAAAAAAAATTTTAAGTGCTGTCTTTAACAACACACTATTTTTCAAATCACTTGCCATGCTAGATTCTGCTGAACCTCCCCAGCCCAGTATGACAGCACACAAGTGGATGATTGACTCGCGGGGTGGGTGTAGGACAGAGATAAACCACCACATCTTTCTTTCCACTCATCCCGACAATGACGAGAACAAGAAAAGAGTCTTTTTCTCCGCGTGCATGTGCCGACAAATGATTATAATGCTTCCTTTGTGAAATGGGATGATTTGCCACATCACGGAACATCTAGCATTTTCATAGACCTCCAAAAGATATTTGATTTGTCTGCGCGGCTCACAAATACCTGCCAGTCAAAACAACTCAGAGGGAAATCGCAGGTGGGTAGGAATGTGGAACAGCTGGTCCTTGTATTCGGCGGCGCATGGGAATGTGTGCACTACGTCGGTTTGTGGATGATGATGTGTTCTGAAGAGAAAAAGGAAAGCGTGTCCTTTGCAGCACCTCGGCACAGCCGTTTGAAATGCATATGACAACAGCATATTGAAAAATTGCCGGTCTGCCGGGAGTACCGGGCATCAGAGGAGCTCAAACAATGTTTTAGTTCAAGAAAGTTGGAGGGAAAACTTTTGCATAATGCATTCCAAAATTATTATGCAGTATTTGAATATTTTCTCATAATATAGGAGCAAATAAATGAGATTTCTTCCCCCTATCTGTCAACCAGTTTCAGGCATTTGTGTGTATAATGTGTTGTTTTTTAAGTGTTGCATATGCTACTGTAGCTCACCCCGTATTTTTTGGGGATTTTCTCTTTCTTAATTTGGAGGTCATTGTCACTTTCACAACAGACGCCTGCAGCGTTATGCCTGCAGCGTTACGCCTGCCACGATTCTTGCTGTTCACATCCTGAGAGACCCGATCGGAGATGAATGCACATGTGCCTTTGATCCGGTTTCACAGGGAAAACAAAAAGTCTTTGTTTTCATGTGTGGGTGATCACTTGCACAGTTGGCGTCTCTATATGCTGCATTTCATTTAAATATGGTTTTAGGTTATTACCGGTTTGTTTGTTGTGATGTAACAACCTTAAAATCAACAGAATTATGTATCTATCCCGTGGAGGCATCCACGTCTTGTCTGCTGTGCATGGGGGAGATGTTATAAACATAGACATCTCAGATTAAAAGGAATACTTTTGCATGAAGTGTACAGTGATGAGTAAAAACTGCAGTTTTCAGTTAGCGTCCTTGCATCTTCCAGCAGTATGAATGAACGCTCAGGTCATCATTTGTGAAACCGAAAAGTGTTATTGGTAGACCGTAGAGTATCCTCCTTCAAGTCCAGCAGCATGAGGTGCCAACCGTACTATCAAACCGAATGTTGATTCAAGATGAAATGCATCAATAAATAAAGAGTTCTGAAACGCGGTTGTACCACTAAAGGCCAGCATTAAAACATCTAGCAGCCTCAGGCTCAACACTTTGGGCTGATACAGTAGTTTGGCCTTGGCACATCATGAACAATATGTGGTAGCTAATAACACATTCCTCAGGGTGGTGGGGGAAGATGAGATGGGAGAGAGCAGAGATACACCGGGCTCACCATGGGGCACTATTGCAGAATATAATCTGCCACATACATGCAGCTGCAATCTGAATCACCCCAGAGGCCTCCTTAGCCAGGTTTAACTTGACCTCGAGCTTCAAGAAGATACAAGGAGAGAGAAAAAGAAAAAAGAGGGCTGAAAGGATCATCGCTGTCAAACCCAGACTGCAGAAATATTGCACCAAAGATTGAAGAAAGAAACGAAGGATGATAAAGAGATGAGGAAATAGTCTCGGTGGGAAACAGTATTTCTGCGCCCGGCGTAGACACATCATTACTTAAATGGAAACTCACAGTAGACGCACAATATAAAGCATGACCATGCTGTTTGTGATAACTACCCGTCTGCGATGAAATGAAATTGTTCCAATTCAGTCAATACAGTAAATGATGTAAATAATATGTTGCTATGTGATAGTGACATGGGAATGATGATGGCCGGGATTTACATTTGACTTCATGATAAACACAATCAGGAGCTTCGGCCTTGTTGATTGGGCTGTTGGCAGCAAGTGGGTCATCCACACACAGCGTCTGCCAGCTACTTATTATTCATGACCCCTTTCAGCCAATGGTTGAGATATGCTTGAATGGGCATATACTCTCCAAACAGCGGGTCTTAGGTAAACAACATGACATCTCCTTTACAATGTAAAACACATATTTTTATATGTTGGTACGGTGGCCGGGAACACTCAATGCTGCAAATAAAAGAAACAGCGCTGCAAACAAAAAGAAACAGCGCTGCAAATAAAAGAAACGCTGCAAACAAAAAGAAACAGCGCTGCAAATAAAAGAAACGCTGCAAACAAAAAGAAACAGCGCTGCAAATAAAAGAAACTTCACAATGGAAGTGAATTACCGGGGACTATTATTGCCGATGCACCTGTAGTTTTTTTATGGGATCTAATAAATGAGATCAGGAGATCTAATTTATTATATTATATTATTTTTTCAAGTGAATGCAATACACTTCTCTTCTCTTCTTCTTCTTCTTCTTCTTCTTCTTCTTCTTCTTCTTCTTCTTCTTCTCTTCTTCTTCTCTTCTTCTTCTTCTTCTTCTCTTTCTTCTTCTTCTTCTTCTTCTTCTTCTTCTTCTCTTTCTTCTTCTCTTCTTCTTCTTCTTCTTCTCTTCTCGCTCACATAAAAAACTACAGGTGCACCGGCAATAATAGTCCCCGGTAATTCACTTCCGTTGTGAAGTTTCTTTTATTTGCAGCGTTGAGGGTTCCCAGCCACCATATGTTTGCACACAGAGATAACAACTATCTGAGCAAATATGGAATAAAAGATATCTACAGCCAGTACTACAGGTGATTAAGAAAAAGCTACAATATCCTACATGCTTTTATTGATGAATATTAATCAACAACTTCCCATAGCAAGACTGCAATCCACCAGTTGAAGTTAATCCGACTAATGAATTGTGTGCAGCCACAACCTTACGTCTCCATGCGACGCTGCAACAACTCCGTTATGGCCCTGAAACAATTAAGAACCCATAAAAGAGCAATGCTGTTACAACCCGGGTGACACACTCCTTCATCGCAACGAGCACGGTCGGCGTAGTTAATTCTGAGACAGACCTCTGGTGGACGCCGCAGAGTGTGCTTGTAGGTCACGGTTTGATGAATGAACTCGCGGCGGCGGTGACATATTAGGTCTTTTGTGTGTTTTAGGCTGCGGCTACACAATTAATATGACACGCCCCATTCATAATTCACGATTCAATAACATCTATATGAACTATGAATATAGGAACTTTAGGAAACTGTAGGAAAATTAGACAAGCCTTAATCTTTAAGAGCTTAACATCTCTTCTTTTATGGGTAATAATCGAAACTGTAAAACTACTTTCAGTCCAGTATTGGTGCCACTGTCACGACAGTTAATTATGTAATTTTCCACTTTGCATTTCTATTCAAGAAAAGCCCAGACCACCAGTTCCAGCTGGTTGATGGTTTGAGCTGGGTGGAATGTGCATTGTTTTCTGGTGGTCTGGCACAAACCATCAGCATCCTGGGTGGCTTAGGAAGTGGAGCAGTCTCGACGGTCGGGATAGCTCCACAGAGCAGCTTCTCTTTCAGATTCTGTGTCTTATTATTCAGCCTCCGTCATTCATGTCAGTGTTTGTGACTCACTCATGCAAATTAGCTGTTGCAAGAATGCAAATGATTTGAAGGAATGCAGCTTTGTAGTTATTCAAATGTTGTTGTGTTGCTCTAATTGTATTATCTAGGCTAAATGCATAAGTGCATGCATGGCAGACATGTTGCAGCTGTTGATGCATCTCGTATCGAGGGCACAGTCTAAATACAAATTTGCTTCATCCTCACTCTGGATGGGGAAAAAAAAAAAGACCAGATATTTATGCTTGTGCTCGCGTTAGGATAATATATATAATCACGTTCTCTCTGAATATGTTCAATTTAAGATGATTTATGTCAGAAATCATACCGAGCTCGAAAAGACTTCTTCAAGAATTAGGAATGAAAACAGACAGCCATAACTCTAAAAAGTGAAAACACAAAATATAGTGTTTGGAAATAATGGAGTTTGCTTTTGATCCGATCCATCATGTACCTTTGCAAGATTGTGCTTCAGAACTAGTGCTGTGCTTTTGCAGGCATATTCATAAAAATTGACTAGACCTTGGTGTTGTTCAGACTTATATCAATTTTTGTTATTTGGTCTGGAAATTTTCACATCATTTCACACATATCCTTGCTTGCATGGCGGAGCCAGGGTCGGTTTCAGCTCTCAGTTGACATCTCACTAACATGCGTGACGGAGGCAGAATAACTACCAGGGTCTGAAATAGAAGTCACTCCGCGCTCACAATTGTCAATTCGGCTGGGTCGGAGATAGCCAGATTTATCTGTGATACAGCTGTCCATCATCCCATACAATCAGTTTTCCTTATCTTTCATCAATCTGAATTACTACGGACAGCGTCTGATAACTTGCAGCGAATCCCAGCCCAGGGGCATCGGCGGCTCCGGCTCATGCCACAGTTTTCATTCCCACAATCACGGCAGAGAGAAAAGTGACGGCAGGCGTGATGTGTTCTGCAGGTAGGATCCATGGAATGCAAGATATCCACGATCCATCATGTGAAAGACGCTCTGTTCATGCTGTTGTATCTTGGACTTGTATACCAGATGCAGTGTGCAGCCATTTCTCTCTCCAGCACCACTCACAGCTATCTGCATACTGCAGTGGCTCTGAGCAAATCAGGTGCGAGCCGATATACCCCTATGTCTCACCTAAACAGTGGCAAGTGCACCTTCTGAGGTGATAATGAAAAAACGCTCTATCACCATATGCCATGAGTATAATTAATTTGAAATTAACAGGACAGGGAGTAGTGCGGGTTGGTCTGGGGGAGGGATTCATTCAGGCTGTCGTCTATGCACTGGTTAGACGTTGGCAGCCTCGGCTCAGTTGGATAGTTTCTCGTCTGATTCATCTGCTTTCTTGTGCCGTTTCAAGTCCAACGTTCCACCAGATGCTTGCTTCATAAAGAAACAGCGGCTGCTGCCAGTCAACATCTTAACACCTGACTAATTTCACAGCTTCCCGTCTGAAGCCGCAAAGCAACAACAAAAAAATCGCTCCCTCTGCCCTTTTTAATTTGACGTGTCACATGTCTTCAAAACGGGGAATTAGGAGGACGCTGGAAAGGTTTCAGGATTGTTTGCTCGACATGATGGCAGATCTAATACTTTAAAGCTTTACAACATATCAAACTCAGCATCTTTTCATTCCCGAAGGTCATACTCCAAGATTGGCATCGAGTTAAGCTTCTCTTTCTATTTAGTAATAAAGCCAATGATCAGAGACTGTCACTCCCCTTACAAAAGTAAGTACAGCATGTGTTTTTATCTTAATAACATGAAGACATTTGGTTAGTGATTTGTATGGCAGATTGGTGACAGGAGATTAAGATGCACGTCGTCGCTATATGGAGAGAGGCTTCCATTTTTCTCCACAGTACATCAAGCAGCTACATTTGTGAAGGGGAAGTAACAAGATATTTCAGACGCGCATATGCAGGCACATACACACCAGGGGATGAGAGGCAGACAGCTAATAACCCATCAAAAGAATAACTGTGGCTGCCAGAGCACAGACCACGGTATCTGCTCTGCGGGGCTCCAGGCTCTGGGCCGAGACGTCCTGACGCTTCACAACATGACCTCCATTTTACAGACAATCATCTATGAACGACGGGCTAATTGCCAGGAAACTCGCAGCGTGACCCATTAGGCTCCCCGTTCCGCACACGCACACACACAGTGACATGACAAACCGGTGAATGATTAAGGGATGGCTCAGAGTTTTGCAAAAAAAAATAAAAAAAAAATTACTTGTACCTTTAATTGGTGGTCATACTGTACCACAGATTTGTAGTTTCACTCTCTGCTGCTGGCGAAACATCACACCCTAATTGAAGGCTGCAGACGGACAAGTCAGTTTTTAAGTTTTCAGATGAGTGATGTTCCCAAGGCTCATTTCTGAAGCTTCTGCCACCGGGTTTCATGTGTACAGTCTTAGTTAAAGACAAACAGAGGCTGCGTCCAAACGACCTTGGGTGGTGTACTAACTCCAGTCCACTGTTTGTTCCAGAGCATGTCAAAACTAACTTTAATGGTCTGCTGGGACTTTCTTCTAAACTACTTAGTTTGATCTAGTTTCAGCTGAGATGTGACAACAGAGAAAGAAAGAACTTTCTGCTTGTCATTCACCAAAACTCATTAAAAAAACTGTTTCCAACCAATTAGATACTAAAAAGTCCAACCTGTTAAGATTGGTTTGAAGAGAATATATGATTTACATTTACTATAGATCCAACGTCGACTCAAAAATCAAGCCAGACTCTCAAGCGTAACAGCTGACCGTATGTTCTGTTGCCTTTAAAGCACTGGGCACTAAGCTCATAGATGTCAACTCATATCCACCGTGTTGTGTTTCAAGAGGAAAAGGCGGTTTTTCTAAAATTAAAATACGCCTGAATCTTGACAACGCTCGGTTTTTACGACGTACAAACAAATAAGCAGCAGACAGCTGCATCGCCCCGCGATGAGTGAGCCCGCTGTCAAAGCGAGCTTCTCATTTTCCGTACCGTTATCTCTCCTCCTTTACACACACACATACATACACATATCGTAAACAGCAAAGTACAAGCATCCCCCCCTTCCACAAGCAGCAAGACAGTTTCCAAACACTTGCTGAGTAGCTATCAAACACTTTCTTGATCAAGGACAGCTCTGTGCAAACCAGGCCTTCCAGCTGTGGACTGGCAATGTGAATCCACTCAGTGAACAAAACAAGAGTACACGGATTGCAATCAATAAAGCCTTCCTGTCTCCACTGTAACCCACACTGCTTGCTTTTTTTTTTTGCTCTCGGGCATGCTGAACAACAACACCGATCCACTGAACACGAAACATCAATGCTCAAATTTATCCTCAATATGTATGCGCGAATTGAATTCAAGGCTGGAATTAGAGCGAGCACGATTGCAAATAAAAAGTTCCTCTCTCTTGCTAGAAAGGTGAGATCAATTAAGGCTGTTATATATAGCTCAAACAAACTAGCACCTATTTCAGCATGTAGATAGCACAGTCATGGAGAAGAGAGTTAAAGTGTCAGAAATGTCCTTGAAGGTTCGCTGCTAATAAAGCTCTAGTCTACAGGAGTTTGGACGTTCTGTGAAAATATATCACCTGCCTATACTGTATCGCAAATTGAGGCTGCGACATGGACATGCAGTCCCTGCAAACCATTATCCCGATGTATTAGTCCAAAATAATAAAGAAAAACACAGTTACATGATTTCCAGATAATTCAAAACAAAGCGGTTGGCTTAATTATCTGCTGGCAGAGTACAAAGTCGAGTGCAGCATTAAATTTGATTTTAACGTTCAGGTTTTCTGGTTCCCCGTCTGCAGCAGGAGATTCCTGACGCCTGCTGATCTGCGTTTTGTCAAGACACAAAAAAGTGTTCGGAAAGTTAAGGGTGGTCCGTCATGTGACAGATGCCAGACGTTTCAGATAATGCACTGTAATTGGCTACTGCTGAAGTCAGAAACACAGAGAGCCAGATCATGAACGGAGCTTTTATTGCAACTTGTGAATAGTTGCACGCACTCGTCGGAGGCAGGAAATAGTTTATTTCAGCCATTTATCCTCTTCATGCTGGGTGTATATATGTACAGCATAAATATAACTGCTAGAAAACATACAGAACACAATTATATTCGAACCATGTCTCTTAATTAATAATAATAAAGCGTGAGTTATATGTTCTCCTTCAGAAAAAGAAAGCACAAATCTCTGAAACTGAGTCTAAATAAAAGCTTAATGATCTAGATGGAAATAACCAGTGGACATACAGACGCAGCTGCCTAGAATAGCTCAATCTGAATGAGAATTTCATTTGGCCACGTAGCTCATTTACCCCCTCACACAAACCATATTTGTTAAAAAGTCTTTATTTATACGCAGTAACAATATACAGGAGTGAATTTCAAACTGCCACCTACCCATTCTCCATAACCGCCTCGCCTGAACTCAGCAGGTCATCACAAGGGCAGACGCACAAACCATTCACACTTATTAACCGCCCGTCTTTGGACCGGTGGAGGTGGCTGGAACTCCACAGAGAACTCGACGGGGAGATTCAAACCAGGAGGCGAGGCCACGGTGCCAACTACCGCACCACCGCCCCCTGATTTCAAAATATTTAATGTCTGGGTTTTTATCATTTTAATTCAATTAATTCTGACATACCCAGCGGATACTGGACTAAGCGGCTGACCATGTAGTTTTAGGTTAACTTGGCCCATTCAGCCAATTCAGCATGTTGGATGGAGATCAGAGGCAGTCTGGGAGACTGAGCCACTTAAAACTGTGATTTCAGAACATTCAGTGCAGTTTCACTCTTGCCCTTTCTTAAAAATATATATATATTTTTCATCCAATATGTCTTCGTTTTTATTTGAATCCTCCTCCAAAAGTTGTCTAGTTTGTTTAGTTCACCCCCTGACAGTGTTCCTATAAATATACAAATTACCGACTATTATTTCCTCTCATGCTTTCTGTACCTTCATCGAGGCAGCACAGCTGTCAGGTAACGTGAAGTCGGCTCGGTGTGTCAGTGCGATGTGAAACACTCAGTGCAGTGATGACTGAAAGCTGACCTTTAAAATGTGATGCAACGCAACGTTAGTCACCGCAGCATGAACAGTCCAGATCAGTGTTACAGCATGATAACACAACACATTAGCTTTGCATCAGATAGTCTCTGCAACATATAAAAAACAACGTTAGCGGCTATGACTGGAGGTAATTTCACATTTGTTCTGGAGCAAAACACGTTTTTGATTTCATTGCTGCCGATTTTGAGACAGGGAGAAAAAGAAATAAAAGCTGCTCTGAACTAAAAAGTCTCATCTTCTCTTTTGTTCCGCCGCTCTTGTTTATATAACCACGACATTTGGCATGTTTGATCCTGACAACTTGAAGCTTCAGGGCCATCCACCAAGGCTAAAACGTTCAGTGCTTCTGTCTGTGGGGAGAAAAAAAAGAAAAGAAAAGAAAGGAATATATATGCACAATGGAGAATGTATTCCTGATGTGTTTTTGTGAGCGCTTGTCTGCATGTCATGTCTATTTGCGATGCTTCCCAGCACCACAGACACAAAAAAAAAAAGAAAAAGAAAAGCTTTTCCTCAGTTTGGCTACCGGAGTAAATCTGGCAGAGTGAAAGCAAACACATTGGCTTTCTAGTAGATTTTTCTCCAAAGCAGAACGACTTTGTAATTGTCAGCAACATAGAGCCAAAAACATAATCAACTTTTGAATACACCCTGGCACGGGCGAGCTTTTCCCCGGCACACAATGGTTTCCTCCCCGCAGACTGGACGCAAACATGTGCACACACAGAAATCCTTTAAACTGCAGGCATTTAAAGATATCACACACACACACACACACACACACACACACACACACACACACACACACACACACACACCAGTATATTCATCAGTCTCTCACAAACACGCATGCAGACACTGACTGCACCTGTGAAAGTGCATTTTCAGGGGAGTTTCAGCCAGACTGAGTGCGCAAAACAGCCTCCCGTTTGCCTTTAATTACAAGCCAGACCATAATAGGTGAATGGAGCAACTCTTTCCTACTTCCCATGGGCAATACGGGGAGGCTACAAATTGAAGATGATTCCTACACATGGCCTAGATTCCCGCCTGCAGTCAAATTCCCCTCTGCCCTGTGTAACAGCTTATCATTGTGCAATAACAATGTCTGAGAAAATCGTGCACCTGACGCTTCCCCCCGCCCTCCCGCAAGATTCTTGTTATCTATCATCATGTTGTGTTCCTGCTCCCTCAGTGCAAAGGCAAAAAAAAAACCTGGATTGGCTGGGTGTGATTGAAATTCCTAGCCTCGTATTAGCCTAAAATTCAACACGGCTATGTACAATGGTGGCTTGATAAAAGGATATACTTAGCCCGACTTTAAATGGAATAATAAGAAATCTGCAGCAGCCATTCGCTCTTTCTGCAAAGTCTATTCCGCTCTTGCTGTGGGATTTCGGGAGCGGCTCCTCCTCTGGGCTCGGTTAAGGTTTGGATTAGGGGCTGCCGCTGAGTTCACCGTGTGTGAGCCTCGGTCTGTTCAGCATCCGGCTGGAGACTTGTCCGTCACTTTAATCTTTATGCCCATTTCCCTTTGCCGGGAGGAAGGAAAAAGGAAATTATTCATGTTTACATTTTATAATTCTATTTAGATTTAATATATAGCTGGATCAGTTTATGTAGTGCAAGCTGATATGATAAGTGTCGCTTGGCTCGTCTCAATTAAGATAGAGAACGTGTTATTTTGAGTCATTTCAGCTTGACGCAGGGGATATCATTTACCACAGGAACTCCTCTGAAACACATAATTTCAAGTTTTAGTCACCTGGCTTGCATGACTTTATATTTTTGTTTGCATTAGTGCATCATAGTGCCACAGACGTTCAAATAAGATGATGCAAAATTATAGTCTCAGGATAAACGTCCAATTAAACAAGCAAGCAATCAGTCCACATGTGGGCAAGTCCTTTCAATTGTTCATCAAATATGTCAGAGGTCATATTTATTTATTTATTTAAGTACACAGAAGGTCAATTATAATAACCTTTATAATCAACTAAAAGCAAACTGATATCTAAACCTAGGTGTGAAAAAAACATTTTATTTAACTAAAAAAAAAACTGGCTCCAGATTTTTTTTTTTGTATATGCTGTATTTTTCAAAATAAAGTATTTATTTTTCATAATCAGAATGTCTGCAATGCGTTCCATTCTTCCTGAAACCTTAGAGCTATTTCAGTTTTCCTCTAACATGTTAAGTATTAAATTATCCGAAAGGTCACAAAGGTTTTCGCTGCATTTTTAAGAAAAATCATTAGCCTCCTGATGAACTTCTGACCTCATACTTGATCTTGACACGCAGGAATAAAACAAACAGCTCTTAGCTAAGCCGTCAACACGTCCAAAGCAAAAACAGCATCCAAGGAAAGTGACAGAGGAGGAGACAGAAACAGCTAAATCTGCCGAGGCAGTGAAGCTGAAGCCAAAAGGCCATCATCGCCCCTCGCTTGCGTATCCTCCCGCCACCTCCCTGACCTCTGGTCAATCAAAGACCCATCGAAGTATAAGTTAATACCAAGCCTGGCATGTCAGCTTTTTTTGCAATCACACAGGTAAGACTGAGACTTGTCTCGAAAGTGCTGTTTATTCTGTCACCGAGTGGACATCGCGCCTGCTGTTCTATTTAAGCTGTCAAGCATCGCAGCCTCAAAACAGGCCCAGCTGGCTCCCTGTGAGCCTTCCACAGTAAGATTGATGAGGGGAAGCCTGGCAGAGTGAGGCCAATACAGGCGAGCCTTTGTGTCGTTCTGTATGTACACATCATTTTCTCTCATTGCACCGGAGGATCAGCAACAGCAGATTAAATGACAGAATGAATTTCCGTCAGACCGTACACATTCGTTCGAGTGAATCCGCGCAGCCATTCAACGTAACCTGGAATTAATTATGCAGGCTTGTATTCCATTGCTGTAATGACATCCTGCCATTGTAGGCTGAATCGTAATTGATATCTTTATGCATTAAAATCATATTTTAGCATGTTGTGCTTTCATTTCATTTTTTATACCGTGAATTCCGTTCTGATTACGTAAAGGGAAGAAATGCTTTAATTTGCCATGCACAGTCATAGTGTAGAGCTGTCCCTGTACATCAGCAGCCTGTTTAATGCATGTCTGACGGATCAGATAACTTTCAATACAATCGATACGGATATCTGCATGTACAGTGTCTAACATGCCACTTCTCATTTAAGCGTGTAGCTGCATCTCAAAGCCTTTTTTCATGCTTCGAGTCCCCCTGACTCACACACCAAAACTAGATCATTTGTGTAAATGGCTGTGGGCACTGTTAAAAGTGCGGTGTGTCTGTGGCTGAATAGATTCAATGCAGCAGCTGGGCTGCTGTTTTTTTTGGAAATAGGTTTTCATAAGGTGGGATTACAGTTCTACAGGCCCGGTCCGAGCCTATCCAACAAAATCCTTCTTCTGGAAACGTAATAATTATAAATAAATATACATGATGCATCTTTTTCACATCGTATACGCAATTGGCCAATATGGAGCGGTCGGGCTCTTCTAAATTCAAACGCAATATTGTGACATGAACTCTATTAAGCCTGAATTATACTTTCCAGATTCCACGTGGACCAGCAGGATCCACATGGCATGAATTTCATTATGTGCCCTCTGTGTGCACTCGCACACAAGTATCGGCTAAACAAAGCTGCATGCACAACCTGTCCATCTCTGGTTTTAGTTTGAATGACTGAAAGATTTGAAAATCAGCCAAGACTGGCACGATTACAGGAATTCTGATTTGTGTACAGAGTCCTCATAAGACAAACTGAGAACGACGAGGGTATTATGCAACATTATAGATATTATACTAACATAGCATTAACAGAGATATGAAGAAAAAACATGGCAAACCTTTAGGACTGATGCTACATGACTATTTTCTAACATACTGTGTGTAATATTTTTCTGTAATTCTGACATTTCTCTGTCACCCACCAATTACAGCGTCCTGCAGACACGCTGCACCAAGAAAAATAACATTAGATAAACTGATGTTTTGAATCTACTTGCCATCATGCAGAACACCCGGAAAAAAAAAAAAAAAAAAAACTATATTACAATAACAGCATACTCCCCACGGATTCATTAGCAGGCTCCCGGACTTTCATGTCATAAGTGATCTCTTTTCAAATCGCTCTGAATGTCAGCGGTAACGCCGTTAATTGAGCTGAAAACTATTCCAAAGAGTCAGCTGATGGATGGAAAAGGAAAAAAAAAAAAAGTTCTGGTCTCTGACATTTCTTTGTTTCTGACACATGAACTTCTGAGCAGGATGATAAAATGAGATTCTGTGCTGACGCTCACTGAACTCGATTTTTAATGAAGTTCTACACACAGATCAGAAAAATAAATACATTATAATTGAGCTTTGCTAATACGAAATATGTTATACCTAATTATATTAATGACTATGGAGATGAGTGGGCAGTGACATTATGACAAACTGAAGAATGCAATGTTAAATGGATAAACACATGATACTGGTACTTAAGTTTATTTGGATCCTGCAGTTAATTAAAGTAAATTAAAGCACCTATGCTGAAAATTAACGACCACATTGTCTAATTTTAAAATATTTCAATTTTTCTAATGCACAGCAGACAATGATATTAAAATTAACAAACAATTACTGTACAGGATGTATCAGTCATCATGTTCAGCTGATGAACCGTCGTGATTTAACTTATATTAGATCCGATTTGTGAAAGCCGTTATGCTTCAACGCTGTACTGTTTTTAAAACAGCCGGTGTCTGCTTTGTTTGGAGTGGAGAGACAAATAGCATCATTAGCATGAGCGGTGACAGTCGAACAGAAATTCATACTTCGGTAACTGAAGCTCAAGTTGTTGGATCGACGAGTAATTGCTGGGAAAATCAGAATCACGCGTTCACATACATGCAATCTGCCTTGGTATTGTACTGCATAACGGTCACAGTCGACATAGTAAGAGAAAAGAAAACAAGTACTGCATGTAGGTAATTGCCGACTTTAAAGGAGCAGTGTGTATGATTCAGTAGCATCTTGCAATTTAGTTACTGATTGCAAACCTCTTGCCTCATCCTCTCCTTCTCGCTGTGAGAGGAAAACACAGCGAGGATGCAGAAGGACATGAGCCGGTTTAGTTTGTCCACTCTGGGTGTACATGGAGAACTCTTTGGAAGAAGAGCTATAGATATGAAAGGCTCATTTCTGGCCAGAGATGTATAGTAACGAAGTGGAACTACTTAAGTACTGTACTTAAGTACTAAAATGCAGTATCAGTACTTTTTTGGAGTATTATTTTTTCCCCAACTTCCACTTTTACTGCACTACATATTTTTGATGAGTTTAATACTTTTACTCGGATACATTTTTCATGTGCTGAGTCGTTACTCGTTACTATTGTAGCGTCCAGCCGGACACGTGATGAATGACGAGGCGATATTGAACAAACTGCATTTATTGCTGAACGGTTTGGTTCCAGGACTCGGTGACTGTCGGCCGGAACCACGACAAAAAAACCAACTGAACAGTCCCGGCCTCATCAACCGCCGTACGTCATACACCTGACTCACCCAGGTGCGCTCTCTCACCTGCTGCCCCGCCCCCTCGCTCTGCATTCATTCAGACGCATTCACAGACCATGGGAAATCACAGAACTCTACCATGAACATTGTAACACTGTAACATTAGAAGTTGTGCCTTAATAAATATTTGAAATAATATAAATAGCAGTACTTGTACTTTTACTTTCAGTACTTGAGTAGCATTTTTTTTTACATACTTCTACTTGCAATACTTAAGTACAAAACATTTTGAATACTTTAGTACTTTTACTAAAGTATGGTGTTTAACGAACACTTCAACTTCTACTCAAGTCAGTTTTTTGATATAGCACTTGTACTTCTACTCCACTCCTTTACTCCAGTACTTTATACATCTCTGTTCCTGGCTAACACATGATTCTTATTTTCAGGTAATTATACACCCATTCTATTAACACTTAAATATAGTTATGCATATTACAATACGTGTCTGCCGTATTCTGAAAATAGAGCCCCTTAAAAATCTGTCAAACTGGACCTTTAGGTGGCTATTTCCGTCTGACATTAAGATTAACACTTAAAGGTCTCGGTGTACATAATGTCTGGATGCATCACTGCAACAGATGGAGGCATTCTGGTGTTATAGTTACTCAGATGTGTGTGTCATGGCACACACATGGTGAGAGTAAAACCGAGGCAGTCGTCACATTAAGATACAATTTTTTGTTCTTGATACTGCGGGTATACTTTGGATTATTAAGTAGATATTAATATTAATAAAAACAGAAACAGAATAACTCCTTTTGTCCGCATGAAGATATCACCTGTATCATTTCTACTAATCCATTGTGTCTCCTAAAAAAACTGCGTGGGAGGACTAAGTCCACAGTAACTGTTTACCACTTGACACCAAACCAGCCTGCAGCTACAGTAGTTATTGGCTTCGGTACAAACACGAGCATACTGTTTGTTGCTGTATTTCTTTTCTCTTTTTTTTCCCCTCATTTCTAATCTCGTTTATTCCTTTCACAGATTAACTTGCGTTTTTGGTTTTGCTGAACAGGCAGCCACATTCTCTCTGTAATGCGTTTTATAATGAGAAGCTTAAAGACAGAGCAAACACTGCTCGATGTAAGCGGAGCACCTCTGAAAAAGTGTAAATGAATTGCTTTTATGTAGCTACTTCATGCAGGGCATTTTACAATTTGTGTCTCTCTTGCTCATTTGCAAACTCGCACACTGACGACTGCTCGCTATCACGCAGGGCACTGCTTTAACTGTTGGGATCAATTTGAGGTTTAGTTTTTTTTTTTGTTGCTCAAGGACACTTCAACGAACGAACAAAGAAGCATGGATCAAACTGCAGACCCTGAAATTATTGCACGACCTGCTCTGAGCCACGGTCACCCATTCAAGTGAATGTGCATATTTAAAAAGAATACTCCACAGGTGTCAGCACTGTAAAAATAAGGATCTATGAATAAAAATCCACACGTCAGAATTAGAGATGTCTTTTTTTAATCCAATGCAGTATTTTCCCTTATCAAAATCTGGCTCCTACATTACCCATGATGCAATTCGAACCTTTTCTCTCAGCCTCTGGGAGATGAACCTTTGAACTTTTGCAACATTTTCCACGATGTTGTCTCGGATATTTTATCTCCTGCCTACTTTAGTTCCACCAACTAAATTATTAGTGCATCCCCACACACTACACATTAATCCCCAAGGGGCCATTCACAGGCAAAGAATAAGTGCCCCTCTTCCATTAACCTGCTAAGAAAACAAATCACCACCCATACAGGCCCCTCTTACCCTACTTTCCTACTGTACGTGGATTTCTGTGTTCCTCTACCAATAAAAAGGCTTCTGAGACTGGAGAAAGATGCAGGAGACGTACAATGCTTCAGTGCTTATGGAGCTTATGTGTTCCCACTTCAAAGTTGGCACGATAACAAAAGGTAGTTCTGTAATGCAGAAAAGGGAATCTAAATTAAGACAGCCCACTTCTGTGCCATCTCTTTTCCAGCTCTGGTATGTTTTAAGGCAGCACAGGCATCGAGGTCTTGCAGCCGATCTTGTGTCTTCATGTGATGTCTCCACTACGGTAGCATCATTCTGTGCATCTATATTCCCTGCAATGTTGCCAGACCTGCCGCAGCCACATTGGCCGGCTGCTCTGCAGCTTCCTTAATGAGCAGATCTCTAACTGAAAGCTGACTGCCTCACAGTAAGTGGATTGTTAAATTGTTCTGGGGGTTGTTAATCCAGAGGATCTTCTGTGGGCAGGAGGGAAAAGCCCTCAGAGTTCCACACTCAATACCCTGCGGCACAGTGACTCCTCTGCATGTTTCCAGCATCATAAATATTAATAAAGTTAATGATAGGGGACTTATGTGAAGTAAGAATTAAAGAAGCTAAACTGAGTCTTTAAGAAAAAGTCTGACTGCATGTTTAAGTGTTCAGTCTCTTCTGAATGACACAAGTATGCCATTAAAAAACAACCATAAAAATGCAATTTTATTATATTATGTCTGAAAGTGGTATGAGAACACAAACTTAAGAAATAAATAAAAAATACACACTTGAACACTGAATTAAATGATCTGTCATTCATAACTTTAACCCTTCTAACCCACGATAAACCCTCGAAAATGTTTTATAAGATGACGATCGTGACATTTAAAGGTGTCTCCGTATATGTATGTGATCAGAGGATAATAAAATGAAAACCATTTTAAGTTTAAAGGCCCAGAACAGGATTTAAAAAGAGCCCCTCAGGCCGTCTGACAGTCTTTTGATCACTGCGAAAAGCAAAAAGAACGCCGAGGATGTTCGTCCTGCACAATGATCTGAGCTACATAAAGCTCTGTGGAGTTTCAGCTGTACAATATTAATGATACAGTTTTTAATTACACATCACATAACGTCGCATTACTGTGTAGCTAATCCGATAAAAAAACAACATTATCTTAATTATGTAGCACTGTGATGGCTTCCTGAAAACATGATCGATACAATAAACACATCCCAGGAATCAATCTGCAACAATATTAGAATTATTTGAGTTAAATCTCAGCGAGGGAAAACAAATAATTCATCATTAGGCATCGTATCATAACCTTTAACCACATTAAATATTAAAAGGTTTTAAGACAATTATCTTAATGACTCGTCCAAATATTATCGACACGTTTTTATCTCGGGAGGGAAATTTCTAACTGTCGGTTGATGAATCCTAATGACTTCTATGATCCACTATCTTTTGCTCTAGCGCCACCAGCAGGTCAACATTCCCATTCCCATTAAGTGAAGCACAATCAGTTGCCAGCTACATATAGCAGAGCTCAGAACGTCTAGTATTGTTTTAAACATTATGAAACATTTTTTTTGCTTTCCCACAGATGCCTCATGTTAAAACTTTTTCTTTTACCCTTAACGTTTATATATCTTCAAGTGGAATTATTGTAAAAAACTTCTAAACCCTTTTTATCCAGCTCCTTTGTGTCCATTCCTCCCCGAACACGCCTCTTATCTAATAACCAAGCCCAACCGAGCTCCACACTTTTGGGTATAAGCGTTAAATTTTCTCTGGAAAAGTTTGATTATTCCGTTGGCAACGAGACCAATCACAAATAATCCTGTGAGTGTCCGTACATAGCTGGGTTTAACACGATAAAGAGCCTTTAGAGATCACGATCACAATTTAAACTTAGGAAACATGCTGATAACCAAACGTACCGAATAAACTATGCAAACTGCTGTATAATTTAGATTAATAGGAAATGTTTTTTGGGGGGGTAATGTTAAACTAACAGATGCCCAGAATTGACTTTAACAGCATGAACTCACAGCACAGTAGGCCAAAAGAGCATAAGCACCATTACATTGTGGTGTATTGGACCATTGAATCCCAATTGATTAAAGGGCTATGAACCATCTGCCACCTTTTGAAGGCTGTACAAAGAGATTGATGATGTTTATCATGTTTCTATAAAACTCCAGAGGTGGCTCCTGAGCCAGCTCATAACTGGCCTGTAAATCGATATCTGTACGTCAGACAAGGCAAAGCTGATGGAGGCACGGTTTCAGTCCAACATGCACATTCGCGTGCACGCGCGTATGTGTGTATATTTGTGTGTACTTCTACTACGGTCTGAAATTGAGGCATCTGCTGCCGGGCACGTCCATTCCAAGTGTGGAAATGGGTTTCAAACAAACCGATAAGTTAAAAAATGAACTAGTTCGACTGCAGGAACATTAACAAAGAAATAAAGATGGGAGGAAGTCAGCTGCGATTTCCATTCTCGTTACAGAGAAGATTTAAATATATGTAAAGTGGTAAACAATTTATGGAATACTTATACATGGGAGAGACTGGCAGACCTTTACTGCATACACACTGTGTGACTCTGGAGTACTCTCATCCTGAATTTATTGAGACTAATTTTAATCACTTACCGAACTGTTCTCTCATCAGCGCACCATTTATCCCCATTAAATCTGCACCATTTCACGCAGATAAAGTCCTTTAATTTTACTTGCGGTGAATCATTGTTGATTACTTTAAGACCCTGCGTTGCTCAGATAAGAAGCGCAAAATATACATACTATGAATCTTGTCCTTATCCATCGCAATTATCGGTCTTATCAAATCTTTATCTATCTCTCTCTCTCTCTCTCTCTCTCTCCGTTATCCTTGCCTTTTTTATAAACGATCACTAATGCAATAATTAATTAAATTTTACTCAGGAGTCTGTGAGGAGTATTAGACTCCAGACGAAGGACGCTGCACTTCCGCGGCAATGTCATCTTCAAACATCTGAACGAATGCTGACTGGAAATTGTTTTGCACACATAGCAAATTGTTTTTAATTAAAAGATTGGATGATAGCAAACTAATTATCAATTTGAAATCGTTATTTGTCGGCGCATTCATGAAAAAATAACCTTCTACCTTTAGAAAAAATTAGAAACTGAGAACGCTGAGCTCCAACACTTGTTGGTACTTGTTTGACTTCCTGCAGTGTTACTTACTTTCCACACCAACAGCAGAATTTCATTTGTAAATATGAAAGGTATTATTACTTAGGAGTGGAATAATCTTTCGTCTTGCACTTTTTACCCAGCATATCCATTCATCCACTCTTGTCCTTTACAAGGTTGCAGAGCCGACACTGGAGCTGGAGCAACACCCTTGAACTCGTCAGCCTTAATATGTCAAAGTGCAGCTTTAATATGTTGTTTGAAATGTTGTATGCAGGTAAACGGGTTAGATCGTACATCTTCCGACCCAGTCTAAGGCTTTAAGTTCATGAAACTGATCTGTTCTCTGATGGATGAACTCCATCCTTGAATACGAGCGTATGTGTATGGAATCTGATTTCCTGCCTCTAAAAAACACACGGCAAATTCTTGCAGCCTCCACTCCAATGTCTACTTCGACAGAATATCTCTGTACATCAGTCAGAGCGTGCACGGTGATTTGAATATGCATTACTCTGTAGGAACTGGTGAAGCCACATGCATTAAGATGGTGACCTTTCTGTAGGCTGGAAATACAGAGTGAAGTTAACTCCAGAGACACTACAAGAATGTCAGACAGAGAATAATAAGAAAAACTAGTGTTTTTTTTTTTTTTTGTTGTTGTTGTGCTGACGCACGTCTAATTTATTTTTTTTAAAGGGATATATTTTGCATCACATACAAAAGTGATATGTTATTCGAAGAAATAGATTTCCTACAATTGGATGACCCTGTCAAGAATATTTTCCCCCCAGAATAAAACATATTCAACAGCTGATTACGATGAAACGTATCATGTCTCATGTTTGAAAAGAACAAAAAACAAATAAAAAATAACTCTCTGTACTTCAGATAAAATACCGAAGTTATGCAACTCAAAACTTTTTTGAAATAGTGTCTGTCTGTTTTCTCACTCTGGGCTGATGGCGTCGCACCGATCCAAAGTGACACGGCTCATTTCACCCAAGACAAGCGTATGGATTTAGAGCAGGGCGCCGAGTGTCCCCAAAAGTTTCAAAGTGCACCTGAAAGACAGACCACTATCAAGGCTTACGAAGGTGGCGCTGCCCTTGTCCCAGAGCTAATTTTATCAGATGTACTACCGTGGTCAGGAAGCATTCTATTTTATTTGCCGGGCAAATGTGCCACCCGTGAGGCAGACAAATGAGTGCAATGCACTTTGTGGAGAACAACATCATTGACCCTGTGCTCCCTCACAGCTATAGATTTTTCTCCAATGCAAGCTCCATATCCACGAGGGCACAAACAAGGCCTGTGCAATGATTAATTTAAGCACTTTTGTACCTCTTTATGTATTAATCTCTTGGGACACCTTGTCAGAGTATTCTTTATGTCACAATGTCACCATACTGTACTATACGTGTGAAATTGAGACATTATCTATTAGCAGTGTTTTTCCCTTGAGCGGTTACTGTGTGCAGGAGGAAAAAAAAAATCAAATAAAAAAAATTCTGCTTTATCCCTGTTGCGTGTGTTTTCTTGCACTATGTCTTTGGGATGGATTTCTGCAAGACAGGAACACCATCAGGTGAAGAAATAAAACTCAGAAACGACGCTGTGTAATATAAAAGGCAGCGCACAGAGGGGCTGAGTCCAGTAATAGTTCATGCTGACACACACACACACACACACACACACACACACACACACACAAGCAGGGGATGGTCACTTCAAAGTTCAGCCCTGTGGCAGTTTAACAAAAAATGATGTCGGGCTGCTCGGTGATGAAGTCGCTCATTGCGGTTCTCGAGTTCAATATAAGTGAAAATTCTAGGCAGAAATTATTCTATTGCTCCACATCCTTGCAAGCTAGGCATGTTTACAAGACCTGTTACATAATCTATATCTGATCTGTATAATATACATGGATGATGGCATAGTGTGGCTCAGTTTTTAAGTTGATGTATTCTAACATTAGATACATTCTAGTACACTACAATTTATGGATTGATGGGAGTAGTCCATTAAGTGCTGCGTAATGATTCATCCTATTTAGAAACATCCTACTGCAATAGAGTCACATAGCATGAAGCATTTTATGTTATACGAACTCCAGGGTAACCTTGCTTTGGCCCCCACTTCACCTGGACTTTAATAAAATGAGACAGATGTTTACTAGAGAGCCCAACATGCAGCCATGAACCCACGACAAGCTCAGTGTTTTCCACGTCTAACCTCATCTCAAAACACAATTTCCCAGTAAATAATAATAAATGCATATGTATGTGCATAAATACATCACGAGCAAACAGGTCTAGAATTGTAGAAAAACCGTTTTGACCCGGTGGATGAACCCGCAATAGCTGGGAAATGTTTTAAAATGATAATTACCAACAGTGCAGCGGCTGTCTGTGACTGAGAAACACTTGAAGAGGTGGTTTTCCATGAGATGTTGAGCATGACCTGCGAGCATGCAACAGTTTATCTGTTTTCAAGAGTCCAATTAGCAGGAATAACTGTGGGGAAATTGTCAGTTTTTTTGTTTTTTTTTAAAATGCAACCCACGTGCTAAAACCTCTCACCGGTGCAGCACCATGAGCCTTCATCTTGGTTCTGTTAGGGAACATGATGTAGCCAAACTAAGGGAGGAAAGCTAAGCCAAAAATTGAAGCAGGAGCTTGTTAAAGGTGTAAGATTTAACGGTGTGTAAGATTTAGAGGTCTCCATTATCAGAATGTGAAGAAATGGAATATAATGTTGTGTTTTTATTACCTTATATTGATATATTTTATAGATTTCATATCTAATACTACAGGTCCTCCTGCACGTTGTATTGACCCATCATGTTTCTCCTTCAAACTAGGAATGAGAGAGGGAGGCGAGTGGGTTGCAATCAACGACTACACACTGCCCCTATAAGCACTTAAACAGTATCTTTATGCACATGGAGGACGTGAATGAACGCTACGTAGAAATGGAAGCTTCCTGCCGCGCACACACTGATGTTATCGAGGTTTCACCTTGCTGAAAATCAATCCTTCACGTCCACTGCAGCTTCTATTATCTGCCATTTAATACTGCGCCCATGCACCGCACGCAGAATACTACAGAACGCACTGTGCCGCGTATCTGCAGTACATGTACTGCAGATGTGAATTCACCGTAACCCATATATATATATATAACACCGAATGATACAGTACATCCATGCCCTGTAATTAAAGCTTTATGGCCATGATAACTTTGACCCCCATCGAAGCCAAGAGTGCCATCTCCACTTGACAGCTATAAATTTAGCGCAGAGTCAAAGGGGTCACTGTCAACAGTCTGCTTTTCATGGTTATCATTATTCTCAATGCCAAGTAAGAGACACTGGACAGCCAGTGGAAGGTTAAATGTCCGGGTAAATGACCTCAATATTCATGGCACCAGCAACGAGATATTAAGATAGGACTCATCCTCCATGAACCATGCTGCTATATATATATATATATATATATATATATATATATACATACACACAGTATATTTTTTTGCAAGATTGAGGAGAACGCTGTTCGGCTGCCGCTGCTGGAGTATGCTCCTGTTTCATTTTGAATGTTTAACACAATGTTGTCTGAGATAAGTGGGCCATGTGTCATAATTATCCCCTCCCGGTGAGTGTACTATTAGAGGCGTACGCGTTGGTTTTTCTCCTGAAAGGAACAAATAATAATGATGGAATAATGATATTGAAGTTCAATGCTTTAATTTTATTGTCCTTCCAAAAAGTCTGCAGGCCCATTAAGTGCTGGGTGGAACAGGCTATTTGTCAGATGAAAAGCTGGGTTGAAAGCAGGCCTTCGCTTAGTTTTTTCCTTAAACATTTGCAGCACAGCCAGGATGTTTGTTTGATTCATCCTCGCCTCTTTAAACACGTACAGACGGCCTGTTTCCTAAGGTGACGGGACAGATGGATAGTGCTAATTACTGCCCTGTCATCGTTGATTCTTTACCGCAGTATTTCCAAAACCATCAGCAGAACTTCAGAAACATATGCAAATACATATGCTCATATGGTACACTTAAACTGAGCCTTTTAACTGCAAAATGCATTGCTAAGGTTAAACTATCACACCTGGTTTTACATGCTGGATATTCCGCTGAAGAAGCACAAATAAACAATTCAATTAACAAAGAAAAAAAAAAGTATTTGCAGGGTTTACAGACTTTGTATGTCCCTGTGAGTGGAGAGGAACTGACAGGATCACGCTGGCAGTGAACAATATTGATTGGCCAATTACCAACATTGGCAGCATGGTGGCTCAGTTGTTACCATGGATACCTAATAGAAAGCAGATATTGGGTTTGAATCTGGCAAACTAGCAAAGATGTTTTCCAAAGCAAAGCATAGGTTTGAGATTGATTGCTGTTGTTGCTCATGGGAAGGTTAGACGAAGAAGAAAGAGCGGAGCTGATAAAGCTCCTGATCGGCTGTATTACCAGTCGACGAAATTAAAAACAAAAATGCACGCTGTTCATTGTGATAAGCAAACCCAAACAAAGTCTGCAGACTTTTTCAGCCACGATCCAGATTGAAAATTAACCTAATGGTTTTTAGCCTGTGATGTGATGAAGGAATGACACCTCCAGCAACAAGAAATATTTGACAGATATCAGGACAAAACGTTGAAATTGAGATTTTGGAAAAGTCAACCAGAATAAAAATGTAGGACACAGCCACCTAAATACAAAATATAGAGCAGAGAGCAAAAAATAATTTGTGAAACCAGTCACTATCTCCAAATAATTACTCCTCCAACACATAAACAAACATAAATAACTGCTGATCTGACCTCAGAATGCAAACTGAAAACAACACACGACTGTCACATACAAACGGTGTGTGTGCCCGGCGATGGTCTGCGGAAGTCTGAAATAAAATGAATGATGGCTCAACATGTGCTGTCGACGGGAACTTTTATCCTGTTGTTCTGTGGACACTAATGCAGGGGAGAAGAAAATGATTCTTTGACACTTCAATTTTGAGACTGACAATTTAACCTGGGCCTTGTGACAAATGATTTAAATCACTACACTTCAAGGTGCAGCTGTAGCTATTATGGTTTTACAGAATACTCATCTCTGGCACTTGTATACTGTTTGATATGAAAATGAACCACTACTGAAAATTTGAAAATTATCCTGGGAATCATGAAACGGAACCTTTCCTTAAACATGACGTGGAAAAACATCACACCTACATGTGGTCCTCTCTCCCTGGGAGACGTTCTCTCGGTGAACTTGGTGAGATTATGCAAGCTTATCACTCCTCCATCTGCCGACTCAGTCCAACGACGACAGGCGCTGGTTAAATGTCAATTAATGTAACGCACACACACACATGCAGGCGGATGCACGCTGATAAATGAGGCCTAGCTTTGGGAGGACAAGGTGCGATATGTAGGCTGAAAAGTGATTACCTGCACTTGGGATGAAAATTTATTAGACCTGTGCAAACGTCAGCATGACCTTTTTGAGTTGGCCCTACCGAGGTCTAAATCAAATTTGGAAGGCGGGTAAAATTGTGCCTTGAACTAAAATGAAATCAATGCAATCCCCCCGCTGTTGAACAAGCCTGCAGTCAAGTCAGGATGCGTCGACAGACAAAATCTCTGTTGCAAGAGAAAAACAGGAGATTCTGGAATTAGATTGAAGATTGAGCTTAAACTAATTATACTCTGGGGTAGCTGCTAATTTCTGGTCGGGAGCCACCTGGCAACAGTAAATCACTTCAGGAGACACCCCTAATTGTCTGGCTAGAGTGTGATACTTTCCCCATATCCAATATTATTTGCCCCACTTCCACACCTGTCAATTACAATTTGAAAAGAATATTTCCAGCAAATTGTGCTCAGATTTAGTCGCTGAGTATCATCTGACACCTGCCACACCTATTCAGATCTCTCCTCTTCCTCATTTATCAAGCGAATGAAAAACTCATTTGGGACAAACTGAAACATTGCTATGGCTCATTTGGATTTAATGGGTCAAAAATAGTCCTGATAGAGGTCTCTCTTCTCTTCACACACATGGAGAGAAGCATGTCTGCCTTTGTCTGACTTCTTTCCTGTGTTGGAGGTTTTGATCAGTGATCCTGACCGCGGGCCTGGCTTACCTTCTTCAAGGTGCTTTTATATCGAGCTTGAACCTCTCTGTGCTCTTCGTTTCTTTGAGTTAAAAGTCGGCCACCTGCGCTTGTCAGGTGAGTTAACTTAAGGCGCTCGGGTGAGTGTGTGTCATGTTCGCCTGCATTCCTATATTCTGTCAGAATCAGCTCGACTCCATGCGTCTCTCAGATACTTCTCGGGTTCTGTGGAAGCACCTGGTATCTTTTCATGTGTTTGGTTTTGAGGGCCTGAGGAGTTTTCTCTTGTCACTATGACTATCAGCGATGGTGAGAAGAAGCCGGCAGCAGATATGTTTAGAGGTTTCGCTCAAGAACCTTCTTGGGAAGTTGAAAAGGACAACTTCAGTGAAGAATCCTGGTGTTGTGTACTGAAACTAACTGAAACGACCAATTAAAAACTTCAGTGTGTCTATCATCGGAGGAAGGATTCCCTCCTGAGTAACCTCAGACAGCTCTGACAAGGAGGCTGATTTTCTCACAGTCCTGAGATGACTGGTTTCAAGAGCTACCTGGAACTGAATCCACTGATTAAAAAATGATGCACAGTGAGGAGGCCACGAAAGCAAAACCTTTATCTAAAAGAAAAAACCTTGAAAGACGAGAATTACTGAGCAGCGTGGCTCACTTGATTAAAAAAAGGTCCGGCTTCAGATGTGGCCTCTGGAGTGCTCAGCTAGAGGATGATGAAGCTGGAAGGTGCACGCACATCGAAAAGGCGTCTTTCTAAATTGTATGTTCAACAACATGCATCGTACACTTCAGGGAGTTTTAGCTGTATGCTCAGTTTACTTTGGAAAAAACTGACTTGATGTGTGAGAAAAACGAATACAGACACCTCATTTTATTTAATCTTTTATTTATTTATTGACTACTTGACTTGATTTTACTCTAATATTTAAATTTTTCATGACCTTGATCCTATTATTGTCTGCTTCTTGTTTCTTCTTGAGGTTTGTGATGGCCACACAGCCATAAAAATGTCGCTAACCTTCTGCTTCTGTTTCTATAGTTAAATTTTGGTTATACATTTAGTTATTAGTCTAAATTGGTTTTAACATTTAGTTGCAATAAATCACACTCTGTTTCACAGAGACACAGTTAGTTAGCTTTTGTACAGTTTTCATTTAATACAGTTTCTAATTTGTTTTCTTTGATTTACCGCTGCTGCTGCTGGGAGCTGGGAATGCCAGGCAAAAGGATCCACCCCACCAGCTCAGCCATTTTGTAGCAGAGGAAGCTGATTGGACCGGCACATCATGTGGGGAGGGATTTAGTGCTTTACTGTTTAATTCTTTTGAGATAATTAGTAATTTTACTTGGTTTTGTTAAGTATGGATTATGTTTATTTCCTGATTTGCTTTGGTAATTAGCTGTTGTCTTTTGTGTTGGTTTACCCCTCTTGTGTTGGTATGGGCTGATCACCCAGTATATAAGTTTCCCTCTTGTGTTTAGTTATCAGGTCTGTTAGTTTGTTCAGTTGGCGTTTATACAGTTTTGGTAAGTTGAACTCTTTTATGGGTCCAGTTCTTTATTGCTTTTGTTTGGAAATTTTGTTTTTTTCATACTTTGGGTAAATAAAAAACCCTTTTTTGAAAATACTACCTGTTGTTTTCATTGTCGGCTGACTCGGTCCCTCACAAGGTTCCTAGTCAAAAGCACCAAATTAGGCACATGCAGTTTGAGGAGATTGCTTGCCATGGGAGAGAGGGAGCACACCGTCAGTCATTTTGAAGGTGCTGTTGATGACCCTAAATGCGGTTCTTCCCAAAGTTTTTTCAAAGTCAGAAAGCCAATACATCATTGCAAAATTAAATGTTTTAGGTGTATCAAATTAAATGTTTTGGTTCAAATATAAAGAAAAGCCTATACAATGGTGACATGAAGTCAAAAGCATAATCAGAAAATGGAGTTTGGGGAAAAAAGCAGAAACGCTACCGACTGCCGTTTATCACATAACTTATTTCTTCTCAAAACATTATTAGTTAACATTTTGCTATCACGGTTGTTTCTTACCGTTGATTACTGGAGTCCCCGGGGGACGTGAGTTAGTAATCTTTGTATGTTGGTAGGATGAGGGTTAAAAGACATAACTGTTGCAAACCATACTTAATGATCTGCTTCAAAAAATCAAGACCCGGCAGCCACATGCTGTTCATGGACTCTAACGGGGATGAAGGTTGAAATAACATGCAATTATAATCTTTAATAGCCGCCATTAGTTCATAAAAGAAAAAAGAAAAGAAGAAAAAACATTTCTTGGAATTTGGAGACATCCAATTTTTTTTTATTTTTTCAAATGAACGCTTCATCAATGTAACCTTTCTGCTTTTGATCACACCGGGGTGAAAACGTGTGCTTTTTATAGCTTCAACCCTCAACTTCATATTTTTTTTACAGAGTGATCATTATAGTCTATATCTTCCTTATGGCTCGCTGCACTTCGAGCCAACCATTAGGCTGCGGTTTGACTGCCAAGACAGTAAGAGTGCGAACGTAAAGGTTATAAAGTAGCTTACATAGAGAAATTAATTAGAACCTGTCAGGCTTATGGGCTTATTATTTAGACCAGGTTATCGTCCTCCCACATGCTGGAAAACTACAAAAGGTTAATCACGTTGAGGTGCATCAGGACGTGCCGGTAGGCAGAGGGAAATAATAGCAAGGAGGATAACTAGACACATCAGCCTCCTGCTGAGAAGTGGCTCAATCCTCCTTGTCAGATAAAATCTGAAGATCGGTGAGAGATGTTACTCGTCACAGCAAAATGGTAGAATATATATTTTTTTAGGTCATCCGTATTCATGAGGACCTCAATTCAGATTGTCATGAAAAAATGTATCAAATATATTCACTATACTCATTATTTTACATTTTCTAAAGGTGCCCTCACCTTAAAAATGTCTTTATGGTAATACCAACAGCAACCACCCGTTTCTTTATTAAAAAACAATTTAAAAAAAATAACAGATGTATTCCTGTAAATGCGTTCCTGTTCGGTTATAAAAAGGAGTCTACTTTTGAAGCTCTATATAATGTATTCCTATAAAGTACAGTTCTACTGATTTGCCCTCTACAAAAGGAATCCAAAGACAGGAATCAAAATATGTGGGTCACACTCAACGCCGACCTTCTCAATTATACATCATCTTCTTTCTCCTGAGTACAATGTGGAGCTGGCACATTTAGCGCCTCTCATACACATATAACACTCTCTGTGAATAGAGTGAACATATGCAAAGACTAATAAAAGCATACTCTCACATTGATGTGTAATATCTGCCTTGAAAGTCACGGAGTTCTTTCATCCTGCACTGGTGAAACATGTAGTGATTAGTAAAAAAATAGTGATAAAAACTTGAATTTTTATAGCTGCTCTCAACGGTTCCCCCAGACACTTTACACATATGGAGGCAGGTCAAAACAAACGACACAAGAACATAAAGAATAATAGCAGCCATGTTTGCTGGGGACAACATAATTAACCATGACCGTAGTCCCTGGTGGACAGGTACATTTCTTGTGTGCCAGAGAACCGCAGAACACGGGACGAGGTGTAAAGGTGGAGGAGGTGTAATAGGTACCAGGAGGCAAGGGCATGGTGGGATTTGAAAGGTGATGAGGGCATGAATGGGGATCTCAGCCACAGAGTCTGAGAGTGGTGGCCATGGTGATGTTTGATTTAACAAGGTTTTTGATTTGTGACTAGAATAACAGGGTGAGGTCCAGAGTGACGACCCAGGTTGGCGACTTCCGGGGACGGGCAGAAAGATCAGCCATCTATGTTGATAAGAAGATGACAGGCCTTCAGGAAAAGCAGTTTGTTCTGTGTTGTTGCTCAGTAGATCAGTAGGTCATCACTTCTTGTACGGGCTTCACAGTTCATGCATTTCAAGCAGTGTTGAGTTTTTGTTGTTATGCTATGCTTCATCGCATTTCTGTTATAACTGCACGAGCTGTTTGTCGTGCAGTATCAACAATTTGCTTTAGAATGTTTGCAGAATGTGAAAATGTGCCAGTCAGAAGGTCAATAAGTTCATTTGCATTTAGAATATTATCTTATAATAATAAAACATAAAAAAAAAAAGGTATGACTTTCTCCTGGGCACTCACCATCGTCTGGCAGAGAGAAAGAAAAGAATCAGCCCAGGCTATGGATGACCGATAAAGAAGAAAAGCTGTCTGTTAAATTGCCTTTTTTTAAAAAAGTAAAATAGTGTATATGTCAGAAATATTTTACAATAGTTTCTTGGTTTTTGCCTCTTTGTCGGGACCTCCGTTTATTAGAAATAGCTCCACGGAGTTCCTCTGGGTGACAGGGTCATGTTACTCTGCGGGTTAGAAAGTGGCCTTATGATACCGAGAGGAAAAACAGTACTAGAGTGTGCACATGGATCATTCAGCAGCTGTCACTGTAACACACCAAACCAAGTCTCTTTTGTAACACCGTGCACATGACCAACTATTAGTTCAGTCGTCTTTTCTTGCATCGTTCCCATTGAAATACATGATTTGATAAATCAGAAATGCTCATATTAAAGCTGCCTAACACTCTCGCCCCCGACAATCACTGCTAATATGCCCCTAACCCGGGGAAGTGAACTCCCGACTGCTTCACTGAAACTGCTCAGTGGCCAACGTATGATTGCGGCTGCACAGGAGGAGGGGCGGCTCTCGAGTGTGCATGTGTTTAACTGTGCAAATGTGAAATGGGATGAAATCTAAATGAAATTTGCGGGATGATCTTTTAACGTAAAACAAACACAGTGAACGATGCAAAAGTAAAACATTAAATTCCATAATTGCACATATTCAGAACATGAACACGATTCCCAGATGTGATTAACAGCGGAGAAAGGAGGGGAGGGGGGTATCAATGTGAAGCAAATCAATTCATTACAGCTGCTGGTTTCAGCCACTTATTTGTCTAATGTGGTATGACATACTTCCCAGATGACTCCTAGTCAGTTTTATCCATATTAATGAGCACCATCAGCCGGCAGACTGAGACGAATTCCCTCTTTCCTTCCTTGTCCTCAGACAGTGAAATCTGGTTGCGATAATAAATCAAGGGCACTTATCGATTTCAACACGCCTAAAGCAGCCAAACCAAAAACTGTGCATTAGAATGCGATATCAATCAGAATAGCAGGGGGGTGTGGAGCAAAGTTACACCAGGATGCTGCGTTTCTCAAGATGGATGCCTTTGATTTTGAAATGGCATCTGCTTATTTCTAAAGAACGCTGCAGGCTCAAACATTCAGATACCCGACTGTCCGTATTTAAGGCCATTCAAAAACGTCTTTTACAAGTTAAGAAAGTGGACGTGCGCCTGTCAGTCAGTCTATCTAAAGAACAAAGAGTCAGTTCAATGCAGTTTTTATGGATCTCTGATTCATAGTCAAGGCAGATGGGGGCTACTGCGAATGGTCTCGGAGAGCAATAAACAAGTTGCTAATCTAAGCATAATCACTGTAATACACTGTCTGATTCATGATAGACATGTTCATTGGAAGGCTTTCACAATGCGATCAGCTTGTAAGCTAAGGCTGGCAGCCAAGCCCCATTTAACAGCCATATTTACTGCATTCTGCTACCAGTGGACTCTTGTAGCTCGTTGAAATTAGTTAAGTCTCTTCAACACGTTGCCCTTATAGAGCGTTTTGAACACATTACGTCAACCGCTTCCTTGAGTCCAAGTATAGCTCAGCTGCACTATCCTTGAGGCGGCATTGGCCAGGGAACAGAATCAATGGGAGGCACTTTTCTCTGCCATATTCCTTCATTAGAGGGATATGTTTCGTTAGAAGACCGACGGCTGGGATCTAGGACCAGAGGAGAGGCGGGAGAATTAGGAATGATTTGTCTGGTCACGGGAGGCCGGTACTTTGTGTTGACAGATGGTTGGAGACATCTCATTTCTGAAAATGAAGGAGTTCTCAAGTGGAACGGACGAAGTGCATAACACACGGGATCTCAAGAGCTGCTTTATTGCCCACCAACAGTGCATCGAGTCATATGGAAGTACTTAAATCCGAAAGCCTGCAGCGATGCAAGTGTTATTCCCTCACTGCCAAGGTTTTGCAACAAGTAACGGTGTCCTCGAATGAGAAGAAAACAGCATTAGTCTGGTAGGTAGTTATTGTCCCGATTTTGGTTTCCACTCTATGGTGACTCTGATGACACAAAATGACAACCTCTCCAGAAGTGCCTTGATAACCTCAGGATGCCCTACTTTTTCTGCAGGTCATTTTCCTGCAGAACATAAGAAACTGTGACGTTAAACAGCCATTACTACAGGAAACAAGAGCACATGGGCTCCCTAATGTCCCCCCCCATAATCACCATGATATATTAAACAACCATTTATGCTGAGGAGGTCAGTAATTAAGCTAAGTTACTCATTAATTAAGAGATCTCACCATACTTATCTTTACATATCACATGGGAAGTATTAAAATTAACTTCCAGTCTCACAGCCTTAAGGAAGTGAAAATTAAAGAGAATCACTTTTTTTAACTCATTATGTTGCAAATGTATTCAGCTTTGTGCCCCCTGTCTAACCAGATCCTCTGCTGGGGGGAACCTTTGGCATTAAGTACGATGTTCTCCATGAAATGTGCAGTATTTAGCGTGTTCGCATGACAGATTGCATACAGTCAGTCAGGCAGCAAGATGTTGCTTTGTAATTTAACTTAAGCAATACTTACAATGCTTACAGTGTTGTAATTTAACTTTTTCTTATTTCCACTGTAGCATCATCACCTTTGATTCAGGATTTTGGAGGTCAAATGCATCATCGCTCTTATGCCAGGAATTATAACAGTGATATCAACTGTGCATTGTTTCAAGAAGCCAGGCTGGCTGAGGGCATTGGGATGTTTGGATGCCAGAGAGGCCTGAAGTATGATGGAAAAAAAGCAGCCTTTGTAATTTGCTTGATGAAATTTTGACTATAGACTATCTGGTCTCTTGATAATCTATTTTAGTTATTATATACAGTTATTTGGACCTTGGAAACTTTCTTTATTTACTTTATTTCATGGTATAAAGTTTATGCTGCATCATTCTTTTTTAATTTATTAGACTTGTTTACTGATTAATGTTCATCAGGATGTTTGAGCATGTAAGAAAAGAGAGAGTAATTAGAGTCGCATCACTGGGCAACCCCTCAAAATCCCCCCAAGAATTTTTGCTTGCTCTTTTACAAATACAGACACAGACACCCATCCAAAACTTTGTCTTGCTAATCTTATTGTGTGCCTTTGTGCGGATGGCTGATTGTAAACCCTGCAGAAAGCTCCAGAGGTGATTGAAGTTTATAATTCATAATAATCTTCCCCACTATGTGACATTAGCAATCCTGATTTCAGTTGCAAAAATCAAAATGTGTTACTTGGAATAACGGGTAGCCAGAACAAGAGACAAACCATTTAATTACTCATCTCCCCAAAAATGGACCACAGTGAAACTGACTCAGCCCTTCTCGGTCTCATAAGTCACGATCATACCTCTAAATCAGCTGAACAATCACATGTGTGGTCTTGGCTTTAAGAAACCTTTAGGGCTACTGTTTGTCAGAGTAAGTGCTACCCTATAAGTGTAGGGTGGACGGGTAAGAGGGATGAGAACGTGGTAAAAAGAGCAAGAAGAAAAGTAGGTAGGGGAGTGAAAGCAGTAGAGCGTAAATTGCCTGGCAGAATGTGGCATGAATGTAAGGTGTTGCTGATGAGTATTAATGATATCTGAAAAGTGCAGCCAAACATGCACATGGAGGGGGACAGCAATGACAGACTGTAATGGATGTGGCTGGCTCTCAGAAGTGCAGGATCTAGTCGGACTGCAGCACGGCGCATAGGTTCCTGGATATTAAAAATTAATGACTATCTCAGTGATTTACGACAACAAAAAAGACGCTGAAACCCAACCTGTGTAAGATGGATGTCTGGAGGGATGCTCGAAAAAGACTGATACAAACCTGGTGGACTACCGGAGGAACAGGACAATGGAACTCAACCCCCATCCTCAGGTACAGCCGATGGATCGATTTGACAGAGTGAGCTACATTACTGCTTCAGTATCGCTGACATTGATGAGACATTTGAACACACTGTGATCGTGGATGGACAGAACTGGAGAATTCTGATGCAAATTTTCTTTGAGTCAATTTTATTATACTCTTCTTTTAGAAACACTGACAACAGCCTCTGCGCTACAATACCCTCACTTCAATCTCCGATCACATTACACTGAAAGCTATTGTAGGGTGGCAAAAGGCTCTCCACTTTTGCTTAATACACTGGTGTGTGTAAAACTGCTGTCTATCTGAATGATAGATTTCATAGCAATGACATTTTTTCTCCCAAAATTGGAATATGTACGGTGGCCGGGAAGCCTCAATGCTGCAAATAAAAGAAACGCTGCAAACAAAAAGAAACAGCGCTGCAAATAAAAAATAAACAACGCTGCAAATAAAAAACTTTACAACGGAAGTGAATTACCGGGGACTATTGCCGGTGCACCTGTAGTTTTTTATGTGAGCGAGAAGAAGAAGAAGTACAGAAGTGTATTGCATTCACTTTAAAAAAATAAATTGGATTTTTTATTTGCAGCGCTGTTTCTTTTATTTGCAGCAGCGTTTCTTTTTTTATTTGCAGCGCTGTTTCTTTTTGTTTGCAGCGCTGTTTCTTTTTGTTTGCAGCGTTTCTTTTATTTTCAGCGTTGAGGGTTCCCGGCCACCGTAAATATGTTACTGTATATCAAAATAAATATGGTTTCTGGCAGATGTAGTGGCCAGTAGCAGCCTTAAACTTTGCAACATTTTTTGTTGTTTTTTCACCTTTTCTTTACTAAGCTGTGACAGAAATACACTCATCACTGTCAGAAAAAGGAAGTGCAGGTATTGAATTAAGTGCAAGTGACATAATGTCTGATCAGAGGAGTGAGAAAGCCTCTGAAAGCCACTGTGCCCACACATCTTTACAAAGATCCGGTACCATCACCAACATCTCAGATCGAGCTATTGCGCTTGACAGGCGGAACATGTTTGACACAGCTAGAACACAAGACTCTGGTAAGACGAGAAGAGGCGGACGCTGAGTGCCAAGCATCAATAATGTAAACACACAGTCAAAGTTGATGGACAGTGTCTTCCGGATGTCAAGAGTGGAGGAACTGTCTCATCAGCAGTCACATGACAACTCAATAAGATGGTCCACAACTCCACCAGGGGAAGCAATTCCCTAGACTATGCTTAGTGAAGTTTTTAAATGGCAGCTACAAATTCCCTCTGCTCCCACATTTGGGAAGTAGCCAGCATCAGAAGAGTGGGAGCTAGTATGAATGAGGCCAAGCCAGAACATCAGCAGAGACTTGAGAAAGACCTCAACACCAAAGACATGTGGCAGACGATCCTGATCGTAACAGACTACAAGATGAATTTAACACATTTTATGCTCGCTTTGATCTCCTCAACAAAAGATTCAGCTGTCAAGTCTAGTCTGCCTCCAGAAGACTGGTCACTGTCAGTATCGGCAGCGAATGTGAGGAGAATCCTCCTGAGAGTGAATATGAGTTAAGCTGCTGGGCCTGATAATCTCTGGCCATGTGTCAATCAGCTAGTTGATGTTACTGATGTCTTTTTTTATGGATCCCACCTGCTAGAAACAGCCACTATCTGCACTGTACCTAAAACTTCCACAGTGTCTAGTCTGAATGACTATCTGAGGAGCTCACCTTCATTCTGATAAAACAGCAGCTAGCCTGCACCCTCTCCCATGACAATCATTCTGTGCTTGACTACCATGATCTGCGACTGGACATCGGCCCTTAAAAACAGACCCCAGACAATTCAGATTGGTGGTCACACCCCCTCCATCCTAGTTCTAAACACCGGAGCACCCCAAGGCCATGTGCTGAGCCCCATCCTGTTTACACTGTACGCCCCTAAATGCAATCCCAGAGATGGAAACTATGGCATTTAATTAGTCTCCAAACCCACAGACATAAAAAAACAACAATATGCACCTGAAACGAGCGTTTAGAACAGGAATGTGAAGAGGAAAAAAAAAAAAAAACATCCTCGCAAGGGAGCATTTCTGCTCCGTGTTCGCAGAGAAGAGTATCTGTAAGCGGAAAAGCATTCTCACGAGGGAGCCCTTTCTACTATATGTGCATAAATGTGGTCCCGCAGCAAAGGGCTGTGAAGAGCGGGGAGCTCAACCCTCCCTGCATGCTCACAGCTGCTCAACACTTGCTCACTTGTCAAGTTTATTTTTCAGACCTTGGTAAAGGGGTATCCCCCAAAATCAATACCTGAAAACAATATTAAAATTACATGTTTGAAAGATGGTACGATAGGCCCATGAAATTTGCGTCTCTCAGGAAATCGTCAACATGTATTAACATGGATGTGATTAGCTCCCCACTAATCCAAAAAATGGGCAAAGACTTGGGAGCATGGGTGGAGCTGAGGCAGGCTGAATGAAGCCACCTGTGACGACACCCACCTGTCGATGAAGGCAACCCGCTCTCTTGATTATGCATAACCTTAAGCCTTAATATGAGGCTTTAACAGGGAAATTAGAAGTCTATTTCTGCCCTGATGTTGGGCATTTTAACATGGGGCCTTATGGAGACCAACTTGTTCTTTAGCTGGTCTCAAGTGGCTGTCTGAGGAACTGCACTTCCGCATTAACATCAGAAGTTGAAGCTTGGTCTTTGACATTGATCAAACCAAACAACCAATCAAAGGTCATGGTCGGTATTTAACACGATTTTAATAAATGAACCTTGAAACTCACTTGTGTGTCTGTACTCAGCTCATGATTGTTTGCAACCTGCAACATCACTGCACAATTTAACAACATGACTGTTAAGTTGTATTTTGTTTCCTGCTCGTAAACAGAATGCTAAAACATAAGCATGAATTTGTACCTTTCTCCAAGCAAGGAGATATTTGTCTTTTATCCTTGGGTTACTTTTGATTTGATTTTTATTTGGATATAGATATATACTGCCTTAAGCTGAGAGGAAAAAATCCAGGCTTGGTTTGTCATGACTGGGTGGGTTTCTGAAAAGTATTGTTTAAAATGATACATCATTGGAAGATCATGAACAAAGAAACTAAGCCCACCGTGTCCATTCCTATTATTCTCCCCTTAGGCTCCCCATTGCAAGTTGCCCTTGCCTGCCCATGATCCCGATATCATTTTTAGTTCTACCTTACCTATTACTGTAGTTGGGTTACATTGCAGTGTTTTGGGTCAATGCCTGAAGCACGATTGAACAGACGGACAGGATCTAGTTAGCTGCAACTTGCAGTTATTATGACTAACCGAGCCAAAACAGGGAACAAAGCAGAAAAGCAGCACTTTTTATTTTTCAACTTCAAGCAATTCTGCAATATTTAGCTGCTGTCCGTGAAATATCTATACATTATTGCATAGATATTATGTCTGTTTGAAGCATACCACTCAAAAATCCTGAACCTCCACAGCCTGGATACACAGACCTGTGGAAGTCAATGAAAGCAGTAGCTTGCTTTGTCACTGAATTATTTAATATTTAACCTTCATCTTTTTCAACCCAAAAACGCCGGTATGATGTTTGAGTGATGTTCTGAGAGAGCAAAAAACGGCGAGGGAAAAGACATAAGCAGTATTATCTTACGGTTACTTCATGTTTTAGTGTATGTATCTTATGGCTCATGTCAAATTCCTTCAGGATGATCGTTTCCAAACATAAGTTAGCAGCAGAGGATGAACAGCAAAATGAAACACTCATTCTTGTTTGTTGCAGATTTAATAACAAGGTTTCCGAAAAGGTTCAAATTTATGTTAGGCCTTTGTTTCTTTTCTTTCTGTTATTTAATCAGCACACAAAGCATATCTACACCCAGCGTTTCAAGGAACCATGTGTGCTCACTATACTACTTAAACTAAACCATGTGAGCTGATCGTGAAGCATCCACGTCTCATGATTTCTGAGCGAGATATGAAAATCATTCTGAATTTCTAAGACATAAATCCAAGTGATTCAGTGATATCTGCTTTTAAGGTTTCAGTGGCCTCAAATATGGATATAGCCCATAATTATTTAATAACTCCGGATAAATACTCTTGATTAATGCATGACGTTTGCATTCAGTGTGCCAAAATAACTGAAAGCCAAGCTACAAGACTGAAATAAATCAGAAATAAATCCCCCCTTCATGCTGTATGTGCAACATGTGGAAGTGTTGTATTTTGTGTAACTTATTTTTTAATAATTTCAAACTCTCATTTAACACGTGGGATGAAAACATCTTTATGTTTATCTAGCCAAATACTTTGTTTGTTTGAAACATTTAAGAACATTACACAACATTAAAATGTACTTTAAATTAATTTTAATTATTTTTATGGCACACTGACTTCCCTCCCACTGTGACACCTGTTTCCTCAAGCAGCGACCTCCATGCCTGTGAAATGAAGCCAAAGCCAAAGTGCCAAAACTGCAGTTTGTTGAATGGCCACAGAACAAATCAGTCTCCATGAGCCCCCATATTAAGAAATTCGCAGCATAAATAAACATGGTGACAGCCTGGTACAACAAACAGTCTCTCTAGCTAATTGTCCCATCCACAACAACATATTAAGGCTCAAAGTTACGTATAATAAACAGTGTGACTGCTTTGATTGACAGGTGGATACTATCACAGGTGGTTGTTTGAGCACCCGGGCTTTATTCACATCTTTGTCCATTTTTGGATTAGTGTGGTGCCGGCGAGGACAAGACTGTCAAGACTGTCAGGACGGCAGCAGATGGCAGGAAGCACACTCTGGGCTTTTTACAACGTCTCTTTAGAAACCTGTGTGTGACATCACAGGTCCATGTTTTATACATTTGTATAATTGTTCTCACACTGTAACTATGAACGTCTGTTTGGCACACACCCACAACTATGTCAACACAGAGCTGGAGGATCACATGATTGGAAAAGAAGTGGCTTCGGCTGCAACACGCCTACGCCTTTTCAGTTGCTACAGCAGGAGGGGGAATGTTCCACTGGCACTGGAAGCAATTCAGCTCACACCCTTCTTCAACAAAGGGGGCGTCAATTCTGGTGCGAGTGCACCTTTACTCTGGCAGACCTGCCATTTGTCACCGCTCGGCTCTCCATACTCTGCCTCACAAGGCTAAGACAGGGACTGTGCCAAGGGTCAGCCGCACATTACCTCAGCCATCTCTGGTGCAAATCTGTCCACCTCGGAGAGGGGCCATAGGGAGCCAAATTATAAAGAGCCTGTCAGCAGCACAGCAGCAGCAGAGCTGGTGACACTGAGGGAAAGCAGCGGCCCGAACTTGATATTTTCAGACCTGTCTCAAAATACATATCAGCAGCAGAGCAGCGGTTACACCGCCTCGTGTGCTACTCATTGAAAGTGAGGGACTGGCTATAAGACAGCCTTGCTGTCATTAAGTCTGAGTGGTATGTCTTGCTCTCCTTAAGGACAATGGTTGTAGGGAAAACAGGATTTACCACCTGCTCTCCAACTAGGCTTCAGTCCTGCCTCTGATCAGTGCCACACAGAATGCAAGCTGGATCGCGCTCACCCAAAAGCTAAATGAGAAGCTTTCGTCTAGGCCCTGTCCTCGGTGCTAGCAGTGACTCGCTCTTTACAGAGGAACCAAAGGCTTGTGCATGCCGACCGTGTTACCAAGCGGAACAGGTCAGTCCTACAAAATCCATCCATGACTATAATGTCAAACACCGTCTCTGCAGACAAGGATAGGAGAAGTGAAAAAGGAGAAACAGCATGACTGCAAACCCTTACACATGAAAGAAGACACAACAGTTTCAATACAGTTACAGGTCAAACCCAAATGACATTGTCTGAACGCGCCAGAGACACTTCACACTTCCAATCTTTCAAATGACACGAGTGGCCCTGGGTCAGAAGCAGCATTAAGGGTCATTGGCCTTGTCATTGCATCTGTGACTCAGGTTAGCATCTGTACGGTGAGACGTGGACCTGAGGGGGGGCGGGAATAACGTGAACCATCAGTCTTACTTTGACCTACCAGTGAAACTCATCACACGTACAGTAGGTGTCACAGAGGTGTTTGTCCGAAGCCCTTCACACATCAACCATCGAGTTAGCAGTAAAAAGGAGTGTCAGAGAAAAAGAAGAAACCGGCAAATGCAGGTTGTCTTTAAATATCTTTCATGTATTCAAATAAAACTCTTCCACAATTGTTTTTAAGAAAATCAAAGAAATAAAAAACATAGCACTTGAAATTAAAAGTACAGTTTGATCAACTGATGCGCTTTTTTATTTTAATTTCCACTGCTAAGATATCTTCATGAAACAATATTTGTGGCGGTAATGACAGTTGCTCAGATATTTATTAGTCATTTCAAATTATAGATTGCATTTTTAATCAACATTGTTATTTAAAACCATTAACAGCAAAATGGGTTGACTAAAGCCAAGGCAGGAAAAAGAGCATGCACGCCTGCAGGTAAGTCTTGTTCATGGTGGTTGCAACCATCAGATGGTATCTGTGCAAGCTTCTAATAATAACAATAACACCAATAAATAATGTTGTGTACCTGTATGTTGATTAAATTCATTTACCAGAGAGGTTAAGTCTGTATGCTCCATCCATTGCCCACAGTGATGAGTCTTTCCACTGATTAACAAAGAGAAGAAATGCCCTGTGGCTCCACAGCTAATACTAATGTTGAGATTCTGACACATTATTACATTATTCAACACCACCTAACCTGCATTTTAATTGCCATCACTTGCAGTTTACTGAAATGATGAACTTTCAACACCAGACATGCCCGTTAGGGGTGTCACACCCTCCCAGCTTTCACCTAATTAGAATCAGATATTTACCACAATTTCCACATTGACGCAAATACTGGCATCATTCCAGCAAATTATAATCAATTATTCACAAAGAATCACGGTGGTCAGGATAAAAATGGAATTACAGTACCTGGAAATACCACGCCGAAGACAAACTGGCATCAGCTGCTCGTTTCTTTAACATGTGCAACTCGTTTTATTGTTCCCCGTGATCTCAATTTCATGAAGAAGTGATGTGATATTGCTACTAAAGCCGTGCTGGATGATGCTAATTATTCTGCTGCTCACATCTGCTGGATGTGCTGGTTCCTGCTGGCACTGGCTTTCTTCATGTGAGAGTGATACAGCTTTGTGTTTCCCCTTGTCTTAATAAAACAAACCATGAAGAACTAAAAAAAGGGAATTTTGCCAGCTACAAGAAATCACTCACATGCAACAATATTTCATTAAAAACACATTTCTAGAATCACATCCCTTGTCTAAAAGCATTTAACCCCCTTGATAAACCTTTGAATTGGCACGCAGCACTTTTTTTTTGAATCCTGAGATTAAAAAGCATAACTGTGCCAAGCTGGCATGAATGTATCACTCTTAAAATCTCTATTTGTCAGGCAACATTTTCTGCTACATGGTACCATTAAGTAATTTTACCTTTAGAGCAATGTCACAAAGACAGGAATGTGAGATCCTGACTTTCAAATAGCCGTGGTGACAATATGACATATATAATGCTAATGTGGCATAATGCAGGTTCCAGGTGCTGTGATTTATGTGGAAATGCACGAGTAAAGCATGCTGGTAGAAATTAGTTAAATAAAGGCTGCGTTTTCATAATGTGCTGAAATGAAATCACAGCAGCAGCAGTCAATTTCTAGTCTAGTCTGCCTATTATGTAGATCAAATAAGAGGTCATCACCACAGCCGCCCTCCTCTCCAAAGCTTCCTGCTGCCGGCCCGCCTCCCTGAGTTCAGACCTCAGCAGACAGCTGCCTTTCCAAGTCTCTGCATTACTGCCACTTCTTGGGCGATGAGGGAGTTAGAGAGGTTCCTCGCATTCAAGGCAGTGGGTCCACACAGCAACAGCCTCGGGGTTCTCCGGGCATGTACCAGTTAGCTGTCAAATCTGCAGACAATGCTATCATACACCGGCTCCACAGGCCTTATTCCCACCCGCAGAAACTGGGAAGAAGGATGAGAATGATGTCCTTTGATTTCTCTAGCGCTTTTCAACACCATCCAGCCTCTCCTGCTCGGGGAGAAGCTCAAAGCGATGCAGGTGGATTGCATGGTTTCCTGGATTATGGACTGACTAGCTCACTGACAGGCACCAGTTCATCTTCCTCCAGGGCAGTGTCTTGGATACACTGCACAGCACAGGGGCGCCCCGGGTAACTGTATTGTCAGCTTTCGAGTTCACTCTCTACACCTCTCCTTTTAAGATTCAAGTCAGGGTCATGGCAGCTCCACAAGTAATTTGATGACTCCTCTATTGTGGGGTTCACAGGTTAGGGCACGGAAAAGAGACCTGCAGAAAATAAGAGTCCTGCCGGCTGCAACCATTTGCAACTCAACGTCAATGTGGGAAAAGAGCAAGAAAAGGATTTCAGCCTGTCACCATCCAGGCTGAGAACGGTGGAATGGTTAGTTTCAGTGGTCCTGCTAATCAGCAGAGGCCAACATACATTTGAAATGGCTGAGAATGAAGACAGGATTAACAGACTGGTGAGACAGGCTCTGTTCTGAGGCAGAGAGAAGATAAGGACTGAACTGAACTCCATCTTGGACAACACTCCGTCTGCGGTGAGCTGGAGCAGCTCTGGCACGTGATCACCTTCCACCTCAGCCGTCCAAGGTGCAACGGCGAGCTGTTTAGCTTCTCGTCCGTGTCAACGGTCATCAGACTGTGCAATAATTCTTGTCCAGATACCTTTTGCGTTTCAGGCAGCTTGGAGCCGGCTGAACTGTGCTGCCCTGCACTGACAGCTCGAGGTACTGAACATGCAGCTCTGTTTATAGGCATGGTAATGTGACTACTGTACATTACCAAGAAGTCACATAAGAACTACACATGCATGTCTGCTCTTGCATGTCTTAATTGTAAAAATAAATCAGCAATCAGCACTGTTGAAAATACCTTCACAACCTTGCACACATTTGTATTGTTTCAAATCCTCCTTGCTGTCTGTTGTGCTCTGTTTCTGTTTCATGTGCATGTTTGGTTCTCTTTTCATTTTTGAGTCATCACCTTTGTTGTTGATCGTCACAGTTTATTATTCATTTCCATAAAACATTATGTTTTATCATCCCTGTGATTGACTAATGACCTGTCCAGTGTGTCCTCTCTTCCAATGTCAAGTGGGATTGCTCCCAACACCCCCATGTGACCCAGAGAATAAGTAGAAATATCCAATGAATGGACTGTTGAGAAATTTGTACAATTCAAATCTTTTTTTCCAGGCACATTTGAGTGATAAGAAAACACTGTTTGTACAAGACTGTGTGTGTGTGTGTGTATAATATGCATGTGTATATTTGTGTGTGTGTGTGGGTGGGTTGGTGGAGTGGGGGGCCCTATCGCTCGCACGGATTCAGACTTTCTATCCCCACACCTGATCTGCTCCTATAGAGAAACTATTGCAAGCACACACAACACAGTTTAGAGAAAATAAACAGGCGAGGGGAGGATAGATAAGAAAACCGTATTACATGCGATAAAGACACACAGTAAAACCCTGAGGAATATCACGATACAGCTGGAGATTAAAATATATATAGGATTAAAGTGTGATAAGGCCGCTGGAAAAACAAAAGTCCTCTCAGGAGCTTTTAAAACAACAGTGCTGATTTTCTTTTTCAGATTTACCTGATTCAAAAAAAAAAAAGAATCTGTCCAATCTTGCAAAACATTTCATGAAGTGTAACAAAAACATCAGTCATAATTGCATTTGTTTCTCATACTCGAATCAATACGTTCACAACCCCTCCCCATGCATGCCATATCTGAGTATCTCTGCTCTGTGCATCCTCAACAAGACGTTAACCAACCGAATCAATAACGTTCAAGGGCAATGAGCGCGAGAGGATGCACGCACAGTTTTGCACGTTAGATCACAACTTGCACTGACGCGCGTGCAGCATCTGTTATCATAATTAATATATATATAAACAAAATAAGCATTTCTGAGTTTGTCTATAGGTTGCGATGACCTTTAGTAACTCCTGAACGCTTGGTTAGCTGCTCGGACGCACACATGCTGGAAAAAACAGGAGAGAGTCAACATCCGTTGCGCACGAGAAAGGGAAGATGATATTACAGTGATGCGCCAATGAAATATAGTTAAAGACTTACTTTAAGACGGCGCTGTCCCCCTGTCTGACGGTGATGTTGTCCTTTACTACAGAATCCCCGCTTCTGGCTGGAACTCCTGCAGGTACAAGGAATAACAATTTAAGTCCGAGGACGACAAGGCATTTCCCAGGCACCGCCAAATAGCCACAAATTCCCATGTTGTTGTTTTTTTTTGTTCTGTCACTGCGCAACTTCCAGAAAAACTTGAACCGTCGGATTATTCCTTTTTTGTTGTTTATTTGCGTCTTGGAGCTGCGGATCGCAAATTCCCACTCCACAAACAAGATGCAGTGTCGCCTACTGGAACTGCGGACGACCTGCTTCTTCTTTTTTTTTTCTTCCCTTCCTCTCTGCTCCAAGTAAACAGGGCTTGTTATGAAATACTGTCCGTGCCGATAAACGCAGAGAGAAAAGAAAAAGTGTCTTTGCGCCACGCAGCCGCTCTAGGAAACTGAGTTCGGAGGAGAGAGGAGCTCCGTGTTTGAGGAGAGAAATGCGCACCGTCTCCTCCGCTTCAAACTGTAATCGCCGTGAAATGGATGCTCTCGGAGAGATGCATCAGCCAAGTCTCCTCGTATGTTTTTTTTCTCTTCTTCCTTCCTACTCGGTGTTCTCTCTTTTTTTCTTGTCTGGCTGAGGCTGTAAACGTGTGAACACACACACACAAAAAAAGCTGAATTCGCTTAGTATCTTTTTTTTTCGTTAAGTAGGCTACAGCTCCTGGAGTACCCCCCTCTCTCTCTCTCTATCTCTCTCTCTCTTGATCTCTCTCTCTCTGCCCCCCTCCCTCTCTCTTTCTCTCTCTCTCTCTTTTAAACGCCAGGTAGCATCACTTGCTGTATCATGAGGACCATATGGTCTTGCAGCCTGCTGGGCTCAGGTGTTAGGAGGTGGCTCCCAAACTGAGGTCCAGGTTCAGCTCACTGGTGTTTGTGCACTTCCATTTAGCAAAGTGACACTAGAAATCAGAACATTTGTCAAACATGATATGATTTCATCGCAGTGGACGTCAGAGGATCATGTACTTGGTTTATTTTTTTAACCAATGGTTCGGATATTCACTCTCATACTAATTATAACACAGTGCTCCTGCAATATGTGACCAGTGGGAGCACCCGCAGGTCAGGAGGGCACAAAACAAAATGAGAAAGAGAAAGTCCACAATCATTTAAATCAGAGAATGAGGAATAGAAGGTTTATTGCTCACCGCTCTTACTGCAGTAAGTTCTGTAAAACATGTTTTTTTTTGTTGATGTGCTCTTGAAAGATTTCAGACAGAGGTCCAGTGTTTGGGGTTTTGTTTGGCTCCCATGACATGAAGTGGTTCAAGAACCCCTTACAGTACGCTGGAAGTGAATTGTAGGGAAAATATTCACCATCCTCTTTAAGAATTTGACTCATTGTACAAGAGAGCTACAAAACATGTTATTGCTATTGTTATTCAGGTCCTTAACATTGATCAAGATACAACCAAGGCTGGAAAACAGAACACTGCGTGGGGCTCACAGAACGTCCTTGGAAATTCATTTTTGCAACACGCCAGAATCTAATCTAATCCTAAATGAACGCGTGTTTGATCAAGTTAAAACCTTGAGCCAGGTTATATTTTGTGTTTTTATTTTATCTTGTATCTCGCTTTTTCTTTTCATGAATCTGTTTTTGTCGTTTGAAATCTGATCTTATGACCTGTGGTTTATTCTTATTTATTTCCGTGAAGCACTTTGTTACCTGGATTTATATATCCATATATATATATATCCATATATATATATATATATATATATATATATATATATATATATATATATATATATATATCCAGGCCTTGAAAAGCAGCTCCTTTTTCATGTGTCCAGTGTGAATGAACAGAAGCGTGACACGCAGCAGTCTAAACTGCAATTCACTCATTTAGACAAATCATACCACAAGTGCTTTTTTTTCCAAGTCAAGAACCCTCAAAGTGAAATGAAATAGATCATTTTAATGAAAAGTTGTCCCTTTGACCTCCGCATAGAAAGATCTGCGCCGATGTCTTTAATTAAAAGTTACGTAACCACCCTGTAGACTTAAAAAGGCAGAAACTGAAACCTTTGATGAGAAAACTCATTTTTGCACATACAGTACTCTCATTGTGCTTACCTGCAGCAAAAATGAATACTTCATTTACAGTTGTTTTTTGTGTTTTGTACAAACCCTAACCTAGATGTTTCCTGTGCCAAAACCCTTGAATATCGACTGATAATTGGGTTAAAGTGTCACCCCAGGCCTCGCTGTGTCACCGCTGTGAGGTCAAGTTGGGTTTTTGTTATGTCTCGTCACTTCCTGTTTTATTTTGATATTTACCTGTCCTCTCGTTTCAGATCACTTGCCCTTCCTCATGTGTCACCGGTCTGATTGTCTTCCCCGCCCTGATTGTTTCCACCTGTTTCCCATTACCCTGTGTATATATTGTCTGCGTCTGCCTTTGTCATCTTTTGTAGCGATCACCCAAGCCTTGTTTCCTTGTCCACAGCCATAGCGTTATAGCTCTAGTGTTCTTTTGTTTATTTTTCCTCGTATCAGTGATTTTTTAGTCTAGTCCTTTTGTTTCATAGTGCATAGCGTAGTGTTTTTCAGCCTCTTTGGAGCGCCTTCAGTTAGAGTTTTGCAGCCTGTTGTTTTTCCTCCTTGTGAGTGATTTTGATAATCTTGTATAGAGTAGTTTAGAGTTTTTCTTCCTTGGAATGTTTTTGTTTTCCCTAGTTTAGGCCGTTTTCATAGCCTCACTCTGTCGAGAGATTTTTGTTGTCAATAAATAAGCTCATTTGACACGTCTGCGATTGAGTCCTGTTTTGAGTCCGGCCTGACACGCTGTTAGAAACTCCTTTAGACGAAGTTTGTAGGTGCATGATGGGTATTTTCAGTTGAGTCCCTGTTTGTTTGATGCATAGCGTGAGAACAAGAGGCACTTTGAGGGAAAGGGTTCAAGTTAATGAGAGTCTGAACTTCACTAAACCGCAATGACTTTGTTTACTAATGGGCTCCAGCGAGGTTTCTCCCCAGCCGGATCTGTATGCATGGAGGGGATGCTGGCCACTGGGGATGAGAGTGCCACTTTGCTGTGCATCTAACAGCAGCACTCACAATTACCATGACAGCTTCTGAGTCTCAGGAGAAGACTGAATAAGATAATTCTGTTACCTTAACATCAATTTGCCGTGCTGTTAAGATATTGGATGGGAGGCAACAAATGGCAATACGCTGACAGCTTCGGATGCCGTCAGTGAAGGGGAAGAAACGAGTGACACATGGCATTGTTCTCGTCTGGCGTCAGATGTTTGTGCAAGTGTGAAAGCGATGACGGTTGTGTTTGGAGGCCGCAGTCTGCATTCTGTTGTGTGTTCGTCAATCTTGTCTCACATGCAATTGACTTCACAGTGAAAGCTTTTCTCTTTACAATAAAGACACACTAAGTGCACCACACGATACAGTGCCAAAAGACAATTATATCTTTTAGCAGGTGTGAGGCTTTCTACCGATTTTATCACCCACTTTCTAGTGTTCTCTGCAGAAGAAGACAAAAAACTTCAGCACAATGGAAGGGGACCTTCGGGTGTCATTAAACATAAAATATATTATCCACACTGTCCTGTGTGTATATCCAGTGGGGTTGTGGTGTCTGGAGTAGTGTGTATACTCTTAATTTACGGCCCATTCCTGAGCCAGTAGTTTTTTGCACTTTGTCACTTGACTTCAGGGGGAGTGAGGATCAACATTAGCCACAGACGAGGTGCAGATTTTGCCGTAAATACTAACCAACATACGCATGAGACAGCTAGATAATTGTGCATTTTGAATGAAGTAGTTAAGTGAAGTATTCCTCCATCCAATCAGAGGGGATTTAGAAGTAGGTATACCCAATGCTGACCGTGAATACACGTGCATACCCTGCACTGCATCCCGTTATTTCGTTTCCACATTTAAAGGCAGCAGCTTTTCAACATAATACCACTGATTCAAATTCCAAAAATGCACAAAATAACCAATGTAATCAGGCATCATGTTCAGCAAAAAAAGCCAGACGGGTCAATACTTGTAACATATGAGCAGCTCGTCGCATTTACCCAACTGTTGTTCAGTGTATTCCAAGGTTGTTATTGAGGAATTATGATGATGTCTTGTACCGGAGAAATTGGGCAAAGATAAGACTTAATTAAAATGATATCTGCCCGGGATGCAACACAAGACCTGACTATGTGCGAGTCTTAATGGCTTTTAAATTAAAACCCCCTCCCTGACCTCAGCAAAATCTAAAGATATGTGGTCTTAATTAGAGTCAAGGGTACAGGGAGGGGGGCGGACAGAGGCGCTTGTTCACAGACACCTACCTCAGTCGATTAAAAGGCACAACACCTGGTCACGTGATGTGTCCTTTTAACGCTTTTTTTTCTAGCAATTTAACACGAGGATAAAGAGGGTCTAATAACAACAACACAGAGAGAAAGAGGGAAGAGTTACAGCTGTGTGCAGCATTTTCAGCAGTCGGTTCTACACGGTGGTATTTTCGGGGATAAATAAGACTACAATCCATTTCAATCCATGTCATGTGCGTTATGTTTTTGGCCCTCATTGTTCTGCCTTACAGCGGGTCAGGTACATCCGGTGACCTTGCCAAAGCTCCACTATGACTGAGGGTGCCAAGCATGCAGAAATGACAAATTAGAATGGCATTGTTTGTTGCGCGGCCCGCATGAATCACTTTTGATGCATCACACAAACAAGAACAGGCGGAAAGCCAAAGAAAAAAGCGAAACTTTGCAGCCCGGATCAACTATCCATGCTCTAATCTAGGAGGTAGGCGTATTGATTTCAACATGCTCAAACGAACAAAGCCATTTCACTTAAACCAACGATGATTTGATTGGTTGCGGCCGTATACAGTCGGGCTCATCCCGGCAGAGTGTGTTTCTCATTTATTTCACTTATACATGCAGTGACATTCACATAATTTCCTGCTGTGACGCATTAACACCAGACCCTGGGTGGTTTATTCAAACAATCCATGCTAATCTTCATTCATATCATGCAAGGATGGGCAGAGCCAGCAGACAATGGGGCGGCCTCTGACCAAAGCAAGCTAATACCCAAGCAAAAAACACGGGTAGACTGAATAAAGAAGCGCTTCACTCAATGGATTCAGTCATCTGCAGAAGCTCAGATTCACACTGGCACACACAAACACTAATGTTACGCAACTTATTCATGAGGTCAGTCCAGCAGAGTTTGTGAAATGTTTTGAAATGAAACTTGTAAGAGGCGATGGCAGGAATCACACACACACATCGTGTTTGTGTGTGTGTGTTAGCAAAGGGATTTATTTTTTATTAAAGGAAATTAAGTTCGGGGTTAGGTTAGGCACTTTTATTAAAGTTAGAAAACTGAATAACAAACACACACTAGTCCCTGAAGATATTAACCAATGTCAGAATAGATATCATGTTCACTGGGCACAGGGACAGTGCAACTTTGTCCTTTTTAATGGACGTCCACTTCTCCAACTCATGGTGCATCACTCTGCCAGCGAAGACATTGGGAACTAATGAATAAATAAATATAATTAGCAGAAAGTGAATGAATTGAATGGTCAATCATTAATATGGTATAATGCACAATATAATCCTTATCTTACAACATGAATATTCAACAACAACTCATTCATTCTGAACAAATCATGTCGTGACGTCTCATTCAGACATTATCATGACACTTAAGTTCCCAGCTCGGGGAACAGTTCCCTGTATTTTTCCCCCTGCTACCATTAAACCAAAATATTGATTTGTTTTAATAATATTCAGTCTACAGTAAGTACAGCCCATTAGTCACAGAAGAAGAAAACGTTGGCATGATTCTGTCAATATTTACCAGAGTGAGCGGATCTTACAAAGTCAAAGTGTTTCATTATGAATCTCGGAGCTTCAGCAGACAGTGTTAACTTGCTCTTCCTCGCTGCCGCCGTGGCAGAAGGACTGTAACACAAAGTGGGAATTTCATCCTGCCAAAAATGCAATGTCACTTGATTAGTGGAACTCAAGCTTCATATTAGCTTACAGCAAACATTGGAACGCACTTTTGCACAAAACTGTTGAATTTGCCCCCAGATTACTTTGAGTGAAATTTAAGAGGGGATATCTCTGTGGTGTGGAAACGAGAAACATAAGATATGTTGTCTGTCTGTTTCATGTTGGTATGCTGACCCTGCCTCTTGTAAAAACGTGTTTATATAAAACTGATTCTCAGACAAATATGTCTGGTGGCGTCTGAGATGTAATGTGAAGTCTTACGCCACATTTGCCAATTCTCAACATTATTTTTCGCACTCAACATGTCTTCCCAATTTAACTTGACAGCATTGGTTTATAATGTCTGCTGCTGGTCAAGAAAAAGGACAACAGTGACTTGAAACAAGAGACATAACAAATTTATATTGAACTTAATATTTTGCTGTTTCGCAGATTTTTTTTAGTGTAATTTTGCATGCTTTTTTGTGTTTCTGATCCTAAATTGGCTAAAGGAGAACCGCACGTGTGTTCTGCGTCCTGATTAACTGAGAGTACTGTACAAAATTTGTGTAAAAAGGTGTATAAAAGTGTGTGGTTAGGGGTTTTACTTTGCGGATTTCGTTTATTGCGGGTTATTTTTAGAACTTATCCCCCTGATAAACGAGGGACCACTGTACTTAATGTTTGTTTTTTTGTTGTCAGTCAACATTTCTCTCTAGTCTCTTAGATATTACCTCTGTGAACAAGTCCCCAAAAAAACTGAATAGGTCGATTCCTAATGACTAATCAAATCGACATATATAACCATTCTCAAAATAACATATCAGTACTAGCAACAGGCATATCGGACCTTCATCGTCACATTGTTCAAGTTGAGATTCTTGGTTTAAAATAAATAATTGAAGTTTTGTAATGTTGGTTGGGTGGCTGTATTCGACACATGTATCCGCCTCCCAAACACCTCCATACACAGACTGTGTCTGATTCACGAGGGCATCAGGATACTTCCAAACAAACCCGGGTTGCAGATCAATTAGAAACAAATAACTGTTGCTGTAACTGAACTGTTTGAAATGCAGGACAGACTTAAGAAACTGATTTCTTCTATATACTGGGAGATTTTTTTTTTTTGTTAGAATCGAACAGCGACTAGATTCAGGTCTGCTTTATGCTGTGTAGGAGCTTAAGTGCTCCTGGCATGGAAAGCTGCACATGATTCCAACTTTGATCTCAGATAACTACATCTGCCTCGGTCTTGACTCATCAGACAGCTTTAATCAGCCGCCTTAGCTTCAGTCACAGCATGTAGAACAAAAGCTTGTTTATGTCTCTAGCCAGACTTTAACATGTAAGGCTGGTCCTCTTCTGCTTTCACCGAGATGTGCTGCCCTTTGTCACATTTGATCCCAGCCCGGCCCAGTTCTCTCTCTCTCTCTGCTAATGCTGCACGATGTGTTGAAGAGGCAGTCGATGTATGCATGCTATAAGGGCATGAATTATTTAAGAAGCTGCTACCTTTAAATGTTTTCAATGTTCAAGCATCCTTTGTTATCTGCAGGTGTAATGTTCTCTGTGGTCCGAGCAGATTCGCAATTAGAGGCTCTTCCACTAACCTCTGCATGATATTCTTGTGTCGGAATTAAAAGCGTGCACACCGAGACGCGGCATTGATAGGAACATGTTAGCAGGGGGCTCAATATATAAAACTGCCCCCCCCCCCATCCTCCATATAATCGGGTCAATATTCCAACCATTTTTAGCAACTCTATTGACTACAAGTACAACGGACATGAGAGCTGCTTGAAGGTCAAAGCTAAATCCACCTGCATTAAGGCAGCCAGCCTTTATACGAGCCTGGAAAATATGAAAGGCATCAACAAGGACTGATCGTGTGTGTGTGTGTGTTTCCTCGGCGAGACTGACGTGTTTACACTATGAGCTCAAAAGAGAAATCATTTTCTTTTTAATAGTATTAAAACTTCGTATCGAAACTTTGTTCCAGCGTTGCCGAGAGAAGGCGCTTACTGTAGTTTACGCAGCGCACAGCTGTGTGAGTAGAATGGAATCTAGCTTTGTCGCTCTGTAAATGGTTTTGGATAATGACTGCGTCTCAACAGTTACCGGGAGGGGACGTGGGAGGTTGCCTAATAAGTTTTTGGAGCATGTTAGGACAAAGAGATAAGACTAATGAAGAGTGAAATGATCCGGCGGTGTTTAGTTATGTTTACAAGAAAACAATTACTAAGACTCTCCTTCACAAACAGTAGTGACTTTTTCCTTTTTGAGGAAAAACAGTAAGAAGTCACTTTGGTAAGTGTATTTATCATCAGCCTCCCATACTCAGACATTTGTCATCTAGGAGAAACGAGTCAATATTGCTGCCATTTCAACCCTAATGTCAGTTTCATCAATATTAAATTGTCCATTTGTATGTATGCAAATATATAGCCGTCTTTAACCCTAAGGTTATAAACAATTTAGATGGTGACAATAACTGTGTCCAATCTGAAGTGAGAGGAGCAGCTCCCGGTAATGCTTATTTAGGCAGAAACTGTCATCCCACAGATGGATTCTGCTCACTTCAAGGTGAACGCATCTGACTGAGCAATTTCCATTCAAATATTAGTCGAATGGAACTAATACCTTGGGATGGAATGAATCAACCATTCAGCTCATATTTGACACCGACATATGGATGGTGGTTTGGGAAAGTAAAAAAATATATATCTACATGATTAGGGAATATTTAAGAGAGGTTATGCACAATTTCAGATAGTTAATCATCCAATTTCCACATCAGCAGGAGTCAATCAGAGAGAGATATCTCTGATAAATTATTTTCCAGCGCCTGTCCTAAAGACAGGAATTTGTACCCACATAAGGATCTGTGTAGTTTATAAAAAGCCCCAACTGTAATATTATCAGTGCTGAATTCTGAGACATGTTTTATATTTGTGCTCAGCTCATGCCCTTGGTAGCCACGAGCAACTAAACCATGGTGGACCTCTGCTTATTCCAAATGTAAATCATGGCCCGTATTTGCAATGCACACTGAGACACGCTGTTCTAAAAAAAAAAAAAAAGTACCGCCCGTGATGATGCTTGCTTCACACCGAGAGCATGTGTAAATGAGACTTTCTGTAGAAAGTGCAAAAGATGCTGTAAAATCACAAGACCCGGTTCAGTGCTGGCCAGACCTTTGTTGCGTGATATAACCCTGTTTCTACCTCGACAATTTCCTGTCTGCATCGCTGCTGCAATCTAATAAAAAGGCAAAATGAAAGAAATAAGAAAGATATGCGTAGGAGATTGTGCTTGTTGCAAAGATATGCAGAAACAAACAGAGTACCAAGGCCGCTCAGTGTTAGGAGTGTATTATTGATTTCTTTTCTAAACGCAGCACAGATAGCATCATGATGTCAGTTCAGATGGAGTTGAACAATATGGGAAACTTTTACCTTGGAGACTTTTTTACTTTCAGTCCTGGCTGAATTGCAGATTATTTGCTGAATTTATGTCAGAATGATATTTGCTAAAATTTAGCATTAGTGCACGAGAAAGTGGGTACTTCAACAACAAGAAGTGAATCACTCAACCATGAACTGGATGATCGTCTTCATGATAATAGATGATAGCTTTTTTTTGAAAGAGGGCATCGACAAATGTGGGTAAAATTAACTGTTTTCAAATTAAGGTAGTTCAGTCTATTACTACTCGGCTATTGTGTTGGCAAATGATATGAAATTAAGACGCAGAACTAAAAACAGAAGCACGTAGCACGTTGAAAATAGGGCTCAGCTGGTTATAACTAACAAAAAGAAAAACGTGGATGCTTTTGAAAGCTACTGTGAGTTTCTTAGAATCGATATTCTTTCATTGCTTTTATACTTCCTGGGCTAAGGTCATCCTGTCTTAATATCTTTGTGCAAGGGCTCAACCGATTGTGCGAGCTCGAGTTGGAGGTTGAGAAAAAGGAGGAATTTTGAGGACGTTGTCGCACCGTGCTGCCGACTATCTCAGCAACTGTGTGTGTGAGGGGGAGAGAAACTTTCTAAAGCTGAAAGTAATTAAAAACTATTTGCACACACTGGTGCCTCAGAGTGAAATATGTGGACTATATGTGGTCTAACTGCATCCAGTATCTATTCTACTGCTGAGTTTCCTTTCATATAATTCTGCGTATGGTGCCCATCACGATATTTTGTTACAACATCTCAGCCTTTGTTTTTTGGGAAGACTTTAGAAGCGCTGAAAAATATGGCAGAGTGTGCAGAATGCTGCTGCAGCTTGATGCATAAAAGGCAAAAAGTGCACGCACATTTACAAATCAAACACGATTTGGGACGTTTCCTTCCTCATATTGACCTTTTGTTTTCCCATTTGTCACTGGATAGTGAATTTCAAACATTTGTATTAAATTCTGCCACATAATTAGCTTGACCTTGAACCGCAAATAAGCTGTGTGCACAAATGCATGCCAGTGGTCGGAGCCTTTGCGTGCCAAGATCACACAGGACAATGGATCAACCCTCTAACAGCTCGGTTTCCCTGATGTATGTGTGTGTGTGTGTGTCTGTTTTTGTGTTCCAGTTGTAATGACAGAAACATTGGCTGTGGCTTGTGCTGATCTTTTTTAAAGGAAACCGTCACCAAATCATTTTATAGGCTTTGCTTGGTTTACAAATATCCTAGTTTCAATTGTCTGTCATACACTAAAAGTGGAATCCTCCAATGTGGACGTGCCAAAAACTGCAGTTCCCCCAACAGCCACTTGAGACTGGCTACAGTCTAAGGCTATGTTTACACATAGCCGGGTATGTTGAGAAACGAATATTTCCCTCCCCTCGTTTTCCAAAACAACATCGTGCACATAGCATCATTTTCAAAAAAGTTTTTCTTTACATCAACCCGCATAAATACGCCATCGAGCGCCGTCATAAGTACGCCAAGCCTATGGGCGGCATCAAAATTATCCCACCAGACAGGAGTCGGCCCAGGTCGGACCCAAAACCGGCGATGTTGGCGGTGACGGCGACTGGGTCTTCGAATAGGTGGGAGAAGTGCTGACCTCCGAGCCCTCATTCGTCTCTGGTCTTCGACATGATGCATCAGCTGTGTATGCAAATGCAAACACATGAAAAGTGTATCTCAATTTACACGCAAAACCGTAGTTTTCCAGAATCTCCACTCTAGCCGGAGTTTTTAGAAAGATTCGTTTTCAGAGGCGAATTCACCGTTGTGCGTGTAAAAGATACAAACAAGGGGAAATGTCTCCGTTTTTAAAAATACCCGTGTACATGTAAACGGGGCCCAAGTCAATCTCTATAAGCCTCCATGTTGTCCAACTTCATGTTTACAGCCTGGTACGAAAAAAAGTTTTTCCCCCGTTCATGACAACTGCACTGAGGGTGATTTTTTTTTATAGAACTCAAACCTGCAGGATAAAGAGCGTGGATGCTTTGATTGACAGGTGGATGCTGTTCCGGGTGGCTTGTTTGAGCAGCCAGGCTTCATTCAGATCATCTCAGGTCCACCGACTGTCCACGTCTTTGTCCATTTTTGGATTAGCCCGGGAGGCAGCAGAGGCAGGACTGCCAAGATTGCAGCGGCCAGATGTACCAGACTGAGCTTCACGCTGGCTCTCAGAAACCCGTGGGTGATGTCACAGATATGACATCCGTGTTTGTGTGGCTGATGGAGAACAGCTTTTAAAACCCAGTTTGATTAGTGATGCTCTACAACTGTGTGGATGTTTGAATCGTGACCTGCTAAGGACCTTCAGATTAATAATATATTGTAAACGATCCCTTACAAATAAAATACAATTAAATTTTGCACACATATTTTAACAAACACTATCATTCATGTTTGTGTAACGTTTGTGAACCACTTCTCTTTCACTAATTGTGTGCTAACCCCGACTGAAGTGGCACCGGGGAGCCATGCCAGTGTTGACAGACCCACACATTCATGTACACAATACCAAAGCCAAAACAGACTCGCTGACATGATTCATGTCTTGTGATCTCTCGCCTTCTCTCTCTCTCTCTCTCCTAAGAATGATTTCCAACTGATAAATTCAGCCAGAAAATACTGCAGAGTTTCAAAAAACATGTGCCCTACATGGGTAATTGTGTTTTCGAAGTTGACAAACGATCCAATAGCACTTACAACAATTGCACAAATTAAGTAATTACACAAGAAATTGAGACATTCTGTAAGAACTGTGATCATGTTCTTGCCTTTTGCACCGATTTCCATATTTAATTAACCTAACTCAATAAAAGGTGATTGCTTTCCTGCTTGTGTCACAAAAATAACACCAGCAAACGGCTCACTGGGGCATTTTGAATCAGCCAGAGCTGTTTTCTTTGGCCAGCCAATTTTGGAGCTCACTGTATAAAAGTCTGGAGGGCACAATTACAACTAGCAACGGAAAGGAAAATGTTGGCATTGAGAAGAAAAATGGGGAGTAATCTCACTCATTTCTCTTATCTGTGGAAGTCCAAGAAGCCTGAGAGGGTACAGTATTTCCCCAGATAAAAGCCCAAACGATATTCCGCTCACACAAACAGCAACGTGGAAGTACATAACAGTCCTTTACTATCTCCACTTGGTATCCCTATTGGTTTGTTGTGAATTGAAGAGGGCCAAAGCATCTTCTCGTCCGTCTCAGTCATGTGGAATTTGGCCTTCTTTGGAAATAAATAAACAAAATTAAACCTTATTATTTTCAATATTATGTCACCATCTCTGTTCCCCTTCTTGCAGATAAGACAGGTCCAGTGATTGAAGACATTCGCAACGCCACGACTTGATTAATTCCACACACTAGATCTTAATTACCTCGGCATAACCACACAGATGATTTGTGTGCCAATGGGATTTGGTCAATGGGGATGATTGCATGAAGTAGATATGCTCATTCAATATTCATTATCTCCCTGTCCCATTTTCTGGCGCGGCACAGCGGGTCCTTTTCCTGAGATCAAGATATCTTCTTTATGTCTTCAAATACATAAAGACTCAGGTTTGAAGCTATCGTGTTAAATTAATTCTACAAAAAAAAAAAAGGTTGACCTATTCTAAAAAAAATTAATCACTGGTGAAATATGTTTTCCCCAGTTGATCTGGTGACGTTAAACCAGTTTTGACCTGTGAATCAAACACATTCATTTGTTTGTTCAATGCTGTGAAAATGACTTTTCTTTTCTGCGTCTCTGATTTCAGGGCCAGCGTGTTTACACTGAATGGTATTAGAGAGCTAAGAAAGCAATAGGGCACCTTCCATTTTTAGTACGTCTGTGACAGAGATGAGTGAAAAGCCTCAGAGGACGGATTTATTATCCTTATCAAAAGCAGAAGACAAAACAAATATGAACCATTCTTCAGCGCAAAGCCTCAAGGAGTGGCACAAAGACGGCTAATATGCTGCGTTTAAAAGACCGTCGAAGGGAAATGCAACCGTGTTTCACAGACCCACAAAAATATGATGGAGAGTGCAGCGCTGTTTTTGTTTCAACATAACCTTCAGCTGTTATGTCAGTTTGAGACCCTTCAAAATAAATAAATCCCAGGACACAACCGTGGTTATTCCCGTAGGGCAACAACTTAAAATGCACTTTTGTCATTTCACTGCGGATGTTTCAAAGCTTTGATTTATATGTCGAAGACAACACAGGGTTCAAAGATATGTAAATTATTAATTTAATAATAAATGAACAAATGTACCATGATAATGACTAATTAAGATTTGAAAAAAACATGTAGGATGCTCAGTGGGCATGCGTTGTAATTAAAATGAATTGATTAAAATCAATAAATCTGTTTGTTAAGACATATAGAATAGATAAATACATAATGATAAATAAAGAACGTGATTATAGGTGAATGTTATTCCTGTAAACAAGTCTGCACAGATCAGTATTGATTAGAATTATTTATGGATGCTGGTCTGATAATTAACACGGTGAGGAACGTCCAGCCTGTAAACCACGAATGGCTGCAACTCAGAATCCAGCAGCTGTTCAAACATTTCACTGGGTCATTCTGACGAATGCTGACAAATTCTCTCTGAAAAAGATAAATGCACCTTTCAAAACATTTTGGCATAACCAGGTAGATTACAGATCATTTTAGAGCTGACATTTTGGAGAGGCGTCTCTGCCGAGCGTCCAGGAGCCTGTGTAATGTTTTAATAATTAAGTACAGCTATGCTAGAGGCTGGATGAGGCTGCAATAACAATCCAAATAAAAATAAAAAATGATTGGAATTAGTTTTGCTGATATTTGATCACGAACCAAGTGAGTAACCAATCATGGTGCAGGATAAAGAGTTAATAAAAGGGATCACCAGTGTTATTAATATTGATTTTCTGGAAAACCATGAACATATTCTGGCTCAGTCCCTGTGGGCTTCCATCTAATAGCTCCAATATTTCAATGTGTAATAATGGTGGACTGACCAGACGACACCGCCAGCTCTCGAATCACATTTCTAGCCAAGAATTCATGGGGAATTGGGACGTCTGAATTTAGGATTCACGTGTTATTATAAAGAGAATTATGCCTTGATGTGATCCGACCACATGTCTGCTCTGAGGAAAGTGAAGCTGAGCCGTGTTTCCTGTTGTAGCTCAGTCACGTGTTCCACGAGTTGGTGTGTCAACCCAAAGAAGCTGTCGCATTGCGTTGCACACACCTCCGAGCATTGACCGTGTGCAACATTTTGTCGCCGGTCTGTCAGTAAAATATTGAGGCGGTTTGGATAAACCCATTTCAAAGCCCGTGTGAACTCTTTGAAAGGCTCAGATATCTCTCCAAATGCAACGTGATGTACGACCGCGCAGTCGGCCGTCCGTCTTACTTCCTTTAACAGCCGCAGCGTGTGTGATTTGAGATAATAACATTTACTTCAAATGGTATTACAGTGTTGTCTGGCGATGTTTGATTTGGTTTCTGTAGTTCTGTGTGTAAAAATTATCTTGACTGTATGTTGAGACTGAGGAACACATGCAGTGAATTTAAGTGTAAAAGGAAATAGAGTTTTTCAGTTAAGGTGTGACTCTGGCGTTATCACATCCATAATTAAAGTCTCCATCTGGAAGGAGGCTCATACCAACACTGTTTTAACTAGGAACTAAAAAATCTGACATAATCTCACTGGAAATTTGTGATACATTGGATAATTGCCTAGATAAGTACATAGTACAACACTTTGAATAATTGCCTGCTGGATAAAGACATATGCTTTGTGAACCAGATGAACAAACTTTTCAAAAGATCTTGGCAAAGCCAGGGAGGATGAGGATGAGGATAGAGCCGCCTGCACAGCGTTTCATTTCCACGGTGAACTTTGTGAGAGCGACACAAGAGACGACGGCGTGCAGCAGCAGCCTACAACCGACTGAAAACTGTGACGACTGACACAAAGATCGCAGGTTTTTGAAAATTACGACCTTACTTTCCATGCTCATAAAGAATCAAATCAACTGAAGGCTCACGATCATCATCTCCTGTGCCCTCTTCTCACTTCTTCCTGGTATAATGCTCTCGCTCATTATGAGCTTCTTGGAAGCAGAGTTGGCAACGTCTGCAGCGGCAGATAATGTCGGGATTTAAATTAGAAACAGCATTACTGGCCAATGTAAGGAATTTAACTGTTGAATGCATGATTTATATCGATTCTTATTTATCTAAAATGGAGATAAGTGGATGTTTTAGTGTTTGAGGGTTATTGACACAGTCTGACTGACATCAGCTACAGTACAATGTCAAGATAAATAAATACATAAATGAATAAAAGGCACCAATCTTACGGCTGTAGTGGATCCGACCAACAGATAACAAGACAAGCAAGAAAACCGAGACTGTTGTCTGAATAAAACTCTCTGAACATTTGGGGTAATGCAAGTACACAACTCAACAAAATATACACAACATAGCTCTGTGTTTAGACATTTTAATGCAGAATCTAGTGCCTTGCATTAAATCAAGTAAAATTTTAAAGCCTGCAAATGCTGCAAATGTAATCTGTTGCAACCACACCCAGCAGCGATGTCACAGGAGTTCTTGGGTGCATCGCTGCAGCAAGTTAATCTTCAAACTCCCATGCAAATCTTATCTATATTATATCATCATTTTCAGGTTACAGCAACTGGTCGTGAACTCAAGCATAAATATATTTTCGTACCTAATCCGTGAGATTCATTGGACATTAATAGCCACTTCCATGCCGCACCGCAGAGCCACGTTTATTTAAAAGCCGTGATCGGTTTTTATTGGAGGATGGGTTGGGAAGGAAGGACGGGGGCAGGCGGGGTCTCTTGCTTAAGACATACATTGTATTGCAACTCTTCAGATATAATTCATAAACGCGTCGTTTTCTGTCAGCTGTCCTTGACAGCGCAGTACGTCTTCTCGTGTGAGTGCAAGAAGCCACATAGTCATAAATAAGTGAGGCCACCAATGATCTAATTCAACACCGGTGCTTCCAAACACTGGCAGAGGGATATTTGCTTCCTTTGTCCATAAATATCCCAATCCTCCGTCATTCAACAAGAGTCTCTCAAGTCAACAGATGACGAATATCCCCTCTAACCCTGAAATGACTGAACTGGCAATGATGACTAATGTCGGAGCAGGAAGGACTTGTGGAGCCACAATCCCTCACTGTCATAAAGTTTTCCTCACCCAGATGACCCTCCCCAGAATTTTACTACTGTGTCCAGCGTTGTAGCCTTTTTGTCATTTAATTTTTATAGATTTGAAGAAATATTATACATGTTGCTCGTTTTTATTTTTCGATGCCGCAGAGTGCTTGTCATTCTGCAGTAAATTAGAAAGCAGAGCGTGGCGTGAGTTAAGCCCTTCTGAGCATCGTCTTCAGAATAACTCCCTCTGAGAAGTCCTCTCTTCTTTTTGTGCCGCCCTCATCCCTTAATATCCACCCTTGACATATCCAGGCCACAATATGCCATACTTTAAATCTATAAACAATTTCAGCTGCAAAAATGGCTCCAGGATGGGGAAGGGAAAGACCTGCTCAGTGTTAATACAGTGGCTACTGCAAGAATACAACAAAAAAACAAGATGGGATTCTTTTATCTTTGGAATATTATTAAAGTACACAGTTAATTGGGTTGCTGCTGCATATCATTTGGAATGAATAAATGCTTTTAATTTAATTTACAATCTGAATCACCTGTAATTAGTTCTTCATGTTTCAGATGAGTAAGTACAGAGAACAGGCTGTCAGGACGAGTTGTCAAATTAGCCTTCACTGACATTAATTGGATGTAATTATTTTTCTTTTTTTTCCCCCTCCCCACCCCCAGTGTGTTTTCTTTTAAAGAGGTATCTTAAGACGTAAGCTAATTTCATGTAAATAGATGTGCCATTCATATCAACGGTCCAGTGGAACATTTCAATTTAATTAGAGACAGTTTGTGTCATTTACAAGGACAGTTAGATAAAAGAAAACATTGTTTCCTATTAGCAATTAAAATGTGAGCTCTGCCTGTCTCATAAACTCTCAAAGGGTGTTTGAACTTCAAACAGCATCTTTCTGCTATCAGCGATGGCGATGCTGATCGGACCTATTTACCGGTGACGCCGTGCTTTTATTTCCTTGAACCCCAAACACCTCAGGATTTCAAAAAAAAGGTGCCTTAAGATGAGTAAAGGATGCTGAACTTCCAACAGTAATGTGGTTGGTGTATCACCAATTCCACCCTCGGCAAATGCACCGGAGCTTGCTCAGATAAGCGGCTGTCATTTAAAAAATGCCGCTATCTACTGACAGTTTGTAGGGCTCAGCGAAAATAGGGAGTGATGCTGGCGTTCTCAGAGAGGAGGGATTTTCTGGCTCTTATCAGCAACTGGACAAACTGACAAGTTGCTCATGTAAAAAAAGCTAAGGGGTCAGAGTCAATCAAGCCCAGTATTTTGCAACAGGCAACTCAAGCATATTGTCATTTGATTTGCCATAACAGGTGAATATGAATGAACTGTGAATTACTTGGCAAGGGAATTGAGTGCAAGAGTTTCCAGAACAGCATGCTTCGAATGCAGATTTATGTTTGGGTGAAGGCAGGGTTTAGGATTTCGAGGTGAAATCTGTCGACATTAAAGAGTCTGTGTATGATAAAAATCACAACACTTTGAGTCCCTGCAGGAATACGACGACAGTGCGCTCCTGCTAAATCCAGCAAAAAGGTGCCACGGTCTACGTTTCATGGGATTGGTAACGTGGACTGCATAAACAGTGGCGGCGCAGATGGAATGGGACAGAGTGTGACACCGTGCCACGCTTCACTGTTGACCTCTGTCTTCAGAGATATCACAGAGGTCGCTCAGATCATGCGGTTCCCTGTACAGGCATGATGATGATCATCTGAGCAACCAACTTCCATTTGTTCTTGGAAAAAAATGCTCAATAGTTTCCAGGTTGTTGTTTTTTTTTAATCCTCCCAACTCATGCTGTCACTCCTTGTATGACATATCAACAGTAGACACGAGGCTGTAGTAGATGGAAGGTGTTCAAAGGTACAACAGGCTCAACTACTACAGCTTCATGTGTGTGGTTTCAGGAGCTGCTGGTCTTCAGACATTTAAAGAAACTGGTCGTCCTATGCATACATTCAGTTTTATTTTAGCAGACCTGAGATCTGTTGTAGACTCTTTAGTGAAACTGCTTCCACCGATTCATCCTTTTAGATCTGATTTTGGCATCCGGAGATTACCTATAAGTCACATAAGGATGAGGTGTCTGCACATAGATGTCTTATATGGTGTCCATCAACTTTCCTGCCTGTGTCCTTATTTGATACCTACACATATTAATGTATAAGATGTACTTAGAGACAGATGGCTTAAATCAAGATTATTTCCCGTGCTCTTAACTAACATTTAGTTTCATATTTTGGATAGGATAACATCTGTAGTATATAAAGTCTGGCCCCACTCAGATTCAACAGAGTCTCTCATCATCTGGCCAGGAGCTCTCCAAGTAACGTTTTACTTGCCATGATGCTGAACTTGTTATACAACTAAGGCAGCGTCGGCGGAGTTTCTCTTCAAACATCTTCAGCTGCATCACCACTGAATACACGACAAGGACACAAGCTAGTGTGTGATGACTGAGGTAATGAATCCATTATCATGATTATGACATTATCACCAAATCGTATGATTAATTTATTCCAACGTTGTTATATTTCACTGTATGAAATACATCCACACATCCGACATCTGATATTATATCATAATGTTATGAACTCATATTTAATTACACACATTGTGACCAATCTTTTCAGTTTCTATAAAAGGACGAGCGGTGCCATCCTCCTGATTATCAACAAAAAAAATATATAAAAAAACAATATATGGACGTGATTGCACTCCTCCAAGGTGCACACCTCATCAGGGACAATGATCACCTCGTCTCTCAGCCAAGGTTTATTTACAACTCTAATGGGAAGCAGTGGATTGACACTGACTATTAAATAACCTTGAATTTAAAAACGTTGATTAGCTCGACATAGTGGGCAATACGGACGCACATCTTTCAGTAAGCAATAACCATTGTGCGTTCAGCCAAGTCACAGTACAAGCAGCCTTTAAAGAGTTGATTTTATTGTCATCTGCTGTAGTTTTGCACGCAGTCATCAGGATTTGATTAGCACTGTAGTGTTCAGAGCAGAGAGCTCTCACCTTGTTATATTTTATTTACAGTCTGTCAAATTAACCATATTTCTTAGTCTGTGAGCAGACACACGAGCGCACACGACAACCCTGAAACAACAGAGCACCTCACGTAACAAATCCCAGTTTAACCCCTCATTATAACGGCGACATGAGCATCTGAACCCGGAGCTGTGTGGGAGAACTAATCTAATCAGTGTTGGTGTGTAAATAGCCATCGATGATTGGCAGACCGCTGCAGGAAGAAAGTGTCTCATTTTCCGTGGTCAGTCATCAGAGACGTAGGTGCAAGGTGACCACCGACGGCATTTTTCCACTTCCAGTATCACAGGTTTCAAAGACTTCTTTCTTGTTGCTGAAACTTATAAGGTCAATAATTCACTCTACAACTTCTACACTGAGGTTCTTTTTTTTTTTGGCAAGCTTAGTCATCGTCAAGGGTACCAGACAGTTTTTAAATTCATTTCAGATACCCGAAAATCTGCCAAATACAAATCCAGTGTGCACATGACTTTGCACTAAATACTTGATACCAAGAAGAGTCTGCAAGTGGACTGTATAGTGAGACACTTAGTGTCATATTATTAAATAGAACTGCTGGCTGCTTCTCAATGACCCTGGAGTTCACCTGCCCATTACACCGCATACAAATGTATACAGAGATCCAACTATGTGCCACAGATTCCTATTCGACAGGGGTCAGTTACAATAATCTTATAAAAGGATCGTATGAGTAGATCGGTTGCATCGGTGAGTGTGACACCAAAATGTAAAGAGGCTGAGCACACTTGCATGCACACACACACACTACGCCCTTACACATGACCTTTGTGATTGCTTTCCACCTACTACTTAGAATGTAGTGGCTCAAAATGAATGGAGTTTAAAGCAACGCGATTGGCAACTACAAAACCTTGCTAAATTTGACCCTATAGGGAAGACTGGAGTTAAGCAGATAAATAGAAAAATGTGATCACATTCATCATACTGATATTGCTCTAATTGCATGGCACTGAAGAAGGAAATTAAACCCTACACCTATTTCTATGCCCCATTTGTCAGGAAGTGAATGGCACTTAGAGGTTTAAGCCAATGCTGATGAATTGTTGCTGTTAAAATGTAAAACTGAAACGCTCTATCATTTCAATGAAGTCTCAGACAGGTGTAGTATAGTAGGTTTGCAGATGCTATAGAGGCAACAGCATTTACAAAACAAATAAAAAAGGCAAGCCAGTCCTTAGATGGAGTCTGGAGTGTCTCCAGTGGAATGACCTTGGCTGATAGAGCCAAGGCTAAACTGGTTGCCAAAGATTCTGTCTGATCCAATCAGCATCTTGTTCGAAATCAAGGACTTGGGATTTTCAGTTTCTCCTGGTTCAGGGTATTGCCATTCCCTCTGCGAGCTACACTACAGCCTAAAAAGAATTTAAACTAATCTACCGTGAATCCCTCATGAAAAGCATATTTGTGTCCTTGAGAGTCAAAATGAAGAGATTCAATATAGATCTGTTTATTCCATCCTATAAGTACAGCGGCCGCGTCCTTGATTTTTTTCCCCCACATGCACACATTTGCAGACGGCATTGTGAGATACAACAAAAGCCAGATTGGACCGTAATTGTCGCAAAGTGGATGACTCCACTGCAGAATATTGCAGTGCTCAAACAAAGTGAAATAAGACTGTCTGTCTGGGAAAAACATATAAAAATCCTATAGATGATTAATGACCCTGAATCAACACAAGACGCAGCCTTGTATGGATGAAAGACAGGACGTGATGTTTCCTGCTTTGTTTCTCTTTTAATTAAACTTAATTATGCTCTATACTTTATGAACCACAATGCAGAGTTAATAAAAACATTGGAAATGTCATTTTTCTCATTGCTCAGTCTGTTTTTATCAGCTCCACTTGGCATCTATGCATTTATGCTTTTATTCATCCTATATATGAGAACAGAAGTGAAACAAAATAATAAAAAGCATATGGTGCTGCTTACTGATAAGAAAAGGCAGTGAGGTATTTTTATAGGAAATCATTCCTCAATAGAGTTGCTGGTGTTGTGCTTCACTCTAAATTAGAGTCTTATCACTGAAGCTCTTGATGAGGGTAAAGTGAAGCATATTTCATTTGTGAAATAGCACCTGCCGTCTTATTTAGGGCTATTACCTGGATAAACTATGTCCCAGGGAATCACATTACAGGTGACAGTTCTTGAATGTCATTAGCCGTAGACGTGCATAAAAAGAAAAATCAATCTGTTGTGCAACCTGGCATAGTATCGCTGCATGGGTTGATACGGGGACGACGGCTACCTAGATGTAAGAGGAGGCAGCTTGATAATGAAAGGTCGATATATTACAGACAACACTGCAGCCGGTGGTTGCTTTCACTATTCATCATTAGAAATGTCATGAAATAATGATCAACACAGACCAACAAAGGTCAAAGGGATATCTGCTCGAATCTATACAGTTTATAATCATGTGAAACGTGGATAATGAGACCATTAGCAGATCACACTGTAACATTATCACTCTCCACAGCAGCATTCACCTTGATTTATTCATTGTAACCTTTAATTGGATTAAACTAAATAAGTCTTAGTTATAATACTGTATATGGTAGAGGACATACGCTGCGTTTGTACGGCAGAGTCATAAGTCATACGCTAACCTTCAACACGGATAAGAGAATCAGACATGCTTGCTCAGTGGATTGAGTGAAGAGGAAACTTACTGTCACTTTTGTCCTGATTCTAAACTTTATACTATAAATACTCAATGCTATATTTTACTGTAGCCCTCAATGTGAGAAGTTAGAAGAGCGGGATGTTTCTTCCTTCATTCAGCAGCATCTCTGCTGTTGAAAATTCGCCCCAAGACCAAGTAATGATTAACCTTTACTGGCTGCACAGTGCTCGGCTGCTACAATATAATTTAAGGTAAAGTTCAAATCATCAAAACTATGATGCGTTTCGAACAATAAGCTGGAGGCGCGCATTAGGAACAGACTTCTTGGACCTTGAAAAGATAGTTTGATTAATGGTATTAATTAATAAAAACCTTTTGGGTGTTTGCACTATTACATGATTGTCATTAAGCCATTTGTTTAATCTAGCTTCAGTGTACAGTACCTGCACAGGTTAAACACATTCTGAGGCTTTTTTAAAAAGGCTGAGAATCAAGGACAATCCATCACAGCTCGCTCAGCTTTCAGTGCTGATCAGAAGGAAACAAGGCATGAACCACGGCTGCCTGTTCAGCTTTTTGATCACCAATAGTTCATTTAGTTAATCAATATTTTGATCACTTTGCTTCATTTAGTTCTCACGTTATACCCGCTATACCTTTCCCGTTTTTGCTGATTCATATAAATCAGAGGAATTACTACCTTTTACTTTATTTCGTTCTAGCTCCATCGTTTCTATAAAATATCTTAAAGTTCAACTGTGCATCATATGGATCTAATCAACCTTCGCAGCACAATCACAAATTATGGTTTTTTTTAGAAAAAACAACAAAATTAAATTCATTTGTACTAATACTTTCCAGTTTTTAATATTCAAATCATGCCATACCAAAAAATTATGCACCCACAAAGCAGAAACAATAACTTGCTTGAATGTATATGAATTTCCCTCATGTTGTTTCTCATGTTTTGGTACATTTGTTAAACACAAATATTCATGGGCTGCTCATCAGCTGATGAACTGCAGCTTCTTTTTTTTAAAATCTACATCCTGTTGTTACATTCACAAGCTCAATGCCGAGTAACACTTGACCACTGTGGCAACAGGAAGTGGGCGGTTTCCACCAATTATTGCGCTGATGCTGTTGTTGTGTCGATTTGACCGTAAATTGCGCATTGATTTATCTGGATGCTGCAAATTAATTCGACTGTACTTAATTAAAGCCCGAGAGATCTAGATCACTATTCACTATCAGAGGATCCATTCTGATGAGCTGGCTTTGTAATCATATTACACCCGCTTTCAAACGCTCACACAAACACTTTCATTTGCACTGCTGCAGTGGAAGTGTATACAAGTATATAGACACTGCACACTGGGTTTATATTTCAGCTGTTCACTGCCGCAGACCATGAAACCGAAGGATTCCCGAGGTGGACAAAACTCTCAGAGCTCTCAGCGCCTTCGCTGCTCGTCTTCTACAAGGTTTTTAGAGAGAAGCCAAAAGCATGACAGAAGCCACGAGGTTAATGGTGGTCTCTGACCGTGTGGGCATGCTGGTGTATCTGCAGAGATACACAGAACACATGAGCTGATGATTCGGATTATTTGCTCCTGTGGAGAAAGCGAGGCTTCTTGTAAATGTGTAAGGCATGAAAATGATAAGATATTAATAGATGGCGACGTTGATCTGGCTTTCCAGTGAGGAATATTTAAAGTAACAGAGCATGCATAGAAAAATCATACATGAATACATTGAAAAAATATAACTAAATACTTCTTGTATGAAAGCTCAGCTCATCCAAAATGAAAAATAAAACCATCCCGGTGGTTTTTCTTTTAGCTCAGGTTTATATCTTCATACCGTAGAAGAAGTTGAGTCATTGCAGATGAAAAAAAAAATTATATTTTCACATGAACGCCCATTGCTTTTGTCGTTTTATGTTAATGACTGATAAATCTTGAAAATGATAAATGCTTGCACATTTGCAGCACAGTGTGTCCCTGCGAAAATAATGTGTTGGAGGTGACTTCTGGTAATGAAGAAGGTGGTGACAATGCTCTGTGAACTGCAGCTGCATGAGCTCCTTATTACGCTGCAGAGAAGGTGCACCTGCTGCCTGCTGCCTTTGCATTTCACTCGAATCTATCATTTTAATTTTGCGAGACTTAAGGTTTTATCATAGTCGATGTGGCTGGCAAACAGCCATGTCAGCAGGAAGCCCAACCAGATCTTAACTGGCACCGATACTCCGACTGAAACAGCAATATGGTCTTTGATTTTTAACTCAAAAATAAGAATAAAAAGAAACATCACTTCTGTTTTTCTGTGCATATACATGTGAGGCTCTGCTTTCACAATGCAATAAACTATATTTATATTAAAATCACAGAACCACACAGGTATAAGTATGTATTCGTTTAATATTGTAGAAATCATGAAGCTGAATTGATGATTTAAATGACACGACTTCCATCTATACACTTCAGGGGTCCATTCACCCCGTAACCTGTTTGGTGTGGTTCATAGAAAGAGCCCATTTAGCCTGAAAAGTAGCTTCCTGGTCCACTTTACCCTGAACTCTGGTGCAATGTGGTGTGAAAGAAAAAGCAGACTAAGCACGGGATGTTATGACAGTAATATGAGAAACCTTTTAACTGGACTGCATTCAAATGGTGCTTTTATTCAAAGCCTTTCACTCGCACGCCCATCATACCATCAGGGGCAATTTCAGTGTCTTACTCAAGGACACTTCACAGGGTTGTGGGTCTGACTCCACAAGCTCCACATGTCGATTAACAGATGACCTGCTGTATCTGCTGAGTGCACAGTTGTCCCCCCCATTGTGTGTCACGATTTCAGTGCAGGGACTTTTACATAAAAAGTTAGAGTTTACAACAGATGTCCTTTGTGTCTTTGCAAATTTATATAACAGCAAAATACCAAATATCCAATTTCTACTTGGATAATCAGCACATTAGGTTTCAGTAAAGTCCTGCATGAGTAATGACAGAAGATGGCATCACCAACACTGCCCAATTAGAGTTAATGGTTAGTCCACAGGACTGAGATTTTTTCACACTGGCTTTTAACAAACAACTCGAGCAGTAAACATTCAGTTATCCATAGGAACATAGGGACCTATGCACTACTTCCACCGCTTTAGCATGCCGTTAGACGGCTTTTTAATTTGGCATCAACTGTAGAAGCTTTGTATCGCCATGCATATACCTAATTGTAAAGCCCAGAAAAAAAGCATGCACCATTTTTGAAATCTTGAAGTTTGATTTCAGTTGGAGCTGAAGCCAAACACCTGAGGACATTGGACAACGGATATCTGAGCCAGGACTAGGCGGTGCCATAATGTTGGTTTCTCACAAACAAATTCTGCATTCATATGAAGTTTAAAGACAGCAAAGGCAAACAGGAAGATTTACTCCACTTGCAATAATGCATTTTGACTATGAGCAAGACTTTTTTTTCCCTTAAATGATTTATTATGTTACGATGTGGCAATTCTATACAAAATTACTCCTGATTACTATCGTGCACTTCCCAAGAGTCTGCTCAGCTGTCACACACAATGCTGGCAGTCATAAACTGTCATGACACTTAATTTTGTTCCATGAACAGTTTCTTGGCACGTTATTGACGTGAAAAAAGTCGTGGGGATTTTCATGAAGCGCTGCCAAGGCGCTGCGTGGATGTGCTGCCTTCCTCTGAACTGGAATTCCACCCAAAGGAGGGCGCTGCCACGGGGTAAAGGCAAAAAAAAAAAAAAAATCACACCATATGGCAGAAATGTGCACGGTTCGTGTAGGACTATTGAAGATGAACTTGGGAGAATATAGTACCACGAGAGGGCTCCTTTGAAGGATGGCTTTCTGTTATATTAGGTTGGGGAAATTGGAAAGCACTTGACAGATCCCTTGATCTCCACTGACTTTCATCAAAGGTTCTGGACTGCATAGGAAGATAGCGGGATTATTTCTGTTTGTAGGCTTTGGTGCTGAATTAGTTATGGCTTAAGAACACAGATAGCCTTCTTGCCATTTAAAACTGCACTTGTCAAGAATTTACAACACTGGCGGGGAGTGAGTATAGGATTAATCTGGTGTGTAGATCAAATCAGATTAGTATGTGACTGTTTTTTCCGTTTCATTCATTTGCACAGGTCTTGATTTTCTGCACATTAAGCACACTAACTGTTGTGATTTGAATCACAAGTTTTTTTACAATTCAAATACAGTTACGAGCAAGACATTGATTGGCTGAAATGTTCATTTTAAAATCATCATCTTGAACTTGTGCTCATAATCAAGGGCTGTGTTAAAGTACAAAGCAAAGACAGACACGGCGTACACTGGGTAAAGCTTTGTTGTGTCTGCCATTTTCATCCTAATCAGGCCATTGATTTGCCCTTCAACTGTAATCATCACTTCAGCAGTTAAGGCATGACGTGAATCTTTTTTTTTTTCCTCCGGAACATTTTTCTTAAAATAAAAACACGACTGTGTCCAAATGGCAGTTAAATTAAAAAAAATACATTTAAATAATTAATTATGCAGCATTGCTGTATGATGAGAAATAATAAGTTGTAGAAGCTTTTAGACATTTTCAAACATTAGATAATGTAATTGCACCTGGTTTGGCTGTTCTCAGGGTATTGGACACACCTGTCCCACATATGTCCTACTTTACCTGTGCTTGGCAGTACGTGGAAAGATTCATTCATTTAATTAATTCATCTCAAATACTGGTATTAGTAGTCAGAATTTAGATTTACATGCACTTTGAATTTCCCAGTGCCCCTTAAAGTATTGGCTGCAGACCTTCAGATTGACACACGGTACCATTATGATAAAGAGAGCAATACAAGAAAATTGGTGTCATTACTCTCAAACTTTTCTAGCACACACGAAGAGGCTAACAGAGAGCTCGTGCTGTTGGTGACCAACAGTGACAGAAAAAGAAAGCGTTGTTAAAACCGGCCAGAAGAAGAATGTCACCGTGGCAAAGCACAAGGGAAATACTCCTCAGCGTGACTGCTGAGCTCCTTTGCCCTCCAGACAACACAGCCTGCACGGGTTCGCAGTGTTTCCCCTCACTGATGATCAAAGCGAGATCTGGTGATGCAGCGACGATGGAAGTGAAACCTACTTCTGTCCCGTCTGTGTCCAGAGTGTCCATCAAAGCACGGCTGGGGTGAATGCTCTGGAAGAAATTGAAGGTTTGTGTACGACAATGCTTTCTCCATTTTGTACACCCAGGGGAAAAAAAAAAATATTCCATTGCACATTAGGCACAGACTAAAAATGTAACCGTGCAGCATGCAGCTGTCCTCTTCACTGTGGTGGTGATGATGGCTGTCAACCCATCTCACGATGCTGGCACAGATCAGCATTGTGTTGTTGGTGTGAGAGCGTATAATATACATTTCCCTTTCTGTTGTCTTTATGTAACGTGACTGTAGCGGCTACATTTGTGTTTGTTAACTCATCCAACCACTAAGTGGCACTTCCTTGTTTTGGGTTGCACAGTTGACATTTTAACATGTCGGAGCAAGTGTATTAATGATGCTGCATTCCACTCAGGGCAGGTCCTGCTGTAATGTGTGTGTTGGTGCACTGTCACCATTACTGGGACACTTAATGGAACTGAGTACTGTTATTAAGTACACCTGTGTTTTTCTGGATTCGACAGGTCCAAATGTCCACTCTCAAATACAAAGAGTCAAAATGCCATTAGAAGTTCACCCACCCATCGTCTTTTAGCAGCTATCCTTATGGCTTCAAAACACAGACAGTAACTGTGGGCAGGCGAACCAATTTGAATCACAGTTTGTGGGTGGAACCAAAGTCAAAGTCACACTGAATCAGCAGGGCAGGCTGTGAGGCCTTTTAGAGTGTGAGTAATAGTTCTGACACCTCCATAGTCTGATATCTCTTTCTGAGAGCAACTGTGCTTGTATCAATAAACACAAAATCTAACAAACTAACAAATAACGCTGTTAGGGAACTGAAGGCTGATGCAGCTGAGTGAAAGGTTGCTAACAGTCAACACTTACTTAGAGTTTGGGTGACGTCGCTCGACTCAGTAACTTGTTAGAGAAAGAAGTTTGAGCTTTCACCATGTGAAACAGGGAAATGTGGGACCCCAGATAAATAATACTAGAAGACAGTGCTGGTGCAGGACCAATGACTGAAAGTCAGAGAACAAAAACTTACAGATAATCAAGCAGGCTTAAGTGAAATCCAGGTAAGGCAGCCCAAACAAATCCAACTGGGAGCAGGGGAGAATTAAATCCAAAAAAGAAAACAGAAAAAAGATCGAGCACTCGACTGTGGAATGAATACAAAATGATTCTGCGACAAAGGAACCCAAAGACTAAATAAACTAGTGAGGGCCGGATAAGGAGACACAGGTGAAACTAAGCAGCAAATCATCAAGACTGGAGGGAAAACACAACAAAGGCAGGAAGTTAAGTTACAGACATGACATGAGGACAGGACTACAAAATAAGACAGGAAACAGTAAACATGCTTTTATTTTGGATTGTTTTGCATCTTCCTGTTTTAGATGTTGTTTAGTTGTGCTTATTTGTTTCACCTTGTCTGCCTGGTGTCTATGATTACAGACTGAATTTTAAATTTTCTTTCATATTGATTTTGTGTAATTTCTTGCTTCCTTTCAAAACACATGTCCAGTTTAAGGATGTCAAATAAAATTGCAATTATTTATATTTTTAACACACATATTTTTCACATCCTCCCAGTTCACATCTGCATGACAATGTAAAGTCAATGTAAAATGTAAAAAGAGGAAAAGGCAGAGAGCTGTAGCTCCAACTCACTGATCACTTTCCTCTGTGTTGCTACACACAGTACAGTGAGCTACATTACTCCATTTATCCAATCTAGTCGGTCAATTAGTTCTTCAGACTGGCTTTCACCTCCTGAGTTATTACAATGGCAAAAGCTTCTATCTATTGTGGCAACACATGCATCTTAGATCTTTTCTTTTTTGTACTGAGACACACCACCAATGTCAGATTTACATTTTATGGCTCTTTATGTGTTTATTGGCTACACTCTGTGAATATGCAGCCGATTATAACATGAAGCTATCCTTGTGTTCGTCAAAATGATGTCCTCCTTTTTTTCTGAGTAATGAATTCAGCGGAATATATTTTGCATCAGAACTGCAGGAGTGTGAGACTCCTGTCACCGGATATCTGTCTCAGCAGAGGAGTGGTGGTGTGAGCACCGTCTTCCGTGCATGCATATTATCAAATTCTATTCTAGTCTTGATTATGTATATGAATGACTGGATCTCCTGCTGTTCCTTCATCACACTGCTGCTAAAACTAAAACTTAGGATGACTCCACACCAAACACATTCATGATAGCTTGTATAGCAGGAGGAGATCTATGTCATTTTAAAGGCCCTGTGTGCAGAGTTTAGTGGCATCTCGCGGCGTAATTACTGATTGCAACATTCTCCTTCCTGTCATGGAGGAGAAATCAGTATGTTCTGGGCTACAGTAGAAAGTGGTTCAACATTTCTAGGTGATGAAAGCATAGTTATGAATATGCATGCCATATTCTGTAAGTAGACCCCCCAAAATTTTACATACTGGACCATTTAATGGGCAACAGCTGATGTTAACAGCATGGATCCCCTCATATTCTTAACAGTGCAGATGGAGACTGTAAAATCTGACCTACTCTATAGCTTTTACAGTAATAGATCTGTACTCATGTGTTTCACATTCTCCATTTAAATCTCTTGGATATATTTAAGGAAGAATGCAACACTCAACACAGCAGGGCCTAGAGTTGCTCTGTTTCCAGATTGCATCAAGCTTGTCTTCCCCTTACCTGTCCTTGAAGGGCACTGAGTACAAACACCTTTTTCACGGACAATGTTAAATCGTCACAGTGTAATACAAGCTGCCGGTGTTCGGAACAGGCTGAGAGCCCCAGCCCACTCTTCACTCCTGGCCAGCATCCCCTTCGAGGGCATCCAGTCCTTAGAGAGCAAGATTGATGATCATCCATAAAGATTGGATTCCAACAGGACACAGGATACTGTGGCATCCTCTGTCTAAATGGAACATGGCTGCACCCATCAGGTGCAGAATGGAGCTATCCAATCATCAGAGTCCCGGTGAAGACCAGCCCAGGTAAGACAAGGTGAACCTTAGAGAAAGTTCTGCCAAACTAACATCAACACACACCAGAGGGAGTAAGACTCTGAATTATTGTTAGTCTCCATTCAAGGAGGATTACTGTACAAGGCTTATTTTTTTCTCCTATTCAGCAAGTCAGAAAATGCCACCATCTTCCTCACACGGGGATGTGAACAAAAGATAGTACAGGAAGCTGTGGTGATCAGAGATGTCAAGCCTGAGCTCATTATTTTCTTTAATCATGGACAAAAAAAAAAAAAACATGCAAATGCCGTGCTGTGACTGCTGGATGTGCGAACACGCAACTGCGTGTTTGTTACATGATACTTAAAAAAGACAACGTGCTGGAGTCCGTGTGTTTTTCTGATTGTTGTGACATCAGGTGAGAGAAAATGTGAATCCTTACATCTTGATGACGGGTGGTGTGTGTTATGGTTATAGTAGATTAAATGTCCATGAAGTACTGGGCTTGTTTTTGTAAGTTCTTATTGAAAATAATTAAAATATGTCTTGCTTAACAGTGATACCAAATAATCAGTTTTTAATGCGAGAGGTTAGGTTGTGGGTAATTAAAAACTGAAACTAATTAAAACTAAAAACTGATTTTTTAGAATTTATTTATTTAAGATAGTTGAAATCAACATGAATTATTGAGAAAGGAAAAAAAATCTGAAATTTTAATTGGCCCAACTCAAACCTATGAAAAGAACATTTACATTTACAACCTGTATTCACCTTTTTTTTTTCGGTGTTTAGCATTTCCCTACACCTCTCCAGTGTGTTATCGGCTCGGTTACGTAGGTGAGTGATGAGCTCTCAGCTTCGCTGCATGACAGAACTGCGTGACACCGGGGTGGGGAAAAAAAAAAAAGAGAAAAGAGGGAAAACAGGAAGCCTCGGTACCAGCTCTGCACACTAGGCAACCATCTTTTCAATAAACCATGGTACCAGTTCATCATGACTAAAGCCATCTGTCACCTCAACAGCTTTTTCCCAAGAGGTGTCACCACACTTTAACAGCCCTCTGAGGAGTTCTCCTAACCTTCCACAAACCCTGAAAATCTCATTTCTTTCTTTAAAGCCTCCAGAGATGTGTCTTTAGGCAATTTTTGATAATAACCGAGCTTTGCAAACTGCTTCCCCTCTCTATGTTCATGTGATAGGGCTAGAGGAAGGAGAGAGACAGCTTTTTTATTTCTTTTCTGCATCTTATATACAATATTCGGAAATTTAGATAAAAGGTAGGTGTGCACCGGCACACAGGAGTCATGGCTGAGTTGCCAGGAGGAAGATAAAAACATGCGGGAGGATGCATTTCTTTTCATTTATCTTACAGTAGTGGAAGTGTCACAGCGGTGTCACAGAGAAATGCTCTCTCTTTGTTGCTGTTGTAGCTGACTGGGAGCCCAAATTGTTCCCAGACAACAAATTTAAAGCATGCAAACAGGTTTTCCAGCTGCGGCGTTTCATTTGTGTTGCCATAGTGTGACTGACTGAGAGAGGTACGTCCCTTTTTGAGGGCTTCTGGTACAAGCTCTGCTTCCAATGAAAAAACAGAACAAACATCACCACCCCCAAAGGTCATGCCAACATGAACGTCATTCAAACTGACACTGAAACAAGCTGTTTACACACTTAAACAGTGTGCAAAGACTCTGTATATGTTATGGCCACGGCATTTTATCTGTTGTTCTGTCTTTTGTATGTAAGCATGCAGTTAGTTATACGTGTTAGCTATTTTAATAAAAAGGGAGCAGTCTCATCAAGCTAATGCCTCCTGAAGGCGGCACTAAAAGTGGTAGGTTTGTTTCCCAGTTCTATGCTGTTTACCCAGGAGGGATGTCGGTGAGACGCAGAGGAGTTGTGTTGATGCAGCAGTTATCCTCAGAATACCTTTTTTTTATTCCCTGCTTCTCTTCTTTGTAGGACAGTGTGAAGGCCAGTGCTGTATTTGACTGCAAAAAAAAATGGGTTGAATCAAGGGGGAGATACCTGATGCACTGAAGATGAGGGAAGAGGAAGCTGCACAGCTGCATTGAAAACTTTGGGACATGGAAGGAAATCGATTCTGGAGAAATTGCTGTACTGTGAATGCCAAATAAAAGACATAATAAATTGGAATACAAGTAAGAGAGCACTACAATTGTTGTGATATGCTGTGTTGTGATATTGTATGCAGTTTGCAGAATAAAGGGCAACAGAACGTTTGATGAATTTGTCAGTTTGTAAGTTTCTTTCTCAGCTTTGGATTAACCCAATACACAACTTTAAAACTAACTCACTGTCTGGACAGTCACGGTGGCTGGGTCATTTTCACAGCTTGCCAACGGTGTTATAATTGTGAATGTTAATAATTAAATGAACTTGTTGTGTAACAAACTACCTGACAATTCAACCAGGTACAGTAGTAGGAGTTTAAAAGTTCCCGTTCAAGCTGAACGCCAGATGAAGGGCAGCCGTCTTCCAGCTGACTTCCAGCCGGCTGCCTGCCGAGTTCCGTGACCGGAGTGACCACCCATTCATGTAATTACATGGTATGGCCAGGAAATGGCGCTTCTCTCACAAAACTTTTTTAAAGTTGTTCTACCTGGCGTAGCCTCATACCTCATTAGCATTCTTGTTGCTCAACCTTTTGTTTGCACTTACAGTAATGGGCTTTTTGGTCTCCCAGTGTCACAGATCACAGAGCGTAAAATGCAGCTGGTTTAAGTTGCTACATCTGTATGGTAGAAGGAGGCATGGATTCTACGTAGAACAATATGCTGCATCGATTGATGTAATTATTAAAAAAGTTTCTACACATATTTAATATTTTTTGTGTGCCGTTCCGAGCAGAGCCTGCACCAAAAGCGAGAAGTGACTTGCATGGCAATCATCTTATTATGCCAGTCTTACTTAGGATTATACGGAAAAAAACATAACAGAAATGGATGAATAATAATAAAGTCATAAGAATAAAGTTTTATACGTGTCTGAGTGCAGAGGATAAATTGAGGTGTCTCATAGCCTGAGGAAACAAGATGCTCTGTCGTCTGGTACGACAGCAGATACTTCTGTAACGCTTGCCAGACAGCAGCAGCAGAGTGAGCACGCGGTGGATATTGTCTTTTAGTGTCCTTTGGGGTCTTGTGCAGGCACCTCACCTCACCAGTATGCTCAGTAAATGGCTACCAATGATGTTCTGGGCGGGTTTAATCACTTGCTACGGAGCCCTTCTGACATAAAGAGGACAATGAATAATATGGTATAGGTGAGAGGAAAGAAACTGCATCGGGACAGAGGAAACATCTGTTACATACTGTTACTCTGGACAGTTAGACCTGATTTACTGACACAAACTTCAGGGTGTGTTAAAGTACTAAATTATCCTTTAAATGTTCCTAACTATGACACATTAGACAACAAATACAACTTGTCATTCACACATTTTCTAGTGGTTGTGCTGGATGTGCTTAGTGAGTTTGGCACATCAGACTCGTATGGACTCAGTGCATTACTGTGGTGCCAGCTCTCCCCTTACCCTTTTGGCTTGACAATTCAATTGACTCCAGTGCTAACCCTCCCACAGTATTATTAGAATTCCCACAATAACAGACATCCAGCGCGAATACTCCAACTGACCACTGACACGTTGGTTAACACACTCACAATGGCTGTAAAACAAAAACAAAAAAAAACAAAACAAAAAAACTAAAATGTCAAGAATACAAAACCACAACAGAGATGTGATCGGACCTTGCCCCAACTGGAACATGACAGAGCTGGATCCAATTGACCTCTGGAGTTAGATATGTGACTTCTGGCTTAGTGTTTTTGCTGAAAAATAAAATAAATCCTTTCTGTACCCTTGCAAAGACTTGCTGAAAAATAGACATAACTGATAAAGACGGATAGAAAAGTCCTGCAGTCTAAAATAACATTTCTTTTCCAAGTTAAAGGATGAAAAATGCAGAACGTTGAAGAATGGATAGTATATCGGAGCATTTGTTTACGCCGTTTATGTGCGATTCTAAAAGTGCCAGCGGTTAGAGGAAGAGAACAGCATCATTCTGCTTATGTCAAGTTGCGTTTCTGTTTATGCTCTGCAGTAAATGTTCCTGTCATGTTTCCCTGCTTTTATCTTAGATATGAATCTTGGATATGAGTCACAAGCAAACCGCATACTGTACAGAGTCTGTGGAGGAATAAGATGATGCTGTCTCTCACGGGGAAGGATCTGGGATTTCTTTAATGGCTTTTTACAAAAGGAAACAGATATACAGAAAACAGCATGTTTCATCCTCAGGTTCATTTACGAATCAATCACATCAAACACATTTATGTATACATACTCTGAGTGCCAGTTATGATGCTCTATGAGCTGATGTTATATATCCATAACGATAAAGGCCTCCAGTATATAAGCATCCATAAGTATGTTTTGTCATCTACAGATGTAGTGGGTACACCTTCATCATGCATCCCACTATTACAATGCCACGTTTCAGAAGTAGTTCAAAATAGACAAACCAAACACTAGCTCCATTTCATGACTCCTGTTTTTTTGAGTTTTGCAGCCACAGTAGGTTTAACTACATGCTCTAAAGAGGGGGTTAGGTGAGGGGTATTCAATTGTCTGCAATCTGCAACCTCACCTATAGATGCCACTAAATCCTACACACCGGATCTTTAAGATGCTGCACCAACCTAAACAGATATAACATTCCCTGAAATGTTTTCCCATCTGTCTGCCGCCTTGTACCTACAAATCCCATCGGTGTGTTTTTCTTGAAACCTGCAATCACTGTTTTGTTTGTTTGTTTTGGCCAGTTGGGGGCAGCGGGAACCAGCTCTGAACATATCACCCCCTTTTTATTTTAAGTCATTGCATGTTTCTGGTCACCTGGTGAAAGTCCAATATTTGCCCTCTTTTAGATATAACTCCTGAGGGAAATATGCAGCTGCTAAATGCTCCCCATATGTTCACCAGCTACTATGTCTGTCTATTTTGTGCTAAGCAGAAAGTGTGCACGGTTTGTTTTTTTACTGAAAAAGGTTCTTGTGCAGCAAAAAGAAATTTACTATCAGCTGATAAAACTAGTTTTGCTTCCCATCTACATTCCCCCCTTCCTGGGCCTAAAACACCTCTGGTAAAAACACTAACACTCCCCCGGTGATCTGAGCTCACAGTCCAAGTAACACGGCTACCCAAATGAGGAACATTATCTAACAGCAGCTAATGTTTCCTGCAGTTTACTGTCCATCAGGCTGAGCAACCAGAGGACATCAGAAAGCGTTTTTTCTCATCAAGTTTCACCACAATCAGTGAAAGTGCTTAGTGCTATAAAGCGTTACGCCTTTTTTGCTCGTACCTGGAGGTCAAATGCAAGAACAGATGAACGCGTGCACGGGTTGAAATGACATAAGCATCATTCACCCCATTACAAGTCAGTGTGGCATCATTTTGTTATTTTATGGTAGAAAGGTTACGCAAACTGAGTTCAGTTACACTGTGATGTAATTAATTATTAGATGCCCAAACTGGAAATGCACTCATACGCAAACAGAACCCAGAGGAGGAGGTAAAGGTGCTGAGGAGGTAAAGGTGCTTCCACACTCCAGAACATGGTGACTGGTCAACCTCAGGTTCCTAAGCCAGTCCTGCTATCCTTGAAAATCAGTCCTGTTCTGTTATAGTTACCAAAGACCAAAAGTACACAATGTACACAAACTCTATGTTGCAAGACATTTGTTCACTTCAACATCTAATTAGTCCAGTGTATTTACAGAAGAAGCCAGGAGCTTTACTTACACACTCTCCGAATTCAAACACAACTGTGGTCCACTGCAAAAAGAGCAGATCTGCATCATCAGCTCATTTGGGCCCAGCACGCTAGCTGGCAGTAAAATCTCCTTCATTCATCACAGTGTTTGCTAATTAGTTGGCAGGTCAGGGATTTCCTCAACTCCTCGTCCTATGTCAGCCTAACCTCATCAGGATGAAGATGGAGAAATACTGGTGCTACCTTTGCCCTCTCATTTGTTTAGTGACCGTGTTTTTGTTAAAATTATTACCAGAATGGTCGATAGTAAAAATCCATTACAGGCCGATTTCCTGCTTCAGTTTTGACCTTCTGGAGTTGTGTGAACGCGGTTGTTCTGCGTAATGAGAATCATTACTGACATTTTGTTTTTAGTTTGACCTCCAAAGAAAGTGGTTTGGAAATCTGGATAAACTGTTGGCTTGTTTACAGCTGATTATTCAACAGCTCGTGTCCTTGCCCCATTAGACTTCATTGAAACAGTGTTGCCTTGTTTCCAGATCTTAGAAATTACTTTTCTGTGCACTGTGTTATCAAATCAGACGTGGCCACAGCTCAAAAAAAAAGTTTTACTTTCACAGTAAGGTTAGTAGTTTTAGTTTTAGGCTACGCATTGATAGGAACATTTTGCAGAAGATGTCTCGGACAATTATCCATTTATGATAATTGACAGTTTCAGACATACTACTACTGCTCTTCATCCAAATTTCCGGAGCCTGTTACTGATGTCATGCACATTGTACAACAAATTTTAGTCACAATACCCGTTCACATTTTGCTTTTCTTTAAACATAGTCATATAACTATTGCCAGAATATGAAATGACCCAACATTTTAAAAAAACCAAAAACGAGCAGCCGTATTTTGTAGAAAACAAAACAGACTTAAGAAAGTTCATATTTACATGATGCACAAAGCGAACAAGGACCTGAAGAGGCCAAAGGTCAACGAACAAAGTTTGTTTTGGTGGTGAAGCACACAATCAGACAGAGTTGCACTCAACAGAATGTCTGAAAGCGGATAATTATTTAAAAGTGCTTTTCAAGACACTGAGTTTTCCACCATAACTATTGACTGCTCTGTTTTGGTTGCTCTAAATAAAGAAAGGTTCATTATCTTCCCTCTGAAATCCACTGGGATGTATCGATGGAAACCCTGTTGTGCTGGCAAGTGAGCAATGCTGTCTCCTCACTGGGCATAAATACAGTATTGATTAGTCATTCCGCACAGCTTTCGCTGTCATTTTTCTACCCGGCTCGCCATGAAGAATTAGTGGACAGTAATCACTCTGCAACCTGCAGGCGGGAGCATCCACCATTAGAGATGGGCCACTATGGAACCCAATAAATCATACTCACACACTCACACCAGATCCACCTGTCACCGTGAAGGATTCAGCAAGTAGAGCGTGGAAATATTGCCTTTGTTATTTGTTGCTCTAAGAATCAGGTCAGGCAGTCTCTTTTTTCTATTTTTTTTTACTTGTTTCTTGTCATACAGTGTGATTTTAGGCACCATGGCTCTGCCAAATCTCTCCAGTTTCGAGCTATTCATATCACATAGATCCAATATTTGGAGCCTGTGTTTGACATTTTATCACAAGTTACTAGAATTGGACAGTTTCCTGGGATTTCCAAAGAGGGTTACAGCTCGCTGTGCGGGCTGCACAACTTGTAAAATCGGGTCCGTGTCACAGCTGAAACCAACAGGGAGATGAGACCTCAATCTGTTCGTATCAACACCGGGATGCGAGCATTCACATGAAGTTATACTCCAAAGGGAAATTGTCTCTCAGGTGATTGTGAGAACTAGAATCCAGAGCATCTCTTCCTCACTAAACCAGTAAGTGAAATATTTGATATAATTCATGTCAATATATCTGGTGAACCGCTACCCAGATTACCATGACATTTAGTCTGGAACATTAGACCCAAGCACGTAATCACTGCAGGGTATGGGGTGTGTCACATCCCACCAATATGTGAAATATGGAAATTTGTCCCACCCAATAATGTTTAGGAGAATTTCAACTCTCTATATTATAACTGACAAACTGGATGCTTACCTCCTGTGTCTTATTGGCGTACATGTCAACACAGAAGGCAACAGCTGTGTGAATGGCTGGTAAGGGCCTGGATGATGATCTAAGTTTTCCTTGAAAATTGGGCTCCATTATAAGACTATGGAAAAACTGTAATGCTGTGTGCCAGTGCCCATTTGGATACAACAGGAGCTTAATGCACTTGGCACATGCACCTTGTTCTTGTGTTCTTTGTGGTCAGGTGCATTATCCTGCTAAAAGCGCTCACTGCCATTATGGTGTATAATACTTAGGGAGGTGGTACGTGTCAAAGTAACATTCAAAGAGGCAGGGCCCAGGGTTTCCTAGCAGAAAACATTGCCCAAAGCATCACACTGTTGTGTGATGTGTTCCCCGGTAAGTGATGCACATGCACCCAGTCATCCATGAGATGTAAAAGAAACCAGACCAGGCCACCTTCTTCCATTGCTCCATGCTAAAATGCTCATTGTTGCTGCTTTCGGGCAGTAGACAGGGGTCAGCGTGGACACCCTGACTGGTCTGCAACTGCTTTCTCTGCAATTTGAGCTACAGTAGCTTCCACACAGGGAAGTGCAAAGATGAGCCATGGCCACCCATGACCCTGACCACCGCAGACTGGGAACACCCCACAAAGAGCTGCAGTTTTGGAGATAGTCTGACCCAGTCATCTAACCACAATTTTGGTAATTGTCAAAGTTGCTGAAATCCTCACGCTTGCCTATTTTTCTGCTTCTAACACATCAACTTTGAGAACAAAAAGTTCACTTGCTGCCTAATATATCCCACCCACTGACAGGTGCCATGATAACGAGATAATCAGTGTTATTCACTTGGTTATTCACCTGTCAGTGGCCTGAGTGTAATGGCTGATTTGTGTATGGTTAAGGTTATGAACAGCCAGCAGGTTAAGCTTCTATTATACCCAGTCCTCCTTAAATCACATATCTGAAATTAATCGTATGATTATTTTCTGATTGTTAAGGTTCTATCAGACTGTTAAGGTAAGGAACGACTGTGGTTTGGATAAAAAATAAATGTACGGTTATAAGGACAGGAAATGATAGTGGTCACGGTGTCATTTGGAAACAAACAGTCACTGTTGTGATTGACATTTTGGATATTGGGTATTTTGGGCTTTTACTGGAATGTCTGCATAAAGATACAGGCATAACAAAATGTCACTTGTCTGTTATGCTCTCCACCTGCCATTATTTGGCAGCCATGGTAGCTTCTGCTACACAGTTGGAGGTGAAGGGTAGCTAGATACAATTAAATCTGCAAAAAAACACCAAATGAATTACTATGAAGGTCCCTAATATTAGAAATAGTTTGTAAAGTTAGGTTGTGGGAATGGCTCAAGAGATGTTTCCATGTTATTACAGACTCGGGTTGCAACCTTAAACTCCCAAAGCTACTCCTCCTTTCATCCTCTCCCACCTCATTTTCTGTGTTGCACAGACAGTAATCTTCATGTCGTCATGTTAGCTGCTGTCCTGGTCGGGCAGGAGATGAGAGAAGCTGCTTAAAAACATCCCTTGGTGGAAGATACACAGGTATATCCTGTCTGCATTTCCGATGGTAGGCAGGTTGCACAACTTGGGCTGTCTGGATTGGAATTATGATGTTCAGAACATATTAAAGTGTAAGTGAAATGATAACCGGAATGAATGAAAGAGGAAAAACTTGTGCTGCAAACGACAAGTCTGCATGTGCTAATTTGGTGAGACTTGCCTCTGATGCAAGTCTTTCTTTGTGCACATTGGATGTAATAATAAAAAGGGGTGAATGTCATCTTAATTGGTCATTATCAAAGAAAGTTTAACAAATGGTAATTTCAGGTCATTAATAATAACTTTAGTAGTGAAGCAGAAAAGAAAATGTTGAATGGGATCTTGTGGCATTTTAACATAAGGTACAATGTGAGAATCCCAATGTTCTCTGCTATATTGGGGAGCTTGACAAATTGTAGAATGCATTTTATATGAGTGTAATGACATCAAAATAATTAGATATGTAAACTACGGCATAATCCAAAGCGGGTATCTACATCTGCATCTCCAAAGCCAATTTAGCATCAGAGTCTTACTTATATCTCTGCAAAGCAATTACCATAAACCATGTTCACCGAGATGCCCCACAAATACCTTAGTACACACTCGGATTCATTATTTGGGACGTTCATATCTTCCCAGCAGCAGAGAGGATGCTCGGTAGAAAGCCCAGGCCTCCTTATGTTTTTATCTGGGGTCATCGATTTCCTGCCTCGTTCCATTTCACAAATGAATGAGTGTTAGCCACTTAAACTAATTCAAATATACATGTGTTTTGCCAAATAAATGCACAGAGGGTCAAAGGATTGTTCCTCTGAGAACCGAGAATTACTCAGAGGAACAATGTGTGTTGTGATCTAATATCACTGTGCAGTGTGAATCACAGGGCCATCTTTTCTAAAGTAATTTCCTCTGTGCACCTCTGTGATGTGGGTTTTTTCTTTTTACAGGTCAAAGAAGTACAAACAGACTTTGTTCAAGTGTGTAGCTTGGTGAAACCAACTGCAGTCCTAATACTTGCAAATTCCTCTGCAGGTTCTGTCGGTAATATAAATGTTTAGTCTTCTGCTGCAGTCACTTGGGCTCATATTCAGAGCTAAGATAGTGAGAGATTTGTTTGATTGAAGTTATTTCAGAATGTGGGCTTTGCCTCTGTACCAAATCTCTTGCTATGCACCACCTGAGCAAGTACACATGCCGGGTCAGTTCATCATGTTCTCTGTTTTCATTCTTGGAGGAAATAGAGCCTATTTAGAGGAAAATTCAAATTTATTACAATCTCATATTTCTGTTTCCCCAGAATTTCTATCACTTATTAGACTATTGCACTAACAAAGTTAATTGGTGAGATCTGGGAACACTGCCAAATCTCTACAATAAAATCCAGTGGAACAAGAAATGAGCAGTCAAATGAGACCTGTCCTGCCAAAACAGAATAATGTGTTACTCATTTAAATTTCCCAATAACAAGATATATTTACATGCCGGTGACAAACATCTCAACTGGCTATTGTGACTGTCGGCAGCAAAGGAAATAGTGCAACATTATTATGGAACTAGTAAAAGTCATGGGATGGGAGATCTGTGCATTTATTGTAGGAACTTAACTTTTGCATAGATAGTTCCCAATGGATTCAATGTTTGCTAAGTACATAAGCTGAAATGGTTTGTAGCTTTGGGGTTTGCATCCACCTCGACTCCGCCCTCGCGTTACTGCTTGGCCCACAGATTTTACACCGGGATATTATAAAACCTTCCTGCATAAAAAAAAAAAAGATTATTTGTGGATGGAAGTGTCCTGTCAAAGGTTTTACAGACAGCTCTTTCATTGTCTATGGGGAAATTGATTTTGCCTGGGCTTTTGAATAGGCTTTGGCCACTTTGATAAATTGGCAGCAAGGCTGAGTGGCGGCCCTGTATAAGCTCCCTCAGTACATCCACGGGGAGGCTGCTGTTTTTCTGCTGTTACCTACTGACAGTCGACATTTCTTTCTTCTAACCATGAATATGATTGTTTCACTAACCTAACCGAACCTTAATCATAGCTGTGTCAGATCAGAAAAGAGATCTGGAGGCCAAACATCATATGTTGTTGATTAATTTCACAAGCCGACATTTTAGCCAGACAATCAAAATGTTGATAACAGGAAAAATGTTGCCATGGTTTGTCTGACTGATTATTTGACTGTTTTTCTTGGTCCTGACATATGTCACCACTTTGTCAAATCAATTAGACAAATTATATTGGTGAGTTCAGCTTGATTACCAAACAGAGGAGTGGCCAAAGCTACAGAATTAAGATCCAGGGTCCAATGAATCCTAATTATCCTTTAACTGGACTTAAATGAAAAACGAATAATTATAGACCCTCCGTTGCTTAAAGCCATGCGTGATAGAGGTCTGTGTTCATCTTGTCTGAAGGACAAGGAGTGCAACATACATTCTGTATATGATTGTCTTTACTAATAGACTATATTCCTGCTCAGAAAATATGTGTGGTCAGCTAAACTTTAGGTAGAAATTTGGCAGCAACAGGAATTTATCGATGGTGCGGGAAAGATTACTGGATTTTTCTGTGGCTTCAGCAGTAGTAGGGTAGACCTTTGCAAGAACTAGTGATAATAATAAATGCATGTGCAACAGAACAATTTACAAATGTCCAGCCCACCAAGAACTAGCTGAGCTTCGGCTTAAATGAAAGATACAGGGTGTCCCGGCATGCACAGGTCAACAGTGGCAACATTCTTTCAGATCCTGGATCTGGCATGTAGATATTACCTTTAAAACACCGCTATATATCCATAATGGCTGAAACCATGCTTATAGAACGCCTCAGTGTTTGACACAATCCAGATTTTTATTATCAAAGACTTCTCTGAGTTGCTGGTCTATTTTTCTTGTCTTTCACTGACATATATCATGTCTTGACACACAGGCTCTCTTCTGTCTTTCTCAATGCTGGAATGTAAAAACAGTGGCCGCTGTGTTGGCACGTCTCCGGCAGCTGCTGGTGCCAACAAGACGTGCCAAAAATAGACAACATATCACAATTACTCAGGTCAGTATTTTCAAATAGCATCCTTCAAAAACTGCCTGACATCTGTCGGAACAGTGGCACAAACACTAGCAGCTAACATGTCATCTCAGCATGGGTGTGTTAAACATTCATACATCTCACTGGCAGCTGCCAGAAACAGCGGCTGTGTCACCGTGGCATCTGAGGGTGCCACCGGAAGTGCTTTTGTTAGCTGCCACTCCGAGTATTCGCTGAAGGAAAGCATGCAAGCAGCAGTGCACGGTCACGCACGCACATTTTTTTCAGTGAAAATGTTTCCGTGTGCGTGCAAAGCATAGCAGGAACTGTCTTTAATATCATCATAGAATGCACGGTTCAACATCTTTTAAGTAAATGTGTTCTCCTCCATTGTAGCTTCCCTCTATTATCAAGCAAAGGCATTCTTATGACAGCTTTAAATTCTACAATGTGGGTGGTAGGCATCAACTTTCAGTACTTGAAACCCTTCAAACTTTACACCCTCAACCGATACAAGATGCATTGTATGTACATGGACGCCGAAAAAATGTGACACAATCCCTGTGTGAGATTTTTTTTTCTTTGTACAGTTGTTCTCAACTACAATATGTCACGGTCGGCTAAAGAGAGAAGCTGCCATGGAAACCATAGGAAAAAAAAAAGCAGTTTTCTCTTAGAATTTCGCAACCCCCGAGGCATCTTCAATTTGTATGTGATGTATGTGTACACAAAGTATGCAATACTTTTGGAAGCACTTGTTTGTATTTCCCCTGGTTAGCACAATTTACCGTGCAATATAAAGTATATTTTTCTTGGGGTACAAGAAAAATAATACACAGAGGGTGTCAGTTGGGTAATGCCTCTCAACACCCTTTGTGTATTATCCCTGTTTTGTGTTGGAGCTGGTTTAGCGTGCAGGGAGCTTCACCTGTGTCCCTTCACGTCTTGTTGGAAAATCTGGGGATTTAGTTCACTTTTTAAAAACGGCAATCCGGAAGTTTTACAATGATTAAACTGTGTGAAACCACTTGCAGACTTTCGAGATGCATGTGGTGCATGCAGGCGGAAAAGCTTTGCATAACATTCTTTTCCTGTCACAGTCGAAAGTAATGGTTAGCTTCACTCCAGTGTGCACAGGTAATTCAAACGTAAGCCATTTTACACCCCCCAAAAAAAATACAATAAAAAGATATATTTCGATGTATTTGTGTCATGCCAGCTCTCGTGTACCGCCAGCTCTTGCATCAAAAGCTTATTCATAACCTTTCGCTTGAGAAAATGCAAATTTGGTTGTATTTGGATCATGGATTGGGCTCTGACAAGGAGGGGCAAACCTCAGCCTGCTGAAATCACACATCCACAGCTCAGTACTTGCATGTAAGCCTCAGGTTTGCTGGCATATACCTACTCACTGGCTGACTGGGAACACAAGCGTTTGCGCAAGATAAGTCATGGTTTGTAGTGATTATGTGAAAAAAACACTGTCACCTTGCATTGCCTTTGACTTCCCATAGTTTTCAGTGGAGTGGATAGCAGCCTTTATCCTCTGCTTAGAGAATAGAGGACTGTACAGCTGATTCTATGATGCAGATATCTGCATGAGCAAAAATTATTTCAATGTGCCAACATTAGAATAAAGTGCCGCGAGCACAGAAACCCAGAATAATTTATACATGGGCAGATGAACACAACCTACCCTGTGTTTACAAAACCCATGATCCAGCACATCACTAATTTAAAATCCACCAGGGTCATTATTTAAGTACAGCTACCCACGCTAGACTTCTCCATGAAGAACTTTTTTTTTTTCTTTAGCGAGTCGAATTAACCCCTCATGCAGCATGTGGATGCAGATGAGACTCTGCCCATGTCACAAGGCTAACCAAAAAAAAAAAAGGCTCGTCCCTCTGCTGTGGTACCTAAAAAGACCCGGAGGTCAAAACTGCCCCCTCAGCGCCAAAGCCAGGCTGCTGATCTTTATTCAATGCTACAAGTGAATAACTCGCCCAAAATAATAAAAAAAAAACTCTGCACTGACTGTGCAAAGAGCACCAGGGCAGAGTCTATTTTAAATATTCACCCTGGCTCTGTTGCAAATCCTGCAAAGCATGCAACCAAAAGTGAAGCGTATTCTGTGATAATGGGAAAAATAAGTCATGCAACTGAAAATACACCCAAATTTTTAATTTTTTGAGAGGCTAGGCTAATGATTTATCAGTCAGGACAAGAATCTGACTGGGGCAACTTAGAATAGATTAATGGTGCTTTTAAGTTGCCTAATTACAGCTTTCAAGATAATGAAGGTCATTGCTTGTTGTGCAGGAAACAGAGCATGTCATGCGAGTAGAGAGAAGTTAATTTAACTTTAGGAATGCATGAAAGTCTTCCACTTAAGCCCCGGCCAAATAGCTTCACACTCAGTGCTGCACCTAAAGAGCTGCGGCTGATAAAGTGGGACTCCTCCTCCCCACCAACTCCTATTATCATCCTGCCCTCAACCATGACTTCATCTAAGGGTTGGCTCATACAATCTCGAGGAAGTTGTATGTCACAACACAAACAAAATGGATTGATATTTGACACGAAGGGTTAATGAGAGTCTCGCCACAGATACCTACAGCCTAGATTATGATTTATAGTTAGCAGTTAGTTGCATAAACAGTTATTTATAGGGCAGTGTGAAACTTCTACAGTAAAAAAGGCACATGATCAGCCTATATTGTGCTTTAAAGGGGACATATTATAAAAAAAGTGTCTGTCTACATACTTTTGAGTATCTGGACTGCCTACCAGCCCAGATACTGTGAAATAAGACAGCATAGTCAGTGTTTTGGAGCTCTGGACTTCAATGAGCCACTTCCTACACAAGATGCACACTCATGAGAATCTTACCTCTCTCCCCATGGGTCTCTATGGGTAATATATCATAGAGCCAGCACAGCACATGACAGACAGAACATGCCGTCTTCATTGCATAAGTCTAAACATGTAATCATAGTGGATGCTCCTTCACACTGTGAAGGAGGCAGAACAACAGTATTGTAAAGAGATCCATAGATGTGTGTCTTTTTATTTTTGAGGACCATTTTGAGATGACAACGCACACTGAGAAGCATGGTCAGGGTCAACTATCCGACTTCTCCTTAACTGTGTGTGAAGAATTCAAGTCATTAATCGGTGGGACACCACGTGTGCACCAACTCCCATTTGGTTTTTACTTTTCCAGTGTAGTAGAGGAGCACAGCTATATGGTTCATAAATGCAATGGGCTCTGGGTGCTCTTTAAAAAATAAAACCCACTAATCCATCGCACACTGTGTGCTGGCCATCCGGTGAACCTTGTAGGTGTCAACAGCATTGATAATTGCTGCAGGGAGGTTGACTTCTTCTTTCAACCGCTGGAACAGTATTTCATAACAGCAACAATTACATTAGCCGAACTCTAAACAACCTCTGCAAAAACCTCACACTGAAAAAAAATTACTGGGCCAAAATTACACTGGCCAAAATAGCCCCAGAAAAAAAATGGTAACTACACGAGAAGTTGCTGTGCTAGCCTCTAAAGATGATAAACTGGAGACTATTCTGAGGGGTAGAGGAGTGGGAACATTTAATGCACAAAAGAAAGCTAAATAATGCTTTTGGTCTTCTGTGGCATTTGTATTTTGGGACTTAACGAGAGCAGCCAGTGTGATTCGTGTTAAAATAAAGCTCTGTCTGATGACGAGGGTGAAGTAGCTTTTACTTACTTAGGTTGAAATCTATGATGTCGTTATCGACAGGCCAGGTTTGTGCCTGTCCAGACGGATCGATGCCGACACAGATGTGTGAACCATTTGACATTTCATTGTGTGAACGATTTTTTTAAGTTGAGCTTCACTTATCTGACGGCTGAGAGAAGTTCTTGTCAGACAAATTCATCAGGCGTTTTGTACAGAATGAGACTTCACCTGCCACGCTACCAATCTTTGGTAAGACTACGTCTACAGTATACAGGCATTCATGAGGCTTATTGACCACTGATAAACACACTAAATGCTGAGTAATAAGAATAATTAGAACACACAACGTCATTAACCTTGCTTGTCTGGAATGGTGAGGGTACGAGGTCGTTTCCCGAAGTTAAAAATGAGCAGAGGACAACAATGTCACAGACACGGCTTTCTGCACTTCCCCTTCTGGCTATCGGACAACTCATCAGGGATCTTGATTTTTGAAGATATTGTAACACCAGTTTGCATATTCAAGAAAGAGGCCAGCGTGCCTGTGTCTGTTTGCCAAAAGAAATCCAGACTGATTGTACATTATCAGAAAGTGCCCTTATAACCCAGTCCTCCTCATTATTTAAAGCCGGAGTCGTGTACTCTGTCAGATTTACGCTGCTGCTGATGTGTTTTCATACATAACGTCATGTGTGAGTGAGTAGCCTTGGCAAGACACAGCGGAGTAGTTAAAGGTATTTGTAGTTTTTGCTTTGAATGAAAGCTGAACTGAATGATGCTGCAGGGACACAGTGAAGTATGCACGGCTCATACTGAAGATGTCTCTTTCTGTTTTTGTTTCTTTTTTGTAACTCATGCATAATTGATATTTTTCTTTTTACCGGTCAAGGAACAAAACAGCTTAATTCACTGTCAAAATGATTCTCTGTGATCATACAGTGGTTGAGTCACATCAAAGAATTCGTACAAGCTTTCATTTATTCACATTTTAAGAGGACGGTACGGTTTTTAAACTGTGATCGTTCTGTCCGACATGCCTAAAAAGCTTAATTGCTCGTTACAGTGATTGAAAGGCATTCACTCTCCAATCTGAAACACCTTTGTGTCACATTTCAAAAAGAAAAAAAAAAAGTTTTTGTCTGAGGAAGTAGTTGGCAGAAGCTCTCCCTCTGCACCATTGTCACGCTTTTTGGGAATTTTCTATGGCCTCGTTTTTTTTTTTATTGGATAGTAATTAAGAAGGAGTGAAAACAAAAGCGGGGAAGAGAAAGAAAAGCAAACCGCAGAATTATTTTCATGCTGGGGAGAGCAAATATAGCGTCCTTGGTTTAATCAGCCGAATATGATAATACTACTAACTCCCATTGTTATTGAGGCGCCAGTCTTTCCTTTGCAAACTCTTTAAACATCTGCCAGGAGTCAGATGAAGAGTCTATATTGTCTCAGCTCGCTATATATCCACCGCTGTCTCTGACAATTTCCTTCCCTCCCACTATTCATCTCTTTCTTTCTGTATCTATCTCTGCCCATTGTATGTATCTCCCCCCCTCCTCTCTGTGCTCCCCCGCCTACCCCCCTCTTCTCCCACCATCCATCTCCATCTCAGGCTCAAGCTCCTTCCCTCTCCTATCAGATTAGCTCTGGCTGGGTCATTTGCCTCCCATCTAATTGCCCGGCGGTGGCTGATTGGCATGTGAATCGCGGCGATGTGAGAGCCTGCCTAAATATTAATTGTGTGTAGGTGTGGGCACGTAGGTGTCAAGCGCTCGATTTCATTAGGCGGAAAATATTTGCAGGATTTTTTCCTCTTTATCTTTTTTTTTTATCCTTCCTGCCGATTATAAACAGTCTGTCCTGCCCTCTGATATTTAAAACACAACACGTATCCATTTGAAAGACGTGATTTCGGATGCCAGTGTGCATTTACCCGCCGCCATAAATGTGAGTTCCAGCAGAGATGAGTGGGGCGCTGTAAAACGTACACGTTGTTCAAAGCAGAGGTAGCATTTATTTCCATATTATCTGTCAGCATTAGTTACATCAACTAAATTCATATAAATTATCCCCTCCTCCTCCGCCTCCTCCTCCTCCTCTTCGGATACTAGACGTCTGCAGCTGGCTGGAGCCTGGCTGAGTGCTTGATGGACTGCTATTGGTGCATCAAGTGAATACCCTGAGCAACTATTGGGTAGCAATACATTATAAACAAACAGCCGAGATGGAGTGATTCTTATTGAGTCTTAATCTCGCCTTACAGTACATGTCTGACAGATAACTCAGGATACAGGGAGAGCATGGCAGGATGTCAGCTGTAGGTCAGCAGAGATTTTGCTTGAGGGAGCAATCTGGTTTCCAAAACAGCTTATTGCCTGCACACACATTAGACTTTGACATCACAACACTGTAGCTGCTGCCTCAGTCCCCACTATCGAGAAAAGAGGAAGGAGTAGGTATGTTGTCTGTGTTTCTACAAATATACTCAGGGGCCTCTTGTCGTGCGCATGGGGGGCTGTTTCCCCGGCTGCAGGAGGTAAACTTAGTGCTTTGTTTACTGCCCCATTCTATCTCTGCAGCTCTTAACAACAAGAGCTTTAACTGTGGGGACTGTTCAAAAGATTCATCTCCGGTCTGCAGATGCATACTTGTTCTTTATTTGTTTTTCAATGCAGTCTGCTGTCAGAAAAACGATGTTTTGAGCGGGAAAGAAAGCTACGGCTAACTCTTTCAAAGTCAAAGGTTGCTGTTTGTCCAGGAATCCGGCAAAGCCTCAGACTGAGCGAGGAAAAACTGACAGAGGGGAAGCTAATCCTCTGAAATAATTTGGTCGGCAGTCTCTGAACTTCCACATTATCTTCCTCCGCATACACTTGATGATTTAAACGCCTCAGCCCACTTTTGACAGGTGAACCAGCTTTTCTAATAGCCAAACATTATGGACCGGCTCCATGTTTTGGCCTCCAGTTTGAATTTCTTGTATACAGAGGCCGCGAGGGACCTTTATTTTGAGATAAGAGAGCTGACAGGCCGATGCGGCTAAAAGCTACGGAGCTGAAATATGCTTGCAAACTGGTTTCAAGGCAGTGAGTGATGGTGGATGGCATTATTGTGCTGGTTCCTCATCGGTACACAGACTACAACGGATATCTTCATTTAATATGTTCCCTCAAGTATGCTGGTGCCACAGAACACCTGCCTGACAACAGAGACAAATTGTTTATCCAGTCAAACAAATAAATAAACATGTCACAACAGCAAACAAAGAAGAATTAATTCCCAAAAGTAATAATACTGTGAAACATTCCTCAAGTGGGTTGTTGAAGGCTCTGCGAACTCAATGATGGTGGGAAAGGAAAGGTTCTTAGTAGATCCTGAAGTAACAATGTTTTCCAAAAAGAAAACTTGAATCTTGCATACATGGCATATTATTGTTCAAAGATAGTCACGATTGTTTGCATTGTTTACAATTTTACTTCAAGTATACAGAAGAAAGTTGATCGTATTCGAGGAATCGGTCTTGGTCCAACAATGGATTATGAGTTTCAGTAATAACAAGGTGTCCATGCAGCCACCATTCAATCAGCTGACCTGTCTCTAGCACAAAATATTTTTCAATCATTGACTGAAAAGAGTGAGGTGGTGCAAATAGAGCAAAGCGATTCTCAAGTTATTAGGTGTTGGAACACAAGACAGACTCTCATCACAATAACTCTGACTAACACATGAAATTACACTGTGAGGGAGAAACTACAAGCTGTGAAGGCGACATTGACATATCGTCACCCTTTTTACCGGATGTGACAAACATCTAAGCAAACAAAACAGCATAATACCAACATTAATTTGGGATATTTACCCATTTATCGTCTCTACCGACCGTTATCCGGCTTTAACTTCCACTATTTCCACCACCTGGCCACAGACTTGTCTGTTTGATTGGGTTGATCACCATGCGACATCTCTCACATACTAATTTAATCTATTGATGATATAGAAAATATTGATTATAGCCACTTAAAGATGCAGCGGTAGGTTTTAGTTCATCTATTTTTACTGTCACCTCTCCTGCCGCGTGTAGTAACTTAAGTCATAAGTCATAAGTCATAAGTCTGTTTAAGGGCACCTGCTAAATGCATTGATTTCAAATATATAATATAATCTATGTCTGGCAGTAGCTTAGGCTTCAAACTTCCATTTTAGGTCCTTTACTCGCGTCATACTGTACATCTGCCACACTCTAGATAGTCAGGCCTCTGACTGTGACGGGAGTCCGATAACATCATCTTTGGTACACTCAATATTTCCTAAGCCAGTGGGGAAGCAAGCATCAAAAAGCACATATTCCAGCTTATTATCACTGATGTAGAAGGAGCAGGATGAACAATTTGAAAAAAAACTTTACTTCAGAAGCTATTTTTTCCCCAGCCAGACTGTCTGTACATTTAAGCCACGTACACCAAGGAAAAAAAGTCTTTTTTGGGGTCTCAGATAAGATTTGGCTGAGTTGGTGGAGTGCAGGTATTTCTGTTTAAAGAGAACATCTTTTAACTCCTGGATATGTTGGTACATTGCAATATGTCATTACAGCAGACACAAGCTCAAAAAAACAAGAGCGAAAGATCGCAGACCTTTAAAAGCCCCAGACATCGTTGGGCTTTGTGTATGAAGCGAAGATTTTGTTGCCTGAATCAGACGCCGCTCTACGCCATCTGCTTGGCAGCTGCTGTGCTTTTCTTCTTGCTCTTCTCCTCTTCACTTCACCCAGACATGAAGCGAAGTAGGCCGAGGCCTTGGGAAGTCCCTCAAGTTACTTATCTCAGCAGTATGGATAGACACAAGCCTCGCACTTTTCCAAAATGACTCAAGTTTTAATGGCGTGTGCTTCTCTGTAACCTGCTGTGCGTGTGAAAACTTACACAGGTTTTGTTTTTTGGCAGAGGCTCTACCTCCCACTGAGCTAAATTATGAATCACTTGCTGATGTTTGGAAATATATTATTAAAGGGATGAACACTGCCACCGTACTTTTTTTGGGGGGAGTTTGTGTGCACGAACTGCTGGTATACTCGATTTGTAAATGATCTTTGTTTACACTCCCAGTGTTTGTATTAACATTCAATTTTTGCATTAATGAATATGAATGTGGTCGTCCAAGTGTTGCTTAAGTCGCACAGTCTTTTCATTAGCTGCTGTGCTCTCACAGAGCTGGCTCTCGGCTCATATCTGCACTGTGAAAATGGAGCTTTTGAATACAGATTGCACACTTCATCAATGAATCGTGTTCGTTCATTCCCAATTTTTAACGTGCAAGATTGTGCTAATTAAAAACAGAACATGTATGAAAAGTCTACGACAGAATCAGGAATCGAGAAATTGAAAGAAAGAAACTATAAATGAGAAACGTGTTACGTTGTTTCACATGTGTTTAGTTTAAAGGCGCTGTTATCCAGCTTTATATGCAAAATAGGTTCATTCTAATCCAATAAAATGTCTGTGAATAACTAAGATTTATTTTTAAATCTGTTCATAAAGATACCTTGGCCATGCTTGAGCACAATGTTTGCTAATGGTTTATTCATTTGATTTTATTTTCTAATCATATTTTTAATAGCATTTCAGCACATGCTGACATTTACATTAACCGCATTCATATATTATGTTTTCCAATGTATACGAGAACAAAAATAAAAACGGCCATATTAAAAGGTCTGTTAAATCAAGTTATTGTGTCGCTGCCAAGATGACAGCCTGTGGTTGCCAGTCGTCATGGTAACGCAACACGCATTCAATCCGAAAACAGCAACTGTCAGAGCAGTGATGGAAAGATTTGTTTGAGAGCTTAAAGAAATGCCGATACGTCTCGACACGGTCTGAGACGAGCGAACCCGAAACTCAGAGTGAAGGAGAGGGGAAGCTACCTGTTCCACATCTGCGTCATCATTCATATTATGTAGAGGAGAATGACAGAAATATATGTAATAAATCATGTGTTTCTCTTAATTGCTTTTCATTCCTTTATCAACTTTCATATAGTGCAGCAACTCTGAAACCTTTCAGGTAATTTAAGAGATACGTGATAAATCTTTGCAGCTAGTGAGAAAAATAATTGGATTTTAGACAAAGAAAGATCACAAAATCATATAATCACGTCTTGGACCTAAAATACCTCATGCTAAAATATTGTTTTCCAAGATCACAACTTTAGAGACTTCATGTAAGTAATCAAAGTCACTAATTAGAGTCTGAGGCTGCTGGTCTACAGAGACAGAGTCATCTTCCTCAGCACAAACCTAAAGCTTTGCCTGTTCTTTTTTTTAAAGATGTTTGTATCGATTATTTTTTCTTTGTTGTGTTGTTGTTTTCTTTGTTCTGTCTAGTTTTGAGTTTTTAAATTCTTTTTTTTTCTATAGTCAGATTTGTCTCTTTTTCCCGTACAAACAAAAGATGCTGCAGCAGAACAATCTTTCTCTGAAACAGGCCTGCTTGTGTAAATGCTAACACTGCATGTCGACGTGCAGCTATTGTACTGTAGGTAATAGAAAAGGGATTTGCAGATTTTGGAATGTTTTGCATGGCGTCAATTTGAGCAGCAAGGTTCGTGTGTGACTGTCAGTGCCAAAAAAAAAAGTTTCCTCCAATCTTCTCTCTCTAATCGAGGTTTTCTGCTACTCTGCTACCAGTTTGTCATCATGATTTCCCCCTATTGCAGCAACTGGACCCCATTTCAATTAACCTCCCAGAGGTGCTGCGGGTTCATCACCACTTTACCTGAGGATACCAGCGTTTTTGGACACGCAATAAATCAACAGCAGACTAGAAGCAGATGCTCAGCTGTCTGCCTGATGCAACAACTGCGAACCCCCGGAAAAGAACAACCACCTCAAACCGAAGGATGCGTTTTCCCCTCCAACGTGACTATTTTTAGGTGTTTCCATCCACGGCGAGAGCAAAATGTAAATGCTCAGCGTCTCTCTTTGAAGTGTGAGGATACTCAAGGTGGATTATTTATGGATATACAGCTGTAGTCTTAAATCCTGTTAAGTCGACCAAGGAGCCCTCGCTGTAATGTTGAAGGGCTCGCAAATAAATAAAAGTGTGCTGCAGTGGCATGTCGGCGTGGCGAACATATGACAGTTTAGTGAGGGTAATGATTAGGTGTGAGCACTTTTCAAAGCTCCAATCTTTTTCTTTTTTTTTTGCCTCCCACATCCCTCTGCTAATGACAAGAGACGAAAAAATTAAGGTGTCGTCATTTGACGTCCACGACTTGTTAATGATACGCTCGGGCCTTGGCGGCAGTGACGCAGCATTCAGCAGCGCCAATTGATATGGTAATGCTTTACATGTTTATGCTCACATACGGATTTTCATTTAAAAAGGGGGGCAACAACAAATGCACGAGAGGAGCACAACATTTGGAAAAATAGGTCACTGCTGCTAAATGTTGATAGTGCTACTTTGCCCCCCAGTGGCACACAGACTCAGTGCAGACAAGCTGCCGTTTCATTATCATAACCTTCAGGCTGTTGACTTTCTTCCACGCAGTAGCAGGGGTATGGATAGGCTGCATATATGCTGTATTAAAATATATGGGTTTAGTTTTCCATGGTGCGCTAAAAATATGTCCTGCGTTTGTACTTGTACTGCTGTTGTTGCTTCAATTGTAGGTTTCAGCAGATTTCTTTTCTTCTGACATCCTGATTTTGATTATTTATTTCTTTTCCTCTCAGTGAGTCATTTTCAAAGCGCTTTGATGGATGACTCATATGTTAAAATCAATTGGCGTCACCGCTCAGAAGATTCATTTTAAAACACTCTATTTTTGTTTAGCCTAATGTATCCAAACAAAAATGATACTTTAGAACATCCTCACAGGTTAGCGGACTTTTTTTATTTTGTTTTATTAGGTCAGACCACACACGCTGCTCTCTTATGATGATTTATTTACCTCATGAAAAATCGGGGCTGGGATGTTATTATTTCCTTGCAATGCGGAATGTGGTAAATCATCCTCCAGCACTGCCAAAAAAAATTCAACAGGCTTTATCAGTGAAAATAAGAATTGATTAGTTATTGTCAATATGAAATCCTGCTGGAAGCATCAGCTTCCTGTCTGTCAGAAGCAGCACACAAGAAATTGAAGTCAGGCTGACAGGAACACACACGCACACTTTATAATTCATAGTAGGAGCAATAATTCCCAGGATGTATGCTTAGCTTTGTTTGTAATGTCACCCTCTGCTATGATCTACGTATGTATTCCTGCCCCACTCTTCAAATAATGTCTTAATTATGAGGTGCATGAAAGGAAATGACCTCAGAGATCGGCAGAGCACAGTGTTCATTTGATGAATATGAATGCGGAATCGTTGGAAAAGGATCTTGCTGTGTTCAAACTGGCGGCGATGCATTTATGGAAATGATCAGCCGTGCTCATTGATATATTGTGACAGGCAACTTTGCCTGGGTGCTGGTATAAAAGCCCGGCTGATTCGGCTGTATCTCGTCCCCTATTGTACTGACTGTCACACTGATCCTCTTTGTGATCTACAAAGGGGAAGGAGACTTGCAAGCAAGCACATGCCCGCACACACACACACACACACACACACACGAGCATGTATGCAATCATGTCCGTCTCATTACTTTCTCACACTGGCTTTCTCACTTGTGCATACATCTCTCTCTGCGCAGCCACGAAATACACAAACATGTCAAAGCCGAGACTCATTGTTCTGTCAGGGGATACACTCAGCCTGAGGCTACAACACACGACACAAAGCTTTACAGTGCCGGAGCCCTGACATCTGTACTGCATGTATGTACATTGTGGGGATTGGCCTTGATGCATGTAATCAGGACTCATGAGTCTACATACAGATCATACATCATATTACTGCTTGAATGTTGCTATATTTAAGCACAAATAGAGACCATGCTCAGTCTACACTCGTATCAGATCTGAGGCGTCCTTCCCTTCGAATATTTTCATCTATCTTTAAACAACACGCTGCAAAGTGATCACGTAGAACTGCCAGTCCTGTTTGAACTATCAGTTTCTACAAACCTCTGTATCTGTGTGTCATTTATTCTTTTGATAATTTCTGTGCGGAGACAAAGAACGGAATGACAAGGTTGGTTATCCACAGAGACATGTTTACCAGTCGTGCACGATTACAGCCAAAACCTTGAATAAATGTCCAAAATCAAAACCCGAGCAGCTCATTCAGTTTGTCCACGGTGGAGAAAATTAATTTGTCAGCGCCGTGTGGTGGATAAACCGTTAACGTGTGCTGACGCCGTTTCTAAATGACCTCAAACTTGGCATTTCTCTGACATTTCTTGTTGCTTATCAGCTGACGTATGTCAATCCTGACGTATCTGCAATTAGCCAACGTCGGCTTTACTGGAGCAGGCACAACAAACTGTGACTTTAGTCCCCATTGCTATGACGGCTTACTCTAATTTGAAGTTATTAAGAAACTTCAAATCCATTTCTCAAATTAAAGTAGTTTTTACCGCTGATAACGACGGGCTCTGGCAAATTTAGCGATCCAGAGTGATTTCTGAGAAGTTTTCTTGGAACATAATTATTGTTATTATTCTGCCCAGCAAGGCCTCAGCACAATAGCCCCAGTCACGACCTGTCTGCACCCTTTGCTTTGTGAAAAAGCTGGCTGCGCGTCCTCTTCAGACCAGATTGGCACCATCATTTGCCAGCGCCTTAAAAATGAACACCAGGACCAATAACAGCAGCTGGAAATGACACCGGGGTCTGAGTATCCCTCCTTCTAATTTGCAGCAACAGCCTTCCAATACATCGACCGTCTGTCAGCTTGAGCTATCCCAGTGTCCTTTTTTTTTTTGCACTTGATGCGCTCGGCTAGCTCGCAGGTGAGACAATATTGAGTGGTTAGGCGGGATCTTGGTGGTTTAGGTCTTCCAGCTGGAAAACATTGCTTTATTTCTTGTAGCCGGTCCTGTGAGACTTGTACATGGCCCCCGTGTGCAATGCATATAAAGTGGGGAAGCGTTTGCATTAAGTGAATCCACATTGTCATTCGTTAATGGCTTTTGCTTAAGGCTTAGAAAACTTAATCCTGCATCTCAGTAAGGGTGGTTACACCTATCTTACAAGAATTCCATTCAAAGAATTAATCACTCAAAACACATTTGTTCAATCATTTAATTCAGCTTTTCCAAAATCCCCACAAACCAAACCAAGCTGAAAAGCATGCATAGACTCGCCTGCTTCTTTATGAGAGCATTGCATCTAATCTGCGCCGTCTTTACAGACAGACACAAACAGGAAAACATAACTGTAGAAATTCTGCCACAATACGACTGAGCAGCTCATCAGAGGGAGGGGGGAAGGAAACTGGGTCATCCTGATCGTAATATTTCACAGCTGGCAAGTTGTAGTCCCATTCAAGTATTGACAGTCTGGGAGGTTTGCATACAGAGAAGCCATTACTATGCAATTACTAAAACAAGTGCAGTCTATGGGCATGGATTAGGGAGTTTATTCACCAAAATAAACATTTCTTGGCATTTATCGTTTCATCTGAAGGTCCAAATTGTACGCAGCAACCGGGATAATCTTCTTGTGCTGAATCGCAACAGCTCTACAAACAAGCAGGGGATTAGTAATCCCTGTTGGAGATTTTTTTTTTCCCCAGAGAAGACAGATAGCGGCTGGCACCTGGGGCAAAGGTTTGATTTCCGAACAGTAAACATTGATGTTTTCCTCGCTGGAAGAGCTACAGTCTGTCTGGACAATATTTCCCATTGATAATAGCATTTCAGGGCGCTTGAGTAAATGGAGTTGGATACTGCAGGTGACAGCGTGAGGTGACCTTATCAAACTGTGATAAACTGGAAATGGGAAACTGAAATCAAAATACCATCACGGAGAGTGAGGTGGGATTCATCTGCTGTTCTTTTTCAGGGGGCCGGTAAGAAGGAGAAAAAGAAAAAAAAAATGAATTGCCTTGTTCGAAAAGAAGATTGTATGACATGGTCTTTGCCAACTTGACAGTGCAGGCGGCGTGATTCAGTCTGCGGCTCGCAACTCGCTGAGCGGCATTCATTCTCCATGAGCTCACATCTCGGATGATTCTCACTGAAGTCGATCTTCAGGCTGTGATCGCTCAGGCTCGGCTAATCGAGTGGCACGTCACGCCTTCTGAGCTGTGGAGTTGTTTCAGGCGAAGGGGAAGGACCCATTAGTATTCAGAAAGTAACAAACAGCAATTTGGACCTAATTACGTCTTAATGGCACCTGATCACTCACATACACAAATATGGAAAAGAGCATGTGCACGCACACACACACACACACACACACACACACACACACACACACACACACACACACCGGCACAAAGTGGTACGTCTTTTTTTCTGAGACTCGAAGCACAAATAGAAACTCATTCTGTCCAAGTCTCCGGGCAACTACTAAGGTCAGGACAAATTGAAAGTCTTTGCAGGAGTGAGTGAATTGTAAATCAGCGAGATGAAAATCAACAGAGACAGACTGCTTGAGAATAACACACACAAACACACACACACACACACACACACACACACACACACACACACACCAGAGATATGGACTAGTTTATGGTTTACGCAGAGTTTACCTTACAGTAGCCCTCGGTGATGAACACACAGAAAAATGTCTTACCTGAAAACAAAGATAGAGAAAGTACAGTTAGTTGTCAGGAATGGCATGCAGCGTTCATGTTGTGAACAGACCAGGGTTCCCACACCTTTTTCATGAATTCAAGCACTTTTCAAGCACCTTCAAGCACCAGTTTTTCCATTTTTCCAGCACCTTTAAATAGGTAGCCTACTAGTTGTGTTTGCCATGATGGTCATGGGAAGCGCAGCGGTGCCGCTGTATGGCATAATAATATGGGTCTAATTAGCATTATTTCATATGGTGGTAGATTGACTGTTTTGATTTTTAACTAATTGTGAAATTTCAAGCACTTCACAAAAAATTCAAGCGTTTTCACAACCTTGAAAACACTGAATTGAAATTCAAGCATTTTCAAGGAATTCAAGCACCTGTGGGAACCCTGTTAGACTCTGTGGCTGCTGCTTGCTAAAACTTCAAGGATATCACCGCCGTCAGGCATTGGCAGATATTTCCTAAGTGCTGTGGTGATTGACGGAGAGCCATGCTGCCATCATGTCTCAACAGCATGTCTGCTGCTTTTCTAAGTAGCCAATCAGCTCATTTCACTGTTAATTGAAATGTTTGGTATTTTTATATTCATTAAAAAACAAAGATCACTTCAACCTACACACGTTTGTCAACGTCATAATATATATATACTATATATTCATAACTTGTAGGTTTTAAACTGCGGCCCTTCTCTACAATATACTGTCCCAGCAGATGTCAGTGTTACTCAAGCTATTTAAAAAGCCTTACTGTGTGTGTGTACGGCTGAATAAAGAAAGCAAACCGGTCTTTGACTCGGCTGCCAGAATCATCTCTATAGCATGAATACCTTCAAATTGCAGATGCACTTGCTAAAAAAAGTCAAAATGCAAAGCATGTACGACGGCACAAACACAGGAAAGACACGAGAGAGAGGAGAGGAGCGAGCAGCTCGGCTGCAGCGTGAGAGGAAGCGCCTGTGGGGTGCTCGGGATTCCTTTTCAAAACAGCGTAAGCCAATTATACGAGGTTTGATTTAATAAGTCTAACCAGTAATTTCAGTGTTTGTTTGATTGTTTGTGCTTTTTTTTCGTTTGTTTGTTTGTTTTTTCAGAATGAAATAATGATTAAACGCTCTCAGTAATCCAGGCTGTCATGAATTGTGAAGGCACTGTAAGAGGAAGAAATAAAATATCAATCAGCATGGAAATCAAAAGCCACAGTGCTATTCCTGTTACGTAACAATGTGTTATTTTCATCCACATGTACTGTAGGATGTATATTTCTTTGGATAAGGAAAAAAATGTTTTGATGAAGAGGATGAAATCGAGGGGAAAAAAGTAGAAAAAGGAGGAAAAATATTTCGTGCTGTACAAATCAAACTTCACATTATTATATCAATGGATGAAATTAGGTCAAAGTACAAAGGACACAGAGGACACAAGGTTGTGCAGAGATGACACTGGCGGTGATAAATGGTTAAAACATGAAGAGGAACAGCCGAACAAACACTGTGACTACTCAGACATCTGCAACTAGAATAGAAGGAAGGTCACATATGGGGAATATCGTTGCAGGAATCATCCATCACAGTTATTAAAATTAGAACGAAGCTAGACGAGAGGATTTCATTTGTACTCATGTCTGTAATGAGGTCCACAAAGGCAGACTGAGAGTGTTGCAACTCATTCCACTTGCCTGCAGCGGCAAAACCAGGCAACTGTTTCCCATCTGAACTACATGACATTTGTCTTTGATGTATTTAGCACAAGGATCAGTGCGGGGAGGAGGGAGGGAGGCGGGGGGGCATCTGCAAACTGTGGCAACTGTCCTGAAGAGACTCCGGGGAGATTTTTAAATGAGTTCCAAACTGTGTTGTCTGGAAATAAATGGATGGGTGATGTTGCAACAGCACAGGCGAGGATACGGAGATAGGGTTCGGGTTTTATGGAGCGGAGCCGCGTGAGCTTTGTGTGACAGACAATCAGAAAGTCGGAGAGCGGCGGAGATGGAGACAGCAGCGAGGGCAGAAGTGATATATAGGAAATGCAAAAGTTCTCAGATCAAGACTGGCAACGTATTAATCATCACCGACCGGCAGGGCTTCATCTATGGAGAGTCTTAATGGCTGAAACTAAGAAATAATAATTTTATTTAATGCTTATTTGTCAACATAAACACAAAGTGAGTGTATTTATGTACTTTCACATAAATTGGATGTATTGCAGGCATTATTTTGTTGTATGCTTGCAATGATTGACTTTTTTATTTATTCACACATTTATATATTTGAAAAAAGTGGGGCGCAGGTCAAAGGCACTTCATCGAGCTCTCCTCCCCTATTTTTTAAATATACAGTTTTAACCCTTAAATACCTACTTCGTTCCTACTCAGAGTTACTTCACATATTTTCCAACTCAGCCTCATTCAGCTGGAAGAGCACAAACAAAACAAAAATCCCCCAAATGAAATTACTCAAAAACTGCTAAAATGTGGATGGAAATGTTTTTGTGGATGCAGCCTGAGAGTAAGAAGCTGCTTGAGGAAAAAAAAAAAAGGTTTAGAGAATCTTTAAGTGTCAAACTGCAGCCAGCCCTGACAGTTGGCCAGCACATACATAGACTTTTACATTCTCAATGTGATCTTCTGAGCCAAAGCACTGTAACCAGCTGTTGAGACAATTATAATATGCAACAGCTCCTCACAGCATGCCAAGCCTGCTAGCATGTAAAAAAAAAAAAGGACGCTGTCCCAGAAATGAGACGAGCTCCCACACAAACACAAACACAGCTTACGTATGATATGTTCTTTGTTTATGTAGTTATGTTGATTTCAACGATGATGCTTTAACATCAAAAATCGCAAATTTGTGATATTAATTGAAACATTGTTGGCTTGCATCTGAATTCTGCTGTAGGATGGGCGACCATGAAGCAGTTAAAGTGTGCTGAGAAGGAAGTCCAAGTCAACTTCATGGTTCACTGTAAATAACTATATATATGCAATTATAAATAAGTTTCCATTGCATGATGGTGCCAGCGAGCGTGACCTTCACTCCAAATAGACTTTGTCTGGCTTGGCAGATTTCTTCAGTGTCAAAACATTTTGCATTTCTTTTTCCTGGTTGAGCGATCTGTGTCTTCTTAATGAAGTGCAATATTTTTGGATCTGCTTGGTCTCATTCTGGTGGGTGGTGCGATCCAATATAGCACATGAGCAGTGGTGTACAGCAACACTACAGGGTTCCAACCAGCCAGTGTACAAGCAACACAGGGCACATTTGGCTTCAGTGGAAACAGAACTAAACCATCACTCAGAGTTTTTTTCCTGCCTCTTGCTCCAGTGTATGTACACATGGTCTTGCAGAATCTACACAGAGATGTGCTGCCAGTTCCCCAGATAGCTGACTGCTGATTTAGATGGCATGCTTGTTGTACTTTTGGAACTGGCAGCCAGAGTATATCCCGCTCCAGGGCAGGGTAGCTAGCAGGTTATCATGCAGCCTGATTCATCGCTCACCGATGTGGGGTGAGCTCGAAATCATTTTGATAAACAGCTAATCTCACTTTGTTATGCAGAACTCCGTGAACGACAGAAGCGAGATAACGGCTGTCTGAGTAAGTATCTGTGCCGTGCCCTTCAAGTGCGTGCCTGCTTTCTTCTATTTGATACCTGTCTGCTGCACACATGATATCTCAGTTGGCTGATACGTGGAGGATGTAGGCAGGGGTGCAGTGGTGAATACAAAGGTGGTTGTGGGTACTGTAGTTCAAATCACCAAAGCAGCAGTTAGACCAGAATTTAGGGCATCCATAAAGATCCCAATCAAAAAGGGACGTTACAAATCTGTTAGGACACATCCATCTTACATTTTTACACCATTTCTAATTGCAAACCAAATATCTCATTTATTCTACAGAAGCAGGATATTGCTCAGCATATGGTACATTAAAATGAAGTGTCAACATGAGCCTTTGGTGCCAATGATTTGCTGGGAGCCCGTTGATGATTTCGGCATCACAGAAGTTTCCCAATGGGCCAATCTCACAAGAAATGATATTGTAAAGCATTGTTAAAGCAGCTGACAGTAACATTTAACAAGAGGAAGCTTGTTTTGGGTTTTTGCTTAATCAGAGTCAAACATAGGACCTACTGTAATTAGGAAGTCAAAATACAGCTCTGTCATTGAGAACACTGAGTCTTGAAACTGCACAAGGTCACGGAAGAATGATTTTGGAACGGTGCTTTACACCTACACAGTGTTCTCCTCCAGAACAACAGAAGACGTTACATAACTTTTCACAGGCTTAGCTGAACTCCACATGTTAACAAAGCAGATTCTGTTGAGTAAAATGGGTGCTACTCCCCCTTTAAATGAGCTGATTATGAAACAAGAGGTCATGAAAATGTAAGATACACATCTCCCATCAAAACTAACACATTACCAACCAAGAACAAATGTCTTCTAAGTAGAGGCAGCTGCTGCCCGGTTGTGTTTTCATCTGTCAAAAATGTGAAAGGAAGAAGGATGACATGTATGTAATTGTTTCCATGTGCCTGGTGTTTGTTTCCCTGTGTCATCCAACCAAGTGAGAACAGATTGCAGGTTCTGGAACACACCTGAGACCGGTGGGTTGCATTGGGCTACGCTGGCAGCTGGTACGCAGCCTGACCTTCAGGGAAAGCAGAGCGATGAACATAGTTTGGCAGATGCTCGAGGTAACATCCATTTTTTGATGGGGAATCATATTATAACGGATGTAAGCATTGCCTCACTGGGTAAATTGCCAATTTGTGGGTATGTAATTAATTTTTGGGTTGAGAAGAAGGTAATTACCACCCAGGCATGAAAGTGATATGTATGTAGGAGGTGTTCATTAAAAGAGCTTGTTCGAGGGGACAAAGTGGCACCCGGTTCGGGCGAAGGATACAGAGCGGTGTTAAATACAAGAGCTTCACTTCAAAACATGCTTCTTCAGAGTGAAGCCAAGATTTACAGTGAACTACAAGTTCAGACTCTGACAGTGGTTGTACTTATTTTGAATTATTAAAACTGAATAAAAAACAATGTTTTATCTTATTTAATGCTTTGGTGGTTGAAAGGTATTCTGTCCAAGAAACAGGAAACATTTCAGTTGCAAGGCCATTCCTTTAAAAAAAATAATGAGTTACTTTTTTTATTTTTATATCATGTCAAGCTCACAAACCTCTCACATATTGCCTTGAACCTCCAGCTCCCAAGTATAAGTAGCGTGTTTGTCTAGTTTTACTTTCTTTGCCAGCTGCTCACTACGTCTGTTTCCGCAAGGGCAGGCAGCGTACAGCGGGTTTCTTTGAGATTATTCTACTGCAAAAGCCGCCTGGTTGAGTTGGAAACTGATTGGGATTTATGAGAGTGGAACTTTCTGCCGGTATAAACCCAAAACAAATGAGGTTAAAGGAGCTGCAGCGGTGGGTGTACCTCACCGCGCATAATAATCAATCTCACTATAGAAAATAAATACAGATTACTGGAAGTTTAACGCTGCATTATTGGACTAAGGGCGAGAGAAACTAAAGAAAAGAAACACCGACACAAAGCACAGCAGCGAGGTAGAGGAGTCAGAGTGATGTGTGACTGATGCCAGACGACCTTGTGCCCTTCATCTGATGGCCACTCAGTGACAAATCACCCACACTCTGTTTCAACAAGAGAACACATGGGTTCAAAACGGCGTAAATGTGACCCAAAGGAAGTGTTAAGAAAGTGTTGTAATGGCATTTGAGATAACAGAAAAGTGGTGCGGAGGAAAAAACAAAAAAACAAAGAGTCTGCAGGTTTGTGGACGGACAGAATCACTTCTTTCACATCATCTTTCTATAGGAGTATGTTATTTATTATTTTGTTAACTTATTTCATTTTTGTTTAAATCATGACGAGTTCCAGAAAATATATGTCATAGTACGCCATATGCCATATGCCATGGTGATGATTGTTTTTGATGATGGTTTACACTAAATATGGAGTTAACTATAGCATCAGCAGCATCCCTAATGTAACATTATTTTTAGGAGACCATACTACAAACCTGACGAGACACTGCAAGGTGCACCACTCTGAAACTGAGGTAACGTTATGATAATGCCTTGATTCCACAGGGTACGGTTCCATGACGTGTCTACAACAGTGTTTTGGGTTCCTTACCCTCCAGGGAGTGTTTCAGATTTGGACATTTTTTCCTGATTTATGTGCTTCTATCATGGGTAAGTAGGCTACATGATTAAACATTTTTTTATGATGAGGAGTTTGCACAAGGTTTGAATTAAAAAAAAAAGAAACACAGAGAATGATAAAGAATGTACAGCATGTCCTTTGACTCATCTTGTTCTTTGCACAATAACAAACTTATAGACTGCAAACTGTTTGCCACAAGATAAACTAAAGTCTTCCCACCTGGACTCACACAGCTGTTTTTGCAAGACACTGATTAGAGGAATGGTTACACTCCAAGCAAAATTAGGCAATCCAGCAATCCATGCGCGCTCTAAAATGTAAATTTACAGAGATGTATCTTCTCTGCTGTGGTTGGCGAAGCAATCGGAATCAAGCACAAGTCTACACAGCAATTATTGCTGATTGCTGATGGACTCTTGATTTGCCTTATAATTAGAAAAGCAGAGAGCACCACTCGTCAGTGTGAATATTTACTGAAAGCTGATACTCAAATTAAGTCCAGATGATTCAATATCTGCTGATAATTTGACAGTTTAATTAAAAGGTGATACTAAAAGTATGCATCATTTAAGAACTTTAGCACTTTATTCCGATGTCATGAGTAACATGCTGTAGAAATCAGTAAGTTGTATATCTCAAATTACTGATTCTTAAATAACTTGAGTTAGTTCATTTGAGGTATAAATGTGCTTACGCTGCCAACTAGTGGTTGGACAAACAAGTGCAACTCTTTACAAGATGTCCACAGTACTGTACAAAAGTCCAAGGAAATTATGCACCAGTCCCATATACAAAGAGACATTTAGTCATTTATATAAAAACAGGTACGTAATGTTTCTTTAACCTATACCCTGAAATTAAACCAACAGCAGAAGCAATGCAATATTGTGCTCGGGAATAAAAAGTGCAGTTCAGCACCATGGACAGCTCCCTACAGGCCTGGAGAGCAGTGGTGCTGTTAAAAGCGAATGTCAGCACGTGAGCATGCTCACATGACAGTGTATTATGCTGATGTTTAAATCAAATCAAATCAATTTCAAGTCACAAAGTACATTTTCCTCTGAGGCTTTACAATCTGTACAGGGAGTGACATGCTCTGTCAAAAAAAAAACTTGGAAAAAAAGGAAAAACTTGCCCACAAAAAACATTCAACAGGGAAAAAATGTGGAAGAAACCTCAGGAAGAGCCACAGAGGAGGGATCCCTCTCCCAGGACGGACAGACGTGCAATGGATGTCACGTGTACAGGATAAATCAACACAAACATATTGTACAATTAAAATGACTGACAAAATGACAATGAATGATAAAGTGACCACAGTAGCAGATATGGTAGTAATAATGACAGTAATAATATGCGTAGTGGACGTCGTGCAGGATCACAGCAGCAGCCACGAGAAGAGAGACAGAGAGAGAGAGAAAAAGAGAGAGACACAGAGAGAGAGACAGAGAGAGACAGAGAGACAGACAGAGACAGACAGACAGAGACAGACAGACAGACAGAGACAGACAGAGACAGACAGACAGACACAGTTTAGCAGGTCTAATGTTTACAATGTTTTCGGGTATTTGGTCAAACTAGTTCCAGAGAAACGGTGCTAGAGGAAAAGCCAAGCGATAAATGAAGTCAAGAGGATTCATCCTCTAGATTTCATAAAAGTCTGTGCGAAATGTTCTGGCATTCCATCGCATGTTCGTCGAGATGGAGTTTATTTGGACAGCGAGACAGAGTAGGAGTAAGCCAAGTGCGAAAGAGAAGCATTGGCAAAAGAATAAGTGGGTTGTCGCCTATAGACAGGGATAGTGGAAGTCAGTCCCAGTTGGGTGCTGAGAGCAAGTTAGTATGTATAATGCTACTATCGTACTAAATGGTGCAAGATATAGTACAGCAGACGCGAACACCGACATACTGTACGTCAAAGCGGTCGCAGAGACTACACAGTCAGTAAGACGGAACTAATGAATGAGAGCTGCAAGGAGATGATGGAGAGAGACAGCGCCTGGACGCGACCGACGGGATGTGACCCACGACCTGTTCATCACTTCGTCAGGAAGGAAGAAGGAGATGGCAAGGACACGCGAAAGAAGAGGACAGAGAGTGAGACTGCCAGAGGCAAGTTTTGCCACAGTTTTAAGAAAACACTGACATGCTTTCATACACGTAAAGGGCCACAGTGAAAGAACATGAAACTATTTTCAGATCTCAAACCAGCATTTACTAAGAACCATGGTATAAATAACATGGATAAATGATTGGCTGTGCTGGTTGGTATCTCGACAGTGCTGTCAAGTTACTAGACTTCACACATAACTTGATAAATATACCCTGAAACACACTTTCCCACTTTGTACATCTGACTCTGCAGTGATAAATAGCATCTCTCAAATATGCAGCATGTGACTGTGGCAAGTTGTTTCTGACTCTGCTGGGAAAATAACAGAAAGATTGCCTGATATACAGAGGAGGTGTATTAAATGCATGCACCACTGCTGTGCTGCTGTTCCAGTCTGTATCATGTACAGTAGGAGTTACATGTGTCACACTTTTGTCCAAACATTGCTTTAAAATGGCATGACAGCAGCCAACGCAATATCCAGGTATCAAATTGGGGTCAGACAAAATTGGATGATACCTATTATCAAAACTATCCACATTTGCTATAAGCCACTTTCCCAGGGCTGAATGTTTGGAGCTCCAGCAGGGATGCAGCCGGTTATCAGATAGCTGAAAAATAGAAGAAATGAGCCGTAGAAATGGAGCATTTATACTTCTGCCGACATGCTTGGAGAAGTTTTAGAGGGGGGATATTTGTTAGCTTTAGGAAGATCTCTGTCACTCTTTTGACAGAAGCCGACAAGAGAACAGTTCATGTGAGGATTTTCTCTGAGAAAGCCAGTGCCCAAGAGGTGTGAAACTTTCTGTCAATATGATCAAGAGAACTGGATTGAAGGATAGACCCAGGCAGGAAAAAGCATGGCAGGTTTAAATGAAAAAGACCAGAAAGTTCTTCAGTGTCTAATGATCCCAGTTGGAACCTTATGGGGGTCTATATTTCATACTGATGGCCCTCCAAAGCTGCATTTGCACTGCATGGTACAGCTCGGATGGACTTAACTCATTCTAGGCATCTAGTACTTCTTGATTTTGCTTTACACTTTATATAGTATAGGCTCTAGCCCCACTGTGACCCTGTGACTTAGCAAAATTACTCCTCAATGAAGGATTCCTCACTGATTGTCATAGCAACACGTCATGGATCTGCTATGACTTCATCTTTACAAACAAAATCCATAACTCTTCAAGTCAAACATCGGCAGTCAGTTCACCGATTTTAGTGAAACTGGATGATATTTTCTGGAGATAATGATCCTCCAGCTGCTGCACCTCAGATGGACAGTGAAATAAATTGCTGCTAGCGTATGTTACTTTAAATTATTAACTACTACTGACGGGAAGTGGAAGCTGGTGTTGTGCCAGAACCAGAGCTGGGTAAGCAGGCAATGTATTCAGACTCAGCAGAGAAGAGAGGAGAGAAAAGAAGAGAGTGACTAAGCAGGAAGCTGCCGGACAAGAGTGAATCTGGGACTGCCAGGAGAATTCATTCAGATCTTCCAAATATTGGACTTCCTTTAACAGTAGTTAATTATATGTTATGAGTGTGCAGGAATGTTTGGTTGACGGCGTTCGTCTGGTAACACTTGTTGACCTCTTGTCTCTTCACAAAATGTCGTGTTTGTGCACCCGCTGGTGAATCGTGGGGCACGTTCCGCTTGGCCGGCCAAAAAACTAAAACAAAGCAGCCCAAACAGTTGCCAGAGAAGAATCGCTGGCAGCAACCAAGGCCTTTCCGCTCCTCTGTTGTTTATTTCATAAAGCCTAATAATAAAAATAATAATAAGAGCTTCTATTTATTATGCAACAAATGGTGCCAAATGTGGAGCCCTAAACAAAAAGATATAGATTTGTACTATACAATTTAAAACAGTATTGCAAATATAATTTAACGAGAGGATGAAAGGTTTCCTTGCCATGCTCAGACATAAGCTGTGCTTTGTTTGTTTATTGTGGTTATCACAAAGACAATACTGCCTTTTCTTTTTATATTTCTAATCGTAATGCCCCCCTCATTTTCTTTTATTCCACTGTGTCCCTTCCAGTCTGTCTGGTGACATTTAGAAAATTGAAAATCAAAAAAAAAAAGGCAAGGCAAGAAGAAAATCACCTTTTAGAAAGCTGTGACAGTAAATCTCTGCTTTAGCTATAGGCACTAATGGAATAATGAAGATCAAAAGATCATCCCACAGCAATGAAAGCAGGTGAAATGAACGTGACTGAAAGCCAGATTATTAAGACGGCCTGTTGTCAGATTACAAGTCACTTTCACACCTCGTGTACACAGCATGAGTACACAGATATCTCAACACTTTTTCTCTGCTGGAAGATCTTCTGCATACTGATTACACGCATCACATTTAGGCGCATTTCCCCTCAAAGCCTCGGGCGCTCCATTATTCCTCACTTGCTTCAAGGTCCAGTCGCCCCTCTTGCCAGAATCCTAATGATAAAATGGCAGAACTGCAGATGCTGCTGCTCCACAATCACTTCGAGGTATTAGCACCACCAGTGTGAGTGAACTGGTGGTCAAGGGCTGTCACCTGCAAATTCTTCCCACGATTGACGTCCCATTCCGTCTTGGGGCGTTAAAAGGCACTTTAACCAGACCTGCTGAACTGTAAAGGGAATATAAATGAAACTACAACCCCAACTCAAGCCTGCTCCTATTCTCTCCATCTCCTATGTGAGGAGAGGTTTTGATGTGTGTGTGTGTGAATTAATATTCTGAAGAAGAAGCCATTTTCAATTACTGAGAGGGTTTTTTTTCTGTAACTGAGGCCAGCTAAAGTTAATAAATGTAATGCCTCAAGTCCACAATGATGCAGATTGAATATTTTGGTCACAGAGCTGCCACTGCCTCCACAAGGGATGGCTTCCACTGCTCACAAAGGTATGGTATCTAGTCTGAGGAACCAATAATTTCTGCTCGAACAGTCACACACTGAAAATACATTTCCTGCTGCACTGATGGCTGTATAAAACAATAGCAGCCATTAAACTGAGCTCTCTGTTAAGAGTGAATATGGAGCTTATCAAATTCCATTAAAAGGACAATATTAATTAAGTTACCCCCACTGCACACTACACGCAGTCACTGTATTTAGAGATATACAGTATGAGCTCATGAGAGGTGCTATTCTTGTAATTGAATTAAATGCTGGTGTTACAAAAAGCTGCACTTCTTCAGATGTTACAGCTGCCAGGACTATATCACCTATCAACGCTTCAGTAATGCCAAATGTTCTTTCACACCGTCTATCTGCAGTGAATTCATTACATTGCACTCTGCTGGCTATCTGTGACCTGACACGCATATGAAGAAATGGAAAACCTGCACCAGGAAAATAAACCTTCAAAACATGTTAGCACACTGAACCGAGACTGGACTCCTCGCTGTTTCAGAAACTCTCTGCTCCGCAGGCCTTCTTGCTATCCTCTACCTCATCCTGTTTGACCTGTCTGCTACATTTGACACAGTCCACCAATACGTCCTCCAGCCCGGCACCCATGCAGAACTTGGACAATGGAAAGTAAGGCTGGGAAAGCACAGTTAATTTCACCGAATGCGCCTAGCGGGTTTCTTCATTTTCACTTTCTTTCGGTTGTCTTAACCATGTGCAATGCTCATGATGGTGTGTTGTCTCTTACTGTTGCAATGTGAACAATGTCCAACTGCAGTCTCCCTGTCCTCTGACATAAAGGCTGGAATGATGCCTGGCTTCCATTTCTTCCTTTTCAGCTTTGTTAAAGTCTCTAAACTGGGTTAACTTTTAAACAATATTTCTGCAACTGAATTAATATTCGATAGAAATTCAAACACAGTCTCACACCCAATCCAAACATTACACCATCAACCTATCAACTTTGCCTTTATTTGCATTGCATTCTCATGGTGTGTGGTTTTGGCGACAAAGCCTTCTAGTATCGTTTGTGAGAAGCATGGGAGGAAATAATGTCCTAGAGCCACAAAGTCTGCAGAGCGAAGCAGGAATGGTCGGGTGGCTCAAGAAAATGTCGGACTTTGACACAGGAGACCTCTATTCACTTCCCTCCAACAACTTTCACCGTGAATTTTTCCTAACCAACTTGTTTTTTAACCCCAACCAAACCCTAGCAGCGTCACCTTGATGGATCTCCAATAATGACACTCTTACACCAGATGTAATAATGTATTTCAGTTAACCACCTGTAGCCACCAGCAGCAGGAAAAAGCATCTGTAGTTTCTAATTTTAGATGTGGTGCATCCTGTCTTTCTCACACAGCATCAGTAATTTACATCCTGTGGTTTATATGTACATTTAGGAGCTGGCAAGCGTATACAGTGAGAACATCTGTCAAACAAGTGGCTATTTTTACACCTTAAATCCCAATTTCCTTTGGACAACAGATAAATCTGTCCTGTCAACAGGGAGTTATGTAAGTGGTTTATTGCTTTCCTCAGATCGTAGTGGCATTGTGGGGCATACCCTCATACGATTAACGGAAAGGACTTGAAGGAAGCGATACAGACAGGTCACATAGACAACCTGACAAGTGGCACCAACAAACACAGAGACTACAAACAGAAAGGGAGGTGGGATGATGAGACACAGGTGGAAGGAATCAAAAGTGGCGGGAAACAAAGACAAAGACATTCGAGGACAAACCCAACATGGAACGGGAAATGCAAAACAAGAAACACAAAACCACGACATGGAAGCTGTCCAGTGTGACAGTATGCAGCACGTCAGTATGAGTGTGTGTGACGGAGCAGCACACACACGCAGCACACACACAAATAACACATCTTCCCCATTCCCCAAGGGTGCACACTTGGCAGCGCTAATTCAATGTTTTTATACACACGCAGGTGATAACTTACAGTACGGGTGTGGAAATACGCAAGCCACCATTTACCTGTCCGCTTCCGGCGGAGAAACAGGGCGTGCGCATCACCGTCATTATGTAGGAGGATGACGCGCGAAATTGGACACCATGTTTTTTAATAATTCGATTTTATCTAAATACCAGGCAGTCTGCTATAGAAGATAAACAGTGAACATACTGGTATATTTTTTATACAATTGTTGTCATGATCACTGCATATGAAATGGCATAATGTCATAATGGGGAAAATATGTTGATGTTGTGGGAGGGTCTACCACTATAAAAGGGGCTGCCTGGGCTCTATTTGGAGAATGTGTGGTTGGTTGCAAAGCAGGTAACAGTGGTTGATTTGTTGTTTGAGAGCTGAGTTATTGAAGAACTCGTTTTCTTGGTTGTTTTTTTGTTTTCTAAACTTTTATATAGAGCATTTTTGGTTCATTTACTTTATTTATTTATTTTTTGGTTTGTACATATTGGCACTGTTTGCACCTGGTGAGGTGGAGAATAAAAACCCAAAACATCATTTTCTGACTAAGCCTGGATTTTTGGAACACAAAGGTTAAAAGAACAACCCTGCAACAGTGTGTAGTGTGGTGAATAATCACAGTTTTTCAGTAAAATATTACAGAAAAGAAACTTCGCAGTAATTCATATCAGAGCCGAATAATGAAACCAAAGCCAATAACTCTGCACTAAGCTGTATTATTATTATCATTATGTCTACTGCTACTGTTAAAAAATGTATTTACCTGCAATTGCTTGCGGCTGTTCCTTTAATCAAAATCTTATTAAAATAAAAAAAAGGTATAAAATTTGTGTAACAATTTATTTGCGCCTTTGATAAGCTAATAAAATCATAAATCTTGTAATGAATATGCATGAGCAGGAGAGATAAACAAAATGAGCAATTAAGCTCGTGACCTCAGCATAATACGGGGGTCACAGGCATTATATATTCATCATGGCGGGGATGATTATGAATTTTCAGTCTGGCCTCCATGGTATCAGTCACATGTTGTAAGGTATGTCTGGATTCGTTTGTGTGTGTTTTATGGTGTGTGCATACGCTGGAGCTTGGCACAGGAGTTTGCTTGCACTCTTGCCCGCTGACTAATTAGTCGCTGTAATCTGCGGGCTCACTTTAGCATCGTGGTTCCAAGGGCACCTGGGTCCCCAAACAGTGTGGCCCACCTGCCTGGCCGTCTGCCTCCCCGTGACACACAGATGGTTTGGAGCAGACAGCGCTCTCTGTTACCTGCTCCTTCAGAGTGAGCCCAAATATCAGTCAAGGAGATAAAGAGCTTTGTCACACATAAACGCTTCTTTAATGTCCCCATGAAAAAGAGAGCGGAGTTTGCTTTCTCGTTTTTACGTGTTTCCTGTTAAAACTGTCACAGATATTGATTTTTGAACAGCCAATAGTGAGTGTGTGTTAAACCCCCACTGCTGTCACTATGATCTAGTGTCAGTGTCTGTCCTCCAGTGAACAAGGCCAGACCAGTGGTGTCCACTCTGGCAGCGAATCTAGCAGCGTACCGAGGTGGTTTCACTGCCAGGTTTGGCTCCTGGCATCCATGGGCCGAGTCGATTCAGTTAGCTACACAGCTGACCGAGTTAATGACAGTTAGTGGTTTGCTACTTAGCAATCTTTCCATCAGGAAGTGTAACATTATTCCTCTCTTGGTCTCAGAGGCTGTGCTTGAACCGGGTCCAGCTCTGTTTCCTGCTAAAAGTAGATTCAGTTAGCAGGAAACTTTGTAAAACCACAGAGAGTTGAAGCTGAGCAGTAAATATGTTTGTATGAAATCTGATTCAGTTTCACCAAAATCACTGAATAAAGTTCTAAAGTCGTGCTTTTGTACGGTAACCAGTGAGGCATGTAGCGGTCCTCATAGTGCAGCGTCAGCCATTAACAAAATTTTATTATTTAGCAGGAAATGACAAACTATCTACTATCTGTCTACTCATGGGCAGGGAAGTCAAATCTTCAAATACAGACTAGTGTCTCCCTAAACCTAATTTTAAATGTAACAAGGAAATTCCTATCCTGCTGCATGCACAGGCTAATAATATTTAAGATAACTGAAATCAACACGGCAAAAAAAGTGGGTCAAAAGATGTCACAGATCAATGCTGAAACTCTTTCAGCTTAAAAACTACATTACCTGGTGTACGTAACCCAAAACCTGGTGTTAAACACTATTATTAGTGGTGGGTGGATCGATCCAAATATCGATAGTATCATGCAAGTCGGTATCGGATCGATACTAACCTGGTGAGATCGATTCTTTACTTTAAGTTCTGCTCTTGTTTGCAATGCTGAAATTTTTTTTATAATAAAGTATTTTCTATTTAATAAACCTAAATAAAACTTAATTAAACTTAATAAAAGGAAACATCACAAAAAACACACTTGGTTCATGAAAATTATTTGAGATTTAGCAATTCAATGACGCATCGACCCTATTTATTGAAAAGTATCGGCATCGATATCTGTGATAATGGCCTGCGCTGTATTTACTTGGTATCAGATCGATACCAAAATATGCAGCTCGCACATCACTAACTATTATCATTGCTGTAGTTGAACTGAGCTGATCGCAGCTGAACACAGGTCATCAGTTCATCACAAAGCTGACACATACAAACAGAAACAAACAACATGTTCATGCTCACATTTATGGGCGGTTTTAGAGTCACGTGAGGTTGGGTTGAACCTGCATGTGATTGGACTGTGGGACGAAGCCAGAAAACCCACGAAGACACCGAGAGAACATGCAAACTCCACGCAAGAAGGGCCCAGAGCGTTCCTGCTGTGATACAGAAGTGCTAACTACTGCCAGCTAAATTTAAATTAGTGGCTGACTCTCGCTCATAGTCCCTTCAGACACAACGGCATCACGTCATGGCAGCTTTTGCTGTATCTCTCAAGTTGCAGTGAGTCTGGAAGGACTTTCATGCGGCTTTTGTCTAAAGTTATGTAAAGCTTTGAGCTGTGATTCAGGCAATGCGTGTATATGCCTGTAAATTCAGCATGGGTGCTGTCATAGTGTCCCAGGAGTTGTCTCATTATTTACTGTCTGTGAAGAAGCTCCAGGATTCGTCAAAGGATGACATCATCACTACAGTCTCTGTGCAGACTCTAACTTTTAAAACAAGTTCAAACTGAGCTGTAAAACACTGTAACAAACTCTACATTAAAGTGCACACATACAAATAATGAAGAAGAAGGTTTTCAAGAGTTGTCTTCTCTGATGAGAAATGAAATCTATGAAAGGGTTAAGTCCCAGGTTCAGCAGCTCATTGCCCCCATCTGCCTCAAGCATCTCTCAATCCCAATATATGGCATAACTAACAAAAGTTTTTCATGTAACAACACAGAGGGAGAATTGTCTCTCTTTGGTGAAACTACACACATGACAGACAAATGTAAGATTTAATATCAAAGCAGCTTTGGGAACTGAAAATGATAAATGTGGCAGTAATGGATGACTGCAGCTGACATCTCAACGTGCCTTTACATTCAATGTTTAGACTATTGTATCTACATTTATTAAAGTCCAGAATGTTCGCTGGGTTTGTTTTTTAAGATGAAGACATTTATCTTAGGAGCCCTGCAATATCATATAGCCCGTGTTGGACCAGTGAAGTGAAAACAATGTCGCTCTGTCTTCTGTTAGGGAGTGGCATCGGCTTCAACACTGATGTAGTGGTAAAAAAATGGTGTAAAATCTACGTTTGGTGATTGGTATTAAGGACGTAACCACAGGTCTAGACAAAAAAATATACAATTAGATCAAAATGTTTCATGACTAAAAGAACAAACTGAATTTGTTCGTTCTGTAAAATCGCATTTTGCCCAAAAGCAGACATGTATTAAAGCAAACTGCGTGATGTTCGGTGTGTTCAAGGTACCAGAGACGATGAAATCAGCTTATCAGAAGCTTAAACACTGCACAATGCAATGCAGTACTCCGACAAAATGTCTTTAACAGTAAAGTTTGAAAGGCCTCTGGCCTCGGCTTTTCAAAATAAAAATGTCAAATTTCAGCCTGGACGTAAAATAATTCATTATCTCACAAACAGCTTTAAACACTGCGGAGGACGTGTCCCTGTGATTGGAGTCCTATGTCACCAGGTCTCCTCAGATAATTCTGCAAATAAAAAGTGGCTCCAACACCATAAATCCCTGAATGTGACCCTGAACGGAACTAAACTGGTAGAGAAGAAAGTAAATGAATGAGTGATCCATGCAAACCACTGTAGCCAAATATTCACCAGAAATCTGTAATTTCCCTTAGCGGTATTTTTGAGTGTACGTGTATTTGCAGCAAAACTCAGACGCATGTCCGGGTGTGCAAGGCCAGACTGGACTCCATTACCAAGCTGTCAGTGCATCATGGTTGGGAGGACACTGCTTTAAAAGTGATAATGGAGCCGATATGAATTGTCTTGACTGATGGCAGCCTCTAACATAAACCACTGGCAATAAAAAAGTAATGGATCTCTCTTACTCCTTCACCATTTTCAAGTGCTTTTAGTTCAACTATAAATATCAGGCCTAAAAATATATATATACATATATTAATCATAATAAAATATATTGTGGAATAAGAGTAAACTTCCTTCCATCCCTGTCTGTTTGCTCTTATGTGTGCATATGTGCAGATCCAGCAGCTCACGGCAGCATTTCATACGAAGCATAAAATGGAATTTTTAGAGCTCTATTTTCGTGGCGTGCACGGCACACAGGTGGAAAGAGAGGCATGAACAGCTTCATTCAAAAGAAGCAGCACAGAGAGAGACAGGGATAAAATGTCCCGAAACCATCAACAGTCTGCAAAAATTGTGAGTGGTTATCATTATTAGTAGAGTTGTTGTCCACGGCTGCTTTATACTGTATTAAAAGCTTCAGTTCATTGAATCCCTGCAGCCGTCTGAAGGCAGCAGGACACATATTGCAAAAAATCTGCAGCGTCTTATTTGAGAAGTGCCGCGCCAGAGGACGGTGCCACTAAGCACCAACGTCCACTGTGTTTACTTTAATTAAATCACATGCAAATGACACCAGGGTGCTATAATGCAGTATAACCCCCTATGCACACATCACACTGGTGGACTCATCATTATCTGTTTATGCAGGAGACTGCTCACTCCAGCTCACCGCCTTCTTTTCTAACTTTTTATTTATTTTTAAATTCAGCTCCTCCCGTTTCATTCTTTAAATCCGTTATGTAGCAAACCCTGTTGTGTCTGGTGTGTTTATGTAACAATGCAGTAGAAGTATGACTGAAGAGGATTGATGTCAGTAGCAGACCAAGACATGAAAAAGATCAGAGTGTATCGAGACGGAGAGAAGACCGAGACTTTGACGGCTTGGGTCAAGACCAAGACCAAAGTATTGAGACAGACAGACTGTCTCACTTACTGATGTAGCTGATATAAAACTTTGGGTGAGTTGTCTCTCTAGTCTCCAGATTTGGCTTTAGTCTGAAGCCAAGTTTCATTACAGAAGATGTGCCTGACTTCTCTTTGTTCACACTTGTGATGGTGGTAGTCATCGACAGTAACAAACATGCATTGGCTGTATTTGAAGCATTCATAAATAAATGACGATGCACAGGAAGTTGAGTGATATCCCCATAGTTGTGGTCTTTACCGGTCTTGAACTAAAGTCCTCTTTGTCTGAGTCCGAGTTGAGACCATAACCTTTAAAATATGGTCTTTGGACCCAGTCTCAAGACCAGTGGGGTGTTGTTTAGCTCAGCTGGTAGAGCATTTGCCCCATGTACAAAGGCTTAGTCCTTGCTGCGGCGGCCCAGGGTTCAAATCCGACCTGTGGTTCTTTCCCGCATGTTATCGCCATCTCTCTCTTTTTCCCACATTTCCTGTCACGTTCCAAGACCAATCTCGAGTACTACAAGACTGGTTAGAAGATTAGAGCATATAAAGTGCTTCACCAAGCATTTGTGCTTATTATTATTTGCTTCTATCAACATTGTACTAATTATAAGTGATTAAAAAACCCTGTGCTGCACATTTGTGGTGCTGTGTGTTCAAATTGTGCCATTCTGCTGATATTATGCTTCCTTGCCGTTTCAGAGCTACGAGAACAGATGCGATGATTTGACTGGATGAGAGTCTATTTATGACTCGTGACACCCTCGGATCTACTTATATACTGTACCACTTCAACCAACCCGTTTGCAGTTTGCACTGCTGCACATACAGACACAAAACGCGGTTGTGTGATTCAAAGAGGGTCATCAATGTTCACCACTGTGAATAACAGCATGTAAAACAATTAAAATAACTTTCGGTTGTTATGGTGTTAATATGCACTTACACACAGCCATAACTGGGTGCTCTGACTATTCATGAGTTCTTCAGAGGGTGATATGCTACAAGATATTTATTGGACTGGGAAACATGGCATCCCATTTTCGGCTCCATGTTCATTTTTATTTTTTTCATTTATTATATTTTATTTCTACGTAACTCCCGAGACACCTTTGCTGATGCCAGCTGCTCACACCCTGGCATGTGTGCTGCCTCTGCATTATTTTTCTCCTCACTTTTTTTGCAAATGTATCCGCCATGATATCTTTTCCATAAACACCGCGTGACAGCTCTGATTTCCCCTGAGTCATATTACATAAGGTGAAATTGGTTCAAAGTCCCCTGAGTAATACACTACCGGTCTCCTTGTATTTTGAGTGCAACCTCACCCAATAACTCTTTGTGTGTGTGCGCACACACACACACACACACACACAAACTATGCATGCATGAACTCATGCACACCTACACTAGTACACACACGTGCACAAACGGACGCGATCAACTCCTCCCAAAGGCGCGGCGAGTAAGATCGCCTGATGTGTCTCATTTTCGCCAAAGTTAACTTAAGTTTTTCTACTCTGAGGAATAAAGTACAAGTACAAACAAACAAATAAATAAACATCAACCAAACGTGTCAGTTAAACAAGCTCATATATATGCCTGCTACAAAGCAAGTTAAATATTCATTCACATCGGCTACATTATGCAACCTACTCTGAAACAGAAGTACATATCTGCACAATCTCTGTGCAATTTATAGAATAAAAATAGCCCTGACAATCAGGTGTAACGGTCATTGCAAGGTTTGCTACTGGAACATAGAGTAGATGTATATAAGTGATATATTTATGCATTATGCACGTTTCCCTTCATGTACATAATGCATATTGAGTTTGCAGAGGCTTGGATGCTGATATCTATTACGTATTTTCTACTTTTACATTTCAACAGCAAATGGGGCAGAAAAATAACATTTAAATTATGTAACAAAAGCCTTTTGGATCAACGTTATTAAGAAATCAATCTTATCCAACAGCTTATAGAGTCTTCTTGCACATAGCACAATATTTATCCATCTTTTTTGTTTTGGGCTATTACAGTTCACTGGAATGTAAGAGGAGGTGTTATTAGGCCTGTATCATTATTATATGTATTTTAGTTGACCTTGATTTGCACTGCCTACAAGCCAACACCAATAAGCTCTGAGTATAGGTGAAGAACACATTGTGCTCGGCACTTTTTATACTAATTTATGCTGGTTGCTCTCAGGGAATCTGTCCGTTCAAGTAGCATGTTAATTATGTCATGTGGTTCTTTATAGACAATTGAACTTTCTAATAATAAATCCTGTTAAACCTATCCGGGCTTCTCACTACTCATTGACACGCACGATATCTCACCTTTCACAGCACTTACATGGCACACGTCCAATTTTTCAAGCTTTAGTTTCTTTTTGTTGTTGTTGTTGTTTTTTTTTGGGGGGGGGGTTTGCAAACTGGCAGGAACACTGCGTTTTGTCACAAGGTCGCATAGACGTGTTATAGAGAGACAATTACCACAAATCCCACATTTCCCTAATCTCATTTCGTAAAATCAGTTTGGATTCTTGTTGCGTAATCGTGTTTCGGTAAGTGAACATCACCAAGAAGAACAGAACAGAAACCATCAGCATCAAGTCATGTGTCTGCTGAACCCACAGGCTAAATGCATGTAGTCCTAGTTATTCTGATGTAGTGATAGGTGAGTATTAGAGTCACAAAACACATCACTTGTATTATGCAGGGCATGTTCTTGGAAGCTACTCCAACACAAATGCAACCATTACTACCTTATCCAGCCATGCCTTCATAGAGAATATGAAAGCTGTCCATTGTACTAGAACTCTAGTACTCTCTCAAATGCCTTCGGACAAACAGAGTCTGGATACTAAATCAGATTCATTATAACGGCCAACAAACAAACACAGCACGAGTGTCACGGTAAGCAGCAAGAACATCAGCTATGACACATGGAGGCAATGAGGGTTACAACCCAGTCAAATCTGAATATGCATTATAACTCCTGAACATGCCTGAGATTTGTCACATTTTACTTGAGTATTGAAGTAATCCAGTGATAGTTACTTTTACATCCATGTACCGCTGTTAGCAGTTAACGACTTATTCTAAACAACTGTTGGTTTGTCTCTCTCCACAACGTCTGTCTTCTTAAAAATAATCTTTCAAAAATACCCAGAATATATGTTAAATATCTCATTCAAATGCAGGAGCCGTTCAAAATCTTGACCCCTCCACCTTTCACCCATGAAGTGAAAGATTTTAAATCAAACTCTGGATCTACTTCTTTTACTACTTCACTGTGGCGTGGTCTGATACCACTGTGGGTTCTTCAGCGGAGAATTACTCAGAGAGCGATGACGTTTTAATTGTTTCATTTCAGTTCACGACACAATCACACCTCAGTCGGTGTTGTTCACATACCTTCTGTTTTACGCTGCTGACAGCCGTGTGCGTTTCTCATGTCGTGTCTTTTTTTCCCCCCGCAGGTCAAGTACGCTACTGTGTTAAAAGAAAAGTGATCAGCTCAACAGGATACAGGTGTCAATCACTCTCACCTGGTGCCACTCCTACAGCTGATTCACCACGCACCCTCCACATTCACTAACAATGCCAGTGGGCGAAATACAGAAAGATGTAGCACAAAAGAGTTTGCAAAATAGATTGAAAGATTTATTTGACCTCAGATTCAATCTTCCAAGTGTAGATCTTGTTTAACAGGCATTAATAAACACAAAAGAAATTCAGCATCATTCTGTCAGTGAGGCTTCACACAGGACAGTTAAGTGGGCTGAAGGTTGCACACATACATTACTTCTGTTGGCCATCGCAGAGAAATTGGATTCGATCTATTTGTGGTGAAAGAACTCTGGAGGGAAGCTGCCCAGTACTCCCCCGACTGATGAAAGTACAGATGTCACCTTGGTCAAGATTCTTTTGTTTTTCTTGGAGAGCTAAGTTTGGCTCTCTGGCTCATTTCCATAAACCTGGTTACTTGTTTCTCACGCAAGATCTGGCAACACTCATGGGTATATTGCAAACGGGAACTATTAATAGCGAATTCGGCATACTTTTGTCAAATTGGCACCAAAAAAATGGGGCTCAGGTTTCAGTAGAAGTAGGTCAGGACTCCATGGCAACAATATACCTGTATATAATTATTGAACTATTCATAGTATTGACACGAAGACGAATATTAAATTCATTTTTATTATAAATGATTTGTTGTTACCCCAGTTTTGACCAGTATTGGGCAGCGGTTACCACAGTACAGCCTGCTGCAGAGAGCTGATGGTCACTGTCAGTTAGTTACTGTCCATCATTGTGACACATCTAGAGATGTTATTCACACTCACTTTGTCCAAATGTCCTCAGTATCCTTTCCCCCACCTCTGTAGCCTCAGCGATATATATATTTTTCCAAACAGATAAAAGCCTTTTCAGCCCCGGCATTCACAGCCGCCGTGAAAGTTTCATCTCATCAAACTTTAAAGAAAGATGAAGGACATCAATCCTGGCTAATGTGCTCCCTTCAAAGTGCGTTCTTGACATATAGCACTTCCAGATGCGATTCCAGCTCACAGCAGAGAGCTTGGCCCGATGCCACAGGTGTTTTAGACCTCAGCCAAATGGAGGCTGCTCTCCCATGTGGAGTCAAACGTGATTAATTAACCGGCTCCCTGACAAGTGTGACAGGCCAGGTTGACAGCTGATGGCTCCCTTATGATACATCTGTCAACTCGGAAGACTTCTGCGCACAAGACAAGGGCATTAGGCGTCAGCTTCCCAGGAGGATAATGTTACATATGTGAACTAAATATAGGCCCACTAATCTAGCTTCATTTACTCGGGTTTAGAGGTAGTTCTGCTTCATTTTTTGCAGATAAAGAATATGGCTAAATCATCAGACCATCCTCCAAAACATTTACAGTTTTTCTAGTATGAAAGAAGTCATAAATGTATCTTATCTGTCGCCTTGTGCCTCTGAATGAATCACAGCTGTACTGATATTCACTTTGGAAGGTGTAGTTGTGCGTGTACTGGTTGCTGGTTGAACAGAAGGACATCATACCTACGACTTGCACATGAAGGCAATTCATCTTCTGAATAATGTCACAACATCAGGAAAATGACCCAGTGCCTGCCTTCTCTACTGCATGTGAGGAATGTTACCATAAATCATTAGTATGCCATCACTGTGCCCGTGTCCCCACTTCTTCTTCTTCTGTGACTGTTAGTTTCACACCGGATTATTACAGTTTCAAAAGTCCTGATAGCTTTGAAGGTCTGCTACGTCCTTTCTGCTGAAAAGTGTGAAATTCAGGATCCCGTGCAAAAAAAAAGTCAAACTATCAACAGAAAGAAGATTTGTCATTATAACCAAAACCACCATCAAAAAAAAAGGAGCTCCTGAGCTGAGGGCTCCCTGACTCCTATTAAACTTTTATTTAGTAACTTTATTTATATAGCACTGATCTAAAAGATTTCTTTTTTTAAAAATCATGATCATAAAACATGTTACTGACTTATTATTTCAGACGACAGGTGACATTAAATTACTTGCATACGGACATTCAGCCATTTCTAGTTTGCCAAGATATGTTGTCGTGATATGAAGTTTAGCTGCACAGCAACAACTTTGGTGACAGTTTGCAAACCTGCAACATACTGTAGATAACTTCAGTTACATTACTCGCTGTGTCATTGTTTGGACCGTATCATCTATTTGTCATTGTACTGGATTTCTCAAGGGTTTAAAAGAAGATATTGAGTATTGAGTTCCACATCTGAGGGGCCCAGGCAATAAAGGCCAGGTCATAAGTCAATGTTTATGAATTCATTGATATAAATAATAACAAATATGGCCAAATGTAATGAAGCAGGTAATAAACGTCAATAAACAAGTAATAAAACCTAAAAACATGATTAGTAGCTTTGCTCTGTTTTATTAAATAAACGTATTATTATGGACTGTTGGTTGAACAAAACAAGCAATATGAAGATGTTACTTTCTCCTATGGGAAATAACATGAAGAGACAAATTACGCGATACACACACACCGGCCAATATTGAAAAACACATTGTGCAAACGTGCCGGTCGGGAAAAGTTGATGGGTTGAAACAACTCAGGCACAGTTTCCAGTGTGCATAAGAGAAGACTTCAAATTATCTAAACTTCAGAAGGCCTGGAGATTTTTGACCATAGAAGGTTGTATACTATTTAATATCTTAGAGAACATCAAAACCTGGAATGAATCTATGAATTTGTATTGAACACGAGCATCCGTATGGAAAAATATATATACTCAGAAATTATTTGTCATGATGAATTCATGCAGATGTCCACAGACATCCCTCACCGCTGTTCAGGCGTAGTGGTATTTAAAGCCTCTCAAAATACTCAGGGACATCTCAAATCATGCACGTCAGTGTTTGGGGTGTGTCAGAATTATGAGAACAGACAGCAGAGGAGAAGTTGAGCAAACTGTGTCCTGCTATCCTAAAAACAAGACTGGATGTAATGACCTTTTCAACCCTGCATGAGCAAAGTATCATGAGGAACATGCAGTATGTTGGCATGGCCTTTGTTTGACTGAACACTTCTCATTAACAGGGGTCTATGCTGAGCTCACCAGCAGCAGGTTCATCATCATGGCGACATTTTACAGAGTTTTTTTAATGGGCGTCTTAAATCTTAAACCACGAAAAAGTCCTAAAGCATATATACAATCTCAATATTGCCACATAATGCTGGAGACTGCTTTGGATTTTTGACGTTTTCATAATGAGAAACAAGAAATGGATTTCAACATCAGCAATTCACATTTCTACGTTCATTCACTCTGCAACACACATAAAAAGGAGAACAGAACATTTCATGAGAGATCGTCTAAACAACAGATGATTGTACGGTCAGATGAAGAACCATTCGCCGAGATTAGCCTGCCAAACATATAATATGCTCTCCTGGCAGTGCCAGACTAATTCGCTAATGCAAATTACTTTGGAACCTCTGTTCATTTTCGGTTTCCCCAAAGGGGACGCGATTGGATAGACCGTCAACCAATCACGTGACCTACAACGTATTGGAGCAATGAAGTATTTGACGTGGAGATGGTGGCCACATGCAAGTTGGGGAGCTTGGTCCATTTTAAAGCACCAAGGTGGTACCCGAGAAATGTATCTGTTCATTATGGCAGGGTTACATTTTCAGTATAGGTTACAAACATTTTCCGAAGCTGCAAATCAAAAGCAAAAGTTTATTATTAAGAATAAATAATTGATTGATATAGAAACTTGTCCAGTAGCTGTTCTGGTATTACCTATAATTCTAAGTTACAGCAAGAACATATATATATTTATATATTTTTTAGCTCCAGTCTGGTCGGTTTGGATCAGAAAAAAAAATGTAGTGGATTCATTTTTCATCTTGATTTCTTTAATGCTGACGGTCCTGGAAATACCTTCACAGTGTGTTGTCAAATTACCTTCTGGGTTTGTTCAAAGACAACCAGAGATCTATCATAAAAAGCGTATGTTAAGCTGGGTAATAGTAATATCAAACGTAGCGTGTCTAAAATAAACCTGGGCTAGTATACCGGTTCATTTTGTATGTGCACCAGGACCAATAACCCAGAGCCTTCTAATCCACTGGGTCATCCTCTCTGACTTTGCCCTGTGAGATCCTCTTTTTACGAATATGACCTCATCTCTGCCTATGGCGGAAGTCCGAGCGGCTCCAATGACAGCCACACAGTGTTGCGGGGCCGGTGCCTGTATTGCTGAAGGCAACACGACAGCAAATGAGATGTGACAGCTGAAAGAGAAAACAAGCCCGGCTGATGGGGCTAAAATGAGAACAGAAGGTCCTTTATATCGCATGCTTTAGTATCTTCACGGCGGGGAGTAGAGTATGGAAAAATATGGGTAAATGTCTGACTTATGGAGAGTCTTCATGGCTTTTTTTTTGTGTGTATGTGTTCAGTGATTACTGTCCTTCCATGACCTTGTTATTGTGAAGTTTGAGGAAAGAGCTTCACATTCAGCTAAGGGCGCGTCTGTTAGTGAGAGATCTGAGCTGCCCTCATGATGTAAAGGGGGGAGGTGTGTGTGTGTGTGTGTGTGTGTGTGTGTGTGTGTGTGTGTGTGTGTGTGTGTGTGTGTGTGTGTGTGGAGGGCGGGCGGTAGGGGGTAGCTTGTTGAAATTGTTGTTTCATCAATAAATAATGGCAGACAGAACTCTGATGGCCCCACAGAGCCTCTGATCTATGATCAAACAGAAACTGTCCTGCTCTCAGACTGCAGCACACGGCACGCATCAAACACAGAAACACACACGTCGATACTCTACAGCAATTAAGGCAAACTCTTAACAATTAGAGAACTTAACAAAGCCTTTAAAATTTGAAGTGTGGCCATTTTTTTTTCTCCGTACTTCTTCCCACAGTTCCCATGAGTCTAAGCTGTAGCTTTCACACTTCTTTAACAGCTTTCTTTGCATCAGCCGCTCCGAGCTTTTCACTGATTCAAGGTACTCAACAAAGCCTCTTATTTCCAGCAGGTAGATTTTGAGGCTCCAGCCAGTTTTTCTGCACTCAGAAAAGCCAAGTGAGTGCTTGAACCTTTTCTTGTCGGGAGCGATATCCTGGCTTTGCTCCACACGCTCTTGCTCAGATGGGAGAACTGCTCCAGTTTCTCTGGACCCAAATGTTTTTCACCTTTTTCCTTTTTCTGATGTGAAGAGTGTTGCTGCTGATCTGTCTGCTGCCTCTTCTCATATCCTTTCCCCTCACCCTCAGGGAATGGATTTGTCAGGCAGGTGGCCTTCCAGGTTTTTGGTTTCCAGCATTTTTTGCCAATTCAATTAGTTACCAGTTTGTCTAACCGTCTTTTAGTCCACCACTTAAGAAAAAAATATCGTATGACAGGATACAAAGAAGAAATGTTGAAAATAAGGAAGGTTAGAGAAAGATTGTGATCCAATTAAATGTCGCTCATGCTTCAAGTCACTGCAAACCGTATTAAACCAGATCATGAGCTCTCCCTCACCTCATTTTCTCATTATGTCAATAAAATCGTAATCCATCATCGACATTACTTCTAGAAGACAGGGTTGCAACATGAAGCATTTGCTCACCTGACGCCCCCATTGACACAATGACAGAAAAAAAACTGTCATACTTTATCTTTGTAAAACTAAAAACCCTCCACAGTTTTTACACACATGGTTATGGTTAGGCAGCAAAATGACGTGGTTAGGGAGACGGAAGGAGTTAATCACAGTGGTTACATTTAAAGAACAATCTTGCTCATGGCTAAAATAATCCAACATGGACTGTGAGTAGTAATTGTGACGTTAATGGCAGTCTCTTGTGTCCAAATCTAACATTTTGTGCCATGACAACCCATGATTGCAAGATGCATTTGAACATTTCAACATAAAATGTTGTTTGGCACATTTATTGAAGTTAAAATGGCAGATAACAACTTAGTAAATGTGCAAACCTTTGGTTTAATGATTGCTTTAATTGGGACACTTACAGGAGGTGTTATCCATGTTAATGACACCTTCCTATCCGGTCCTGGTTTGTACTAACAGAGGGCTTAGTTCAGCAGTCTCTAATCATGTCTGGCTGCCATCTTTGCACTTTGCTTGATGCTTCCTGCTGATAGTTCTGACTTTTTTTTAGCCTGTTCACACCACTCCACCTCCTCTTCCTGCCCATATGTACCTGAAGATGAACGCTGTTATTCCTCTGCAGCTATACACTAGATCTGTAGAAGGTATTGTTTGCTGCTTCATGGCGACTTGACTCAGTTTCAAAGGCTGATTAGAAGAGGCAAAGTAATTCTAAGCTCATTATTATAGAGGTCATAGTGACTGCAGTAACAGGTACAGTTTCTTTCATAGGTTAGATAATTTGTACAAAACCAGGCCGAGGCAGCGCCTTCAGTTTTTAATCTACTACTCTAAATGTCTGCGTCACACCAACAGAGTGTAAGTGAACTCCAGATGACATCTGCTCCCTTTGCACTTAACTTCTTTTCCATGTTTCTATTCGGATTTGTCTTTTTATGTGGCAACATCCCAAAGCAAAGATGTTTTCCTTCACATTTCTGTTCGGCTCAGAAAAGGTTGATGTTCTTGACCTTTTGAATTCTTGCACTCTGCCGTGCACAGGAAGAAAATTCATGCAGGGCTTCTGCTGCGCTGCTCTACTGCATCATCACAAGGTGTCTGCTTCGTGTTTTGCTATTTCTTTCACAGGAAAATGCAAATGTGTGTCGACTGTGGGTTGAATCAAAACATTTTATTCCTGCATTTCAACCCATCAAGTCATCAGCTCATATAGAAATGTGGTTTCTATTTAGAAAGACACAGATTTGTGACCTGATGGTATGAATGAGGGTGTTCTAGCTACCCAAAGAGCACCTATAAGTAGTGATAACAAAGCATGCTGGACAAGATAACTTGGTGATGCATTTCCAGTCAATTGGTATACAATAAAAGATTGAATATGAAGCTGCAGCAGCAGTTTAGTTTGCAAAAGTAACTTATTACAACTTACAATAAGGCTACTAACTGAAAAATACAAAGGAACCGATAGAACAGTACTGAGAGCTGAACACACAGAGAGAGTTTTCTCTTTCTTTCTTTCTTTCTTTGCCCACTACAGACTCACAAGTTTTATACAGAGCTAAGGGTAAGCCTTTAGCAAGCAGGACCACATCAGGGCAGCATTGTGTGTCTCTCTCCTGCTGCGAGGCCGTGGTGGAAAGGCTTGTTACGGCACAACTAAAACAGACCATACTGGGTCTTTTGAAAACCTCAATATAACCCCCACTGGACACAAACTAGACACACTGAAGTTTAACTTAACCCCTATCGGCCACCAGCGGCCCGAGATGATACCAACAAAGACAGTTTAAAATGAGAAAATGTTCAAACTTAATGTCCCCTGAGTCATTAAAGCTTGGAGTAGTGCACTCACATCACAAAACAGGGTTATGCACCCCGAGGGAAGTGCTCATAAAGGGCATCGCCGTTTCAAAACACACAGCACTGCTGCAGACCTGGGTTGTACCACTAAATGCAATCTTTGCAGGGAACAGATAAAATAGGATGAGGATAGGGTTCAAGTGCCTTCAGGTGTCAAGCTTCTCTTCTGTGGAACCGGATCCCGATCCGGGTTCAGGAGACAGACACCCTCTCCACATTAAACCATCTCTTATGCTGCTATGGGTGTAAAGTGACATGATGCACTGAGCTCTTCTTCCCCTCTCCATCTGTACACATTCATGTCCCATGATGATGGTGATGATTTCCACCAGTTGCGGCAGATGGCTTTCCATCATGAACTGGGTTCCTTTCACTGGTTTCTACTTGCTCATTGTAGGAAAGGTTTGGTCTCTATATGTAAAGTCACATGGGGTAACTTCTATTATGATTTGGGCACTATATATAAAAAGTTGAATTGAATAAAGCTTGATTGCTTTTTCTTCTTATCAGCATGGGTTCAAACCAGCATTCAGACGTGGCTGTAACGGTCACTTGTTGTATTGTGAGGAAGTACTCGTGTAAACAGCAGTGCCACGAAACTCGCTGTGACTATTCAGAAACACGTTCCTGGCAGTTAGCAGAAGTGAATTCTCTTTGAAGGGTGCACAGAGTTCCTTTTGTTAAGTGCAGCGTATGAATGTGCAGGACTGTGTTGGTACATTCGCTGACCTAGATACATTATTAGAGTAACCTCTGCGATTATTGTGTGGCAGCGCGTACGGCAGGAACTGACTTTTTGTTCTTCGGTTATAGAGGTGTAGCTCTTGAAGCAATTATAACTAACTACAGTTGCATTCATGATCTTCTGCACGGGAACTCAAAAGACCTTATTTTTGTGTCTGGTTGGTAGATAGAAAGTAATTCCATAAAGAGTGTGAACTCTCTCGTAGAGCCATGCTAATGGTTTATACTTTAGAAATTGCACTTAAAAATTGTGATTAATTTCCAAATGGAACAAAGCAGAGCACTGGTCTGTTAATGGGTGATATGCAATGAAATGAATTCATGACTGTAATGACCACAAGCCTCTGCAGGATCCAAACTTTCACGCTTTAACGGTGCTTTGTGCTAAATGTTAACATCTGCATGTTAATATGGTCATAGTGACGATACTAATAGGTTTAGCTGGCACTGTTTACTTAGTTTAGTGTGTCAGCATTGGCAGAAAAGTACAGTGAGGATATGTCATTGCAGGTTTTTGGTAACAAAATCAAAGTAAACTGAAATCCTGACCTGAGGTTCTCTGCAGAGGAACACTTGAGGGATTATCACAATTTATTCTGACAGGGGAATGAACGTCTGTACCAAATCTAATTGTTTCTCTTCTTTTGTCTTCCACAGTGAAATTACATTAAAATGTAATTGGATGAAACAAAGACAGAGCGTATGAAAGCGCATGCATGCAGCAGAAACCCCAACAAATGTTCAGACGTTATAAGGAATAAAATGCAGACAATGAGAGTGATCAGTGCTCAAGTCATTAAATCACATTAATTATACATTTTCAATTTAAGCGTTTGATGAATCACATCTGCACATCCTGAATCAACCTTATGTCCCAGTGTCAGATTCTACATATTATCTATTTATGGAGCTCATTTTTCAGGATACTGAACAAATTCATTACTAGTTTTGTAATGGCTCAATCACGGCGCATACTCTTCTATCAGTGGTGTGTGTCCACCCCCTCGTGATTTATGTATAACACTAGATTAGTGGATTAATGAGAATAAATGTATGTAAATGTAAAGTCAGTGCAGAGGCTGTGTTCTTTATCTCTCCCTGTGAAGCATATTTTAAAACCAGAGCGGGGAGAAATCGATGCAGCTTCCCTATGGGCATCCATGAAGAGACAGAGCTCGCAGGTGGATTGAGGTGGAGGTGGGGCGTGACATGCATGGGCAGCAGCAGCTGTAGAAGCAGCAGAAACAAGAGCTACCGTGTCTGACTAATGATATTGTTTGACTGGCAGAAAGTACTGAATCTCAACAAATAATCTTGCAGGTCTTGGTGTGAAACACCCATTCTAGCACCACATTTACAGACAATGACATGTGCAGAATAACTTTGAGATTATTGGCTACAACAACTAAGCAGCAACCTCTGAGGATTTGAAATGAAGCCAACACTGACGTGGCAGAAACTGCAGTTCTTTCAATGGACACTTGAGGCAGGCTACAAAATAATAAAACCCATAAAATGCCCAACTTCACAGCAGAAATAAACATGTTTAAATTAAATATGTTTTAATTATGTAAAGGCTTTAGGTGGGTGTCGTTACAAGTGGCTTGTTTGAACACAAAGCCTACCTCAGCTCCACATCTTTGCCCATTTTTAAGATTAGCCGTAAGTCGGCGAAGACAGGACTGTCAAGATGGCGACAGAAAGACCCACCACACTTTTGAGATTGCCACAGATACGACATCCATAGCTTATAACTCCTTATAGAGACGTGACAGCTGGCAAAGAGTAAATTTGAGAGTGACTAACTACAGTTGAGCGAGCAACGAGCATTATTCTTAGCGGTGTGTCACTTCTCTCATTTTGATTTTGAGTGTGGAATGACTTCATTGTTGCCACTTAAGGGCAAATATCACCTTTGGTGCATCACAATGAGTTGAAGACACTCTGCATTAAAAAGCGTACTTGGATAAGTGACACAAAGGTGAGTTCTAACCTTTATGAAGTGTTTTCAAACCGGATTTTGAACACATAACAAGTTACAATCACATAGATGTGACATACTGTGACTTTTGCCAAATGTAAGTTTAAAATTCAATCTTCTTCTAGTTCTAACTTGGACATCGCCCAACTCTCGAGGGGGTTGCTGCCTCTTTAGCTGCAAAGCTGTACCGTGTTCACAAGCTGGTCGCTTACTGTGTCTGCAGAAAAGGTGCTCTGGACGTGTACAGTGGCTTTTAAAGCTCTTTTCTTTTTACTGAAAATCGCTGGCTGCTGCAGAAAGAAACACCCCTGATGAGAGAACCGAGAGTGAATCAAAACAGTAAAGTTGTGGGGAACCAAACTGAAAGAAACAATGAAGAGAAAGAGGCTAATGAGCTCTGCAGAACCGGCGCTAATTCTTTGGACATTCGTCACTGTAAATGACTAGTCATTTGAGCCATTCTTCATATGGAAATATTGATTAGTGCAGCTAGAGAGACTTCATCAGCTGTAACTCCAATAAGCTGACTCACATGTCCCTGTGGCTGTTTTTATACCAACAGACTGGATCAGTGAATACAAACACTCCATCAGAGCAAACTACTGGGACAAGCAAGATTTTAAAGTAGTTCATTACAGTAATGAATCTCTTTTACAAGCAGCATGGAGCACGTAACAGGATCTATATCAACAAGATATGTTTTGATTGATTAAAAAAGAGTGCTTTATTTTAGCCTACAAAACAACAAAATCCCTGACTGACCTGGTGGTATCAACACAGTAAGCATGCATGTAATACTCCACACACACCACACATTGGAATATATTAAAGTCCGTCTCTACAGGCAAATTAACAAATAGCTTAGACTATTCAGCACCAATTTTCTTTCAGTAAATAATAAATGAGTCACTGAAGGTTTCTTCTGACTGGAAACAGCCCCTAGATGAAACCGAGCACATTTGTATGCAACAGGAACACTTCCATTCTATAGTACCAATACCTTTTTGAAACCAATTGAATTCTGGTTTAGCAATCAACTCTCATATTACAGCCCCGCAGCCTCATGACACTCGAATCCTTGTTCTTGCTTGTGCCATCCGTCGCCTATTCAGCGACAATCTATTACTTGCATCCATTCAAAAGACTGCGATGCTCTCTTCGAGCCACCAGCTCACTGGGGATTGTTCACTGATGCCAAAGAGACAGTGTTCCCGCAAATGTCTCCCCTTCCAATGAATGTTAGCCTGTGTTCACTATTGTTACAATGCCGTAAGCAGTGACTCACTGTCAATAATTGTTCCATTGTGAAGCTTTCGAGACAATAACCCAGTGTCCCAAATCCCAAGTAGATTATGTGTTATCGGACTCGGTTAGTGTTTTTTGAGTAACATTTTAAGAAACTCTCTTCTGTGACTTATTGCACGATGACTCAGGGAATAAACTATGAATAGATCAGGATTAAGGTGTTAAATGCACATCGCATGCGAGTTCATCTATGAAAGCGCACCGAGCAGAATAAACACAACATGTTTGTTTTTGCTCCCTCGTTGCACACAAAGGGTTTATGCCTCTCATTTTGTGCAGGATTCAGCTAAAACCTGTATTACTGTGCGCTTGATCCACCTGACAGACGTGGCATCGCTGATTAAACAGCATGATTGTTGTACAGGTGGTCAAAAATGTGCAGATTGATGTAGACATGGGAGCATTTATTAGATATTGGAAAACCAGTCAATATTTCGTGTAAACACCATTTCCCTCAACGTGTATGACACATTTTACATGGAGTTGATTGGTTGTTTGATTGCGGCCTGTGGAATGCTTATGCCCACTCCTCTTCACTGAATTGGAACATGTCAGCATCCCAAACATGCTCAATGGGAGCTGCGATTGGTTGAGTATATAGGCCGTGCAAGAACTGGGATGTTTCCCCACCTCCAGGAATTGTGTACTGATCCCTGCAACACGGGGCCATGCGTTATCATGCCGCAACATGTGGCGATGGCAGCGGATGAATGGCATTGTAATGGGCCACACAAATCTCGTCACAGCATTGCAAATTGCCATCGATAAAATGCACCTGCGGTCGGTGTCTGTTGCTCATGCCTGCCCCATACCATAACGTCACGGCCACCATGGGGAACTTTGACATTGGTTAAAAAACGGCTCACCCACGCAATGTCATACACGCTGTCTGCCATCTGCCTGGAGCTGTGCAAACTGGGATCCATCCGAGAGAAGAAAACTTCTCTAAAGTGACTTAAAGGTGAGTATGTTGAAGTTGGTGAAGTCTGTGCGACAGTCATGCTGATGAACTGATTTCTGATGTTGCTGTTGCATCAGCTGGTCCCAGATGATCTTGCAGGTCCTGGGTTAATCTGCAGTTGTGAGACCAGATACTGCCAAGATCTTTTAAATGACAATGGAGATGGTGTGTGCCTATCACAGGAAAGAGCGAATACAATTGCATCCTCTCTTATTGTGGTTAGACCGAGGCACACCTGTGCCATAATCATGCGGTTTCAAATTGTCTTCATATACCACATTTGTCAGGTGGATGGATTATCTTTGCAGAGAAGTGCTTACTAACACGGCTTTCAACAAATGTGTGCACAAAATCTGAAAACAACTAAAAACCTTTTGTGTGCAGAAGAAAATCTCAGATCTTTTATTTCAATTTGTGAAATATGGAAGCAAAAACTAAATAAAACAAGTAAAAATATTTGTCCAGTAGTTTCTTTAAATAGAGTTAGTTACTTTTGAGGGTGACAGGTGCAGGTAAGGTGAACTGGATCTTAAGACCGACACTAACAAGAAATACGCATGTAGCTTTGCCTTTTGAGTTTAACAGCTAAAACCAAGTACTAAGCACATATGATGTATTTCCGGATACATATATATATATTATACAGACAAAATACGAATGTGACATAGAGCTGCATGAGTGATGTGATCCACAGCTAGAGTGTCAAGGAGATAAATTGTCACACTTTCCATCTCCTTTACAGACATAAGTTGTGTCAACTGTGAGTAATACGAGGCAATAAAATTTGACGTATCATACATTTCAGTGAAAACAACAACAGCAGAAATAGCTTTGACTGTGCTGCGGTTCCAACTGTCTTCAAACCGGGCTCCTTGGCTTCTTCTGTGTGATAAAGGTAGCTAAGAGCTACAATTTAGGTGTGACAATTGATGACATAAATATTAAGTAGAAACGGATGCATACGCTGATCGTCATCAGCTAATAAACTGAAGCTTAATTTTCACAACCAATTTGATTCACAGATAATTGCAATCCATCATTTTGAGTCTTCGGGATCGATGGGCAGAACCGAACGGTGACTTTGGCTATAGTCGCCTGTAGGCGTGTCATTATGATAAATGGCTCTATCGGCTGAGACTGAGGAGGCTGTACCTTATGAATCACGCACAGATCAGAAAAGTTGAGGGAGTTTTGGCCACAACTTTATCTTGTTTCACTATCAGTTTGATAAATACGCTGCCTCAAGGGAAGCATCATGTATCGAGGAGAAATTAGAGCGTGGAAAAAAAGTTTGCCCCAAGCAGCAGATTGTTTGAAGGATTGTGGAAAGTCTGTTCCTTTTGGTACTAATTTCAACAAAGGGTCCAAACACACCGGTGCATTACTGCTGTCTGTTTTAATATAGATTTGCCTCGCCTCTGGGAAGTCAATGACAACTATGTTTCCAAAAATCTTCTTTAACTACAGCCGGTTACAGAGACAAAGTGCTGCTATCACTGATGTAATAAATCATGATGAACAGCATTAGGCATGGAAAATTTTCTGGACAAGACCACAAAAATATTCTGTTGGAGACTGGAAAGCCTGAAATGCTATATTATATTAATGCAACATAAATAATCTGCTACAGGCCATTTATCTTTTTGTGAACTGCTTTTCTATCCATTCCAGTATTTCACATATTCGCTCTTTAAAGAAATGTCATAATGGGTAATTCGACAATTGTTGTTTCCGTTTCATCCGTTCCATTTCGCTCCATCCATGCCATGTTTATTGTTGAATGTGGAAATCTTCAGATGACTTGAGAGGACAATTATGTCCAGGAATGGAGCACTTTATCTCCCTGAGTTGTTTTTAATGGATTTTTAAAAACAGTGGGAGCTCCTAACTTGCAAAGGGTAAGATAGACCTGCAGTACAAATGACAGTAATAGCTTCGGACTGTGGCTAATACATTTATGTGCCTGGGTCAGAAAAAGTCCACGAAGACGACATAAAAAAAAACTTACTCCAATAAAGATTGTAGCTGCAAGTTTAAGAAACAAAGTACGTCAAAACCTAAACTGTCTCGGTCAAGTCTTTTGATATGAAATGATGGATGTGCTTTGAGTTCATATAAGTCATTGAGTTTCTTGAAACATGACTAGTGTGTTAGCAAACTTCCCAGCAAGAGACACATGGTGGGAAAGTGCTGTATGACTTTAATACATGTTAAATTAAGTCTTTTAATAACTCAATATTACCACACAGAGTTGGTCTTAGCTATGGGCAATGTGGGCGACCGCCCAGGGCGCAGTCTCCGTGAGGGGTGTACGAACGCCGAAACCCCCCTGGCGGACAGTCTGATCCCAGGCGGCAATCTAGGACTAGGGCGCACGAGAAAAAATTCGCCTCGGGTGGGGGGGGGGGTTCGCCCAGGGCGCAAATGTGGCCAAGACCGGCGCCTTTACCACAATTAAGATTAATGTTAAATATTGAGTCTGTACCCCTCATTGTAGGCTCCACTTTGCATAAATTATCAAGGTAGCTGGAAACAGTCCTGCATGTCGTCTTTGTACTCTAGTATAAAGTGGCTCAGCCACAGTATTGCCTTTGTGTTAAATGAAGAACTAACTTCAAGATGTGTCTTGAACATCTGTGGATTCAATATAATATCATACGTTTACTTAAGTATGATGACTCTGAAGTAATTACAAACTTACATTTAAGTTGAACCAACTTGAAGTGACAAAATCTAACAACGACATCAACATTTACAGTGAAGTCTCTATTGATTTGATGGATGTCATTCATTACAGTGAAGTTAGCAATGCATACTGTAAGTTGTAGTCATTAAAGACATATTAAATCACTGAAATATTATGCTTCTTCTGTCCCAGCTGATGTTCTTTCGTCTCTAATTGCCTTCCGATCCTCTCGAAATATCAAAAATTTAAACCGCCATTAAGTGTGTGTGTGCATTTTTGTGTGCTTTTTAATTGTACCCTGTACTTCTCATAACCATCTTGTCGTAATTAAATTGTTTAATTTTTCACAACTACTAAGGCCCGCGGAAATCTAAGAAAGGCATTTAGTCTTCACTATAAAAGCCGCTCGGAGGCAAAAAGCAATCGCGCTCCTTTAATGGTGCTAAATTAAATAAAAATGAGCTGATAAAGCCGTTTGGTGTGACACTCTTTAGAAACGCGTGGTTCTTTCAAGGTATTCAGTATCAAAGGGTGTCAAAATGCACAGAGTACTCAGCATTTCTCAGAAATTGGACTGACATCAGCAAACTACTGCGTCGGCATCATCAAGCATCCTCCTCATAATTACACTTTGCCTAGATGAGTGGGAAAGAGAGGCTCTTACAGGCTCACTTAAGAATGCTGAATGTGAGGTAGTTTCCTTCTTGTACCAGCCAGAATATGGAACTCATTTGAACATCGAAAAACTTGCTTGGGCTTGGACAGATTAATTTTCTGATGCAAATGAGTGTTGTGGAACTTCCTGAACGCGTCTGAACTTTGAATGCGCAGGGTCATTTCCCTCTCTGTTCTTTTGCAGACACTGAAAATGAAGGCAAAGCTTTTTACAGGCTCAAAATACAGTCGGAGTGACAGTCCAATTAATTCCAATAAATAAGAGATAAACAAAGCCAACAGAAGGATTTGTGTTTCGGCGAGACATGTCATTCAGCAAATGCATGCCCTGGCTTGCATTCTCCAGTACACTGTCGGAGGAAAACGTTTGCACAAGTCAGCTCTTTTTCCATACCTCCCCAACAGACACAAACACATATTTTCTCTCTGTGTAAATAACATGATCAGAACTTCTCTCCAAACACTCTCCTTTCTACCAAGCTCAAACGACAAGGTGCCCTTGAGCAAGGTAAGCCAAGAAGAAGCTGCCCAGTCAGTAGATAAAGGCAATGGGCAGCTCCCAGGTGTGAAGGTATGTACAGAATGTGTATGAACGCGAGGCATATAGTAAAGGCAGAAAAAGAACATGCACACTCAGCAAAATCCGTCCCTGGATGGAAAGAGGAGGGAAAACCATAAGATAAGGCTCAATATTTGTGTTGCACTATTCAGTACAGTAACAGTTTGCAAAAGAATGCGTATGCTTCCCTTTCTTGCCAAGAGTTAGATGAGATATGATGTTTGATGATCTCTCCCTGAACCTACCCAATTCCTTAACCACACACAGTATCATTGTCAAATCATAAAACTGGTGACAACAAGAAGCAGATTTTCCTTGGAACCATGTTGGTAGAACATCCTGCAGCATGTGTTCATAAAACACTAAATGATCAATACACATATTTGCAGTTCAGTTGATAAATTGCACATATATAATGTATTACATACGGAGCCCGCATGCAGTTTGAGGTTCGTACAACTAATGTCAAAACATGCCGTGTCAACTTATTTCATACCCGGCTGAGCGGCTCCAGATTTTCACTGTTTGTCTTCATATACCGTCTCATGCTTTTTTCTCTTTGAGTTACAGCCAACATACAGCAACATTTGCAATCGGTCTTATGTTCAGTTAAGCTAAAATACTTTTGCCTCGCAGGGTTCTGTCATTTGCCAAATGAGTTTTCCATAATGCCGTCTGTGGATTCGATGAGGCCTTCGAATCAAATGGCATGAGAATGCGTGAGGCCTATGCAAGGCAACAACATAACCAAAGAGAGCAAACCTCACGTAATCGTTATTGGTTACAATGTAAAGAAATAAAAAATAAAGGCGAGTAGTGGCTCTGATTAAAGAACAACCTCAACCCTGTGCGTGTGCAAGACCTACAATTTCATCTGAGTGAGTACCCCTCCTACGTACACCACCCTCGCAGGGTTGTAAGTGCACTCCACAGGCTCGGTAATGCCACCGCTGTCTGATGGAGACATGGCACTTATGTGAGATTGATAGACAAGGTGAAGAAAGCCATTGATCTTTGCTTGATTTAACAATAATTCAACCCGCCAAAGTCATCAGCGCTGCAACAACTATCAGCCACCAAAGCCAATCTATCACAGCAGTAACCTCAGCCTGGTGAGAGGCTGCTCAGTCATTTATGTGGGATACAACGAAATGCCATGGAGATACAAACTCCGAAACACTTTGTCACTAACCTCCCTGTTCTAAACACTCATGTATTTAAGGCTTAAGGTTAAAGAAAAGCTTAAATCTCCCTCGCAGAACTTGTTTGCAGCACTTGGAACTTGGTAGAACGAAAGGTAAATGCAAAACCCCATGCATCGCATTATTCCCCTGTCATACTCCCTCACGTAATCTCCTGCACATAATCCCTTTGAGGGGAGGAACCATTAATTCTCTCACTTCAGGTGCTTTGGGCACATATTTGCATTTTCAGACGTCAAAGCTCATTTACTGTAACATATTTTCAGGACAGGAGACTCCCCTGTGACACCACCAGGAATCTGTTCGTGCTCAAGTCCCCCCCCCCCCCCCCCCCTTTATTTGTGAGCACATTGTGACTTAAAGGTTAAAGGCCACGCTGGCGTTAGGTACATGCATCAATGCCCTCATCAAAAAAGCTCTTCTGTGTTCCTCACTCCACTGATCAATGCCTCTTGCTTGCGTATACTTCTTTATAATGGACATAATACTTCAATATTATCGACACCTGCATACATTGTTGGGATTAATGATCGATATTTCTTTCCAACGGCAGCTAGTAAAAATAGATTTTTACATAAATGCCTAACAAATTGTGAATTTATTGACAACCCTGAGCTATAGAAAAGCAGAAAATGTTGTGACTACTTTTATTTTGAAGTCACTAGTACTTAATGTCCTTTACCTAAAGACTGATGAAGTGTGTGAGGTGGAGGGAACTTTTTCCTCCCCCCTCATCCCTTGTGAGAGAATTCTTCACAAAAAACTTAAAAAACAACTTCTCATCTCTGGATGTCCCGACAAGCCTGACAGATGATTTGTAGAGAGTGTAAGAAAGAAAAAGAGTAGAAGGCTACTGTATGCCTCAACATCGCACCAGTCTTTGTTAACAGGAGCTGAGGAGCCACAGATAAGAAGAGAGAAGGATGTAAACACAGACATGCACAGGACAGGCACAGGGGAATAGAAGAAGTCTTACCTGGGAACACAAGCACAGCAAACACCCATGACAGGATGATGAAACAAACCGAGTTATGCATGCTTCCTAAAGCAGTGCTGATTCTGATCTGCTCGTTTTGTTTTTTTTGTATCTTCCCACACTAGTGCTTCAGAGAGCTGCCCACTTTGCTTTTTTTCCCCTCTCTCTTTCTTTTCTGCCTTTTTTCCCTGAATGTCAGTTTGGATAGCTTTTCCTCCCCACTTGCAGCTTGTGGTTGAAGATGCTTTAAATCCAATGCAAGTAGTAGTTGGCGGCACACACACACACAGAGAGGCTGGCTGGCTGGCTGGCTGGCTGGCTGCTCTCGCAGTATTCGATCTCCCTCTCCTCCACGTACTACAGCACACAGGGACCAGCACTCTGCAAGATTGGGGGAAGAGGAGGAGGGTGGGCGATCACTGCTCAACTGGCATTGGCTGAAGCGTGTGTCGTTCACCCGTGAACAGTCCTAGCACTGTTTTATTTTTTTTCCTCTCGGTTGCTTTGAATCCTGAGCCCCTGCTTTCCCTTTCCTCTGCCTCTCTTCTGACAGAACTAGAGCAGGATTAAAAAAGATGATCCAGGATTGATATTCAATTAAGGCTAAATAAATAGAAGCCCTCCTAATAAATGCAAAAGGTGATCTGGGATTGGGGCAATTTTCTGAAAATTTGTCCCTTGATGTGAATTTTTGGTGCCATCTGGCATCTTGAATATACTTTAATGAGGGATTTCTATGCAGTGTTATGACAGTTTGGACAGCCCTATCCTGTTGAAGCACATACAGTAGATGTGTTCATTTGTGGAGAATAGAAACAGTGCTGGACAGAAAGAAACATAATGAGGTGACACTGTGTGTGATGAGATTCTCCCTCAAATTCCCACTGCTGCTATTTCGGGTAAAGTCAATGGAACTGATGTATGATTCATCTTAAGACCTGGTTGAGATTCCCTACCACAGAGGAGGTATTTATTTCTATTTTTTGTGGATGTTTTGTAGAATTTCAGTTATTTTTAATATTATATTTTAAAAATTAAACATGAAACAAGTTTTAAAATGTGTTTAGCCCTTTACTCTGTTCAGACATTTGCAGCCTCATCCCATCCAAAGCTTTTTAAATCAGAGGTGAGGCATTTCTATATATAAACATCTATACGTACACTTGCCAAACCAACCAGGCGTCATTCTTCAAGTGTCTTCTATTGTTAAACCAAACATACGGTTTCAAAACACTCACGCTAAAGCGTAAATTTGCTTCGCTCGTCCGAGAAACTTTGAGTTTTGGAAACGGCGCTTCAGCCACGAGGAACGGCGATTAACAATTATCAAAACATGGACGCAGAGAAGTGAGCATCAGAAGTGTTTTGATAAAGCGTGCTCTTGTTTTACACAATGTTTCAAGAAGGCGGACGGCTTGGTTGGTGTTGATGTACGTCTTTACTGCCTCTGCTCAGTATACAGCAGCTTCCCACGCAGCGGATGAGACAGTCCTCAATGTAACCGAGGAATCTGGAACATCTATTATTTACTGTAGGATTTATCTTTAGGTGAGTGATACATTTTTCTTGTCTGACAGTTAAAACTCTTAACATCAGACTGAAGTGTAAAATCAAACAACTTTGGAGTTCTACATTTTGTGGAGTTTTACTCAAACTGGACTTCTCTGTCATCAAAAGAACTCTCATGCAGAAACGGTTGGAAGAGCATTCGTGCTGCACAGGAGAAAAAGCACTGACCCACCACCGCTGCCCAGGATTTAATCCCTGATAGTTGCTGGTTCCAGCTTGGACGGGCACTCCAGTAAACACAACTGGCACTGAGAGAAAGCCAGTCAGGGATCGTGTTCATGTCTCTGCACTACCGACTTTTACTGGTCGGTGCCTGTGTGGAGGGGAGTTGTATCATTGGGAGGATTTGCCAGAAGCTTCTTGACAGCAGGTGAAGAGGTTATTCCATGTGTATTAAAATAAAAAAGCATGTGGCAAGTCTACAAGTGGAAATAGCTGTAAAAAAAATACTGACCTTATAAATAAATAAATAGAAAGACAGTGAGGCACAAAAACATCTGTGTGGATTCCCTCGTTTTAATAAAATAAAGAGATGTTATGGCAGGTGCCATTTTCCTGGAATCTCCTCAAGGACCATGGAGCGCTCTGGGAACCACCATAAACAGAGCAGCAGACCTCTTCACTCTGTGCACTCTCATTATTGGTAAACTTCCTTTTTTTATTAAACCACGCTGACAAACCTTGGCAAAACTCCCAGTCCTTTTTCATATGCAAATGTGTTCTGTGTCAGCTCCTAAATAACTTTATTAAACCTTATTGCTGTCCCAGACGGCAAAATATTGAAAACTTCTTCAGGAATTTGCAGCAGGATAACATCATGTATAATGAAACTGTCATATAAATTAAACATCTTGAATTTTATCAGAACAACAGAGTTTTGAGACGTTCAAATATATGTTTGCTTCCAGCATAATGTCAGGGGTTTCACAGCTTGATTGGTTAAAAACAGTTGGAGACCAGTCAGTGTCCACTTCAGGTCTAAAGCCTAATTTCCACCAAGGGCGTAAGCGCCGTGTGACGGAGCTGATCGCTGCCACTCTAATCAATAAACCATCCCCAGCGGGCACATCCCAGCAGCGTCCCACCACACTATCAGTCCATACATTTCTATTTTTGATGGAGCCGTTGCTAAACCGTGTGAAGCTCAACAGAGCAGATTGCACCAGACAGGAAATCCAACACAGAGTCAACATAATACACTTCCACCCCCTTTCAAAATAAAACACAATGCGCAGTTCATATTGCCTATCACAGCTTCACGTCATAACCGGTGGCACCAGGTCAGCAGTCAATCGATCAAAGTTTCAACATGAACAACGAGAGACTGACGCAACAGATCCTTTGTAGAATCTCTCCCATGTCGGAAAAGCAAAGTAAGACATTCGTTGTTGTTGTTACCTTAATACACTCAGCTTCATGTTCAGGATTATCACATGATCTCGTGTGAATATGGCAGAGAACGGAGCAAAACCACGATGCAGCCGTCTGTACAACAGCATCATTTTATTCAGTGATTCTGGTTAAATTGGATCATGTTTTATACAGAACACATTTCCAGTTTGTTCCTCTGATTTTGAACCAGCTGCTCCAGTTTTTAACTCCAGTTTGCTGATGGACAGATAGCTTTAGCCAAACCACTTGATAAAGTGGCTAACCACTAATTAACTGCTGCTAAGTGAACGTGCCATTAGCTGTGCACAGAACTTGGCTTAGCAGCTGGACCAGGTTTTAACACAGCCTCCAAGACCGACAGGGAAAATCAATACTACCAAAATGATTCATCCTGATTTTTTCTGTTGTTGTTTTTGTGTCTGTACTGCAACATTGACCAAGGGTTAAAGGTTAATAGTGAAAAATGTTAGAGTAAATGTCACATTATACATGATGGAAGCGTTGAATAATATTTTAATCGTTGAGTTCAACAACCACAATAAACCATGCAGAATATTTGCTAAATGTTATTACATGTTGCATCTTGAACCTTAAGTCTGGATGAACAGATACAAATAGACTCTGTTTGATGATATATTGGCAAACGACCCATTGATATCACATAATTACTTAATTAAATAAGCAATGCTGTCTCCATCAACTTCATACAGAGGTCAGAAATATGGTAACTGTAGTCGACGACTTTGTTTCCATGACAGCCAGTAGACATGTTGATAGTACTGACAGATCTATAGATATGGAAATTAACATGTTTTACAATCTTCTTTGATGAAATTAATAAAAATGTGACTTTTCTTTGAAGAATCTGAGGGAGAGGACTGAAAGAAAAATAAACGTTTAGTGTCAAAGACCTTAGACTGAAAGAATGGAAACAACATGCAGATACAAAGGACTCTGACACATCTCCTGCTCTGGCCATGGCCCCTGAGTCAGATTTCAATATCTCATTCATAACCTAAGAGGCTTTTGCCTCCTTTTCAATAAAGACTAGAATTTAAAATCAGATATGACTTTTGTATGCGTTTTCATCCATTATTATTATCATCGTCTTTTCTTATGCCCCTCTGAAACACTGTTGAGAGAAACATGGTTTTGGCCATAGAAACGAACTTCACTCGCTTAAAGTCAAGTTCAGATTTGCTTTCTGCTGTTCTGCAACATTTGTATTTATTGATTGATTTATTGTGAATGCTGCCAACACCCTTCAACCATGAACTCATGCTGCCATACACCCACAGGAACAACTTTTCTTTTTGGCATGCAAAGTGCACATACTCGAGTAAAACATGGCAACATGGCAGGAAACTGTAAAAAAATAACTTGTCGGTATAGATTATTTTCCTCCTTACTGTATGTGTTCTCTCTTTTATCCAACAGTGGTAGGAGAGGCAGGAATCATGAGGAGAAAGGCTGATGATGGTGAAATCACTACATTAATCCTGCACAATGCTCTTTGATAAAGGAGAATAGTGCTTCGCCGTTGAACTGGGATATGTTTTGTTTACTTCAGACTCATAATCAGCCGCATTCAGTTGCACAATTGAGGCCAATTGATCTGCAGCAGTGCAGTTAGACACTTGCCTAATCCTCCTCTCTAATTTGCCATTGAGAGCCTCATTACTAATGCAAAGGAAAATTGCTTTTGTCGGCTGGCAATCTGACAATCATGGGCGTTCCCACAATTGAACAGCAAGATGAATCAAGACACAGGTGACACATCCGGACATTATGAAATGTATTTGATTATTATGCAGTTGATTGAAATCCTGAAATCTCTTTCTCGTCTTTAAGCTGGATGACATTAACGCAGTGAATGGGGGAGATATGCATTTAGGACAATGCGTATTGCATCGTATAATGATATGCAAAATTGCTTGGAAATCAGTAATTACTGTGCTTTTGTTTTCAGGGCATTTGTTCTTGTTCATGCACGCTGTGACATGTCAGGTCGCCATTTTCCTGATTAAAAAAAAAAAAAGTCCTTTGACACATGCAAGAGGCAGTTTATGAAAAATAAATGAAAGAAATAAGAAATCTAGCATGTTTAAGGTTTGTATTGCTTCCTAATTGTCTTAAATTAATTGAATTCCTGATTCCATCATTCTCATGTAACACTGATCAAGTTGCTGTCATTCTTGATAAAAAAGTTGTTTGTCTGTTATAGTCTCTGCTCTTAATTTCTTCTATCCACCAACAATGAAAGCACGAACACGTCCCACAGAGAGTACACATTCATTTCCCAAGGTGCTTTGCTTCTTTGACTTGCCCTTGGCAGAAACCTGCTGTGATCTGAAAGACGTTTGTGTTTTTACTGCCTCGTTACAAAGAGTGTAATCGTTTGCATCCCACTGACGGTTTTACCGTGACACATTTGAAAAAGGAATTATTCCAGAATGGCCCAGTCCACTTCTTCCTGGCCTCTACCCGATACATGTCTATTGAGCTTTTTACAGTAACAACTCCTGACAGTTAGTGCAGTGCGATGGAAACTGCTTTCTTGCTGTTATTTACTGTCAAAATAGTTAATCAAAATAAAGAAACAACTCAACAATCTCCACTTTCCTCTGTCAGTCAATATTACAATAAGGAAACTAATCAGTTAATTTTTTTAATCCAACAACCGGGGTACCACAGAGAAGCAATGAAGGCTGAACAGAATTAACTCATTTACAAAACTCGATCCAAGGTCTCTGTTTACAGAATACGACATTTTTATTAGTGTCATCACCTGAAAATAAGAATCATGTGTTTTTATTACCTGGTAATACATATTACGGCATATTTCTGTTAACACAATCGCTAGTAAATTTAACAGTGAGAAAGAAAAATAAAATGCAGAAATTACAGTGCTGGTGTATACATATTTTACAGTATATCTCCGTTATAAGCACAGGGTGTGTGTATTTTACAGTGGGGTTAATGCATTTTTTCCGGACATATACATTTACGGTGTTTTGTTACTGAAACTGAATTAACTTGTTTATAGTTTTACCATCTTTTACTGTCATTGTTTAGCTGTAAAATCTACAGCCTTTTTTTTTTTGGCCTTTTATGCCTTTTAATGATAGTACAGCTGAAGATAGACACGAAGCAGGCGGCAGAGAGGGGGAATGACACGCAGTAAATCACGCAGTCCGATGCGGGATTCGAACCGGGGCCAGCTGCAGCGAGGACTGAAGCCTCTACACACGGGGCGGCCGCTGATCTACAAACATTTTTAGTGTAGAATGTTTTTCCACGTGCAGGATGGACGGTGAGGATGAGGGAAGGAAGAACAAACTGCGCCTTTAAGTTTCAACATTAAGTATTCGGTAGTTGTTGTTAGGGGCGTAACGGATCAATGGAGTGATTCAGTGATCCGTGTCCGTGTCACCGTTTCCTTCCAAGTGCAAACAGTAACTAAACATACATTACACTTCATTATCTGTCACCGTGTCCATTCCAGTTTTATATAAAGAAACAGCTACTGTGACTAAAAGTGAACATCCTCCACAAAGAGTCTTATACACTTTGTAAATCACAGAGCAAGTTAGAACAAGTCGAGGTTAGAACTTCTGGTGGGACTGTGCTGCAGCTAAACAAAGTTCATCTCGGCCACAACAACAAAACTTCATTGTTAACAATCTCACAGCGGGGCTTAGCTGCGAGTCAGGAAGAGAAAGCCTGATAACTTCATTGTTTGCCTTGTGTGAAGAGAGGCAGCAATCAAGCGGGCGGTGAGCGAGTGAGGGATGATTTGCTGTTTCACACAGACAGCCCTGCTGGACTGCTGGCAAACGTCTCTTTCAACTCCCCTCGCTTCTCTGCTTGACTATTGCCATTCAAACCTGTAACTGACTGCTCGTGTTTGTGACTGTCAACACTGTCGCTTTTACACAGCCTCCCCAGTTAAACAGGGATGTTATATATTAGTTTTTCTGTCTTTAGAACATTGAATCATGGTACAATAAGTAGTTTCCTATTCACTGAAGTTTCAGTTTTATGCAGCCACTTCCATAAACTGCCAAGTTGGATGAGAAATGACAGACGTCAGAGCTGCAAGGAGCACCACCTACAGAAAGTGAAAGCTCACCAACAGAATATCCCAGGAGAAGACATCACAGTCAGAGAATGTGATTCGTTTTGACAGCAGGTATTGGTGGTAGAGAAACTGAGTTTATCTGCCAAATCCTCCTTTTAATACCATCAGACAATCAATGACATTTTGTCATAGTCCTGGTTAAATAAGTGGGTAAAAATAATCATCCCTGTGTGTTTGACTGTGATTTATTTCAAAATATAGTGAGTAATAAAGCTGCGTAATCGTTACCTTATGAATTTCCGTCATCATATCCCAGCATCTAAGATTACACCGCACCAGTTATCTGTGATGAGGCTGTAGCAGCATTGTGTGCCGCATATTTTCATACGTGACAGTAACATTTGTCAGTAAACACAGACACACACAGACAAACTGAACATTGTTTCATGAAGACCACTTAAAAAACAATCCACGTACTTCCAGAGAAGCGTTTGAGAAAACAACGTTTAAATGAAAAGAGATCAATCGTACGAGTCGGCCTCTCTGTGAAAAACAGACAAGTCTCAATAGAGACGCGTCCCTATATATCCATAGATTAATGAAAATGATGAAACTCTCCTGAAGTTCTTCCTTTCATCACAAACTATCAATACTTGAAACATGCATGATGAAACTTCTGAGGGTTTTCCACTAAAATCCTGCTTTACATTCACGGCTCATTCTGCTCCTCGATATGCTTTTACAATGTGACTAATGTTGAAATCAGTATTTGTTCATTTTTCCTCATGCTTTTTTTTGCAGTTCCTTTCTTGATGATCCTGTATACAGCGACTGGCACCTTCAAGTTCATCTTTATCTGTGCAGCACTGACTTAACGGGGCCATAAATTGTGCAATCATTCAACTTTGTTCATGAACATGGCAGCAGACTCCAAACACCGACTGAATGCTGAATCCTGTTCAACAAGTATTTACAACACAAAGTTCATGTGCAGTTGAGGTGAGGGAGCCAGCGGTGTGCAGGGTCGTGCAGGGTTGTGTGTAACAGCAATCAGACGTGCAGACGTGACAAACAAAGCTGCACATGGCAGGATGATGGCAGACAGTTTCCCTGAGGCACAGGAGGGAAAAACTCCTGATTAATTAAAAAGGTCAAAAATCTCAAAAGAGCAAAGGCCACAAAAAAAACACACCATACCCTGCAGCGCTGTTAGCAACAGAACAACCGAGCAATCTGACAATCTGGAAAGTTGAGCCGGGGGTTTTATGCAGCGGAGGTTGATTGGTTGACGAGTCGCAGGTTGGTTGATTTAATCAGGCAGGTGAGAGGAAACAGAGAGACAGACAAGACAAATCCATGTCTTACCCCGAAAATACACTGCATGCGGAACGGCTGCGTACTCCGTCGTCCGCCAACTCACACATGATCCGTTTGTGATGCGCACAGGTGCGTCTCCGCCGGCCACAGAGCATCACGAGAACGCACAAATCTCGCAAATTCACGCATAATCACACGATATTAACGGCTGTACTCTTTGACTCCTGCAATGACATTCCACGCCGCATCTTTTTTCTCGTGTCATAAATGATACCTTGATTTTGGACCTCTCCCGCCCATTATGATTCGCTCTTGTAATGAAACTGCAGTGAGTATTTTATTTTAAAAAATCAACCAGGGTTTTATTTTGTATTTTGGAGCCGATTTCCTTCCCCACACAATCTGCTCTGTGCTGAATTTATGCTCCGTGCTCCGGCGTCCATGATAAAAAAAATAGAAGTAGAAAAATAGAAGTTCTGCGTATGTGTTGCGGTGGGCTGCCGGACACCGCAGTTGTTCCGGAGCCGTGACACAGCTGGACCGGAGACTGTATGAGCTGACACATTGACTAACATTGAAACGTATCGTCTCCATCGCCGTGGTGGAGCCGTTCCGCATGCATTGGAAATGTAAGGAGGTGAAACAACAGAAAAGTGAATCTGTTGTGTTGTTTGAAAGAAGACAATCCTCTTTTTGTGGTTTCTGATTCACCCCTTTAAAATCGCCAGGTACGTAACTAGAGCTCATTTTATCATGATACCGGGTTAATTCATCTCGTTGTCTAGAGGAAATAAAGGGTCATTTTCTGGAGATAATGACATCATTCATCACGTCTTTTGTCAAGTGCAGCTGCCGGTGAAGTTGCAACGAGTCTTCTCCTGAAATGACAAGGACTTTTACTGAGTGTTATCTATCCACAGATGTCCCACAGGACAACTAGGTGCTGGCTGTTAAAATGAAACATGATTTACATTTATTAATCACATTCACAATAATCACTCAAACTCAACAGGGAAATGCACACGGACGATAGATGAACAGCTGTTCGTGCAGCTCTGTTTCTCTCTTGTTGGCCATCGCTTCACTTCCTGTCTTTTCCCTTCAGGATTGTCTGTTTGTGCAATATAATGAAGTTATCATTAACTCCAAAGAAAAATTAATCTGTTATTGTAAGGAAATTAGCTTTATGCTCAAGATAATGCATTAATAAAAGCCCAGACGTCCATATGCTGGCTTTTTGCAGCATTTTGTTCTTACTTCTACAAAAATCGAGACAGATGCCATTCGCACTACAACAGAGGGGAAACAGTCTGATGTCATGCTAGAAAAACTATCCTCACAATAGTTCATTGCTGACTTGGGGCTCATGATGTCCTTAATGAGCTGGACCTTCTATCTGTATGCCTCTAAAGGAGCACAGCCTCTATTGTTTGCACAGATGCATTCACATTTAAATGCTCATTCCATCAGGAGCCTGCAGAAAATAATAAATAAAACAGATAAAGCTGAAAATGAAAATGCTTCTGTGGACAAAACACAATTTCTATGACCGATAACAGCAATTTGATAACGGCCTAATTAACGTCTCACACGGAGGGGTCCAAACAACAAGCTACAGTCTCAGTCTGACCACTCCAGACTTGGAGTGGAAATGGTCCTTAGCGAGACCATCCTAGTGGTGTGGGAAAACATCAGGCCGACGGACTCAGTTAGTGATTAGCTGGTAAACACAGTGAAGAATTCACAGCAGCTAAAGAGCCAGACATTTCCTCTGGGTGGAGACCAAAAACAGAGCTCCATAGCAAAGAAGAGCTGCCTCCAAACAGAACCCAGAACACTTTCTACGCCACAATCTCCAGATTACACTTGCACATACAGCTGTAGACATTACAATAATGACGACTTGCGACTTGTCACACCGCGGTGAGGTCAAGTTAAGTTTTTGTCTTGTCTCGTCATTTCCTGTTTTATTTTGATAGTTACCTGTCCTCTCGTTTCAGGTCACTTGCCCTTCCTCATGTGCCACCGGTCTGATTGTTTCCACCTGTTCCCCATCACCCTCTGTATATAATGTCTGCGTCTCCCTTTGTCCTGTGCCGAAGTGTTTCGTCTCTCGTAGCGTTCACCTAAGCCTTATTTTCATAGCCCACAGTCCTAGCGTCATAGCTTTTTGTTGTAACTTTGTAGTCTAGCCTTTTTGTTTCTTTGTGTATAGCTTAGTGTTTTTCAGCCTCATTGAAGCGCCCTAATTTTTAGTTTCATAGCCTTTTGTTTTTCCTCCTAGAGAGTGATTTTGAGTTTGTTAAGCTTAAATAGAGTAGCTTAGAGTTTTTTCCTCCTTTGGAGTGATTTTCTGTTTACCCTAGTTTACCCTTTTTTCATAGCCTCACTTGAGTCGAGGATATTTGTGATCTAAATAAAACAGCTCTCCGCCAAACTCTGCATCTGAGTCCTCTTTTGAGTCCGGGCCTGACACGACTCAGCTTAATCTGCTGTGATAGTCAATTTACAATAGATTGGAATGCTTGCCTGCTGGCACCAGAATACAATGAAGTAAACTCAGAATTAAGAAGAGAGAAGTAAGCCATTACTAATACATTAATCAGTCTATGCACATAAAAGGGTAGCTCAATAGTTTTCCCTCATCATGCCGAGCATATTGCCTATTATCCTCCCTACAGCTGTCCAAATGATCATGACACCATTTCATTTATTTATGAGGTAGTTCCTGCTTTTCATTAATAAAAAAAAAGCTCCTTTTTATTTTTCTTAAATAAGATTGTCATCACTGTGTCTTCACTTCTGTCACTCCTTGTATTAATTATTTGAAATAACCTATTTTTAATGCCACCAGCCCTCATCCAAACACGATGGAGGTCTTGACTTCCGGTAGTTTCAAAGTCTGATTCCTCATGTGTCTAAATATTATAGCTTTTACTGAAATGTTAATCACATTCAAAAGTCTGCAAAGCACCTGCTGCTAATTATGAAGCTTATTATTCCTTTTATCAACATCTGGATTTTAGCAGCTGGACAGTGAGAGGACAGTCAGACAAATGTCAGAGTAAATTGAACAGAAAGTGTACAGATGAAGGAACAAAATGAAAGGTGAGAGATGACTCACAAAGTGGATTCACGGTTTTTACTGGTTTTCTTTTTTACTTCAGTGAGATGAGCATGTTTGACTTAAAAAAGCTTTTCACAGAGTTATGGTAAGATGTAGGGAGGTCGCTGGTTGTCGTGGCTACAATCCTGAAATGTGTCGTATAGAACATTTGTCTCCACAAACAAAGGGATTTCGGGGCTTTTAGAGCCACTAAACCTATTTTAATGGTGTAATATACAAACTTTTGGTGCTAAACTGGCACCTTAAATGTCCAATGAACAAACCCCAGCAACTAATAGCCAAATGCAGTAAGGCCTCCACAAGTGGTTAGCAATAAAACTAGTCTGTGTTGTGTCCACAATAGTCCGTCTTTCAGCTCCATTTTTGGACTGCACCAACCCAGGAAATCCGTCTTTTAGCTGCTAAAGGCTCCACTGTGTTCAGCGAAATTAACTATTTCTATGTTCGGCTGTTTGCAGCTGTACATTTAGTGTACTGTGGAGTTTTTTTTTTTTGCTTAAAACAGCTGCCTGCTGCAGCTGAAAACACCACGAGAGGGCTCAGATTGAACCAAATTAAAGTTACAGTAAAACCAAAACAAGTTGAAAGACACTGCACCTGGAGGAACCAGAGCCAGGGTTGGAGACGGCTGTTGCTTTACACTTCACTGACTTGTAGAATGTTTTTTCTAACACAGGGCATAGATGTGTAGATGGAAAAATCATTACACACTACGATGAAACTGGCTCTTGTGTGGACGGACCCCAGGAAGCCCCAAGAAAGGAAGACCAAGAGTTACTTCTTCTGCAGAGGATAAGTTCATTACAGTTCCCAGCCTCAGAAATTGGCAGTTAATTGCAACTCAAGATTGTAGCCCACATAAATGTTTCACAGAGTTCAAGTAGCAGACACAACTGTGCAGAAATTCCATCATGGAGGTTTGATTCACACAAAGACTGATGGAGACCAACATGAAGAGAATTGCTTGGGCCAAGCGACACGAGGAAGGGACCATGTGTGCTTCCCACTATGAAGTGGAGGAGGAGGTGTGAAGGTTTGGGGGTGCTTTGCTAGTGACTCTTGGCAATTTATTCAACTTTCGAGGACATCATGATAAAATTTAAAACCCAGCATGAACACCATAGCCTTCTGCAGCAACATGCCATCCCTTCTGGTTTGAGCTTAGTGGGAACATTTGTTTTTTTTTAAACTGGACAATAACCCAAAGCACACCTACAGTACATGCTATCAAAAGGGGGGAGTGATGGAGGGCTGCACCAGATGACCTAGGCTTCACAATCACCCAGCCTTAACCCAGTTGAGATTGTCTGGGATAAAGTGTAAAGGAAAAGCAGCCAACAAGTACTTTCTCTGTGAGCTCCTCATGAAGCTGACTGAGAGAATGCCAACAGTGTACTACAAGATACAGTGTGCTGAAAGGTGGCGACTCGGAAAAGAAAGTGTAGACGGCATGTTTCTTTAATGAAACAGACACAGTAATATTTTCTACACCTGACAGAAAGAAACTTCAGCAGTAGTTTGGTCAACCAGTTCCCAATTAAACAGAATACTAATTACATTTAGATGTACTTTTTATAAACACGATTTACCATTCCCCAATCACTGACTGACAAAAAGTATGGCAGTGATCACCAGTGAGAGAATATTTTTAAATAACAAAACTTGAAGTTGATTTTCAGCTGCGTCTGTATTTAATGTTGTTTTGCTTTCGGTGTGGTTGTCTCTTCCTGCAGGCATGTTTTAACATAATAGTAGATATTGTAGGTTTTTAATAAAATGGTTGGCTGCCAGATAATTAAGTGAGCTGGATTGTTACAGCAGATATGCTGGGGCATTAATAAGGGTGGTCCGTGCAGAAAGAGAAAGAGAGAGCCAACCTTCTAAGTTAGCCTGTCAAGCCCGTACGAGATGATTACAAGCTCAATTTCAAATTGAACCCTTTGAACTGTCAGTTGCAGCTGAATGGAGTTTCCTTTGCCGCCCTCTCTTTTGCGTTCACATGGAGACACAGTAACTTTCAATTTTAGACTTAGGAGGTCCTTGGCTGGCACCCTTGAAATGTTAGGATTCATATTTGATACTAGCAAGAGGAAAACGTGTCTGCACGGCATGCACGCGCACGTATAGACTCCTGACACAAACATCGACGATGACTTCTGACACAGACAGCCTTGTTGCAATATTCAGTTTGGAGAATTTCATGGTTTAAAGAGCATTTCAGAGGGAGGCCATGTTGAAACGCAGCTGTGCTGTGATTATTGATAATAGATCTAGACCTGCAAGCTTTGGAGAAGTTCTCACTGAATAAATGAAAAAAAAGTTTTATAGACAAGTTTTAAGACGAAATATTTCATGAATGTGTTTTCACTGTTTATTTAAGAACTGTAAAGAGAACACCCCTTTTTCAGGTTGTACTCATTAATGTCACAGCTAGACATCTCAGTGTCACCCGCACTAGTCTTTATATTCATATACAGTATATTACCCAGGTAAGGGGACAGTGAACATACCAAGGTGGCGCCAATTCCATTCAGTATTAAGAGCTTTGCCGTCCAACTCAGCTCCCTCTTCCCGACAACAGTCCAGTGCACTGCACCAATCCACCAGCAACCTCATGCTCCATTTTCCCATCGCTCATGGATAAGAACCCCCAAGATACTTGAACTTCTTCTCTTGAGGCAGCATTTCACTAGCAGAGATCCATGACCACTACCCAAACATCTCAAATCCAAAATCGAAAATTAAAACCTACCAACAGATGAATATATCTGATCTCTAGTATGTCTGGCTCCAAACAGGCTTCTTACCTGAGAAAAAAACTGTTTTAACCTCTAACTCTCCATTTCAGTAATATATCACCCAAAGTCTTTTCACAGCAACTATTTTGCATCATATTTATGCATTTTGAAAGAAATCTGATCACTTTGTTTTTTGTTATACATAGATATAGAGATCTTCTGAAAAATTCCTGTTGATCCACCCAGTGGTTGTTGAGATATTTCAGTCTGGACCAAAGTGGTGGGCACTTAGATTCATCATAGCTTTAGCTTATTTATAAATGATTAGAATACATGATTTTGCACTTATTAATTTGATGTTGCACTAAAAACATGCCAGGCGTCCAATTAATATTCATTTCGCATATGTGGTACCTGATAAGGACGCGGCGTCTCAGGGAGTGGTGCTGTAGGAGCCCTCGTGTGTGATTAATGCTTTTCTACAAGACGCCCATTTGATTAAGTCTCAAAAGGATTAAATACATGTGATTAACCTTATGATGAATTTACCTCAGGTCATATAATAGCATTCATATTCCTGATACTCAATTATCAGTTTAATATGATTTCATCTGTAAAACATTAAACCTTACAGGTGGTGGACATTACACAGGAGGCTCCATATGATAGGCAATATTTTTTTTCTGATCCTCAGACGAGTTACATAGAGGAATGAAAGGACCCTTTAAATATTGACAATGAACTCTAGTTTTCCCTTTCCACAACACAGCTCACTGGTTTGACAGCAGAACCCCTGAAGCTCTGTGCATGACATAGGAGAATAGTACTCTCCAGCCTCACCATGCGAGTCTTTTTTAAGGTTTGCTCCTGGGAGGAGAGGCTGTCCTGATTTCCCATCAGCCATCACTACATAACCATAGACCACGGGTGGTCAGACCTGACCAGAATCTTAATGTGACCATACAAAACCCTCCTGAGATGCACTTTTTGTAGTAGGAAGAAGAATGTTTTTCCTCACCACTAAAAAAGTGACACTGAAAGCAAACACCTACGAGTTCTGCTAAAGAAAGAGTGTCCGACGCAAGGCAAGGGTGATGTTTCAGCAAAAAAAGCCAAGGTATGGCAATGTGGCATGACATATGCTACTGAAAACTGTTTGAACAGAAAAGGTTGCATGTAATGTGCAGAGCAGTGAAGACGGCTTTTGTTATTTATCTATTTTGGTATGTTTCAGCATTTCAGGTAACCAATGGGTGTCAAAAATCAGCTAAACAAAACATGCTTGGCACAGAATAGGCAAACGATGCCACTAAGTACTAAAGCCCGACCATGGAAGCTGAACTAGCCTGGTCTTCAATAACATGTTTGACTAATTCATTCATTACTAGTGTTGTGTCAGTATCTTCTTCTGTAGCAGTGCCTTCAGCAGTTGGGGTTAGTTAGTGGGGCGGCAGTGGCTCAGTCCATATGGACTTGGCTTGGGAACCGGAGTATGGCCGGTTCAAGTCCCACATGGACCAAAAATATGGAAGGTGGACTGGTAGCTGGAGAGGTGCCTGTTCACCTCCTGGGCACTGCCGAGGTGCCCTTGAGCAAGGCACGACCCCCCCGAACTGCCACTGGGTGCTGATCTGGCTGGCTGCCATTCTCTCTCCAGAATTTCCCCATTGAGGGATTATTAAAGTATATCTTCTTCTAGTTTATGATTATATAGTATATCTAGTTTATATGCTTATTATATTATAAGCATAGCAACACCAGAAAGAACACCTGCAATTTATGGACTTCATTTGGACAGGCTGTTATGGACTTATCTAAAGCGGCTGAGCAAAACACATCCATGACTCAGTGTTGAAAATCGTGGAGAAATGAACAGCTTCACTGACTGACACTCATATTCACTGACAGGCATATTATGGACCTACATATCAGAGAAAAGGTGAATTTCAGTTTCAGTAAGTGCTACCTAAAGTCCAAGGTGTCTCTGAAAATGGTATTTTCTCTTTTAGGGGGAAATGCAGGACCAAGAGCATGCAGTGTAACATGCAGTCAGTGTTAATATTGAATTACTTATCACTTTCTTGCTTCAAATGTAATGCCAATACACTTAAAAACAAAAAAAAAAAGGTTCATTATAGTGCAATTCATCAAATGGCATCAGGCTGCTGTCGTAGTTTTTGTTGCTTTTTGCACAAATGTTAGTCAGCAGATTAGAGGCGGAAGACATTCTTCTTACTCTCTTGTGCTGCAGGCTGTTATTGGATTTTTCTCCCTGAGTGATGTTAAGTTTAGCTTTGCTATACATAATGTGGTCACAAACACACATGCAGACACTAAAAAGAAAGGTAATCTTAAGTTTAACTTTAAGGCAATAAAAGTACTGCCGACGAAAGAGACTGATGGCATCTCTGGAAGAACCTGTCATTCCATTTTTCTGCCTTAAGAACAAGGCTACTTTAAGGGAAGAGCATGAATACAATTGGAACATTTTCAAAATGATTTTGGTTCCTCGAGGGATTTACTGCAGGAGGGCAGGGCTTTGTCCATCCCTGCAACTCATTCCTCTTAACTTGCCAGCAACACATTAGAAGTAAATGCTTTGGCCGACTGAGGAGGCCGTTTACGACTTGGCTTTCCTCACAGGGTTAAGAGTGATGAGATTTTGATCCCTTGTGTGGAACTATTAGCTCCCCTCTACCTCCCGTGCACAGATGGTAGTCCGCACTTCACTCTCCATTTGGCCACAAAATGGGAGGCTAGAGGACAACCAGATGAAGAGGGGAAACTGCAAGGCATAGAGATACTACTCGCCTTTTCTCCGTCACCTTTGACATGGCAGATTCATCCATGCCGATGGGGAATGCATTTAAGGGACGATGTTGATTAGCAGGAGTGGAAGCAAATATAGGCTTTTGTTAGGAGTGGATCTATCATGTTATGCCTGCAATCCAATCTGTGTGTGGGACATTGCTCTCAACACAATCAATCCAAGCCTTTAATCAAAAACTGGCTAATTTATGGGTTTCTAGGATGGAAATTAAGACATCTTTACAATTAGCACAAGCTGCCCGATACCTGCAGGAAAATTGATTGAAGCAGGCATGGCAAAAATATCAGAATAAAATCAAGGTGTCTTTCTGCAGACAGTTGAAATTCACAACTCATCCAGTTTTAGCACTGAAATGCCAAGATGATTAAAGCAATTAGTTGATCGACAAAAACAACAATAATTGATTAATCCTTCCAGTTATTTCTTCAACAAGAATGTCAAGTGTTTTCTGGTCCCGGTGTCTTGAATGCGAGGATTTTCTGCTTTGCTTTGTTTCACATCGTTGCAAATTAGACGTCTAATTGATTTGATTTGGATTTTAAACTGACTAATGGAAAAATATAATACACATGAATGAAGATTGGAAAATAAAACAGTTGCAGCTCAATTATTTTCTCTCCTGTTTATCCCTGAACATCCTCTTTGGCACTTACTCTGAAACCACTTTGCACAGCATTGTGTCATTAACAACATCCTTAGCACTAAAAAGCACAAAATTTGGGGCACCAACGAATGGGTCATCTAATGATTGAGGGTCAAGATACTGAAGCCCAAATTGCTCCCACTGGCTGTGCTGCCGGTGTTCGAGTGTGTGTGTGTGTTTAGATGAGCTTAGAATGATTGTGAGCACATTGGAAGCCGCCTGATTAGCAGTTGGTACTTCTGCCATTGGTGTATAAATCTCTAAAAACTAATATATCTCAATTGTATGGGTCACACCGCGGTGAGGTCAAGCTGGGTTTTTGTCTTGTCTTGTCACTTCCTGTTTTATTTTGAAATATAACTCCTCTTGTTTCAGGGCACTTGCCCTTCCTCATGTGTCACCGGTCTGATTGTTTCCACCTGTTCCCCATCACCCTCTGTATATATTGTCTGCGTCTCCCTTTGTCCTGTGCTGAAGTGTTTCGTCTCTCGTAGCGTTCACCTAAGCCTTATTTTCATAGCCCACAGTCCTGGCGTCATAGCTCTAGTGTTCTTTTGTTTTCCTTCCTCGAAAAAGTGTTTTTTGTTGTAACTTTGTAGTCTAGCCTTTTTGTTTCTTTGTGTATAGCCTAGTGTTTTTTTTCAGCCTCGTTGGAGCGCCCTAAGTTTAAGTTTCATTGCCTTTTTCTTTTTCCTCCTAGAGAGTGATTTTTGAGTTTGTTAGTCTTAAATAGAGAAGCTTAAGTTTTTTTCTCCTTGGAGTGATTTTCTGTTTACCCTAGTTTAGGCCTTTTTTCATAGCCTCACTCAGTCGAGGATATTTGTGATCTGAATAAAACTCTGCATCTGAGTTCACTTTTGAGTCCGGGCCTGACAGTATGACACTGCTGTAGAAACAATTCTGAAAATAGTTTATTGATTCGTATTCAGTTAAACACTTCATTTCCATTATGAAATAAACAAAGACTTGTTTCTTTACCCGGCAGACACTGTCAGTTTGCGAGTATGAAAGTAATGCAGCTCAGTTCCCCTCACCTTGCTCGTGAGACTCTCAATGGGCAATCCAGAGCAGCCATTTGTGTATGCCAGCATGCAGAGCTTAATTGCAGTCATTATGGTCATTTATTCATAGAGTAATTCATTAAGGTGGGTTATGTTTGTGAGTAATGATGCTCAAGAACCGCTGGAGCAGCGATGGCAGACTTGACAAAGAAAGTGCATTTAGAGGTTATGCCAATTTTCTAACCGGTGCTGATGTATTCACCCGAGAATGTTCTTTTATTTTCAACCACAGTCACTTTGAAACATTTCACATATTTTCTTTTCTCTGCTGCGCCGATGCTAATCCCTCAGAACAATATCCTCTTTTTTTTTCCCTTCTCGGGACTCAAGAGGTAACACCCCCTCCCCACACACATACACAACGATCCACTTGATGTGTTTTTCTTGTCTACGCTTAATGCTATTTGCAATTTTCATATTAAAAATGAATGTGCTGAAGGTAGAATTCTGTGATGGAGACATTTCAGCAGCCTGTTTGTGGGAAGTGAAAGAGTGCAGACATTAAGCTCATTTGCTTGAGCATAATTCCAATTTAGAAGAAAACACCAATGGTGCATGCAACATATAGCGTGTATGCATGATGCTTGTGAAAATTTAATCTACATATCTTTTCACACACACGGGTGAGAAAGATAAGACTGTGTTGACTTGCTCCTCTGTCTCAGACTGTCTGACGTTAGTTCAGAGACAGTCCTAATAAATTCCCCCATCTCATGACCTTGTGTCTAATGATTCATATGTGTTTTCACTGTCACACATTGTGAATAATTCAGCTGGCACTAGACTGTAAATTAGGACTCAGACAGTCCCCCCACTGCCTTGTCCAAAACCTGCCTTGCCACAGTCTCTAACACACTTTAACATTCATTTAGGTTTTATTGCATTGTCGAAATCAGCGTTATTACTTCTGATTCAGTTCACTGACAGGTATTCAACTCATTCTGAAGCTGAAGTATTAAAAACAGCAGCGCAGTTGGACCAATCAACACATTTCCAACTCTGAGACACTTGTTAACTCATTTTACAATAAGGTTTTGTAGTGTGTGTGTGTGTGTGAGTGTGTGTGTGTGTTTGTGTGGGCTCCAATAACCGGAAAACACATTCTTGTGTACGAGTGCACATCAGTATTCAAATGTGAGCACACTTGAGAGAGATATACTTCACACTTGTCATCAAACTCAAAGTGACAGTTTTATTGCCCCTAAGCCCCGCCCCCTGACAGCTGTCGCTGTACCGGAAGGAAGTCCCCCCTAGCCCCTCCCCTTCCGGAAGGGAGCTCCTCCTCTAAGTCCCCGCCCCCTGACAGCTGTCCCTGTACCGGAAGGAAGTCCCCCCTAGCCCCTCCCCTTCCGGGAGGGAGCTCCCCCTCTAAGTCCCCGCCCCCTGACAGCTGTCCCTGTACCGGAAGGAAGTCCCCCCTAGCCCCTCCCCTTCCGGGAGGGAGCTCCCCCTCTAAGTCCCCGCCCCCTGACAGCTGTCCCTGTACCGGAAGGAAGTCCCCCCTAGCCCCTCCCCTTCCGGGAGGGAGCTCCCCCTCTAAGTCCCCGCCCCCTGACAGCTGTCCCTGTACCGGAAGGAAGCCGTAGGTGTGAATAACCCACCCCGCTGGGGGTCAATAACAAACACACACACACACACACACACACACACACACACACACACATACACACCGCTGACCCGTGGTGACCTTCCTGTGTCTTGTGGGAAAACAGAGGTGAGGCATGTTATGACATGTTTCACGCCTTTCTGCGACCTGCTGTTGTCTGCTGCGTCAGTTAGGATAACGAAGAGAAACAACCAAAGGGAGAAAGGAGGTGTGGAAATCACTGTACGATTCCTATAAAGCGACTGCGTGCAGCTCAAAAACCATCTTGCTGAAAAACGAAGACACTCATCATCATCATGCCGCTGAAAAGATCTAGTCCCGTCAGAGACAGCAACGAAGACATGCAGAATGCAGGGCAGAATGCACAGCGGAATGGCGTCGTCGCATCCATGATATGCGAGACCCCGGTTACAATTTTTCAGGCATCAAATTCGACTGTTGATGCTCCGAAGAAGAGCGTAGTCTATCTATGCAGACTGCAAGCACCCGCGTGCGAATCTCTGCGTGAGGAGTGGTCTCTGGAGCCGTACGGAGTGCAAGGCTATTGGGGGTATGTGTTCAAGTACTCGACGGGTGAACTCTGGCTGTATCAGAGGAGTGAGGGTGAGACAGCGGGGCCTCTGTCTGCTGTGGGAATGCTGAGTTCCAACGACTGGGCAGTGCTGAGACTGGTGATGTCAAATCGCTCTGCCCTACTCACCCAGTCCGAGGACCCCGAGGATCAGGAAGGCGCTGTAACCGCTAAACAGCCCAGATTGGAGGCCGAGACTGAGACTACTTTCAACGCGGTCTGGCAATCAAGATCCTGCCCCTCCGGTCGCTGGTTCTTACGTGGCACTCTCAGGCCTTCTGGAGAGACAGGATCTGCGGAGCGCTTCCTCTTGGAGTGTTTTAATTCAGAGTGTGGTGTATTCCAGACCCTGATAGATCTGCCGGGAGCTGCGTGGAGGGACAAGATGGCTGAAATTGGAGAAAAAATTACATCTCTGTTTGCATGCTGCCGGAAATGGAATGACATTCTGGCGGTAAAAAAAAATCTGTCCTTCTGAAACCACGCCTTCCCTCATCCGTGCGATGCATAAAAAGGAGACACATCTCACGGACTGGTTCATTCCTGACTGAAAGACATGGAGAATTTCAACCGACGCTACAACCAGAGACGGGTCACCACCGCATGGACCCCCCTGCCTCAGGAGCCTGCACCCTGGTGTGAAGTTTCTGCTCAGGCCTCCGCGACCCTCCCATCCCCTTCTCCGGACCATGTGCAGAGCTTGGCCTCTGCACCTCCGATCCTCGACGACCACACTGCCGCAGACATGGAGGTGGACACGGAGTCTCCGTGTCCCCCTACGCCACCCTCTTCACCCGCTACACCGTCTCCTGTAGACGAGATCGACGGGGTGCTGTCATCATCCTTCTTCACCGGTGTAAAGGCAGCCGTCATGCATCTGCTCAACATCACTGTTCAAAAGTATCGAACCAAGCAGTGCTATGGTTGTCAGACCAACCACCCTAGCCAGAGACATCATCCGTGTCTGGACCCTGTGGATGATGAGTACTACCGGATCAACTTTCAGGGGATAACGAAGATGCTTTTCACTCACCCTCACTTCATTCCCTCCGTCCAGCGCCTCCTGACCGCACGCAACATCCGAGAGGACGACGGGAGAGTCAGAACCGTGGCGCTGACCATATTACATGAGCTCAGATCCGCGAGAAACATGCTGGATTACATCAACAGCGTGTACGACGAGCTGATTGACCGGAACATAGTCGGAATAAGAGAACTGACACTGTTGAAAGAAGAGTTATTTTGAGTATTTTTTTTTTTAATTGGGTAATTATTGTAGAAAACTTGTAACCTATGTAGAAGGGAGGATGACCATCGGGGTTGTCTCCTTTTATGTAAATAATAATATGTAACAGTATTACGCTTTGTGTGTGTGTGTGTGTGTGCGTGTGTTTTATCCTTTATGTATCTTAACCATTGTTGTATCCTATTACAATACAATCATTAAAAGAGATAAAGAAGCGATCCGAAGTGGTGTGTTTTTCATTAAACCCTGAGAGTTTGGTGCAGGCAGAATGGCGGTGAGACGGATCATGAAAAGAGTGTATTACAACCCGGCGCACCCGGCTAGTTTTGGAGGTGTAGACAGACTGCATAGGGGTGTGCAGGATGAAATGGGGAAGAGAGTCAGTGTGGAAAATGTTAAAGATTTTTTACAAGAGCAAGATACCTACACTCTGCATAAACCAGCCAGAATACATTTCACCAGAAACAGAGTTTTTGTCCCTAGGCCTTTAAATCAATTTCAAGCAGATCTCTGTGACATGCAGGCCTTGGTGGAACACAACGACGGGTTTAAATATTTACTAACGGTCATAGATGTATTTTCAAAAAAAGCATACGTGCGTGTTTTAAAGAGAAAAAACGCAGACGAGGTGGTGAAGGCCTTTGTTTCAATCTTCAAAGACAGTCAGATCCCTGAAAAGTTACAAACGGATGCCGGTAAGGAGTTTTTCAACAAGAGTTTTGACGCTCTGATGAAGAAGCATGACATTGTACACTTTGCTACAGCGAGTGATCTGAAGGCCTCTGTTATTGAGAGGTTTAACCGTACGTTAAAAACTAGAATGTGGAGATATTTTACGGCTAACAACACAAGGCGATACCTCGACGTTTTACAGGATTTGGTGAAAAGCTACAATCACAGCTTTCATAAAAGTATAAAAATGGCGCCTATGCAGGTGACCTCCGAGAATGCCTCTCAAGTGTTTCAAAATCTGTACGGTACGTTTCCTACGCGACACCGTCAGGCGGTGCAGATGAAATTTAAAAAGGGTGATCTTGTCAGATTATCCAAGGTCAGAGGTGCGTTTGATAAAAAATATGAACAGAGTTTTACGGACGAAGTGTTTACGGTGGAGGGCTGCATTCCTCGTACACCCCCTGTGTACAAACTCCGAGATTATGACGGCGAGCCTATCGAGGGCTCCTTTTACGAGGCAGAGTTGCAAAAAGTAAAAATGCCTAAAGACAGGACGTATCACGTTGAAGAAATATTGAAACGACGTACCGTCAAGGGTGAAAAACAGGTTTTTGTGCGCTGGAAAAACTGGCCTGATAAATTCAATAGCTGGGTCAAGGCCTCGGATCTGAAAAATATATAAAAGCCGCGCTCAACGACGCGGACCGATCATACCGTCGGATATGGCGACAGACGTAGGATTTTACGTCACCTTACCTTCCAACGCTAGTAAAGACGTGTTTAAAAATAACACCAGCTCAAATTACACGGTAGACTTAGCCAAGGCTATCGAGCTGAACGGAGAATGGGAGGTGGGTCTGTGCGAAATCATTTATCCTCACACGTGGTATACTTTACCTCGGGAGAACGCTTATATCGAGCTTATGAAAAACCCGGATGAATCTGTAATTCCAGCGGGGAAAGAAGAAAAATATGATGGTACACAGCCTGGAACGCTCATCATTCAAACGTTCGGTCGGGGAGGATATTATGAGAAACCGAGAGACCTCCTGGAACAAATTGTACCGAAACTCAAAAAATATGACCCCGCAGCCGATGCTGTTTACAACGACGTGACCAAGTGCATTGATTTCAGAGGCACCGATCAGTATAAAATCCGAGCGCAAGCCCCCTTGGCCTACATGTTGGGTCTTAAACCGGGTGAGTGGTGGAACCTCTCTCCCCGTCCGGCTACCTATCCGTGCGATCTCAAAAGAGGTATTTATAACCTCTTTATTTACACAGACATCATTCAGTATCAACCGATCGGTGACAGCTATTCACCGCTGCTGAGCGTGGTGAATGTTAAAGGTGGTTTCGGAGACGTGGTGAGTCTCAGGTACAATACGGTGCATTACGTGCGCGTGTCTAAAAGTTACATTAAAACTATTCATATCGAGGTTAAAACGGATCGCAACCGTTGTGTGGACTTTGTCTACGGGAAGGTTATTTTGAAACTTCACTTTAAACCAGCCGCGACTCAGCATCCTGTATTAAAATAAATAAAAAACATGGCCCATGTGCGTCTGAGAGAAGATCCTCATCGCTTCATAAACTATTATGAAAGTCAAGTGGGAGGTGCTTTACCCGGTTTTTACGGAGCACCGGTCATGTACGGTCGTGGTATAGGCTCCATCTTCTCGAGATTGTTTCGTTTTGTCTCTCCTCTAGTGAAAAGAGGCTTTGCCCTCGCCAAGCCACACCTTAAATCGGCCGCTAGCAACATCGCCTCTGACGTGATTAAAAACTGCGGTGGGGAGTATGACCAACCTACAGAATCAGGAGGGGTCTGGAGGGATTATGGTTTTATCGCGTAGACAAAGGAGGAGGCCGCCGGGGGATCGTGTTTTTTCGCTCCCTAATAAACGTGCGAGTCACAAAAGGAAAAAATCAGTAGGGAGAAGCAAGCCGAAGGGGAGGAAGTCTGCCAGAAGCAGCGACATCTTTTAGACCTAATTAATACAACAAGAAGACGGAAATTTAAAAAAAGCAATATGGCTCTTTTACACCAAAAATCACCCGAGTGCACACTGGCGGAGCTGGATTTATTTTCAGCCCCCATGACGCAGCTGTCTATCGAAGATAAGGTCTACACTGAAATTCTTCCTCTATCGGCCATCACCGACGGGGGCCACATTGAGTTCTTTATTCCCGGAGATGGTGAAAAGTATTTGGATTTGAACGACACCTTGCTGCATCTCCGCGTGAAAATCACCAACGCAGACGGTACAGACCTGGCGAATGACGCCGCTGTGGGCCTGATCAACTACCCTCTGAATACAATTTTCAGTCAGTGCGACGTTATTCTGGGGGATAGATTAATTTCACAATCTAGTGCTACGCATCCGTACAGAGCCATGATTGAAACCCTACTCAATTACTCTGAAGATACGCTCAAGAGTCAATTCAGCGCGGGTCTTTTTTACAAAGACACGGCCGGAGCAGTGAACTCTATTGTGACCAACAACGGTCCTAATCGCGGGCTTAACTCACGAGCAGCCTTCTCAGCCAATTCCCGGGAAGTACACCTGTTTGGTCCCCTCCATGGGGATGTATTTTTCTGTGAGAGACTCCTTCTGAATTCGGTGGATATGAGAATCAAGTTGACCAGAGCCAGTGACGCTTTTTGCCTGATGGGAGCTCGCGATTCTGCTTTCCGTCTGAGAATACTAGGCGCCTCGCTGTTTGTTAAAAAAGTGACAGTCTCCCCCGCTATACGTCTGGGTCACGCAGCCGCTCTGCAGAGGGGTAACGCGCTGTACCCCCTGTCACGCGTCAATGTAAAAACCTACTCCATACCCGCGAATTCCAGGGATTTGTAACCAGGAGAACCTCTTTCTGGGTGCTATGCCCAAATACGTGGTGCTGGGTATGGTACACCATGAAGCTTTCACAGGACAAAGAGACCTGTCGCCTTTCAATTTTATCCACAACAGCGTAGAATATATGGCCCTCTGTAAGGACGGCAGACAGGTTCCGGCTAAGGCTTTCCAGCCCCAATTTAATCAAGGCAGCTCGGTCAGAGAGTTTTACAACATGTTTATCGCCACAGGAAGACACCTGAAAGATCTACCTCTGAGCATCAGCCGTGACGAATTTAACCACGGATACTCTCTGTTTGTGTTTAATCTCAACCCGACTGATGACAGCGATGCTCTGTCCCCTGTTTCCAATGGGAATTTAAGATTGGAGATGAGATTCAGAGTAGCCTTACCACACACCACCACCCTGATCGTCTACGCCTGTTACGATTCCATTCTGGAAATTAACTCTAAAAGACAGGTGCTGGTGGATTATTATTAAAAAAAACAAAAAAAAAAAAAAAAACAAACAAAACATGAATAATCATGAACTGGAAAACCTTTTGCATCGTCTCCTAGGAGATGAATTCTGCGGTGTGTGGGCTTCTGATCAGTTGCCGTTACTGACACGTTCCTTTGACACCCCAGTCTACTTTATAGTCAACACACACCCTGCAGACCAGCCCGGTGAGCACTGGCTCTCTCTGACTCTGGAAGAGGACGGCGTAGCCACCTTTTTTGACTCTTTTGGTTTTCCTCCGGACTTTACTCATTACCCCTCAACCATCTTACAGTTTTTGGAGCAGCGTTCTGATCGGATATTGTACCAAGATCGTCAGCTTCAACACACCCTGTCCACCGTATGCGGTCAACATTGCGTTTATTATCTCTGCCATAGGGCATGCGGAGTGTCCTTTGATCGACTGTTGTCTCTGTATGACGACGATGTGATAAAAAATGATCATACTGTATCACATTTTGTGGAGAAATATCAACGCTGTATTAGAAATCGAAGCTCCAGATGTTTTAACCACGGATCTTGTTCTTTGCAAATGTTTAATCAGTGTTACAACCTATGAATGACCTATTATTATGAAAAATAACTCTCTGTAGACAGAATGTGATCAATAAAGTCTTTATTGAGAAAAACAATTTTTGTACGTTTACATTCATTTAAAGAGAAAAGGGGATCCAGGGAGATTTATTCTTTTTACCCCGTCTACGACCACGTCCTTTTGGGGTTTCTATTGGAGTAATCCACTGCGGGGAGGGGGTTACCTTCCTTCTGGTCGCTCTTTTTGGGATTTCTGGAGGAGCTAATGTGTTTTCTTCTTCTTCTTCTTCTTCTTCTTTCGGAGTAATCCACTCTGGGGAGAGGGTTACCTTCCTTCTGGACACTCGTTTGATCGCTGGAGGAGCTAATGTGTTTTCTTCTTCTTCGTTATCTTGACCCTCTGGTCTGCTCCAGCGTGGGGACAGTATTATTTTCCGCTTCTCAAGACCGCCCCGGGTTTCATCCATTTTGAGGCGACGATATTGCTCGCGAGCTCGAGGGTTATTCACAGAGGATAAGGGAATGTTGAGGTCTGACAGAGTATTTAAGAAACTCATCCAGCCTCTAGGCGGCGTGGTCTGGGTTTTTTTATAAGGGAGGGAGATGTTTTTAAATAAATCAATCATATGAGACCCTTTCACGGTTTGTCCTTTATAAATAAATTCACCCTTTGAATTCCATCCAGCGTCGCTTCTGGATAATTTCTTCATAATGTACTCGGCATTCTTGCGGTCGCGCGGGGGAAGGCTTTTTATGACCTCGTTCAGTGTGTCATCCGAATCAAACCTCTCTGTGTCAGCAAGATGGCTAGGTGTAAAATCCGACGGCTCTTCTCTCGGGTCGTGTTGTAAAGTCAAAGTTACCCTACGCTCCTCTTTTTGACCTTGTTTCATCAGCTTGAGATATTTCTGCAGCAAGGCGTCGTATTTTTTAATTTTTTCATAAGAACTCAGCCCCGGCTCATTTAATACCTCTTTCATTTTTGCGTCTAAATCATTTTCGGCCGTTTGTCTGATGGAGGATTCAGGTTGATTCAGGCGGTTTAACTGATGAGGTGCGACGAGAAACATTTTCTGCGACGTTTTCAGAGCCATGTCTTTTTATCTTCTATTAACAAGTCCTCCTATAAGATTACCGAGGATGGGTACCGCAGCTGAAAGCAGAGGCAAAATAAAGCCCCCCGACTGTTTCATCAAGGTTCGACGTTTCTGATTTAAACCCGTCTTTTTATCAGCAAGCAGTCTGATAACTTTTCGTCGGCTTTTCAGTTTTTTGTATTGAGGAGAAGACAGAGGAATGTTCCCTTTTAAAAGATTCAAAGCAATCTCACACAGAGCTTGCAGAAAGTCCGGGGAAGAGTGGGCAAGAATGTCTTTACGTTTACGAGGCGTGGCGTGGTACAGAGCTTTAAGTAAGGGTGCATTTCTTCTTATACGCGCCGACATGCTGCTCCTGCTGCTGATGACGATGACAGAGACTTACTTTGTTCTAGGAACATATACGGTCGGCCACTGTGGAGGCACTACACCCGTCCTCAGCCTGTACGGTTCTGGACAGGAAGGTGTGAGATCGACTAATAAATACCCGCGGGGGTCTTTGGTGGCGTCTTCGAAACTCTCTAAAAAGAAAGCTTTTTGAGATGGGAAGATCTGATGTGCCAATATATTCATCTGTAATTTGTCCCTGGGGTTTTTAAACAATACAAGATAATTACTGTTCAAACTCATGGTACGACTGTGTTTACCCCGATGAAATACATTCTGCGTCAACATAAACACACTCATATTTCTATGATGTCTGTACTGAGTAAAAATTTTGACCACTTCAGGATGGTCGGAGGCTTGAAAAATAACATCGTCCAAAATGATCAAATGGTTCTGATCAGGAGGAAACAGCTCTGGGTCATCAAAAGAATCAGGAAGTCCTTCAACAAACTTAATCTTTTTATTCGATTTCTGTAACTCGGCATACATTGGTTGAAAAGAAGTATAAATCCAAACAATATTTTCAGGTACAACATTTATTACATTTTCACACTTTTCAATAACACTTTTTACAAAATAAGTTTTCCCACACCCACTCGGTCCCACAATCATGCATGAAAATGGTGCTACAAGTCTGGGATCAAACTCAACTTCCTCCATGCTAGGAAGGTGTGACATTTTTTTTTCGGGTCTGTCTGATTTATTGCTCTCCTCCTGTTTCAATAGCCAAAAGGTAGAGTTGTGCCGTCGCTAAAGAGACGTCTCTTGTCATACACCACTCGAAACTTTTTCTGAAATGTGGAGTTTTTCAAGACGAAGTTCTTTTTATCACGTCTGATGGTGTGCTGCGGTAGTCTCAATAACGCCCCCGCGAGAGCCCTCAAGGTAACCTTCCACCAACTCCCTGACACTGTCAAAGTTGACCTTTTCAGCGCACTCTCTCGTCTGAGTGATGCCTTTGACGCGCAGTACTACTTTTTTCCTGTGTTTAGTCTGGTAGGCATAGCTTTTGGGACCAGCGGCTGCAAATTCCTGAATGGTGTCACCGTCCAGCTCGTCGGTCAAATCCCCCAGATAGTTACCCAGTTTTAGAGGAGTTTGCCCTTCTTTCACCACATATATCAGACTGTCGGTATCCATGTACAGAACATTTTCCTCCACCTGCTCTAGATAGCCGTAGAGTTTAAGACGGGCATAAGCGGTAGTGAATGCAGCGATAAACACATTATTGGCTCTACCTGGAGGCACGACGCACTGCTTCTGATAATTCCACTGAATCATAGCGGTCTTGTCGTTCAGAAAATTAAAGTACTTCACTTTGTACTGACCAGAAAACATGAATTTGAGAAATTCATCAGGATCACTGACCAGGGTGGTCTGGGGCAGATTGCTTCTCTGCGCAAACTTTCCCCAGAAGCTGTTGAGGCATAATTTGGCCACCTGTCTCTTTGCGGGGTTCACCTCAATCTTGTCAGCCTCCAGCTGCCACACCCTGATGCAGCTTATAGTCTCTGATGTACTTTTCCCGGCTTTCTTGATCAGTGGCCTCTGGCGGGTAGCCTGAAGCCTCCTGCTTACCTTTTAGGAAGGTATGCATGTAGCCGACAAAAATGGAGTCGCTACGTTGGTCAAAGTGCCACACTTCAATGATCTCGCCTACTCTGTAACCGAGTTCGAGAGCTTTAGTCACTTCAACGCTGACCCACACCCCCGTCAATGCTCTACCCCGCTCGTCATGACTACACGGACCCGTCTGATTGTTGATTTCAGCGCAGGTACGACAGAGGGTGAACACCAATTTCCCGTTAGATGTTTTGTAAGGTAACACAGGGAACCGCAGACCTCTAGGAGGGTGAATGGTGGCTTTGATAAACCCAAAGTAGTTTTGTGGGGCATCAAAGTCTTTGTGGATGATGGTGGGGTGACCTAGAGGGTAGGAGAAGCTACAGTTCACATACGGATACAAAGAAGTGACGTCTACGTAGTGCACAGTCTCGTTAGGCCCTGCTGTGTACCTCAGCCTCACAGCGCTTGTTCTGCCGCCAAAGAGAGCGTCGCGGGGGCACAGGGGTTCGGGAGGGAGGAAGCTTCTGAGAAAAGCTTTCACACCCACGTGCACATTTTTCATAGACAGCCATTCATGCTCCCACATCACAACCGTACGAACACCATGAACAGATTTCAAAGCATCAATTTTTTTCTCATTCGCCGCGAAAACCTCCTCAAAGGGGATGCGCCTCAGAGGGCAAGTGTCAAGCGGGTTAAAACAAGATGGGCAACCGTGATAAAAGCACCCCAGAAACTCCCAGGCATGCGCAACACCGTCTATCTCGGCATAACCGTCGACAAAGTACGGCCCCACCTGCTTCTCCCCCATGTTTAACGCGTGCTGAATGAACACATTGTTGCTGCGCGCTACCCACTCCAACCACTGGATGGAGGCGTGAGAGTAGCTCTTGGTCTGGCGCCTGTAGTTGTCTGGTGAAGGTATGGCCAGGGTTTTAGGAGGAAGGAAATTTGTGAGAAAGACCTTCATGCATGCTGAGGCGAATGGTGATGCATCCGAAAGGGTCTACACCCGTGTCAGCGAGGAACTGGTTTCTGAACATGATACAACCCTTGGCAAGAATGTCAACATCATTTTCGCAGTACCGCAGAGCTTCCTTCTTGAAGTCAAACACATCCTGACTCGCCTCTCTGTACCAGTCGTAAAACTCACGCTGCTGAGCAGGAGCCATGCGCTCCACACCGTAATCAGACGGCGGAGGGTAAGCTCCGATGTATTGCAAATGCCTCTCTGAACTGAAAATGTGAGGGAAATGCCCTTTGGTCTGGTCAGAGAAACCTAACGCTTTAGGCATAGCACTGAGACGCATGGTGAGGAAAGACAGCGAGTCGATGAATTTTAGATTGTAATCAGGGTCCTGGAAACAGAGAATTTTACTGCCCTGCATGATGAGAGAAGGCTGTAGCCCCATCTCTATCATGGTGTTTATGACCAAATAGCTGTCAAAGCCTTTAGCGTTGTGAGCCACAAACACGCTGTCTCGGTACATGGGCCTCCTGAAATGCAGGAGAAAGTCCCTGACACAATTCAGACCGTAAGACGACCAGCGCACACCCTTCAACGTTTTGGTGCAGACAAGAAAAGGCTTGTGCACATCTTGCTGAACAACAAATGTTTCAAAGTCATAGAAAATCAGTTTCTGCGCATGAGTCGCAGTAGCAGGCAAAGGTTGCATGAAACAGTGGTGGTGATCAGTGGCGTCTGAGACTAATTTCTCTCCGCAGATGGTGCATTTAGGCCGCATGCATTTGTGATCTTTACTTTGAGACGCGTAATAATTATTTTTACATTTATTACATTTCTTGATGGTTTCGCATATACTACTGCTAGTGGTAGTACCGCTATTTGTTTTACGCGGTAGTCTTTCTCGAGGCTCCTTATGCCTAACAAGACACTGAGCTGTACGACACGTCCTGTTGCAATCGTTGCACACAACAGGTTTGAGCGCCTGCTTAGTGCATTCGGGGTCGTTGCAAACAGAGCAGTGACCTTTGCATTGATGTGCGTAGGGCTTCGTGTAGGTTTTGTAACAGTATTGACAGACGTATGGAGCACCGAGAAAGGCTTTCAGATTTTTTATGCCGTAATAATGGTTTTGGAATAAAAATAGAAACAGAGGATTAGATCTATCGGTGAAAGCCGTCTCAAAATGAGAGAGCGGCTGCTGATCAGGGTTTCTGTAAAAAATTACAATTTTGCGTTTTATAATTTGCTCAAATTTGCACACGTCGGTAAAGGTGACTGGGGTTTGATCGCTCAGACCGGCAAGGCTCTGCAGCCTTCTCCCTCGCTCCAAAGCCTGATTATCCGCGGCAAGAGGATCGATCACATGGGCCAAGTTGACAGCAAAGCAGAGCTGATCATCCACGTTGTTTACTACGTACAGATGACGCTTTTTGATGCGTAATATCTCACAGTCCAGCGTTTTTTCCATCTTACGCTTCACACCACCTCTAGGATCATGCACAACCTGAACCACTAATTCCAACCTTGCATCTGACGCTATCTCAACGTTAGATTGCACCAGCCGTTCCAGCAAACCCTCAAAAGCAGGCAGGATAGCATCGCCATCCTCATCCTCAACAGCCACAGAGACATGATTTTGAACATTCTCGCCAATCAATTCGAGCTGTATCACATCATTACGCCTAACCCGACCTCTGACCTCATCAGCCATTTCTCTGAGGATCAACATCACATCATCATAAAACTGTGCAAGATCTGGTATGTTTCTGGCAGGGGGAACGGCAAACACGCGTCTCAACTCCACATTGTTGAACCGCTCGCGGGACACGGTCGTCGTGTTGGACGAGTTGGAGGAGGTGGATGGTCTGGGGGGTGAATCAGGCTGACCGCTCACAATCCCGCCACCATGCTGGACATTTCTAGCGACTTCAGCTAAATTTGGTGTTGAACCCGAATAATTTGAGGTGTTTGGCAATTGGTTTTCATCTGACAGTGAGGAAGAGTTGGTGGAGGTGGATGGGGTGGAGGGAGGAGTCTTGTTAACCTGCAGGAGAGCCAGTTCTAAAGGCTGAAAATAATTCTCAGAATCGGTTGAAGACGGGTTTTGATTTAGATGCAAAAGAGCATCTTCTAAGGATTGAAAAAAGTTATCGACCACCGATGCTGTCGGATCATCTACGTTAGCAACGGCTACATCTACCGGAGGAGGTGGGGTGAGTTGGTTCAGTTGCTCAACCGCTTGCATTAAATCAGACAGATCCACAGACTCTAAAAACATTCGTTCATCCATTTTTTACTTAATTTCAGTTAACCGTCACACAGCTTAATATCACAGCCTTCTACAGAAAGACACCAAACAGTTTAAAAGCAGCTGTAAATGCGCCAACCTGTCCAGCTCGTCGAGGACGCCAAAGCCCGTAGGAGGCGTTGGGAGATCCGTTATGTTTGTGGCTCCGTCTTCGGCACCGGGTTGATTTTGATTAAACTCTGCTTCGGCACCGGGTTGATTTTGATTAGTCTGTATTCCTGTTTGGGTATCCTCTGCCTCTCTGGCTGCGGGTTCCTCTCGCCTCGGTTGCGCTTCGGTCTGCGTGCCGATGCTCCTTTGTTCTACAACTGCGGCAAAAAAATAAAAGAATGTTATATTTACATTTCACACAACAATTCTTTCAAAGCTCAGTTTATATTTTGAAAACATTTGCCTACCTTGCTGACTGACGCGGCGTTTTTTAGGCCTAGGCGGCTCCGTCACAGACCTCCCGAGAGGAGAAACCGAAGGCCCGGATTCTGTTTAAAATATCATAGAAATTCAATTTCTTTCTCTCTTTTTTTCTTAGAAAGTACTTTTTTCCAGAAAGTTTTGCGACTCACCCGATGCTCCACTCGTGCTTCCGTCAGATTCTCTGGTTAGGGGCTCAACTGTAGGGTTTTCCCTACGACTTTGAGGTCTGGCTCGTCCTGATCCTAGACGATATGTGCGACGTTGTACAGGCGATCTAGCACTGTCTAGCAGCGACGCTCCATCTATAAGATCTATAGATGAAAGTTTGGGAGAAAATAAGAATGTTAAATCTTATCAATTTACTGAAAAAGGTAAAGAAAGTAAAGAGCAAATGTTAAACCCACCAAAATCCGTCTGCGTGAGCCTGATGTCCTCAAATTCAAGAGGAATCACTTGAAGAATGAAAAAGGATATTCATTGTTGAAAACAAACAACAACAAAAAATAGTAGTAAAATAAATTAAAAGATGTTAAAAAACTTACCGGGATAATTGGTAAATTCCTCGTCAGAAGGAATAGAAGTAGGCTGAACCACCGATGAAATGTTATTTTCTAAAAATACATTTAGTACTTTAGTTTACTTCTTCTGTTTTGTCTGTTTTCGTAGAATGCGAAATTTGAAGAAGTAGTTAAAGTTTTCCCATACCGCGCTCCATCATGTCCTCGTGTTTCAACTGACTCTGCCGTCTGACTCTCTGAGGGCTCTGAGCCACGCTTTTGCTGTCTTTTCAGATCAACCAATTGGAGGGTTAGCCCCCGCCTTTTCAGATCAACCATTTGGGGGGTTAGCCTCACACCTCAATGTCTGCATCAACTCTTTGATTACAGCAACAGCCGATGGTTTAGAAAGTTAAGTTTTGGGATCTGAAACATAGACTAAGGATGCAGAAGGACATTTTAAAGCCATCAACCGTCAATGGTTTAGAAAGTTAAGTTTTAGGAACCTGAAACATAGACTAGGGATGCAAAAGGACATTTTTAAAGCCACCAGCCGTCAATGGTTTTGAAAGTTAAGTTCTGGGACCTGAAACATAGACTAAGGATGCAGAAGGACATTTTTAAGACTGTAGAGAGCGACAATGTGCCTTCTGCTGTTGTAATTTAGGAGATGAGTATACTGAAATAAAACAGAGAGGAAACACAGTAATTACATATACTAACACAGAGCGAATGATAAGAAATGCAGCACAGGAGCCTGTGAGAAAAGGAGGGGGGAAAAAGACATCACATCTGAGGAGTTTGAGTCTGTTTGAGTCTTTGTTTGCTGCTTGATTTACTTTTTTTTAGCCACTGATGTTGTACCCGTAGAAAAAAACTAGCTGAGCAGAGTTACTTATTCTTTTTTTTATTTAACAGAACAACAGAAAAAACATTTGATTCAATGTTCAATCTCTCTATCGTGGGGGAACAGGAGGTAGCAAAAACATGTGAAACTCGGCATACCAGACCTCATGTCTGTTTCCCCTCAAGACACAGGGGGGAGTTGCTGTGGGACACGAAGACATCAGACGGTAACAAAAAGGTGTGAAACCAGATTTTAATATGCTTTGTTCTCCTATAACCCAGCAGACACAAGCCATAGGAAGGGACACAAAGCCAGCAGGGGGTTGCAGAAAGGTGAGAAAGTTGTCGTACCAGACATCACCTCTGTTTACCCACAGGACAGCAAGATGGTTTTTGAGCTGCACGCAGTCGCTTTATAGGAATCGTACAGTGATTTCCACACCTCCTTTCTCCCTTTGGCTGTTTCTCTTTGTTATCCTAACTGACGCAGCAGACAACAGCAGGTCGCAGAAAGGCGTGAAACATGTCATAACATGCCTCACCTCTGTTTTCCCACAAGACACAGGAAGGTCACCACGGGTCAGCGGTGTGTATGTGTGTGTGTGTGTGTGTGTGTGTGTGTGTGTGTGTGTGTGTGTGTGTGTGTGTGTGTGTTTGTTATTGACCCCCAGCGGGGTGGGTTATTCACACCTACGGCTTCCTCCCGGTACAGGTCAGCTGTCAGGGGGCGGGGACTTAGAGGGGGAGCTTCCTTCCGGAAGGGGAGGGGCTAGGGGGCGGGGACTTAGAGGGGGGAGCTTCCTTCCGGAAGGGGAGGGGCTAGGGGGGACTTCCTTCCGGTATAGGTCAGCTGTCAGGGGGCGGGGACTTAGAGGGGGAGCTTCCTTCCGGAAGGGGAGGGGCTAGGGGGGCGGGGACTTAGAGGGGGAGCTTCCTTCCGGAAGGGGAGGGGCTAGGGGGGACTTCCTTCCGGTGCAGCGACAGCTGTCAGGGGGCGGGGCTTAGGGGCAATAAAACTGTCACTTTGAGTTTGATGACAAGTGTGAAGTATATCTCTCTCACTTGCCACTGTGAAACACAAATAAGATTTTCTTCCCAACTTTTTTTTAATTAAAAAAAGGTTTAGGTAGAAAAGGAAATAGAATTTAATTTAAAACACCTTCCAGTTGAACAATAAAAAACAAAAACACACAACACAATTTTGCTACAAGTACAACATCAGAATCACTGCACCATGTAATTGACCTTGCCTGCTCAAAGTTTGGGACCAGCCCTTCTATGCTAAATGTGCATAGAAAGCCTGTGTGGTGGGATCTTTACATAAGGTTCTGTAACCAGTCAAAAAGCTATACAAAAAAACCCAAAGTAGCGGTTATTAATTTGGAAACAGAACACAAGGCAGATGGAGCGAGTAATTGTAAAGAGTCGCCGAGCACATAGCAGAATGTTTAATGGAATTAAAATGTGATTTTATCCCGTAGGCAATAAATCTTATCTGGCTTTCTATAATATCCGCTTCGAGCTGTGACTGCAGTGATGCTGCATGTTCGTACAACTTTTGTATGTTTGTGTTTCCCCTTGCAAAAAAATGCACGTGTTGGAACAGCAACATCCATGTAATTGACCTGACATAAGCTGTTCTCAAGCTTAATTAAGCAAGTGTTGGAAAAAGTATTGAAATGCTTTGCTCAAGTAAACGTAGATACCATAACGTACTCCATTACAAGTCAATGTCTTGCATTCATTCACTACAGATGGACATTGTCTGGTTTAAGTTTGCATTTATAATTAAACACATTTGATCCAATATCCTTGCAACCATTGCTTGGTTTTCTAAACCACAATACACATAGTATGGACGACAGAATGCAGTTATTAAATATTAATTGCATTCCGATGGTGAACGTAAACAACAGCATGCAGTACATCTGGGTGTCACGGTCAGGGGTGATGTATACAAGTTGTAAGAAAGCCTGAGGCACATGAACACACCACAGCTACTATGCTTCCCGTTTACATCTTTAATGCGACAAAGGGTTTCTTGTGTGTATGCAGTAATAAGCCTGTTACACACAGAGTCCGGGACACTGGACAGACAGACAGACAACCTTCAACAAGCTATTTCCACTGTGGACAAAAAAAAAAAAAAAAAGACTGTCTGGTTTAATGTGAGACATCTGGGAAGTGACTGTCGTACTGTGCACTTGATATTTCCCAGTAGACGTGTTGTCTTCGGTCTTCAGCAGCACAAAGTCCCTTCTCGGAAACATGAAATGGGCATTAAGCAGCTCAGAATCCTGAATTAATATTCATCGCTCACTCACCTTAAAGTTCTGTATGCTAAACATTTTTCCACATAGCTGCAAAGAGCCTTCAGTAGTCAGTATCTTGGGGGAGGAGCTCGCTGCAGAATTTCTATGAAGTTAAGACTTCCAGAGTTATTAAAGCATTGTAAGTTACTGGTCAGCTCGTCTCCACTGACTTTAGTGGTCAAGTGAACTCACTGAACCACACAAATGATCAAACGTCAATATTTGTTCAAAGCCTTGAATCAGCAGATTTCAGCTTGTGATTAAGGTACAACATGAATATCTTCATTGATGTCTCAAAGAATGCGTTGTGCTTTTTGTCTACGAGAGATCCCATTATATAACTGCTCCAGAAAAATGGAACGCTGTATGCATGCTTTATTATTTTCTTTGAAATTAATTTACAGTTCATGCAAGGATGGAAGTCTCTGGATATTTAAGCTGACGGGCACAGGCTCAGCATAAAGAATTGGTAACGTGTACTGCATGAGTAGTTCAGGGACTGGAGACAACACTGAGAAAAGCAGCGAGCGAGGGGAAAGTGCAGGATGAATGAACTGCACACAGTCCCTACAGTGACTTGATACAGAAATTGCAATGTTCAAATATGTGTCCCCAGGTGTATCAAATGAAAGGTTATCCCAACTGAGATATCAAAGTCCCATGCCTTGCTATCAGCATGCAAAAGGGGCGACGGGTCCAAATAAACAGAGCGGCACGTTGACAAAGACATGCCAATAAGATCTGTTTGCTTTAAAGAGGAAAAATAATGACCATCCCAGCCCATTAGATAAATAAAAGCCCACAAACCCAATTAGAGCTGGCTTTTATGATGGATGAAAGGCACTCACTGTAATGGTTTGTTAATAATTCGCGCAACTGCCCATTTGCACAACAATAGTCTAATTACAGGACTGTTGGGATGTGACCCATTTGTACACAACATCTGCAGCCGCTCACCATCAGCGCGATTCAGCGGCGTCTGAAACGCCTAAATTGTGACAGATGACAGGAAATAACGGAAACTAGTAGAGCAGCCCTGTGACTGAGTGCTTGGCATTGTGGGTAGGCAGTCATGCACATGCTGTGGGTGGGAGAAAAAAATGCCAGGAGTACAATCAAGAGTACAGAGCGAGCTTTGTGAACGATAACTGAAGTTTCTTGTTGCATTCATCGCTTATCAAAATTGACTAATCAGATGCCACATGGAATAACTGCCATGACCATCGGGTCATTTGGTTTTGTTGTGCAAAACCGACTTCTGAAACTTTGTACCCAACCTTTTTCTGTAAAAATAAAAGTATAGAAATATAGAAAGTTGCATTACTCTTGTAAATACATGAATCTGTTTTCAAATGACTTTGCTCAGCGTGTCACGTAGTCACGTTTGAATCTCGCTGTGCTGTGAACTTCCAAGAGCATTTCAGGATGCTGAGCAGACTCCCTCAGCCCCTCTGCTTCTATTCAAGTTCTCTTTTTCCTTTGAGTTGATGTCAGTTTTAATATTATGGCCCAGACATATACTGTAGCACTCATATCCAGTTTGTCCAGATATTTTCTTTAATGCAGGACATCCATGCTGTCAATCATTCTGTCGTGGACTCCAAGGGCCAGGCATGAAAAAAGGAAACTTTAATGACGGATCTGGGTTCAATTTATTAGTACTTCTATCCATATATTACAGTATTTACTTCTACCAATGACACACCATTAAATTACATCATCTGTATTTAATTGGACAATTTAATTTTTTCAATGTTCTAGGATATTAACATTATTTAACCAAATATTTGTCTGTTTTCTTCAAAAAATGTCTTTTAACTTGGCAACAGTCAAGATTAAAGTCAAAGCAGTCAATACAGAAACATCTGTATACAGTGGCTTAACCTGATTCAGATACAGCTTACAGATTAAGTGTCCATTTTGCAAACGTTTGCATGAAAGCAGTTAGTTAGGGAGGTGAGCGGCAAAGATTCACTAATGAGTGACCTCGCCTCTCAAGTTAGATAATTAACCAACTTTTAAAAAAGGGAACAATGGAAGCATATTTAGATAAGCACCAAAGAGTGAAGTGCAGATCAGTCACTACAGGAACATCATTATTTGGACCAAACATTTTCCAAAAGTTCGTTTAAAGTGGAGTTTGTTGTTAGGCAGGTTAGAGATGAAGATTCACTAATGAGAGGGATGTGAAATTTACATTTTCACATGCATTTATCATTTCTATCAGAACTCCTACATGTGGAAACAAGACAAATACAATCACATGAAATTTGCTTCTTCATGTAAATTCTACATTTTAACGTGGTTCATTTTACCCCTTAAAGTTTTTCCTTGACCTTGTTGCCAACTACTGTCTGGACCTGATCTACATGGAAAGTTTCAATTAGAAACTCTAAATCTAGGTAACCTCTATTATGATTTGGTGGCATATAATTATGTTGAATTGCAGACAACAGAGATTACAACTATACAGTACTGCTGACATTTGCCTTCCAAATTAGGGGCCACTTTGTACAGTATACACAGAGCATCTCTACAAACAATTGTTGCCATGTTCATTATTATTAGTTCCCATTTTTCCCCATGGCAACAGCAGAGCGGGTATAGCAAAGCCGAGTCTCATGAAATATACTAAATATAGCAAACTCTCGTATTACACTGATGCGTTTTCTAAAATGTGTTTTGATGCCGCTCCCATCTTCAGCATTATGCAACTTGCATGCCTAAAGTTACAGCTTTTATGCGCTGCTACACATTCGAATATTACACATCATAAAAACATCAGCTCAGAATAAAAGCATGTCCTCGTTTTGTTCTTCTCTCAGGAAGTGAGCAGGATTGGGAAGCCGGCAGGGTAGAGCACCAACTATGGTTACTAATGAGAAAATATAAATTGGTTTTAATTATGTTTATTATGTAGTTTGCTTTATAGTTACAAGTTGTGTAACCAGAAAAACACTCGCATATTGAAAAAAGAAGTTTGCTTTAGCAAGGTTCTTACACTCCCCTGTGCATACGCTGCTGCCATGTTCACTGATCCTGGTCTTAAAACATCTGCTAGTTTTAACTACACAGGCAGATCACAAGGACATCTGAGTTTGTATATCACACTGGTTGACGTACAGGTAATGAGGCTTATACTTTGAAAGAATATCCTGCACAAGGGTATGTGAGTCGTATTTGTTGCTCACACTAGTCTGAAATGTCTGGGAACCACAGTGTCCTTCACTTTAAACAATAAGCTGAACAGAGAATGTGTGCACAAGCTGGAGCAACTATTCACAGCTGATATTAAATAAGTATTTTAATGATTTTCCATGTTAGAGTCGGAAAGATGGTCCATCTGAAGTATATCATATCGTCATAGGATATACCATTAAAATAAAGCGAATGTCAAGAGCAAACATTTTGTTGCTGTAAATTATATAACAAAGCTGCAGCTCGGTTGTGTAAGTGTCACATCGCATCATCATGCTACAGCAAAGGCATTATTCATGGTAAGCAGAGGGATGAATGACGTGAAAGGACACGGGAGGACAAGCGTGTCTCCGAGTGAGAGCAGTTTCTGCCATTTGGCATTTGGGTGACACTGTCATCAGCCTGGTGTGCACTCCCACCATTCACCTGACATAACTCCTGACTATATTTCCATCAGGAACTGAGTGGTGATTTCTGTCTCAGGGGCTCTTTGAAGGCCACATTTATTATCAGCCTCCAGCCAGGGTTTCACTCAGGTAAAAGCTCCATTACTCCCTATATTCAGATAGCACTTTGCACCCTGTGCATGCAACTGATTAGCAATTGTGCATGGATCTTCCTCAGTAAAGCATTAGAACAAAGTCAACCAATAAATGAGGCTATGAGCACTGTGGTGGGTGCAACAAACAGAAATAAAATAATCTGCCACTTCAGAATCAAAACTACAGCCAGGCAGAGAACATGGACATGTAAATATTAAAAATTATTAAACACTGTTGTGCTGTTCACAAATTGTTACGTCCGGCCCGTTTGCGACCGTGAACTACACAACATTAACAGGAGTAAATATCATTTGTTACTTCCACCCAGCCTCCAAGTTAAATGAAATCCCAGTGGTCATGTTTTTAACTGAATAATCTAAATGCTATAACAGATGAAAAAAAGGGGACACCACTCATAATGTGTAAAAAAAGCACTTTCTGCTAATAAGATGGCCTCAGCCTTGACCTGAATTGATTCTAAAGAAAATCACAAATTACACTACACAAGTGTAATGTGACTACTGCTAGCAGTGTGGCTCTAGGGATAGTAGTATCAACCAGCCACTACTAATGACTTCCACTGACCTTACCTGTGGTGTCACCAGCAGGTCATTGTTGACACGTATATTGATGCTACTGACGTTTTCCTACCCGATTTCTGGGTTAGATTGCAATATCTGGAAATGCTGATAAACCTGTGTTGTTTGTGTCAATATTCAGACAACTGTTAGATGGATTGCTGTAAAATGTGATGCATGGATTCATGCAAGTAAAAAAAAAAAAGCAGCTGGCAGTCCGGGCCAGAAATTCAAATGAAAATCCAAAAAACTAAATCTAGAGAAAACAGGAACACAGGCAAAGGACATCTTCAATTGGAATAGAACTAAATAACCAGGTAGGACAACTCAACACAGGTGAAACACATCAGGGTGGAACATAAACAACTGTCAGGATAAGATACAAGACACGGACAGGCTCAGGGCATAACTAAGGCGTAGTTCATGGTTCTGGACTCACCTCAGCCAACCCTAACTGTAAGCTCTATCAAAAACAATGTCTTAAGCCTCTCAGATATGGAGAACCCCAACTGCGGACACAAGCTTTATCGCTGATGCCTCTGGCTCTGACTATTGGAGACTCGGAAGTTAAAGGATGAGTTTGTTGCATACTTTGGTTTATGAACAAATTATACTTGAAAAGCCGCATTGATATTTCCTCAGCTATACCGATGTGCAAATGGTTGTTGGCTGCAGACATTTGCAGCGGGCGTTGCTGAAGCAGTGACAGACTGCTGTTCATTGAGATTGGGACATTGCATTGTAGTCTGTTGCCCCCCGCTGAGCTACAGACACTTCAAAAAAGGCAGCCAGCAGCACTACGGAAGAAAAGGTTGAGAAAAGCTAAAAAAAAAATTGCCAGTGACAAGCAGTTTGGAGCTGATCATGACTTCATTTCAAAAGAGTGAGTGATACGGCTACTATGACAGAAAACCACTGTCCAGCTGGTGCAGGATATGTAAATTACATATTCATTCAACACAGCGACAGAGCTATCGCCTCATAACATTCCTGCTCGTATGTTCAAACGCATCCTGATGTTTGGCAGCTATGTTTACCGTCTTGGTAGTAAAGGATAAGAGTTTTCCTGGTATCTGGTCATATATAATGTATAAGCTTATTTATATACTCAATTAAACGTGCAACAGTTCAAACTGCAGTCCCCAGTGTTGATGTGGTAACATTACTTTTAAACAGATTGTCATTTTAATTTCCCTTAGGGGATGAATACAGGCATCGATCTATATTACCTGTGCAAATCTCTTTGTTTCCCGACTAAGCTATATAAACCCCATGGATGGATAAGACTGTGCAGTATCAGATTTTTAGGCTGGGTGTGTGAGGCTTGCCTCAAAGTGATGTTCTATATTGCATATATACTAAGGATTTATTTCACCTTTGTTGTTGGAGCTGTGAACGAGGAGATTATTGAAGGTGAACGCCGGTGAAGGAGCTCCACTCGCTCTCGGAATGATTGAGCTTCAGAGTGATGAAGTTTTTTCCCCAGCAAGGACACAAGTTCAACAACAAAAGAGGCTGCTAGCATTTCCGTCACACCTCCTCTTCTACCTTTACTTCATCTGTTTTGTTCTCCTGTGTGCGAATTTTAAATTCAAGATGCAATTTTGCTATACAGAAATAATCTACTCGAGTCCGCCCTGTAGTCGTTTATGCCATGCTAATGAGGCTGTGCACAAAAAGACTGATTTACCTGGATAAGCTGAGGTTGGATGCATGCATGAAAGAAAAACCTTGTGGTGGTCCCAAATGGAAAAGATGAATGTCTTTTTTTTTAAGTGACCTTTGCCTTTGTGAGATGAAATCCTCACTGCTACCTGACTTGGAAGTTCAATGTCTTGTACAACGAGTAACAATGGATATATTGAATATATTTTGTTAGCTTTCAGTAGGTGTGCAGAAACAACTTGGTAATTGTGCATCCCCGGTTACATCAATGCATTTTCAAAGAGTGAGCTTACCTTTATGTGCTGCCCTGTGTTTGAAGTCTCTGCTGTGCAACAAGATGCTTGAGAAAAAGGGGTTTTAAACTCTATTTTGCCACAGTTCAGCTCAGTGAGAAAATAAGAGCGAACTTCAGAAGAAAGCAACTGTTAATTACACACACATACAGAGCAGGGGCCAAAAAAAATAATTTAAATCTAATCAAGAAGCTGAATTATTTAATTAGATACACTGATATGAATGTTATTTTTCAGTTTTTAATGAGCTTGATAATGACTTAGGGGCAACAAATCATCTTTCTTATCGCCAGACTAATAACGCACAAAGTAACAGCACACAGTCGGAGACATTATGATTCAGGGCCAGTTAAATACACATGTACGCTCATTTACTGCTTTACATAAAAGTGCCATGTTTTCGCTGTGAGTAATGAAGGCTGGGATGCTAACTTCGTTAGTCACTGGCCTTAAAGAAAGATTTGTAGCCTGAGTTACAATATTGTAGCACTAAAACAAAAACATGGGTATAATATAACATTCTTAAAAATGTGTTGTTTTTAGGATGCATGATTTAGAATTTTAACTGCATTAACTGAAAATCACTTAACTTCATAACAAGATTGTTAGGCATGAACTTTGAGGCAGAACACCCATGATGCAGACCGCTAACAGGAACTGGTTTAAGGGTTTTACTTACAGGATGTGGCAGGAAAAAAAACACCACAGGATAAAGGACAACTCACACCGGACGCGGAACGGAAGTGGCGCGTTTACCGTAGCAAGTAGAAGCCAGTCTAGTCAATGAGAGCACTCACACCGGGCGCGTCCCAGAAGCGTCTCACCGCGCCACGGCGCAAGCTTTCCGTAGCATTTCCATTTTTGAAGCAAGCCGCTGCTAAACCTCAAACAGAGCACTGCGCACCAGACAGGAAACCCGCCCCTTTTCAAAATGAAAACACAATACGCAGTTCATGTAGCTTTTTACAAATTCACATCGACGTTACGTCATGACCGGTGGCACCAGGTGATCAAAGATCGATCAAAGGGTCTCAACGGGAGACTGATTGTTGAAGTGGAACAACACACAATCATTTATGACACAACAGATGCTTTTTATAATCTCCTCCATGTCGGAGAAGCAAAGTCAGCTGTTTGTTGTTTTCTTTATACATACTTTATCGCGGGGTCTCGGGTATGTCCAGGAGTCTCGCGTGATTTAATGATCTTGCGTGAATCCGTTCTGCCTCCTGTGTGAGTCCCGTGTAAGTCCAGTGGAGGAATCTTCGAGGAAAGATGATGAAGACAGGTGAGCAGACAAAAAAGGCACCAAAAACAAAAATCAAGGACAAAAGAGCTTCCACAAATAAGTCTGGAAGGGTGAACTGGAGTTAAATACTGCAGGAGTTGCTGAGAAGCAGGTGTGAGAGCAAAGCAGGTGAGTGGTCAGCTATGCCCAGCCTCCAGAGACAGAGGAGACACAGAACAAGGAGGACAGGGAAAGAGACAAAACTAACAAAGATCTCCAAAATGAATATTAGCTGAGTTTCTGAAAACCTCAGTCTGACTTGCAAGCCCTTTTAAACCTGCTCTGTCACTGAAAATATTATTATTCTTTGGATTTTCAGCACAAGCTTGTTGCAGACATTCATTTCGCTCCCAATGGCAGCGAAGAAATAACAGTAAAGAAATGTTTAATGATAACAGCGACGCACGCTGTAAATGGTCCGCATTGTATTGCATCTTCGTTAGATTTAAAAATAAAATTAATCAATGAGGCCCATATAAAGTTTGATTCAAGTTTTAAAAGTACTACCAGCTTTTTAAGGTGATATCGATCGGCCTAGAAAAAAAAAAAAAAAACAGCCCGGCTATAAAAGCTGCTACAAAACACAGACACAACTTAGCACAATATGATCTATCAATATCAACCATCCATCAATGATTATTTCATTATGAACATTGCAAAATTGTAGAAACTCTTTGAAACTTTGTCCGCGCAGCACTCAAAGAGTTTGTTCGTGCCTTCTTGTCATACGTTCACTCTTTATAAGAAAAGCTTTCAGAGAAGCTGAGCAGCCACCAATTAACGAGACAAAAGAAGCAGCGAGTGCTACTCGTTTGAGCACGGTGTCTCTGCAAACTGCTATTGTACGCAGAAACATTTCAGAAAGTCTGGCAGAGGAAAGCTGTTATTTGTTCTTTTGCCAAGTTCCTAAATGAACAAATCAGCATCGCTAATAGATTTTGCACCTAGCAGTTCAAGGCAGCCTCCTGCTGGGCCTAACGTACCATGGTCAGCAGTCCCTGTTGTCTGTCCACCACACTCTCCCCCTCCTGAGATTGGAAAATTGCCTTACACTGCATTACGCAGGAGTTTTCTGGCGAGAAGAGATCTCTTGTGTCCTATTCTTTGCAAATCAAGGGTTTGATACCCGACATAAGTGCACGGTAATCTCTCGAGACAGACAAATAAGGTTGAACCGAATAATTCACTGGCTTCTCTGCTGCAGAGCCAGAAGACTCATGAAGGAAATTACACCAAAACAAGTGTCTTCCTGCTCTGTGGTGATAAATGATTTTAATAATCTGCCACCATCATTTAGAGATTAAAGCTCTGATCAGTTAATGAAGGCCCATACAACGGTTAAAGTGGATTCTCAGAACATTTCCATCTGCTTTTACCTATGGCCACAATCTTTCACTTGAACTGTGTTTGTGGCTAAACCTAACTCCTAACCATGTAGGAGGCAGGATACAGTCATGAATCATGTTTCTAATGGTTTTCGGAAGCCGCTGCCAGACGATGTCTTGTTGTTGTGGTCATCCCGATAAGAAAAAGCTCAAACTGGTCATTTGTTTTGGAAGCTGGTGCAAAATGACTCTTTTTTTGTTTAGGTTGGGGCGCTTGTGTGATGTCTGTTAGGTTTAAATCCAATGTCAAAACACAAAGCGCTTGTCTGCGTTCTCGTGGGAGAAGCTGCGGTTTGTGTGTTAGAAAGTAGCGAGCACGACTGTCGTCACCTTGGCTGAGAAGACAAAGAATCGAACACACCCACAGAGAAAGTGACAAGAATAGAGATTTATCTTGTACAAAAGGGACCATGTCTGAGTTAAATGTGAGCACATGCATTGCTGACCCACAGATAAAAGCTATTCAAAATGAGAAGCTCTTTTTTCCTTTTATATATTGGGTGTCTGTTATTACTGCATGTTGGGCTCAGTGTGTCTCAATTATAGAATTATCCGTTCAACAGAACCAGCTGTTAGGACTGGTACTCCACAAAAGCACGACTCGATAACAGTTCAGGGGAAACGCAATCCGTTTACTGGTCAGAAGGAAAGTTCGGAACACGATAATCAAATCAGACAAACAAATCCAAAGAGGGCAAAGGCAGAGGTCGGTAAACAGGCAAAATACAAAAAAAAAAAAATCCGATCACAAGTAAACTCACAAGGCTGGGACGTAAGACACTGAGGTACAAAATGACCTGGCACAGAAAGGAGGAGAAACATACTAAATACACAAGAGAGGGGCGTGGTAACAAGACACAGGTGAATCTAATGAGGGCGGGGCAGACAATCAAAACTGGAGGGGAAAAACACAGGGGCAGGAAGTGAGGCGGTCTGAAACGAGAGGAAGGGTAAGTTTCACAATAAAACAGAAATCATAAAGTTTCACAATAAAACAGAAAATACCACATGACCTTAAGAGGCTTGACGAGATGTGTCACCTGCATTCACAGTAAACTGTGTTTGACTGTGAGTTCTGACCAACCTAGGAAATGTTTGAAGAGTCTACTTGCAGAATAATACGGTGGCCCTGAAGTGCAAAACACAACAGCAAATCGAAAAACGCAACAGCAAATCGAACACCGCAACAGCAAATCGAACAACGCAACAGCAAATCGAACAACGCAACAGCAAATCGAACACCGCAACAGCAAATCGAACAACGCAACAGCAAATTCAAAAGGGAAAGGGTAGGTACCCTCTGCACTTGCACTTCAGGGCCACCGTAGGATAGAGAAGTGATCAGTTCACGAGTTGCCCTCCTATTTCATAAATGAAAATGAGATTTATAGAGTGTAAAAATGAAGATGATCACATTTAAGAGAGGCCCCCATGAAAAAAACAAAAAAAAAAGATCTTCATGTATCTCTTGATGCATTTTGGGATTGCACTCGATACACCTCTGAGCAAAAGTGATGAAATCAATACACAGTTTTCTAAGAATAAAAGTGATTTGGGGCAACATTTCTCAAGCATTTCACCCTGAGAGAGGCTGAGCCTTTCAATGCAGCACATCCATATGCACGTTGCCTGGCAATTAATGACATCAACTTCACAAAAGCCTCTGTCATTTCCCTGTCAGCTGCTGCAGGATTGCCTTTGTGTAGAAGGCCACACAAAGGCAAACACAGTCAATTAGCTTCTCCAGCAAATTAATATGTGCAATCATCCTGGCTTACATTGTGTTTACTTAACGTGATATGCCACTTAGACACAATATTTACATGAAAAAGCTGATTGTGCAGCCCCCAGCGCTGCATGTCACATGTGGACTGGTATTTTCAGCGAGAGGGATGAGGACAGCGATCTCTTTGTCTCTGTAATGTTCGAGTAGGCAGTAATCTTGGATGAATATTAAAATGTTCGACAAGAGGAACAGCCTGGAAATGACAATGCCAAGTGATCCTGCGTTTTATAATATTCGCATTAGGAATGGAACTGCTTTCGCCCCGGCTGGAGATATTGGCAAAGAAACATTTGCATATTCTCTTGTTGAAAAATCTGTAAGTCATGCTTATAAACTATTGATTGAGATTAATGCCCAAGCTTATGGGAATGTGCTCTAAAACAATAGCGCATTACAATGGGTAATTGATCATTCGGAAAATCTATACCAATCCTTTCCCCAAGCAAGAATTAATGTCTCTGTGGACCATAATTCATTAACTGCCTGACAAACTAGTTGGCATTTTTTCAAGACCAAGGAGTTAAAATGCAAAAAGAGGAAAATCTCCTGCTGACCCGATACATAAAGTCAATGGATTTCCCCTGCTGTTATACAAGACCACCATGCATACCAACTTTTTCTGGTCTCATGTACTGCAATAATGTCACAGTGAAAGGTTGACGAATTGCGCACCAAGTCTAGTGTGTGATGAAGTAGAGGATTTAAATCACAGGGATCATTTTTAGTGATAAGCACATATTAGTACGTTTTTTCTTGATTAAACTCTGCATGATATATATTTACAGACACTGTGAACCTTACTGAAAGAGTAAAGCTCCCTATAATTAAAGTATGATGACGGCATGCGCTACTTGAATCAGTGTTAAAGTGGACAGAATCTATAGTCTGGTCACTAGTCAAACCATTTCGTCGTGTACTTGAACGACCTGGTAGTTCAGGCAAATTTCCCCTCGCCCAGATTTTGTGTTCTCAAGGTAGCGATCAAATTTCAAATGTGGAGCACATCCTTCGAGGGCGCTGGAAAACATGCTGATGACCCAGCAAGTGAAATTACACCGCCATAAAAAACCCAATCATGTCAGAGTCCTTTGTGGTGATGGAAAACCGAGTTCAGGAGTTCAAAGAATGTACCGTGTGTTCCGTTTCTCCCCGATTTCGTGTTTGAATTTCTAATAAAGCCAACTTACAAAAAGGAACAGTGGAGTCAAGGAAGTCCAGGCTGCATGAAGATGGAGAGTTAAGTGGCCTCATTTGGCAGGAGGCAGCCTGGAATTTCAGAGATTTCTGCAGGCAACAAACATGGGTGCATCCAGGATGTCATCACACCCCGCAGGCACAAAAGTCTTTTGAAATCTGCAAGCAGGCCAAGACACTTTAATCATCAGATTGGGGAGATAAACAAACACATGGCCCATATCAAAAGTGGTTACTAATAACCGGCTGTCAAAGGTTGGCCTGGTGAAAAAGAATCAAATATGATTCAAATTCTGCAAAATTTCTCTTACTTGGGATGGTGGATATCTTAGATTTTGGTGGAGGGAGTTGTTGGATTTCGAAGAAATTCAAATCTTGTCCTTGTTGCTGTCGTGTGTGCATGTGTGTTAGATGTGGAAGAAATTCCCATCTTGTCCTTGCTGCTGTCATGTTGTGTGCATCAGTGTGTGAGCGGGGGGTAAGCAGGCTCTGTCAGTCTCCTTCCGAGGCACGGAAAGAGACTGAGACTGACGTGAAGGACGGAGCAGACTGAGCAGCAGAGGCTGCCACAACTCTTGCCAATAGTTCTTGACAACACCACACAGACTGCGGCGCATTGCGAGAACCATGTGCTGGTACTTCATGTAGCACCCGAGCAACTGATATCCAAACTGATTTGCTGGCCGTGATCGGGGTGCCGAATCGCACATGGACACGGAAGATGAACAGAATGGCTACGGGAGCAAAAGAGCAACGAAACTTTCAAAATAGATCACTGCAAGTTTGTTCAATGTTTTATTAAAATAAACTTTTGCTTGTTCTTTCAAGTGAGTTTTATATTGTGCAGATCAAACAATGCAGTTTAGGTATTTTGCTGTCAAACATGACACAAACTGTTACGTCTGGCCTAGGGGAACCAAACATAAGAAACGGGTGCTCCCCTCTTTCCCCCACTCCCAAAAATAACTAAGGTCACAGAGTTGCAGTCTAACGAAAGATCATTTATTCAATTATTACTATTATTGTTATTTCCAGAGTGGTAGGTTTTAATGACTCAGGGTGAGCATGGACCAAAACAACAAACAAAACAATCTGATCAAAACCTAACCAAAACAAAATACAGGGTTCTAACCTCAAGGATTCAAGGAGTTTTATTGTCATTACACAACATGTAAACATGGGATGAAACGAAATTGGTTTAAACCTGCCTCCCTATAAAATAAACAGGAGAAAAAAAGGAGATAAACCAAAAGAGCTACTTACCCCTACTACTACCTGGACTTCTAAGGAGACTTCACAGAGCACAACCAACCAATCAATCAATACAATACAATACGGCCTGGTGCAGGTGGGAGTCAGGTCAAAAGAAGAGCACGAATGAATCCAGCGGCGGCCATTTATAGCTGATCCACCAGTCCATTAACCAATCGGCAGGCAGCACCTGGAGAGAGGGAGAGACCCTAAGGTGGTAGCACCACCCCTAGGCAGGGAGGAACAATGACACAAAAATAACACATAACACTAAATTAGGATCCTGGCTCATAACACAAACAATGCTATATTCATATTTTTTAGCAGTCCAACACATACTGTACATGATCTATACATTAACTCACATTTTCACTCCGATAAATGTCGTGATGAGCTGCGGTTCTAAATGTCCTTTCTCCTCTGAATCTGTAATCAAATCAATTAATCATTTTTTTTTTCTCCTCCACTCTGTCATATTACCTCATCATGCATGTAATTCAAAGTCTTGAATATTTTATTGGCTTATTTTCATATTTCTTCATTAAATACTGTCAGGTTTTTCTGAAACGTCCCTGTGGTAGACCCGCAAATGGAATTCAGCAATGCAAATATTATTCACGGTTATTATTAATTTGTGTAAATCTGCCTGATTGGCTCTTCAATGTGGTTTTAATGTAATGTAATTTAGCATAAATGAACATCGGCACCATACCGAGCAGAGGCCACTCTCAGACATGGTTTTAAATATTCCAGATAGCTTCATAAGGGTTTAGCATCTAATTTGCTTTATGCATCATATCACAGAAGAATTATATCATTGGATTATATACAGTTATGTCTGAGCCAATAACTGGCTGCATAATCTATCACGAGTCAAACTTCTGTTTGGATGAAAGGGTTAAAAACTTGGGTTCATTATAATCCAATACTGACCTTATTACTTCAGGGGAGCATTCTCCTCAGGACATTCATGTTTCGGTAAAAACAGCAAGAAATGGTAAAAGACATTATTGTTAGAAGAGACACACCGATGCAACGCTTGAAAGAAAATATTCAAAAGCAGCAAAGGATGACCTAATTGTGGACGTGTATCTACAAAAACAGAGGCTGTATTTGAGAAAGTGCCACATGGTGTCACTTTGAGCTTTTTATTCGAGAGAGAAACACTAAGCCTGTTTTCAACAGAGTCAGTCCTCTGCTGTTCGGAGACACTTTAATAAATAGCTGGATTGACTGCAGGCCAAGGGAACATTATCAAAAGAAGAAAATGTGCTATGGCAGAAACAATAAGCATCACTTATAACAAGTATGCTTAATTCCACAAACCTACTGCATGGTAGGAAAGACACGGCACACTGTGAATGCTGCAGAGTCTGCGCAGGTTTTCTTTTAGCGCTTTGCTTTTTTTTGTTGGCATGACTGAATCTCTCAGTCCTTGAATAATGTCACATTATCAGTAAAAGTCCAGGAACAGAGGCTGGAACTTGATTCGGTTATATTAGATAGGCAGTGAGGAGAAATGAGTGTTCACCTTGAGGACCTAGATACACCGAAACCTTTTTGTGTAGCTGATATATTCCATGTTCGTGATTTTAAAAAGGGAAAACTGAGTCACACTGACTCTTTTATATGAAAAAGTAACAATACCATTGCCTTCACCTCTTAAACCATAGGGTAAATTAAAATAAAAGACTCAACATGTATCGTCACTGAGGCACTTAATGGCTATTTATCTCACTGATGTGCTATGAATACAAGGACATCAATCAGAGCACAGAATGATGCTTTTCAGGACAGCCGTCTCTCCCACAATAAACACGCCTACATGAATGCACTTGCACAAACACACACACACACCTCTCTGGCATGTGATGCATCAGGACCGTTGACAGATGTAGATGGACTAACACCCGGCACATTTACATCCGTCTTTCCATCAGTCTCTCTCTCTTAAGAAAGTTATCAGTCAACGCAGAGCTTTCACTCAGCCGCGTCAGGTAGACCTGCCCGCCGTGATATTTATTGTAAGGATCCCCTCTCCAGTCACTTAATTTAAACCACAACAGCAGAACCCGGCGTGCCGATAAAATCCACGGCGTGTCGCGTGCTCTCGAGCGAGAGAAGAAAAGAGAAAAAAGCTTTTGGTGCAAGTTTCTCCAGGTGAGAAGAATCAAACGGGTAAGTAGCAACCCCACCAGTCGTCATCTTAATGTCTGACACAGCAAAACCCATGAAGCTAAATCTACTAGGCACAATCTGGGCGTCTGTCATGTACACACAATATGCCAATGGGGTTTGCCATTGTGTATTGGAAACACTGAAACAAGACGGATGATCCGCAGGCTATGCCAGGAGAAACAACAACAACAGCGCTTCCAGTAATGAGAGCAAATATTTATAATTGTTTCAAGACGTGGCTTTCATCTGGGCTTTTGAACCAGTTCATTGGAAAGAAGCAGATATGAATTCATAACACTCACTGAATCCAACATTGCAGACGCTAAAAATAAGAGCCGCACGGAAACAGGAGGATCGTGTGATCAGTGGCACCTCCGCCTCATTTTAGTCGATGTTGAGGCAGGATATAACACAGGAGACTTGTGTCAAAAAAATAACAAGGTAGTTGAATAATTAATTAGTTAATTCATTAAAAAGACCTTTACTTCAAACTCAAAGATAGTTTCTCTATTCACACACAGTCTGTAGAGGCAGCAAGGGTTATGTAGTCAAACCAAACCATGTTACATAGCTAATTAATAGCAGGGCACCTACACCTACTTACACATTGAATTCAGTGGCTTTTCAAGGGCTTTCCAGGCACAATTCCCTCAAGTCCAAGGACCCAACACGGTATAATTCAAGGTTAATTACAGTTTCAACACTTTCAAGATTTTTTGATAATGAGGATAGCAGCTTTTTTTTTTTTTTACAGAAGCTCGCAACCAACAATTAAAAAGATAGAGAGAGGCCTGAATGTGTGAACACAACTGCGCTGTTTATAAATTATAAGATTTATAAATTCATGCACTCTCAATAACCCAAGTCTATTTATGTGTCTCTCTCTTTTTAATTATATATTTTCAGGTGTTTATTTCTTTTCCCCAAATTCACAAACTTTCAATGACCCATTTCAGGACCCATGGGAATCATGTCTGTATGAAATAAGCTGAAAGCACACCACTAAATCAAGGACTGCTTCCAAATGCATGCATGAAGGCATCATGCTCTTCTTTGGAATGACTGTGACTGTGATGATTCACAGGTCAGTGTTGAATAAAAGGTGATCTATGACCTAGAAGTCTGCTGGAGTGGACTTGGGTTGACACAGAAACAAGAAATGGAGAGAGATGAGGAGAAGGTGACTTGGATATGTGGTTTGTTTCAGTAGTTAGAAGGAGTGAGAGTTTGGTAGTGATGGGAAGTTCGGTTCTTTTTACGGAGATCAGATCAGATCATTTGACTCAGCTCACAGAGAAGAGCCGGCTCTTTTAGCTCTTCATTTGACCACTTATACTTTGTATATCCAAATTTTTTGACTTACAACAATGCAACTGAACCGCGGATCGTCCAGTCAGAGATTCTGGTGCAGTTTGAATTTAAAAAGGAAAAAGAATACGTCTTAAAGTTTGTAAATTCACCGTGCAATATGATGCATCTGATAAATTGCTTGTGCTCTTTCCTGCTGATACTACTGGACACCACGACTAATTGAATTTGCAGCTACAGGCAGAGGTCACACAGTTTCCAACTGTTCGCCTCATGCAAATGAGTTTGGGCCTTTGAAAATCGCCGGCCATCAAACTGAACAGAACTGACACGTTCTCCGGCTCGTGAAGAGCCGCATAACGATGTACCTGATTCAGCATGAACTGTTACAGCTTTGATGTGTACACTGAGCAGGACTTTAAGTGTTACCGGGGCGTGCTCTGTTGTCTTACTTAAACAGATTTCGAAGCCCTGTGCAGTTTTAAATCGTAAAGATTTAACATTTATGACAGTGTTGATAAAAGTTATGTTGAATCTGGAACACATTTTATGCCTGTCCTTGCACAAGTCCCATCAAACTGGATTTTTAAGATGTTCTTCACAGCTTTTCCCTGAAGGCATTGTTTTTTTTTTCTTACTTTAAGCACCAAACCCTGTACATAACCTTAGGAAACTACAGACACACTAGTATAGGTAGCTAAGGAGGTGCTGGTGAAGAAGGATGTGTACTGTTTGACTGCAATTACTGAGACTAACACAAGGGACTGAGTGGTCTGTCTGTGGTGCATGAAATGTGAATTATATAAGTGTACGGATCAAATAAATTGTACTGCTGCCGCCAGGAAGGTTATTTTCTGTCTATCACCAGGAAATGTCAGGTGCCGAAGAAAATATTTGCAAATAAAATCTGGTGAACAGATTGTCATATGGATGTGTCCATTTATGCACAATTATTAAACTAATAGAAGCAGAGACTCCATTCCAAATCTGATATATGTCAGAATATCTTCAAAAAATATATATTTAAAATGAATAAAATGAGAAAGAAGTGCAGGTTTACACACTAGGGGTCGCCAAAGCTAAATAAATAAATAAATGAAAACACAAAATGCAGAGGGAGGAGGAAGTATAAGTACAAAGTGCTTTAATACCGATTAAAGCACTATACTTACAAGAAATAACCTTGAAGTGTAAACTTCCTGTATCCACTATTTGTGTTAGTTTATAATTTGATCTGTATTCTCATTGCACAGGAAAACTGTGAAGGATTCAATGGCGTCCTGGAATGATGCTGCAACCAACCGAACACCTTTCTCTCAGTCTCCCAAGGCCTTATCCACAGACACTGTTTGCTTTGTCCATCATTCACAATATAAACACGGTGGACTTTCTTATTTTCAGATAAATAATGGAAACATATCAAATATATCCATTCATGCCACAGTCTTCCAACAGAACAAAACCTTACACACTGAACCTTCAGTAGAAAAAAGTTGGTGTCTTAGACTGCCGAGTTCTAAGTTGGAGACTTACTTTGGTAAAAGTTTGAATCACTGAAGTCCTTTTTAGCTTAAACTGCATCTTTAACTGATGAAAAGAAAAACACGGGAAATAAATAAACTAAAAAACAGTCGATTTAGTAAAGACCATCCAAACTAAGCATCTAAATAGAGAAAGGCAGACTACAGTTGGCAGAGTTGCTCGTGTCTGTTTGTGCGTAGTCGCTTCAGCACTTGCACTGCACTGATGTGATGTCAGGTCTTTTCTTCCTCAAACAAGCAGCAGCTTATTATTTTGGAGCATGTGGTGTAAATGACTAAATGAATAAAGAAGCTGAAATGATACGGTAGCTCCTGCTCAATGTTCTGCGGAGGTGGAGTAGAGACGGGATATATCTGCACCTGTCAGGGCGTTATCGGTGTCAGGCGTTGACAGCTCTGACTGAAATACAATGTCAGCCACCCCTTTTTTCTGAATCATCCTCCACGCTTACCTGCTGACAGCTGTACGTGACTGTGACACCAGAGGTAAGCAGCTGGCCACCACTATAAGTCAGACATGAAGGGTGGACTGTGGTCACTCAGGAGCTCAAATGGCATTCTGCATCTCTGGAGAGATGCCACTAATAATAACTTTCATTTGGAGTCGACCCAAACTCTTTTAGGTTCCCAGCAACTCCTGAAAAAAACATATCTAAGTCTTTAGCTTGCTAAATCCTTGTCTGTGTCTGTTAGTCTGGAAGGCCCTTTGGTTAGAGTCTTCTAGGCTTTTCAGACTTTGTATGAAAGGTCTTTGGTTGTTTGGATTTGAGACCAAAGTTGTCCTTCAAGAGTCCAGAGGTACTGTGCATGAGCAGGCGAGGTGACCAGGGGAAATGATCCTCAGAGACAGACCTGCTAGGTCCATCTGTCCTCTGTTTATGACTCTCCGTTCAAGAGTCCTGACCTTTGTAGCAACGAGCAATTCATTTGTTCAGACTCACTTGTTTTAAAGGGGAAAAAAAGTATTTTCTAAATGTGGGTTTCAGCTGCTCCTGCTTAAATCACAGCACAGATACACATGGTAAAATGTGCACAAACCCCACCCTGGTATACAGATGTGTATGTGACAGAAGGCTGGACTATCGGCCCTGCTTGTTTTGACCTTCTAGTTCATCATGTGCTTGACGTGTCGTCTTAATTATAGCCAGGCACAACCTTTTTTTTTCACTGTTATGCAGACGACGTACAAATCTGCCAGTGAAGCCAAATAGTAATTGTGAATGTTCTAAGTTTGATTGTATTACCGATATCAAGCAGTGGTTGGCCCGAAATTTTCTTCATTTAAACGATGACAAAACTGAATGTATTGTGTTTGGGGATACTGTCATGGATTCAACCGTCAGAAACTTGGGAGTGACCTTTGACAGTCACCTCAGGTTTGACAGTTGCGCCTCCTGGCCAAAGTTAAAATGTTTTTAAGCCATCACGACCTTGAGAAATCCATCCATGCTTTAATAAGCTCAAGGTTAGACTACTGCAATGCACTTCATGTCGGCGTCTCCCAGTCTTTCCTCAGTCGACTTCAACTTGTGCAAAACGCTGCTGCCCGTCTTTTAACCAACACCAGCAGACGTGTGCATATCACTCCTGTTCTTAACTCCCTTCATCGGCTTCCTGTCCTTTATAGAATTGATTTCAAACTTTTAATGTTTGTTTTTAAAGCTCTTAACGGCCTCGCCCCTTCATATTTACCTGAGCTTTTAACTGTCTGCAATCCTGCTAGAGCTCTGAGGTCTAAAGATCAACTTTTGCTGGAAGTGCCTAGGTCAAAATACAAACACTGGAGTGACCGAGCCGTTTCCGTTTGTGCCTCCAGGCTCTGGAATAAGCTCCCCGTCGAGATGCGTCTTGTTTCTGACCTGGGCCTCTTTACATCCAGACTAAAAACCCACTTATTCAGGATGGCTTTAATACTTATCCTATCTTATTCGATTTTGTTGTATTTTATTGTTTTTATTATGTTTGTTTTTACTTATTGTTCTCTTTATTTATTATCTGCTGTAAAGCAAAGAACTGTTGTAAAGGGCTGTATAAATAAAGTACATTTACATTCTTCATTTATTCAGTCTCAGATGTTTTCAGATCACTGTTTACTACTTGCTCTGGTGTCTTTTCCTGAACATAACTCTGTCACAGGGACTGTGTACTTCAATAGTGTTAGCTAACACGACCAGACAAAGAAAAGCAGTCGTCGAGCAGAAACCCTCAAAGGGAACGAGAGCATACTTAAAGCAAACCTGTGACTTTAATGTGGAGTGAACATTTATTCCACTGATGATGAAGAGCTCTCTATGCTGAGAGGGGTCAATGAGCGCCGCTGCAGGTTGGGCTCCTTTTTCTTTTTGTACAAGTTTCTCTAATTAGCTACAGTCTACAGTGACTCACTATATTATTGAGGGTGCTTTGTAGAAGCACTGAAGCAATGACTGCTTAAATTATTAAAGACATTACTGGAATCTATTGAAACTGATCTTTGTAGGCAAATGTTGGAAATATTTTAAGTTGACTTATTGTTTTTAGAAATACGTCCAATAGCTTTTGTGGAATTTTAATTTAAGTCTCACTGTGATTACATCTTTTCCTGACAGGCAGCTTTGTGAGGCTCCTCTAATCACTGCGGCAAAAACAAAAACTGCCTGTGTGTGTATTTTTTTTTTTTTTTGCTCAGTGTGGCGATCACTTTTAATTTAAGGTTCTGTCTTCATTATGTGGCCGTCTGAACAAGCTACAGGAGATCAATTGTGTCGTGAACTGGAGGTCACCTCAACTGTGCTTAACGCTTTGGTATCAGCTCTTGTTTTGCATGTTGTCGTGACTGCAGGCTCACTTTAAATCCAAGAATCTGATCTGTGGACATCCGACCTTGATTCGTTTGCACTCAACAATATTAATGATAAAACAGGGGGGGTTCCTAAAAGCTATCTGTATTTCAGCATCCGTGAACACTCTCCATCATCACCTCACAATCATTTTCCTCATACATTAGTCCTAATTATATGGCATGGTGTTGTCAGTCTCAAAGCAATCCTCAGCAGCCACCTTCTCTCATCAGCCTCTAACATGTAGGTTCAAAGTTCAGCCTAATCATTAGTATAAACTAGACTGAGACCTGAATATCCCCACCACACTACAATACCATTCTCTCTTCTTACATTCACGCTTCTTTTACTACCATACATCTCTTGAAATCATCAGCACAACTATTTTTTTAACTAAAAAATGATATTTTATTGTGTTTGGCCTTGTTTCCCCTCCTGAGAAATGGTTTAGAAACAGAACGCTACAAGACAACCTTCTTTCGAGAGGACTTCTGCTGACTGGAGTCTTGCATCTCTGAGCGATGAAGGTGCTTTTCTATCGCTCGGAGAACTAAGCTTGATGTATTGATCATCTGATGGTGTGGTCACTTTTGGTCTGCCTGGCCGTGCTTTGGAAACGACTGATCCAGTTTCTGCAAAGTGATTTAGAGTTCCATGCACTGCTGCCTTAGAAACTCTTAGTCTCGCTGCGGAGATGCTGAAAAAGCCTTTGTTTGCTTAGAATAACTTCGTCTTTAACTTTCTGAAATCACAAACTTTCTAATTGTTTCCATGTTTGCAAGAAAATATTAGAGATGTGGTTTAACAGGATGAAAATAGAATAAAATGTGCTCTAGCCTTCTGATCCGAGGCCATGCACATCCCGTGCCAGTTTGTTTCCAGTCAGGATGCTTTCTATTGTTCCTCGATAACAGTTAACAAGAATTTGGCATGGGTATTTAGCCTTCCTAGGTTTCCTTGAGAAACTCAATTCAATCAACCTGGATCCCACACAGAGGGATCCATGAGAGTTATGTGATGATATCTCCTTTGCATTGTTAAATTCATCACCATTATCCCGGCAGGTCGGAATGACAGTTAAAGACGTCTGTGATCTCTCATTTCACTCACTCGAATCCCGCTTTAAAACACGAGCATCATGCCCAACATTTTGGGAAACACTGAGTCCAAACAGTAGTTGGTGTCCGGCCTCCTGACATAGCTGAACTCAGTGAAGACTGCCAGCAGTTTCTTGATTCCAGAAGGCAGCGCTCCAATCACAGCGACGCCAGCTCCTCACACTTTGGAGAAATTGGCTGCGGCACAGAGGCTTTTACAGACTCTGGCAGAGGAGTCTGGACCTGGTGAACGCCTGATAAGGCTGATTTGAATGAGACTGCATTCTCTTTTGTTTTGATTACAGAAATTATAAATATCAGCGGTGACCCCACTTGTGATGCAGCTCCTAAATTAATATATTGCAGCTATAGAGACAATGCAGAGAGTCTAGTTTCAACATGACTCAACGGTGCCCTCAAGTGGCCTGAGCTTGCAGCCAAGGCAACAACAATAAGACAGCAGATACTTTTTTGTATTAAACTCTGAATTAAGTTTGCTCCTGTTCACAATACATTTTAGAGAGCATTCATTCTCACATCCATCTGCCTGTTTTCATTTTGCTCTGCAGCAGATGGAGGCTGGTGACGTGCACGACTGTTGATGACAACAACGAAATAATCTTTTGAGTTTTAGAGCGAGGCAGCATGGCAACCTAACTATTATTATAACATATATGAAATGTTGCAGAGTTGAAAATACCATGACTATATAAGAGGTCAGTAATTGCAGTGCATATATTATTTGCAGTGAGCTGAATTTCTTCAAGACACACACACACATGGTTTGTAATTGGTCTTCACACGGGGGCACTTGTTCATTATATGCCTCAGATCCACATTGCATTCCTGCTGTACACAAATGGCCCCCATTACGCACTAGGCAACTTGCCTGCCTTTGTGTCTTCCACTATATCAAAATAATTGCATGCTTTATTCTGTGGATAATTCACTGTTGCTGCACAGCAGTGGAGCAGTCACACATGGCGACACAGGCAGAACAGTTTGCTACATTATATTTATTGCCGAGGCTGGTTCTGGTGAGAGAAGGCAGTGGGTCTCTAATTTGTGTCCAGCGAGGCCTCCCCTCGGCTGGCTATTTGTCGCTCTGGAGAACACAGCTAAAGGTGGATGACATACGTTTACTACCTATTTGTTGCTTGCCGTATCACAACTCACAGTTAAAGATGAACACACAAACACTTTGAGCAGGAACACTCTGTACTGAAATGCTGAAACTTTGAAAAGTTATAAGTGGATATTGTCAATTCAGTGTCAACCTTTCATCGACATTTGTGCGCAGAAACTCCTCGAGCTCCTGCAGCTCTAAAAATAAAAGCGCTATAAAAAGACAAGTGCCGTCCTTAAGTGGATAATTCAGTCTGACTTTCTGCTGTTTCGAATTAGAAGCTTGTACGTGGAGAATTAAAACTTCACACATTTAAATTATACGATTGCAGGAAAACCTCCTGGGATGATTGAGGGTGGGAGAAACACGACCGAGTTATTATACAAACCTCATTTATTTGAATTACGTACAATACAATAGAATAAAATATGATAATCTTTTTGAATTCACAGAAAGACAAAACTTCATTTGCTGATAAAGTAAATAACAATAAATGCAAAAAGACGAAAAAAAGTACAACAAATACAATATTCAATACTTTACCTCATAAACAGAAATGTACTGATACTGGAATCTATAGCTGCTACTGACAATGTCTTTTTGTCTCTTGATTCACGAACATCCTTTATCCTTCAAAAAATATGGTGGTTATATCACACTGCCATTGTTTTAAAGCAGAATTAAAAATAAAAGTTAGACTATTCAGTCTTGATTATTGAGTAGGGATCAAAAAGTTTAAATTTAATCAAATCATGACTTTTTTTCTTTTTTTATATATGGCAATACCTTTCTCATTCTACTTTACACCATAACCACAACCGTCACTTGCACTTCCACACTCTCTTTTGACCATTAGCCATCACTGACTCTTTAAAAAAATACATGGCACCAGACTAAACGAGACAAAATGTCAGTCTGCAGCAGCTATAGACGCACAGATGCTAAAAAATTGACAAATCCATTGACATTTTCAGAACAATTTGCCCTGTAATTCTAAAAGAAGTTTTTTTTTTCTTTAGACAGCAGAAACCTTTGATTGGAGCCCACAGTCTTTGTGGGTATAGTACTCTTAAAAAAATCTAGTGTAGAGAGTACCCCAACACCCCCTCCCCTTTGTTATCACATTGATTCAGTCCGTAGGAGGCCTAGTAATGACTAAATGGTGCAGACTCCTTCAACTCATGGTACCCCTGGTGGTTTGGCTCTGTGAAGAGACAGAGAGGGCGGTTAGAGCTACAGTAGGAAGCACCACAAATCTCTGTCTTCTACATTAGCCGACGCTTTTTAAAAACTCTTTTAGAAATATAGGCGGTTTAGTTTGGTGTCAGAAAGAAAGAACAGAAGCTACATTACACAAACACAATGAAGAGAAAATAAACTGACTAAACAATGTTTGAATTTTCTGCCTACAGCTGCATATGTCTTTCAAACTGCCTCCTCAGGTCCACTTGGATACGACCTTGTTCTGTTAGTGAGAACTGCTTATGCTACCTTATATTTAAAGCATTTCATTTTAAAAAGCCTGTGTCTGTAGTCTGGTGGTCACTTAATAATTTTCTGCACATCCCAAATGATGTAGACGAAAATAGCCACTAGCAGAATACGTTTGAGTGTGTAGATAAGCGTTACGGTACCAAGACTCATATCCTGCTCCACGAGAGGCCTCTTCTCGCTGCAGTTTACAACTCTTCCCTGTGCCGCTCCCAGAATAGTCATGATGTCCACTAAGCTGAGCTTCCCTTCCTCCTTGGCCTCCTCCACCTCCTCGGAGAGCTCCATCGCAGCCTCTTCGCGCTCTTCTATCTCTTCTTGGGTCAGCATCGCGTGCAAGCCTTTTCCCGCAGTAGTGTTGCCCACCTGTGGTGGTGACAGCGAGCACAATGCCCTCACCTGCCCGTAAGACTTCAGGTGTGCTACGTTGGCACGCAAGAAGAGCAGGAGGACGTTGAGGTCATTCAATGGGCAGCCTAGCCTACGCTTGTTGAGAACATCCAGGGCTGGGAGGAGCTCGTAGACAGAGATGAAGGTGGTGTCCCAAACGAAGAGTCGGATCAGGCTGAAGAGGACTATAGGAGCCAGCAGGACGTAGATGGCACCGTTGGCCACGCTTATCACCTGAAAAACCAACTGGCCGATCATTTTACACTGAACCAGTTCAGGAACCCAGTTCTGATCCCGCAGCATGCCCGTGCGGACGAAGCAGCTGAACTCATCCTGCAGGAAGGCAGAGAGGTGGAAGTAGGCCAGGTACAGACAGGCAGCGGTCATGAAGGTCAGGAGGAGGAAGCCCCGCAGGAAAAGCATGCTAACAAGGAAGTATGAGTTCTGTTTGCACTGCATGTATCTCTCCAGTAGAGGGTACTCAAAGTACCCGCTTCTTCTTGGCCCTGAAATTGGACAAGGAGAAGAAACTCAGGATTGTGTTCTCCTTCATGTTCATGCACTACACATGTTCCCAGCTGGGCGTGTCTCAACCCAACCACAGTCTTCTACTTTTGGATACTTGGAGCTGCCCACCAAAACACCAAGTCCTCTACTGAGGCGAATATCCTTGTGCAAGGAAAAATATAACTCCTCACTCTCTCTCTCACTTATTCCGAGGACATTTTTCCAGTTTATTAAGGGATTTAAAATGACAGCACAAGATCACTTCTGTAACCTTTGAGCAATATTTCTCACTGGCAGATTATTTACTGCCGCGGTGACCCAATTTCTTTACGGGAATCATTAAAGTTTAATTTAGCAAGGAGTGTTCTGGTTTGGGGACAAATCAACACTCACAAGATTGGGGGGACTGAAAATATAAACATGGATATTGAAACATTTAGACATAAAGAGAGATAACTGCTCCTGCTACAAGCCGGCGGCCGCTGGTGTCTCACCTTTGCAGTTCAGCCTGAAATGTGAGGGGGTTCTTAGTGTTCTGGCGCATATCCAAAATGCTCTGGGCCAGTCGGATTGAGCGGTTATATGACTTGTCCAGTTCGTCGATTACGAAAAGGAGGTCCGAGGCCAGCGAGGGCATGACGAGCTGGCGCCAGATCAGAGCCGGCAGGTACATCAACACCGCCATGGCCAGAAGAGAGTAAGGAAACATCTGGATGGACGATGAGAGAAGAGAGTGTCAGAGATGAGACGCATGTGGCAGGAAGGCAGATGAGTCACATATTTAATGGCCTCACACACCATAGGTCTTGGTTTTACTTTTTGCAATCTGGGTCTGAATACTTTGCAAATGGTTCTACCCACAAAAAGGAGTGATCTGCTTCATTTCAGAGCTGTACACAAACATCTCCAACTGAGGTTTTGCAAGTGACAGTACAGAGAAACAGCAGTTGTCAACATTGTCAAACACACTAGATGGGGATTACATATTCATCAAGCCTGATCTCTCAATGAATCTCTCGACTTACTTTGTGTACCCAGAGTGAGCGCTCCTCAAAGTTTCCGTGGCTGTCAAACTCGTGATGCATGAGAGAGTCCCAGCAGTACGTGTCTACGTAGCTGGCCTGCTTGATGGTGAAATTGCTGGGAGGGAAACAGCTGATCTGAGGCCCTGCAGAATAAACAAATGTCCATGTGTAACATTATCTGCTAATATGGGGAATTACTTTCTGCAGCTTCTTTTGATCCCGCGTTATCAACGTGCCTGGAAGCTGTCTCTAAGCACTGTGTGTGTGTGTGTGAGACAGAAATATCATCACGCATATACAAACACACACACTGTACTCTACTGGAGGTCCGGTCCGCTAACAGACACATACGTATGAGTCTCTGGCGTGCCCTTTTCTTTTCAGTTCTTTCACTGCAGAAATCATATGTTTCCAAATGGCAACCTGGCATTTAAAAACCCTCCATGACTCCATCTCAAAATTGGGTCTCCTCCACCTTATACTTAGTTTCACCTTGATATAACCACATGTAGTCCAACCACTTGAATCCAAGCTCCCCACCCATCTATCATTTCCAAAAGGGCGCTCCACCCTTAAACAGAGAGAGAGCTTTGGGAGGGAGCGCACTAAGGGCGTGCCCACCTATTTCTGAACCTTACAGCCTCCAAATCTGTCCGGCTTTCTGTAAGTGGAAACATGCTGCCTATAGTTTACTGTCAGGATGTGATTCCTCCTGCCAGTCCAGCTCATCACAGGCAACCGTTACACGCTCCAATTATACGTGTAACTGTGTGTAATTAATCAGCCACATTTTAAACGTATTGATAGTGACACCTAAAACATAATTATGGCAGCTGAGGTTTTTGATGGAGTATATTCATTTTAGTAGTGACCTTGAATAGGTATTTACATAAAGAAGAAGTTACAGCTTGTATTTTTAGACTCAAAGTAAACATGCAGCCTCTTGTCTGTTAGTTAGTGTCTCATGTTGATTTTAACATTATTCTTTCACGTACTGCATGTAAAGCAAAATGGTACTGGCAAAACTAGCCCATTCTCATGAAGACAGTATAACTCATTCAAAACAACAGCACTCTACATTCACAGTGCATTTTATGAGCAATGTTTAATGTGATTATCTAATATTTCTAGATAGTTGAGCATTTCATCTGCTTCCAGTCGTGCAAACATATTAATATTAAAGAAAACCAGATTTTTTAAATGTGATTCAGTACCTATAGAAGATAATCGCATGGCTTGTCTTGTGCATTTAGGGTTTCCAAACAGTTTGAAATTCTTCTGAGCACTGTGATGACGAGAGCTTAGGCTGAACTTACAGGGTGTGCTGTAGTTATAACACTAAGTGACACCACTGTATCTTCTCCTGCAGCTTACTGTGCAAATCTATTTTTCCACTTGCATGTGTGGGGGCGCGTGCATTGACAAGTTACCCTAAATACAAAACAACAGCCCGTGTCTTCTCATGAAATCTTCCCCCCCACCCCCGATCAGCTCCCAACCACCTCTGTGAGCCATTTGGCAAAAATCGAGGGAAGCTAAATTTCTTGCCACTGCTCCTATCTCCTCCTCCCACTCCCCAATTAACACTGGCAGATCATCCCCACATTTGTACTTTGTACAAGAATTCTTGGCTGAGAGTCCAGGTGCGAGTAAACCAGACTCCAGACAGCAGCGCAATCAAGCACTGTTGTGAAACTGACAACCCGGCAGATAGGCAGCCAAGATCCATCAGTTGAGCCACGTACCCCCCGTACCACATCATGTTGTGAGCGGTCCCCCCCTCCCCTTCCCCTCTGGTTAATCAACATATCCTCTCATTTGACTCAAATAGGGGGGAGCTGCCACAGAAGAAGTTCGCCTTGTAATTACAGCGTGCCAGCGTTAGTGAATGCTGCTCTCAATCATCCCCCATGGCAATTAGCATCAGGAGCACCGGGCTGATTGCAGACCAGCTCTGAAGAGACGACGTTTAGTTCAAAGTCAAGGGAGTCAGCCTCCGCAGACTTCTGCTGCAGACTTGCCACGTACACTTTGGATAGTCAGCTATGCTTTTTTTTTTGTGTGACAGGTTGTGGGCATGTTTCATGTGTGGAACAAAATTATATTCAAAACATGTTTTCTCCCTCAAGTCTGGCAGTAAACAATGCAGCAGTCAACAAACTAATGAAAGGAGCCAATTGTGATTTGGTGTTTTCAGTAATTCCGTGTTGTCATATCATTACTGCTTTCTGCGGTATCTATTACGGCGAGGAGGTCTTAATAGAGTGAGCAGTTAATGTCTTCCTTTTATGATAGGTGTTGTTTAAGTGTTTTCTCCCTCTTGCTTCACAACACTCTAATTTTGTTGAATGTACTGTGTAATTACAGCTCTCATTGTTGTTGCTCTTAATATTTGGTTTCCTCCGTTCTGAGGGATGAGGAGTATCTGAGTGCCGGAATAAAAGCCTGCTGGAAAAGTGCACATCAGTTCAGCTCAGCTCTGAAAAGAAGACTTCCTCGGCCGTGAAAAGTGTGATTTTTGTATGATATCACTCCTCATCTCAAGTTTAACTAAATGCAGTTTTGCAAGTAGATAATAAGCAATTCAAGGACAGAAAGTACACCATTACTGAGGAGAGGGCACTACATAAAAGTGCAGCTGAAACACAAAAGACCACAAAGCCAAAACACAACCACGGACTAAAAAACATGCAGTCTGGAAGATAGGGTATAATTAGGAGCAAGAGAAAGTGGAATACAGGACAAATGTCCGAACATAGTTTAAAAAAAACAGAAAGTTGCTCACCCAGCGAGATCTCACGAGCGAAGGCCATGCACACGAGCATCAGAGGGAGGCCGACGGACACAAACTTGATGACCTTGTCCAGAGGAAGCTCCAGCTCCAGGTGGTTGATCCGGGTTATCCCAGGGCCTTCCTGCAGGAGGGCATCAGATAGCATGGCCTTGGCCGCCGCCTGGGCGATGGACATTTTGAACACCTACGCAGTGATAACAACAAGGCTTGGGTTTTTTTTTTTTTGACAAGATACTGTGTGTCCGCGTGACCTTTGTCACGTCACTGCTTTCCTTTCTGTATCTTATTGTCCCTGTCATGCTTTACAACATGTGATATAATAAGGCAGAAAGATAAATACGCAGTAATACAATTAAAACCCTGTGAGTAGTAGATTGCTTTTCCAATTAGGAGGAGATTCAGTCAGAAATGCAATTAACATCACTCCGAGGAAAAGCCATAATGAACTTACCTGAAGTCTTCCAGCTTTGGTGATACTATTAGAAATATGCTTGCAAAGCCAAAGAGTTCCCCTAAAGGCCTGCGCTGTGTTGGAAAGCTCCTTAAGTATTCAGGGAGGGCCTCTGTAAATGAGAGGTTGGATCTGGGCTGGACCAGGCCGAGCTGGGTCTGGCTCTAATTACAGAGAGGACATCTGGGAGCATGTAGGCGCCCAGATGGCACTGACTGCAGCAGACCTCCAGTACCCAGCACTGAGCCATGCATGTGTGTGTGTGTACTGTACATATGTGTGTGTTTGTCTGGTTTGTCCACACACAGCGAGGCATGGTGGAAGTGGCCCACTTCAAACAAGTGAACCATCGCCAGTGGCTTTTTCAGACTCTGTCATTCTGAGACTATTTTTACTGCACTTCAGCCTCAGAGCTGCTGCAAGCTGAGATACTGTACCATGCAACAAGGATGGCCATGTGTTTGAAAGAAAAACTAATGGTGTGTAAAAAAAGATTTTTGATTGAGTGGACCTGGAAACTGTGCCTGAGTCTGAAAATATGCAGAACAGGAATACAACCAAAAAACGTTTCAGCGCTTGCGTGGGATCCGTTAAATGTATCTGTATATAAGAGATGAGAGAAATCAAGGAGAGCCACAGTATGTCGTCATATTTGTCAAGAGGAGTTCAGTGTTGCAGATGGTTTGTTTCCACCTGAGAAGAACAGCGTTGCTCGTTTGCTGAAATCCTTAAAGGACAGTTTCACATTTTCCCAAATCTGTTAGAAAACAGTTGGATTACTGTAATTATTCCCACTGTCCATCCAAGCTCGTGATCCCTTTTTAACTGGATTCAAATGTTAGTGATAGGGTACAAAATCCACACTCACAGCTGAAGCTAATGTAAAGCTTCACATCCTTATTTTAGTACCAAACTTTCTCTGTGTGTTGTTGTTCTTCTCGCTGAGCTGCAGTGGAGGAACAGTAACACAAAGGGAGAAACACCAGCTTGATTTAGCTCCGAGTAAGTGTCACCTTGAGCAATGACTACAACAGTTCCCTAAATTTAACCGAGTAGTTTTAGTTGACTGAATTTAAAGAAACCTTAAACGTGCAGTAACAGCTGTTTGTCCTTTTGGGGGCAAAAGAAACAAGCTGTAAACACTGATGCGTTTTTACCTTAAAAAATCAATATGACCAACAAAAAGCAACATTTATATGGAGTCATGTTTGTGATTCACTCTCCTTTTAGCTCTGTTTTTGGTCTCTACCATTTTCTGTGGGCAGAATCTGCCTCTTTAGCTACTTGCTGTTTGAACATGGGCAGATAGTTCAGTGAGTATCTGTGTTGGTAGTTTTCGGTACCAGTGAGACGATGAAATATTTTTCAGTAAATCCAGTTTGAGTGATAGAACCATGAAGGCTTATCCGACGCACAACACTTTAAAATGCCACAAGACAGGATTTAGAAGTTTGAAAGTTACAACAATAGTTTTCCTCTTTTTCACAAACCCACACAACAACACGGTGGTCCCATTGCAATGAAGGAGTGTGTGATAGACTGGAGACCTGTGGAGAGCGTAGAACGGATAAAGAATTCATGAAAATTCCTCTAACCCAACATATTCATGTGAAAACTATTTTAGCAGAGCGTTCTTGCATTATTAAGCATTGCGTTTGTTGAACACTGAACCCTGCTGGCCTGAAGTGAACCACAGTATACAGCAACAACCTGACTCTGTATTAAAAAAAATACATAAAAAAATAAAATAAAATAAAAAATACACCAGTAAATGATTTATGACCAGCTCTGCTGCTGTGGCTAATGCCGTCCCATGATAAGTGAAAGTCCACCTTAAACTGCTGTATGGGATAGATTATTATATTTTTATTTTATACCACTTGCTTCCAAACTGTGGCGTTCAGACAGAACCACCGGCTGCTCCGCTCCTCTGACCTGCTGTATACAAAGTCATGTGTAGAATATTTATAAAAGACATGTTGTGATACTCAAGTTTTTCATTATTATTAGTGTAAATATGGATGATTTCCATGAGAACTTTGGTGCATTACTTCCTTATAGTAACATCAAGGACCTAATCATCTCATCATGTTGCCTACATCTATACACAGTATTTTTCAATATCAAGTTCCTCCTGGCAAAGTAGCAGAGCTCGACACTGACAGATATTTAATAAGTTCTGCTGCAATTAAAGATGGACCTTTTCTTTTGGGGTGGTGCAACTATGTAATTACACACGAGGGTACAAGCTGTGTAAATACAACACAATGTGCCTCGTGCAGCAAACACCCACACGAGTGATTACCATTTACTCCGAGGATACAGTTGAAGCCCTGTGGTTCTGGATCTTTTATGGTAGCGGGCTGGAAAAAAAAAAAGTGGGGGAGCTTTTTGGGTGGGTGTCTCCCAGCAAGTTAAATCACAGACTAGAGCAGTAACCAGTGGGTGTGAGACTACGTACATGATGGGAAAATGGAGGAGGTTAAGCCAATATTTAGACTAACTAACTCTGTAATCTGAAAATATGTTACAATGAAGCGAGGCCTGGGAGGGTTTGGAAGTGTCACACACACACACACACACACACACACACATGCTCAAACATAAGTCTATTGTGATGCTGGTTTAGATGTGTGTAGCGGGGGAACAATGCTCATGCTAAGCGCCGAGTGTTTTGCTCTTTTTCTCCTCTAAATGTTCTCATGACTCAAACTGACACAGACTTCCTGTTTGGGAATTTATGTCCCTGGCTTTGTTGAGCACATGCAGAATATGAATTTATCACAAAGGCAAACTCAGTACCTTTACATGTTTTAATTATTAAAATTGGTCTATTGAAACACAATAGATTATGACAACAAAGTGTACAAATGAAATAGAAATATTCCCTATTGTCTGTCACTTGCTCTGGAAGATCAATTTAAAAAAAAAAAAAGTAAACGGAGAAAAGAATATTAATGAGCAACAAACTTCACGATGAACAATCAGAACATTCAATATAACGTGTTTTTTTTTCTTTTTCTAGACATCTTCACATTAGAAACGAGCGACTCCATTTTTTATGTGTTCTCGTACAAAACAGAGCTGAAATTGTTTCACAGTTTCTTCAAAACCCTTCACATAAAATCGAAAGAGACGTTACTACGCAGTTCTTTTTTTTAGTTTTCTTCCCCTTTCTCCCTCGCCCCGGATCTCTTTCTCATTTTCTTCAAAATTATCTTCTTCCTTGAAAAAAAGTGTGTCAGTAAATGACATTGGCTCCGTCTCGTGGAAACTCCAAAGTCATTGTCCGTCGTCTGTGTGTGAGTTTTCTCTCTCACGATGTCGAGATGTGGGTGAGACAGTTTGTGGTGGTGGTGGTGGCTTTTTTTAAATTTTGTGACAGAATCGCTCCAAAGTCACAAAAAAATACACAAGCAATTTTCTTTTTCTAAGAGTTGATGGTTGAAGTCAAGTATGTGCACGGCCACCGGCTAATGCAAGAGCCAGAGTTTGTGAAATCTACAGTATATGCAGAAGCAACTGCCGCTGTCATGTTGTTCCTTGAGCTACCCTCTGAGGCCACACGAAATAAAAACTGAATAAATATGCAAACCTTTAAACACCAGAATGCAAACATATGAAAAATCTAATATACATACTATATGTGCAGTCCGTATACACTGGTTTACTACAGTTGCTTTTTTTTTTTCTTCTTTTTTTTTTTGCTCATGGGATAAGAAAAAATTAAACTAAGATCGTTTCAAAAGTCATGCTTGGAAAGGTTGCTGCAGCAGTGAGTCGAGTGTTTCACTCATGAGGAAAAAGGACATGCCGAATGCGAGTGTTGTTCGACCTGAGAACCTATGAGTCATTGAAAAGGCGAGAATGATGTCCCGCCGGTTGAAGCAAACAGCCAACGTACACAGTCACTTGTGCAGATATTTGGACAGCGTTACACCTTCACCCCTCTCTCTCTTCTGCTTCTTTCTCTTGGCTGCTCGCGCTTATTTTAGGAAGCGAAATGACACTGTTAACTGTATCTATAAAGTGTAGACTGTCAGTCGAAAAGTGAGAGTACGTTCAAGTTCACACATGAAATGAACAGTTAAAAAAAAGCTACAGCCTTTTTTTGTAACTCGTTTCACGGTGCCAAAATATTTGGATAGATTACATTCAGTTCGTTTGCTGTTCTTCGCACAAACAAAGTTAGTTTCTTAACGTGTGTGCAACTACTCAAGGCCTCTCATTCTCTCATTTCCTTTTATTATTAGGTCACTGTAACCTGAATTTCAAAACGGACTCGAAATGTCACGGCCTTTCGGAAAAAGCATCCAATGTGATCATCTACCGCTTTAAACTGTTGCTCCAAGAGTCCTCAGTTTAAAACCGGCAGTTCAACCTTTTTGATTCCTGTGCCATTTCTTTCCCAAAAAAAATGTGCTACTATCCAAATATTTCAAGAGCTCACTGCATGAAAACATACTATACTGAAATGAAACAACACTAATTATCGTTAAACTAATATTCGTCTCCTATAATCATGATCGTGACGGTCACTGTGTCTGATTGGACTCCACGGCGGCTCTGCAGAAGAGTCTCTGATGAATTTGGAGAAAACCTAATATGCCCTTAAATGCTCTCGAGAGTCACTGAGCATATGAGTCGTCCTAGTTCAGTTTGAATGAGGCCACGCTGAGAGGACAACCGAGGTCAAAGTTTATAGAGTTTTTTGTTCCTCGACTCGACTATTCCAGTTCCTCTCTGTGCTCCATGCTCAGATCTCTCCTTCCTACATTGGACATTTGCCTCCCCCTGTCGTTTTCCTCCTCTCCGTCCTCATCCTCTTCTTCCTCCTCCATTCCTTCCTCTTCTTCCTCCTCCTCCTCCTCTTCGTCCTCATCCTCGGTGCCATCCATGGAGTCGTCGGCTCCCAGCATGGCTTGCTGCATGGCCAGGGTGGCTGAATCTGACGACAGCGACTGGAGGCTATCCATGCTCAGCGGGTCTGAACAAAGGCAGGGAAACAGAGGAAGGGTTAGCTAAATCCATTCGAACTGTTCCCCTTATATCTTCAAGCATTTTTCAATATGCAACTAGCTTTAAATACATAAGATCCAACTTAGAACTCACATCTTCCCACATAAAATAAAAAGTCAATAGTGGCACCTAGTGGTGAAAGTTTAACACCACAGATTACATTTTATTTTTAACCTTTCAGGTACAATTTGGGAACTTGGAAAAATAACTGTGATGTGTTTGTGTTTTTTTTTTTTTTACTTCTTGGGAAATGTCACTGCTGACATACTGTCTGAGTTGTTTCCTGTTTGAGATCTGTGTGTCTGGAGAACTCCAGCCACGATGGAGTCGGGCCAGAAGCGTTGAGTCGGACGGTGCTGGGACTTCATTTTCTTCGCTTTAGGAGCCGGGTCTGGATTACTGGCATCCAACATAGGCTGGAGGATACGCCGACGAGCATTGATGAACCTGTGAGAGAGATGGAGGAGGAATCCATAAAGGCTTCATTTTAGAAAAGAAAAACCTAAACTTATGGTAAAAAGTTACTGATACAGATGAACTTTAAAGTTAAAGAACATCAGAAGAATTGTTGAGAAGAGTTTGTAACTTTGAGAACAAACATATGACGAAGTCCAGAACAGTGTGGGCTTCAAATGATTCAACAAATCCCATCAGAGGATGTTTCTGGTTTTGAAAAGTGATGTGCTGTATGTATCACTAAACATACCAGAGTATAAAAATAACATTATATTGGAATATGGACATTTACAAGAGGAAAATACAAAGAAAATATGAAAAATTCAATGCGTAGCACACCGATAGATAAAAAATGTTAGAGTATACTCAAATCTCTTTAATATCCTGTTCTCAAGGACAAAAATATAAAAGTCAATTGCACGTCAGTAACAGAGACACACTTTGGTCTCAGGTGTACTTCATGCACACAACCAGTAGATGGAGCCACCATGTCAGTAATCAGCTGAGAAGCTCCAGCAAATTCAAGCAAAGTCTCCACTCCATATTTCCGCTCTACAAAGAATTTGAGGTGATGTCTCACATGTACGCAGGAGGACAGCATCTTACCAGTTGTTCACTTGCAAAAGGGTTAGATTCGTCTGTGCTGCGATCTGCCTCTTCTCGTCTTCTGTCGGGTATGGGTGCTGGAAGAACACACAGATTTTTTATTGTGTTTGACTTCTCATGTTGAAACCACTGAACACTGAAACGTCCTAATCTCTGAGTCAACAGCAAACCTTCAGTAAACCTAATGCACACACACACACACTGCACCCGTACACACTCTCTGCCTCACCATGAGATGCTGAAAGAGCCAAGAGCGCATGATGTTGGTGGCGTGCTTGGGCAGGACGCCCCTCTTGTTCTTGGACTTCTTGTCTTCGCTGTCCAACAGGGACGACAGGTCCACGTTTACCTTTACAATAAACACAAGGGGAGGAGGGTAAAGGAGGAGAAAGGAAGAAAAGAAAAGGAGCGGACGGTAAGGCTTAGTTATTGTTGCCACGGAAACAAAGGGAGACTACCAATTACCTATTCTTTCTTTTTTCTTTTTTTTCAGTGGCAAGGGCAGAAACACCTCCTCAAGTGTCACCATGGTAACTGAATTTGAGTAATGATACTTAAATATAAAGAAGCAGCACTCTTGACTATGTGGAAACACGAGAGGGTCAGCAGCCTGTTTGGTGTTTGAATGAGGGAGTTTAGAGAGTAGGGGGGGTCAGGCGAGCCTTCGGGTTTTTAAACTTTAGATTTCTCAGTCTGGTTCTGAAGCAGCGAGGAGCTTGGCTTGGTTTCCGCTTTGTGTTGACCAAAGCCCGTCTTTGTCTTCAGCGAGAAATCATTAATCAGATGTTATTGTTTGGAGTGTGAGTGCTGAAGGACAAGATGCTCCCAGAGTATTGACGGTCTCTGACAGCCTGCAGTGTGTGTGCGTGTGTGTGTGTGTGTGTTGTGTGTGTGTGTGTGTGTGTGTGTGTGAGCGCCCATGTGTTTGGTCTAACTAAGCCGTGCTTGTGAGGACTGACTCTTGAGAGTCCACTATTCTTGTGAGGACATTTAGGTGGAAAAATGCAGGACCACTTTCTAGGAATTCCATAGCTGTGGGACATTCATAGTGAGTTATAATGCATCATAATGCTTTGTGACTTCACAGTTGACTGTGGGAACATATTATGACCACCTATACTCACCAATACGCTGTAACAGTCCAAGATACATAGTATGTATCTATATGTTATATTCAAAGTACAACAGAGACTAAATATATTTTGTCAAGCTTCCTTTTTAACGACATGAAATCAATGTGCTGTGGTGTTCAGACAAACAGTCAACAACTGTACGCAGCCACTGTTAAGACACATGACATGCCCCTTTACACACAGACACATGTAAGCACAGCTGGGGTCAGTTGGGCCTGAATGTCCCCGAGGCGTCATGCTCCACGAAACACTTACAAGACTGTTTTGCTGTTTTTGAAATCAGATTCGAGCTGCAAGCTGGAACCGTTAAAGATAACACCGCCAGGTGAGCTGCAGACTAGTCAGACACAAAGACGTTTTCACAAGCCGAAATCTATCATTTGAATTCATATTAATTGTGATACAAGTGATTTAAGTCAGCGAGTAAATCGTTGGACCCATTTCAGGATCAACCAGCCACCTCTGCACGCAGGGCTGTAAGCAGGAAGAATATGGAAGACTTCTCTGATGCCAGTTCATGTGACGCCTTCTAAACTTTAGCAAAACTACATTACATTGCATTTAGCAGACACTTTTATCCAAAGCGACTTACAGAGGAGGACATAAGCTGAAAAACTACCCAAATTTCTTGTGTGTAATAAAAACTATTCACACAGACACACGTTGAAAGGATTTTAGGGACGAAATGCTGCTCTCCCTGTGGGAAACCGTTAAATATTTTGTGTTATGATTTGGTTTTGATAAAGGTTTGAGGTTGTATCTGTTAAAGGTTGAATGCAGGTGAGTGCAGGAAGTGTCTGTGTGTGTCCACGTCTACTCTACAGCACACTGTGTGTGTGCTCGTGGGAGAAAAGTGCATGTGTGCTCTGAGGGAGATAATATGCAGCACAATGGGCCCTCGACAGCAGCCATCTCCAAACCCTCCTTGACACTGCAAAGAGCTACACTTCATACGCTCGCTGAAAACATACACTACACGGTGTGGGATGAATCACATCACATACTGATGCATGTTCCTAAATATGTAACATCATATCAGACAAATCAAACCAAGCAGTGCAAGCAACATTTAGCCTTCTCGTGTGTTTGTCATGGCTAAAATACTTGAACGTGTATAAAAATTTCATACGCATAAGCATGCAGGACAAAATGTATGAATAAATAAAAAACACAAGTCTGCTAAAGAATGTTAAATTGATTAATTTTATGCAGAGCACAGTAGTGGAAAGATTCCAGGCTGTCTTGGAGATAAATAACGGACAAACACACAATGCCCATAAATACGCACGCGCACACACACACACACACACAAACACACACACACACCACACACACACACACACACACGCACACGCACACGCACACACACACACACACACACACACACACAGGTCCCTCCTCATACTCCCCACACAAAACAAGACTCATTACAGTTGCAGCTGGGTGTCACGTGGATAGCCCTCCTCTTATCCGCCCCCCCTCAGCCCTGGGAGTGTGCGTGTGTTCCGGGGGAAAGCGAGGTTGAATTAATTGGCGGCACCGAGCTCAAGAGTGTGATTACTCGGGGCTTGTCGTTAGAGCAGCGACGGGGCTGTGTTCAATTCCCAGCCCGCGTGTAGCACACTCTGCCTCAGCTAGGTCACGGCTATTCACCGAGGCCCTCCTCTGACTGTCAAGCACAGAATTACCTGCCTGAAAGTGAGCCGCTCTTCAGGCCGCTGCCACGTGGAGCACTGTTCAAACTCCCCTGTTCCCGGGTTTTATTTATATCTATAGGCAACAGTCAAGGCCAGACAAAGACCGGCCTTGACAACTAGATCCACCTCAGCCTAGTGCTTTTCTGAGACATGCATATGTGTGAAATGTCTAAAAACAAAAACAAAAAAACACCAAGATTATTAAATTGAATCTGTAATTACCCACCCACTTGGATTGCAGTTTTGTGGTCCAAAAACTAGTTACAAGTTTAATTTTCATCCCAGCATCACATAGACTCCTATGGAAGAGTATCAGGACCAGACATAAGAGAAACAATGAGGAGGAAGATTGTTCTTTCTTTGCACTTGCATTTTGAGAATAAAATAAAAAGGATTAGAATGTCAGCTACTCTGGTCCACGTACTAATGCTGGTAGATCTCAAAATTTAGACTTTAATATTGAAATGCCAACTTCTGTTCAACTTTATTCTTGAAATTTTCTCCCTTATGTCTGATACTAATACTCTTCTATCAACTCCCCATGCTGCATCAATGACACGAGCTAAATCAAAGACAATGCCGGAGCTCCTGCCAACGACCATTTCACTTGGAAGCTGAGCTCTTGTTTTCATGTTCCGTTAACTTTCATGAAAAATATTTTGTCTGCTCTGCACATGTGGGTCTTTTGTTGTGACTGTCTTTTAAGGAGTCAGCACCAATTATCCAGGTCACGTTACTCTCGCTTCCTTCGCTAAGAACCAGAAATGACTTCCCAACAGATTTCCTGACAAACATGAAGAAAACAAACAATGGACGATACGATTAGGCCATCCTTTTCCAAACTGGTTTAACATGTTCTGGTTAGGTTCTTTATTCAGCTGTGATGACATGTTAGTGCTGGAGCTTGACAAAGTAATTAAACTGTCAAAACTCCGACTCAGCATTCAGAATAATAAAAACAGAGGGAAAGGAAAATTGACTGTGTAACACATGATGTTAAATAGAGGCCCTCTGCTTTTGCTGTTTGCCTTACAGTGGCTACACTTCACCACAACTTGAGAGGAACCTGCTGCAGCTCTTGTCAATAACATTAGTTTTGCCCTACATCATCATGCAGTGCAGCTAACTAATGGAAAGCATAGACTCTGACCAGTTTCACTAAGCTACTGACAGCAGCACTTTGTCACAGGTGAGTTCAGGAGCGGACCCAGATCGCAAAGGATGAAACACAAAACAAAGTAAAAGCAGCTGGAAGTGCCGGCAAAAATTCAAATGAAAATTCAATAAACAAAACCCAGAAATAAGAAAGAAAACAGGAAAACAGACAAAGAAACAAAGGAAACACGAAATAACCAGGCAGGACAAGTCGACACAGGTGAAAGTAATCAGGGTGGAGCAGAATCAGTGATGCTCATTCATCACCACAACAACCGAACAATCAAAGACAGGGGACACAGTAAGTGTCCCAAATATCCTAAAACAACTCCAGAAGCTATTAATAATAAATAAATAAATGAAAATTCAAACTTAAACGTGTGCTTATGGTGGAAAAAATCAAATTCCAGGAGGAAAGGAGGTAAAACATTTGTGTGCCGTACCTAACAAACACTGAATTTGTACCAAGCTATGAGTGAGAACGTTGTGTTTTAACTTTGAACTGTATTTCTTCCGTGTCACGTCCTCAAAAATATTTGATCTACACTATAAATGTAGCATGTGTCCTAACATGACTTCAATCTGCAGTCGAACCTGACAGGATGGTAATAAACAGATTTTATTTCCATTTTGTCTGTCAGCGGGGGCCGTGTTCAGACAGAGACAATGAAAAGACGCCCGGGGGGGTTTCTGCGAGATGTAAAGACGCCCTTTTAATAATAACAAATTGAACATGTGGTGGTGAAGGTACACAGAGAGAGCGAATGTGTCAACCAGAGCATCATCGGTCGGACATTTTTACCTGTGAGTTCTGGATCTGGATGGTTCCCGGCGGCAGCGCCTGCGTTAACACTTGCCCTTGCGATGTCACCATGGCAACCGGCTGGTAAAGGGTCCCACCTGAGGGGATAATTTGCCGTCATGAGTATCAAGTGGCTTCAGCAGCTACTGGCAGCCACATCCCGAAATACCACCAGAGCCTTATTAACTTCTTGTCAGCCAAACAAACAAAGGAAAAAAATAAAAATAAAAAAACAGCAAACAAGAGACGAAATGATTAAATTCAAGGTGCATTAATGTCCTTTAACCCAGAGAAAAAAGAAGAGTGGAGTGTGTTTTTGCTGCGGGCTTAATTAGTCTTGATCAAGACGCTCTCATCACAGTCTGTTTGAGCTCTTCAGTGTGTAGTGATCAAAGGCACAGAGATTGATTTATTTTGGGTTAAAAGGGATTTCCAGAGGGCAGGATTAACATTTCACTGTACAGGCTTGACATTATAAGAACCTCATCAGCCAAGCACCCTATGAGGGATACTATCACTGCACTCTGATACACACAGACACAAAACTCAGTGTATACTGAAAGAGTGCATTTAAATAACACCATTTAAATCTGAAGATTGTTTGCAGGACGCGGGATATCGCAGGATGATGATGTGGATTATTGATCCATTGATCAACATGATGTACATGCAAGATGATTTGACATACGTAGAAGTAAACTACTTTAAATGTTCCATGTCTGAAGTGTCAAACAGCTTGTTCTAATCTGTTAAGACAACGGCGTTCTTTTATCTGTCAAATGTCATTTCATTGCAAAAGTCACTTTTACAGTTAAAAGTTAAAAATACAGTTAAAATGCAGTTAAAAGACAGGAAAAATAAATTAAAATTAGCTAGAATAATGAAGTAATGTAAGATACGGAGGAAGAATATTAATAAATAAACAATACAAGTGATAAAATGTATTACAGTGGATGGATTAGAATGAAAAAAAAAATGTGCATTTGAGTCACACAGCAGCATTTTGAGAATATGCGACTTTGGTGTCTTGTGGCTAAGACGTGAATAAAGCGGATTGTAGTAAATCTAAATGAGACGAGATAAAAGCTTTAGAGTTCTTTCTTGAAATCCGCGAGTTTCATTTTGGCTTCTGAGATCCTGAGCTGGAGAAAATGTGACTGAAACAACCTTTAAATGCGATATTGCATGAGTAAACTAAATGAATATTGTATGCGTACGTGTCTGATGTTTGTGTGTTTAAACGCATGCTTACCCGATACCACTTGAGAGTTGATTGTAGTCATGGCGACATTGCCTTGTTGCAGACCCCCGGCAGGCACCACAATCCCTGAAGGGTTAACAGAGCTGGAGACAGAGGTCATGGATGGAGAGGAGGTCTGAATTAGTTCCTGGGGGGGATCACAGAGAGACACTAGTGAGCAAATGTAAAGAGGTAGCTCTAAAAACTCCCAACAGCAAACTCTACCTGCTGATAAATGACAAGTAACTGCCACTCAGAGAGGGAAACTATCAAGGAGGAACTATCAGATCCAGAGAGAGTTCTCGACTGACCTGCTGCATGTTGAGACTGGTGTGCGACGGAGAATAGGGTCCTCCGAGGTCGTTACGCAGAAGGTTGTCGCTGTGCATCTTGGTCTTGAGGCAGGTGATGTACCGGTTGCAGAAATCTTTACAGAGCTCGTTGACCTTCTCTAACTCCAATAGGTGGATCCGTAACACCTGAATGGCTTTTACCATCTGGAGGGGAATGGAAACAAAGCATAAAGAAGTCACCTTCACAACACAGAGCAAAACTCAATCTATTTATCAGTCGTTTTTATTTAAAAATACAGTTATTGTGCCAGTAAATTAAGATGTTATGGTATTATTTGGACCTGGATCATGGATTAAAAAATGCTTTAGGTGATTTTTATCGTTTCTTATTCGATTTTGTTGCATTTTATTGTTTTTATTTTGTTTGTTTTTTTACCTATTGTTCTCGTTATTTATTATCTACTGTCAAGCACTTTGGTACACCGAAAGGACTGTTGTAAAGTACATTTACATTTACATTAAAATATGTTTTGCCACTGCCCCGTCCACATCAGTGTATTTCTTAGTTTCCATGCTGGATCTTATGTCTGTTTCTCCAAACTATGAACATGCCAACCACTGTCTACTACAGGTGATACACTGACTCTGGATAAGTCATTCAGCCCCATTTCAGTAAATCTAAAATAACCGTTCATGTTCACAATAAATGCTCACAATGAAATCTTAACATGTTTTACAATGGTAACCATCTTAGTTTAGTGTTGCAGCATGTGTTGACATTTGCTAATTAGTACTAAGCACATAATGTACACAATGTACAGCTGAGGCTGACTTGTTCAGGAATAGTAAGATTATTAGTAGTGAAATTTTCATCTTCTGGTAGTGCTAGATGAAAAGTCAGAGGATCGTCAAAGTAATAAGAATTCATCTTCTGGCAACCGGAGAGATATCTGCACCAAATTTTCTTCATAATCCGTTTAACAGCCGCCAAGGCATTTCACTCCGGCTGGTGGTGCTTGAGGAAAAGTGAGCAATGAAAAAGTGAGATGAGGTGTTTTTAAAAAGGGGTGAGATGTGATGAGAGGACGAGAGTGAGCAGCAATTTCTTTTATTAATGAGCAAAGAGTCACATTCAAGTTTAATTTTATTCCAGAGATGCATAGATGGAAGTATAGAGTAAGCCTTTCATCCCTCACTCTCTCCCGATGCTTGAAATCAACAGATCAGCCTGTAATATGCAAAAGGCTGAGAGGTCAAACTCGAAGCGTCTCCGCCGTCTGTCCATAGGGTTGGCTTGGTTTGCAACATTTAAATAAATAAAACAGCTTATTTTTATCGCAACATGATTGTGAGTTGGATTAAATATCATCATTTAAATGAAATTATTGGAATATTAAATGATTAAATAAATAAATTCACTTTTTTAAAACAATACTGCAAATAAACTCTGTTTCTGATACAATATTACATAGGAAATGAATGCAGGTCATTTTGACCCATGTGTGCAAATATTGTATAGTTACATAAAATGTCTTATAATTCAAAGAGTAATCATAAAGTAATAGAAATAAGTATTAGTGTTGGGGTAAAAACTAAATAAGTGATGGAAAGTTGGAATATAAACTGAGGAATTAAATTCATTTTTACAATATAGCTAAGAAACACAACACCTTCTGTGAAATTCCATAGAAAATGAATGCGGGTCGTTTTTTGACCCATGTTGCGCATTAAAAAAAAAGTATTTTTACTTAAAAAGCTTTCATGAATAAAAAGGAAATTAAGTTTTGTCAGGAACATCAACAAGTTAATTGAGGAATTCATGGAGTGCTGAGTATAAAAGAAACTTAATACAAAGATATAGAAAATTTAAACTCAGCCGGGTCACTTTTGATCCATCTTATGCGTTAAAGGGTTAAATATATACATCTACTGTAGCGCTTGAAGGGGCATGTTAGATTTTATTTCTCATAATGACAAAATATTCTAAGCTCCAATGTAGACTTTCTACCTTTTAGGAGCTTTCGACATCATCTCCGGGTCTTCTTCAGGGAATGTAGACTTTTATAGTATGCAGTTCTAGTGAGCATACCTCTAGGGTTAGATATTACAAGCTGTTCCCAAATGTCAAGAATAAACTTCCCTCCAAAAAAAAAAATAATAAGACTATAAATCAGTCATTACTATACAGCAGACCTTTCATGTTTGAACTCAATAAGGAAGCAATTTCCCCCATAGTGAGTAAACAAAACAGGAAAAATCCAATCATCGGACGCCTCTTGTTGTTTTAGCTTTACAGACTCAGCTTTCAATACCAATCGACAAAAGGGTGAATAGAAATATTAATATATTGTCCTGGTTATTAGTTTTAAATTCACTGTTGTCATGCAAATTGTGTTTAAGTATTTTTCTCACAGACTTCAAGACAGACCATCATGGGATATGAAGAATCTCCAGTGAAACATGGCCTGAAGCAGCGGTGTAGTACTGCACGGTATATCTTTCAGTTTTCATCGAGTATATCCACTTCTACATCTCCTAAGATGCCTCATCATTCAGTACTGTTCTGCAGGATGATTATTCTTCCTTGGATAGCAAAGGGTACGACATAGTTTCCCCATTTCCAGGAGTGGAACGAGTAAAGAACGAGGAAATATTCACTCAAAATGCATAATTATACAGTTGGCTCCCCATCTGTGGAACAGTATTTATGGCCACCTCTTCTGTCACTAATGTAGATTTAAAAATAATTCTTACAACCTTAAGTCAAGTCGAAGTGATGCTACAGGCACATTTTTGGATGAGCTAAATAGCTTCGGGGCATTTATCCTTTGCTGGACGGGACACTTTAAAAAAAATCAGGGGAATAAATTAACAGTGTTCGTGATTCTCCAGGCAGCACTACACCACTGGCCTAAGGAACTCTTGTAGCAGTTGAAGTAGTAGTCGGCTGATGAGGCAGGATCCAGAGCAAGGTTTTTACAGACTGATGCGCCCGAAGCTGTTGTAGGAAAATGTCCCCACACCATCATGGAATTATTGGCTCCGGCTCCAGACATTTTCAAATCGTTTAAATGAATGCAATAGCGGAAGGTCAGAGAGGAACTTCAATCATACCGGAGGTAGATGACACTGATGGAATGATATTTAACAGAGCATTTAATTGGAGTTAAGTTGCTAGAAAACATCTTGGGCCCAGGTTTATTTCTTCACAGCCAGAACGTGTCTATAATGTTGTTTGAACGGCACATTTTTCGGTTAATGTACAGCATCCTTTCTTCTCTTCAGCTCCTATCTGACCATCAACAGCCTGGCTTTAAACCACTGTGTGCGGCACGGTGTAGTGCACTTCTTCAAAGTCACGACTCAAGGTCAACAGAATGGACAGAAAAGTGCTTGGCCAAGGAGGAGATAAATCAGCTAATTAAACCGCACTCACTTAATCAAGGGACCAGTAACTCTTTGCCCATCGCAGCCAGTCAGGCCCAGTGTAACATTACTGCCTCGTGGAAGAGTTAGTGCCCTCTGGGAGGGATGCCCGCGCCCAGTGCCTCATAAAACACACAGATGCAGGGTTAATTGACTGTTCAGCACTTGTCAGCCAGCCGTCCCGAGTACTGTAACGGCAAGAGAGCGCTGTCTTTGTTTTTTTTTTTATTCTTGTCTCTGCCTTTGTCTCCGTCTGGCTTCAATGCCTCCTGTCTTTTTTTTTCAAGAAATGCGATCAGCATCCTCCTCCTCGTAATTTGCAATTACTTTTAGCTGTTGTGCAACGGGAAGTGCAGGGGGAGGATGAGGAAGATTACACGAAAAAGGAGGGAATGATTAGGAGTAGTACCGCAAACAGACACACAGTCATTCCTAAAAATGCTATTTTCATTTCTCTAATCGTTGAATTAAGTTTACTAAGCTGACTTATATCGTTGCATCAGTTGAAACATAATCAAAGAAACACAATACAATGACTTCCTTGAATCAAAGTGGATGAACCCATGTTGTGTTAAAGGTGGGGCCAGTCATACGAGAGAAAGATCCCCAGGTATTAAAATACTGACATAAATGGAAACAAACAAAGTGACTCGGAGGGAGCCAAACAACGCAACAGGTGGCGTTTGTGCTCCCGGCTTTGGGTTTGTGGCTCAAAGATAGTTGAGTCTCATTAACAGCATGAACGCCACCTGTTGTGTTGTGTCGTTTGCTTCAAGGCACTTTGCTTTGCTTTCCATTTATGTTGGTATTTGAACACCCGGGAATGAAATTCAACTATCTTTCTCCAATACGACCGACTGACCCCGCCGTTAATGAACGCCACGCCACGGGGCACTTTGCTCACCAAGTTGTCCAGTTCTGGATCTTCGCTGAAGAAGGGCTTGTGTTCTCGTCCTGCTGGTGCACGAAGTTTTCAATGTCCACATCGAAGCTGGCAGACGTGATGCATTCGGAACCCTGTGTGGCTGCTCGCATTCTCAAAACAACAACAGCAGGGGGAACGCACAGAACGACACAGGTGGGAACAGTGGATGCTGAGGAGAAAGAGAGAGAGA